>PUFA01000022.1:6250000-7500000 GCA_003508835.1 Eonycteris spelaea
ACTTCTTAAAGATATTATGCGCTAATTTTTGAATAATGTACCAAATCTTAATATTGTTTAGATAAAATATCCTCATTCAGTAAGAAAACATAAATGTTATGATCTGGAAAATGAAAATATGAAGATTTATCTTTATTTGTAATAAAGCAAAATTACTGTTCTTAATATTAAATATGAAATAAAAGTTTCTCTGACAATCCTTTCCTTACATTTCAATCTACTGTAAACAAACTTGTAGCTGGAGAAATTAATCAGCATGTTTAAATCTGTATCAAAGAAAAACATCTGAAAATTATCCTAAAAAATATTTTTGGTGAAAATCACTAATTTGAAGCATTTATCTTATTCCAAGACAATAAAGAAATAAATAACAATGAACAAGCAAAACTTATTCTCTATGATAACTAGATATTTTGTATACATTTAGAATATGTGGTGCAAATTTGGGGAGAGATATCGTTTAAATCCAATGAGTATTAGACTGCCCAAATTAGAAGCTGGCCTTGCTTCCTGTTAAAGACAGGGAAAACCAGATGAGCAGAATGCCAAAAAGAAATCAGGTCAATCAGACTCCAGAAGTAGAAATTATGAAATTTGCAATTAGTGTTTACAAAGAGTCTCAGGGTACTTTATTATTAAAGTCTTAATTTCTAAAATAGAATTAAACCTATCCAAATGTTATATTAAAGAGGAAAAGTGAGAAATTAAGATGAGGACCACTCGGTTGATATTAACCGACAGAGCTGTAACTAACACAATGGGAAAATTGCTTTGGGAGGAGTAATGCGCATCGCTGAAGTGTGATCTCTTAATATTGAAGGATGAAGGCTACCTCTCTTACCTTTCTCACCTGTCTTCTAGGGATATAGCGGCATTCATGGCCACATCAAAATACCTGCTTGACAACTACACTTATTGACCCTGGGGCAGGTTGTCAATTTGATCACCCCCACCCATACCCACACACATACACACACATCCCGATTATTATTAAAATCCTTTGGTATTTTTATTACTCTACTAATCAGATTCCTATAGTCACTCCTTGTGCCCATCACACCACCCCATGCCTCCTGAGAGAGACTGCTTTGCTTTGAACTGAGCTATAGGGAGTCTATATGCATATGGATAACACTATTTAAGATAATTTTTATAATATAGCGAGGAACTCTGTTACACATTTGTAAGGCAGTTTATATGAATTAAGAATACTTTCATGGCAGACCTGTGAGGTAGTGGCTACAATTTCCATTTACAAAACCTAAACTTATAACAAGTAGGTCTTTTGGTTAATTGAAAAAGTTCAATATTTCTTATCCATCCCCATAACTCATGCTCCTAATCCCCCATGAAACTTCACAGGAAACACGTACCCAACAATGGACCTCATCTCTGCAACTGAATGGTGTAGACGTGCAAGCAAGTGGCTTCTGAGTTGAACTGTCACAAAACACCTGCTGAAAAGTTTGGTCTTCACTGGATAATGACACTCAGAAATAATTAAATCCTTTCTTTTACAGGCTTTGATCTTTTAAAATATCCAACTCAGAGATCATAGCATGAAGTTAAAAAAATGTATATGTATATATGTATCTATACACACATATATATTTGGAGGGAGGCTGAAGTAGTTCAAATGGAGTCCTTTTATTTTTTCTGTACCTAAGAGGCACAATGATTTGCAAAGGATAAGAATAAGGTGTTTAGGTCGACTATTTGAAAAGAGTAAATATTTAAAAATAGTACAGAAAACCAGAGAATTAACCAATTTCTAGAAGTCTTGTGGAATTTCTGAGCAATTTAAGGAGTCCAGTTCAATATAATGAGATAACTATTATCTGGGTTGAGGGATGATCTTTAGTAATCCCTGCTACCCAGACACCAGTGTGGACAAAGTAGAACTGGGGACTCCTCTAGAATTCAGGTTTTAGATATATAGGAATGATGAACAGACTAATAGATACAAGAATTTAATGCATTTAGAAAATACAAATGGATTTACAGACAGCTTAACATAAGCATAATTCAATACAACATAGCTGTAGGACCTAAAAATTAGATCTCATTTCCCTCAGGTGGAAAAAAAATGTGTTTGATTTCTTTTTGCCTGAAATGAGTAAGGAATTAGAGAGCAATGAATGTCACTGATCATGCAAATGTTTTCAGGCTTCCTTCACTCCCTCTCAAATGCACTGTCCCATAGCACCAAGGTGTTGTCCCCATTAGTTCCAGCACTTTCCATAAAGACGAGATTCTCCATTTCTCAGTGTGTCTAGGCTCCAGAGTTGGCTTGACTCTATCCACCGTGCAGTCGGTCACACGGCAGCTCTCTTCCTGAGCCTTTCAGTTAATTCTGTACAAGCTTTAGATCCGGAATCAGGAGCAGAATATTCACATCCATTTTATAATTTCCCTCCGGGTATAAAATGTGGCTCCATGGCGATATTCTGTCAAGTGTTTTGTTTTGGTTTTTCACTTCCTTAGAACACTAAGGTGTATATTTCATAACATCTTGAAAGTGGGGAAGCACAATTTGTAACAGTAAGAGGTCAGGAATTTAGGTTTAAGGAACTTCGATGTTTCCCATAGATCTCAGCAAAGCAGCTCACATATCTTGGTTAACGTTTTAAAAACAGCTGACAATAATCACAGTCGGTTAACCTCATTCGAATGAGAAAAATCATTACATGTTTATGTCGTGATGGTAAACCACATGTAAAAATTTGTTTATGAGTGTTTCATCGCAGAACTGAAGACAAAAAGTGTCTAACAAGCAGAAAAAGCACAGAAGTTAATGGATTGACTTTCCAAGAAGTTAGACAGGTGATGTTTTTTGTTTTTTTGTTTGTTTTTTGAGATCTTGGGATCTGAGAGTACATAATGTCAGAGCTGGGGCACTTTAAAAGGGATTTCAGCCCTGAAGACGTGAATGTGGGAGGTGATGTCAGATGTTGCAAAATGAAAATTCATTGACAATAAGGAGGTTAAAGAGCTGAGAGACCAGGATCTGAATGGGTTGTCCATGTCTTGAGCCTATCTAGATTGATGGCAGTTCTTAAAACAAACAAACAAACAAACAAACAAAAAAACTAAGCCAATTTCACTGGGTAAATAAATGAAAAAAATGAGTAACAGTTATACTCTGAAGCTTCAACTGGAGTGACATTTACTGAATAAACATACCTTTTTTTTTGACTTATTGAGTAACAAGTATTATTAATTATTTGAATGATTCTAATAGCCTCCTAAATGGACTATATTCAGACTTTTAGCTCTTTCCAACATATTCCCCAAGCTGGCATAGTTATCCTCATAATGTGCTTTCTTGCAAGATGACTTCCTGCTTTCAAAGAATAAAACGCAATGCCCTCCGTAATCTAGTTCCAATTTAATTTTCCATTATTATTGTCTCCCTTTCCTATCTCTCCATGAAACATCCATTTCTTGTTCTTTATTCTTAGTGGACCATGCCATGTATTTATGCATTTGCAGCATCTGCTTTTTCTGTCCTCCTGGAATTCCTGGCACATTCTTGCACATGCACGAATCCACCCATTCAAAAATATACATCGACTGCCTACTACATTCAAGTGCTCGGCAATAAAGATTAATTGGTTAACAAGATATATATACCCAAGAAATAAGTAAATAAACAAATAAATAGAACAATCATGACTTATGTAGAGCTTAGCAAAAAAAAAAAAAAAAAAAAGTGGGGAGATCCGACTCACACTACTTCTCCCTACTCTGTCCCTCCCCCTTGGGAAGTAGAACCTAGAGATCTCGTTTTGATAGAATTTTAGGAAACACTTCTCACAGTAGGTGAAGTGGTTGAAATATGACGACAAGGGTATACAAACTGTGAAAATCGGGGTTATGAAATGTCGAAACAGAAAAAGGAGCTGCGACAGATGAATTCGGGAGATAAATGGGTGAAGACAAGGCAGTGGGGTTTTATTAACCTGAAACAGGAAGTATGTGAGGGGATTTTAACAAGTGATATGATCTGATTTACTTTTTTGCTTACGTTCCCTGGAGAGTGCAGAATGGACTGAGATTCATGAGATGTCAGGCCAAAAATACAGCGGAATGGGGACATCTTCACTGTGGAGAAAATGGGCACGTGTTTTGAAGAGCACATCAACAGGGCTTGCTACTGGCTCATATGTAGGTTATGAAAGGGAAGAATCAAAGGCATAGTAGTTTCTGACTTGAGGAGGCGAATGGCTAGGGATGCTATTTAGTGAGCAAGAAAAATTGATGAAGAGGAATCTGTTGAAGCCAAAGGCTCAGCTTTTGGACTGTCAAATTTGGGAAGTCTGTAAGACGTCCAAGATGTTTCATGTCAGCAATTGGGCATTTGGGTCTGGAGCTTAGAGGAAACATTGAAAAAAAATAAACACACACACACATATGTGTATATATGGTGTGTGTGTGTGTGTGTGTGTATCTGTATATGTATATACAGATATCGATAAAGACAAATAGGTTATACATATACTTTCATATAAATGCATAACTGTGTGTCTAGATATTCAATATACTGCATGTAGATACACATGCAAATAAGTATTTGTCTAAGTACATGTGTATGTATGCACTTTGCGAGCATGTCATTGTCAAGATGGCATTTGTGTCAGTATAAGGACTGAGTACCTATCATATATCAACCTCCAGAAATTCTACCTCTGTGCTAGCACTCATTGTAATGTTTTCATAGCACATGTTATTGTACATGTTTGTTACTTCGCATGGAAACACACTTCTTTAGAGAAAGTTTGATGTTATTCTTTTCTGCATCTTATATATTGCTTAAATTGTGTGTGCATTCGTTTTCTGTACTACACATGACTGAATTAAGTTTCCTAAAATTTTCAGTCTTGAACACATGTCCAATAATGTCTGCCTTTTACTACTACTTTTCTTGAACATTGCTTTCCTTACATTAATTTATCCAGTGCAGCCATAGATGTGAGCAATCTGGGCACACAGTCTATTTTTCCCTCCCGATAACAAGTTTTTTGATGAAAGCCTAAAAAAGATCATTTGTCATCTTTGTTACTATAAAACTAAACACTTTTATATTCAATATTTTAGAGTTACATATGAGGGAATAGGAAGTTTAACTACATTGTGCAAATCAAAGAACCCCAGATAAAATTTCTGTCCTGGGTTATGGGGGCTAACACACAGGATGGGGTAAAATAAACATGATTTTTTGTGGATGGGAGTAAGCAAGACTGGAAATAAAACAGAGGCTGTAAGTAGTTTCTCTATGAGTAGCGCACACATGTTTTCCTCTCTTACCTAAAAAGTCTCTCCTCAAGAATGAAAAAAAAAATGACCTATGTCCTGTTTTTGTTTGTTTTTCATCTTACTTCCTTGGCCACCTTACTTAACCATTTGATTAATTTCCCCTATTTAGGGATTCTTACACCTGTTTATTCCTTTGGTAGGCTGTTTTTAACATAAATAGCAGTCTTTATACATTCCTCAGTTGTTTTTATCAGGTTTGTAGTTACGTACAGGTAGAATTAGATCATGTTTTGGCAATCAATTAAATCTTTATCTTTAACTAAATGACATGAAACATCTCTGTTTAGGTAAAAGCCCAGAAGGGGGAGAAAAAAAAAAACAGAAAAAGTGTTCAACAACTTCAAGGTCAAAAATTATAACAAACTGTCGTCATAAAACTACTTATTTAAAACACCCCATCAGAAATGAAATGTTTAAGATAGATGATAAACAATTTAAAATAACCCCTTCCACTTTAAATAGGTAACACTAAAGTAAAAGCTTATGTAAATATCTTTACACTTACACCAAGCACAGGAATCATCAATGATTTTCACGCATCTTATTTTCCTAATCAAGGCATATCGTATTCCCTGAGCTTTTCCATAAATGGAATAATGAGCACCAAAAGCACGTGTATAAAAATAACAGATGTGGGCTGCTTTCTTTTCTGGTTAATATCACCTGTGGATGTGTCACATACTGAGTATTTAAAGGATCTAAAAAGAAAATGGTTATTTAAACAGGATATGAAGCCAGTGTTACGAAGACGTGAGCTTGCTGTATTGCTCCGCATTACACAAGAAGAAGGAACAGAAAGAGAAAAGAGAAAATATTAGAAAAGATGGCATAGTGCGTTAATGTTGGTCAGTCTCCCGAAAATAGAATTATTCATAGTCGTTCAACTCTGATAAAATAAAGGCTCCTGTGACAGGAAAATGCCATTTGTAGTCCCAGAATTAGGAGGCTGCATTTTCTATACAGAGAGGCTTTGCAGCGTTCACTCTGAAAAATTTTGCATCTTCTACAAGTGACAGTAACAATGCATGCATGGATAGATCTGTGTGTGTGTGTGCACCCACACACATGTGCAAATTTTCCCCTGAATTCAGAGATAAACAATCATTTTATTGAGTTGCTGAGTGTGATAACAGCTAAGATCCATGAAAACCATGGTAATTCTAAAATTAATATTAGATGGTTTTCATAAAATGATCATATGTGTGATAGCTTCTAGTGACAAGTTTTTAATAAAGTTAATTATAAGAAAAAATTAAGTTATTGAAATAATCAGGAAGATACAATTGATCAAGTGAACATTAAACCTTATATTAGTTATATTTTCCTCTTCTAATTTTTTTCATTAAAAGTTGTTTTTAACCTGCATATTGTTATGTTTCAAATATTATGATGAGATTATTTCATAGTGAAAAATATTGCTGGAAATAACAGCTTCAACTCTAAAGAAAAACACATGTTGTTCACTATGGTATTTCAGCATATTTGAAAAAAATATTCTTCATCCTTAATTTTGCATCTATTTTGAATATCAGTGTGAGAAATCAAGATATGATCTCTTATTTCTACCTTAACTACTTTTATCAGATGCCATATTTCAAAAGAGATCTAAGAAGTGTTCTTACAAGTCTGTCACCTCTGAGATGACACCTTAAACAGTTTTGCTATTATACCCAGAGCAATGCTTCTCTTTTATTGGTAATTTGCATTTGGCACTCTATCAGACATTGATTTTTCACTTCTGTTCCCAAAACAGCAGCAAAACCTGGAACGTAGAAGCTGTGTTTGATATTTCATTTGGGAGTTTTTATATTCCTTCATTATCATTACAATCTATTTTTCAGAAGACTAGAGTTACTAGTTCAGAGTGAGTCTAAGATCTTTAATGCCTCAATTTGGGAATGAAAGGCACTGTGATAGTTAACTTGGTTTATGAAATAGAAAGGGGTTGCCCAATCTTTTTGATTAATAAAACATCATTATATATCACAGAACCCTTCAAAAACTAAATTTACATAAAAATTGTAATTTTCATAAAGATGTCAGTGGTCACAAGACACAATTTATCGCACAGGAGACTGAAAGTGTGACAGCATATATTTCCATAGCCTCCGCAAACAAACGTATATGATATGTCTAAGGAACAACTCATTTTATGAGTCAAACATCAAGAAAGTCTTTTCACTTCTATTACAGAGAATTTCATCTATTCAGATTAAAGGCTCAGACTAGATTTATAAGAAAGAACTTGGAAGCAAAAATGTATGTTAGGAAGGGCTGTTACTCTACTCAAGGCTGCTAAAAGTAGACTTGATAAACTAGGTAGGATAGAAAGAAAATGCTGTTTGAGTAGGCGTGTTCGAACAGTGTTTATATATGCACTTCTAAAATCACAGTGCTAACCTGCTCCCACCTGCTTGGTAGAAATGTGTAAAATATTTTATAAAACACAAACAAACTTTTTAAAAACCTGAATAAAATGACATACAGCTCTGATTCCCATTAGAGTCCCTAATGATGCTCATTACAACCCTAACTGCATTTTAATGCTGGAGTATAATGCCTCTATTCATCATCGGAATGAAATACGGATGCTGACAATTGATGAAACTTAATAATAGAAGAGTTCGCAAAACTCAAAACTCCCTGTGTATATTTTCAACTTGAAAGGAAATGTATGATGGATGTTGATCAGCTCCAAGAAAAGTGAAATGACACTTCTAAAAAGGGAAATAAAGATGAAAAATTCTAGCAAGGTTAAGCGCATCACTCCTTTTAGCAAATAGGTATTAGATAGCGTTAAAAACTTTCTGACAAAATTTAAAAAGGACTAAAATTTCTAATTAAATTGTTTTTCATTTTAAGGAGGTTATTATAAACCAAGTTTTAATAATCTATATTCTCAGTCATCTTCCAATCTCATTTAGAAGCCAGCTTTGTTTTATTTGTAGGTGTGTGTGTTGTGTGTGTGTGGTGTGTGTGTGTGTGTGTGTGTGCGCATGCTGGGGTGGATGTGGAATGTGATGTGATTCTTCTTTTTCTTTCTTTCCTTTTTTTTTTGGGAAAAGAGCTTCTTTTTGTATATTGGATCTTCAGTTTGGAGACAGGATTCAGACATGTGGACCAGTATTACTTTCAGGCGAGAGAAATTAAAAGGTTAGGTAAGATCAGCCACTTTGGAGGGATCATTTGTTTGTATTCTCTATTTTAACTACTGAAGAATTATGTCGAGATCCTATTACTAAGATGAGAGATAGCACATTTTCATTCTGTCATTATTAAAAAGTGAAATTAAAAAATGTTTTTGTTTATAAGTGACAAATGTCCATCACAGACAAATTTGTAAATATAGAAGTTATTAAGAACAAAATAAGGACCGGTCATAGCTCACATGCAGACATAACCCTTGCTGACGACTGGGAGTTCATCCTGCTCACATCTTGTGTTGGCGTCGGGTCAATCTCCCTATTCTGCTCTGCAGTGTTTATTCTGCAGCATTACATTGGAAGCATAATTTTCCTGTCAATGTGACAATTTTTAAAAAGCCGCACATACTATTTGATAACATGTGGCTGACTCTAATAGTGACACTCAAAATACAAAACAGTCTATCCCCAAATTCGTCTTTATCAGGGCAATGCACTTAATATGCCGCAGGGCCTAAGAAGTGTCTGGGACTGTAAGGTCTCTGGAAGTTTTAAAAATTCCTCTCTGAAATATCTTGGCCTTGTCGGTTTTTGTGGGGTCATTTCTTCATTATCCTACTTTTTTTCTACACAAATTTGACTGTATAATCTTTTTGTGGGATAATTTTAATAAACTTTATTTCCTTAGAAAAATATTCATTTCATCTAGGTTATCAAAACTATTTGAATAGGCCTGCAAAGTAGTCCCTTCTGATTAAAAAAAAAAAAATGCTTTCTATTTAAATGGTCATTTTTCCTTTGTTAATTTTTAACTTCTGGATCTCTGGCTCACTGTTTCTCTTTTCCTCACCAAATTAAATAGTCATTTAAATTTTAAAAAGACAGGATTTTAACATACAGATTTGTTCTTTCTTCATTCTTCAACTTTCTGATTGTTTTCTTGATCATTTCCTTTCTTGTGCTTTCTTCCAATTTACTTTGTTATTCTATTTCTAGTTTTTCAAGTTGAGAATTTTATTCACTCATTTTCACTCTTATTTTTAATGAGAAAACTACATAGAACTATGAATTCTCCTAAATCCCATAAATCCTATTGTTTTCAACATGCTATTTCAGTGGTATTGTCCCTTTCATTTAAGAATTTCTAAATAAAATCAATTTTTATTTGTGACTTGGTTCTTTGCAATTGTTATTCTTTCATCATTTATCTGTATTTTGTAATCCTCCAGCGACATATTAAGGTTATCAAAGACTAGGGCTCTTCATTTCTAATAATTTATAAGACCACTATCAGTGTTATAGGAAATTCAAATAGCTTTTGTTCATCAAGTGATTCTGAGTGATTCCAATAAAAAATGCTTGGCTGTCTTTGGAAACGGGTTGCTATTTTGCTTTACAATAAATTTTTACAAATAAATTTTTATATAGCTAACCAATTTGAGTCCATTCCTTTTTTTCCTATTGTTTTTCTAAGTAAAAGATTTATTAAATCCTAATATGTTGAAGGCCTCCACAGTTCTCATGTTTTGTATTTATATATTTTATTTATATGTATGTTTATATCAAGCTTGAAGAAATGTTATTTCTTATTCCCTTTTTCTTTCTATATAATTTTTACATGTTTTTATTAAAAGGCATTCTGAGTCCATGAGTTATCCCATTATTTATACCTCTACTAACTCATGCAGCAAAAGGGCATTTGGTACGTAAAATAGGTAGACTAAACTTATAGAGTGTAAAACAAGCTCTGGTATCAAAACTTTACATTTGTTAAAATTTTGTTTATTGTTTACCTTGGCCCATAAAGATACTATATCTGTAAACACTTATTCTATAGCATTTTCTTGAGCAATAAATTCACTTAAAATGCAAAATGTATAATACGACAATTAGAGATACAAAGCACTTCAGTTGAAGTGATGGTTTAAGTTAGTTTAAAAACACGGATTATATTTTATTCAGCTATAGAACATATCACTAAAGTTACCTTGGCCAAAGTGTTATATATTTTACCTCATGCGTGTAATAACAGATATTTCCACCATTTGCCAAGTTACTAAAAATACGCTTAATCACTGAAAAATACACAGCAGATATTTAACAATTGCTACTGATAAAATGATATTAAAGGCAGCAATTTTCTTTTAACATGTTACCTATAAAGAGGCAGATCCTGAAGTAACATCCAAGAAGGTAAATGATTCTACTAATCGCATTAAAAAATGTGAAATATAATTTGTTTATGAGAAAAGAGACACTGTAATTTTTCTTCTGTAGATTCTTTCATTTTCTGGACACAAAAATTGCTAACCTGTTAAAAAATATGGCTAGGTAAAAATAAGTGATGGAATTACATATGAAAATCTAATTTAGCATTTTGCATTAAAATCACCAGCAACATTATTTAAGAAAAGTCCATTAAAATTCACAACCCTTAAAAGTTTCTTATTTGAAGGTAGGATTTTTTTTAGAACAGATTGTTCTTACAATTTTATCCATACTCCTGTTACACTTATTTCAATGAATATATTTTTACTTCTGTATCTTCTTTGCTTAATTACTTTCAGATGTGAAGAGAGCTCTGTGATGCCGAGCTTGGTAATATGCCGCAGATGCCCCATCTGACGATATTGTCCTGAGTGTACAGCTTTGCCAGTTCTCAGTCAGCTGTCAAAGGGCAATGCTCTAACGCGAAGTGCTCACTCTCGTGTACAATGGCCGTGGGGTGGAAGGATGGCTAAAATATTCACAATGATGTGCTATGTGCAAACAAATGTCGTTTATAATTGATAATACCTATTTATTTCTATGTCATGTAAAACTCCTTTGCACAAAGTAATATGAAATGAAATAATAACGTTCAGATAGGAAATAGCACATGAAATAGATTCTAAACTTGTTAAATTAATTAAACAAGGAGGCCATTAGACTGAGGTGGCTTGGAGGCCATGTAGCTACAAAAGAAAACCAAAACCTACGCCTAGGAATAGTCCAAGGTGAGGGAATTGAAACCTAGGGACAACCAATCACATAGAAACCGCTGGGCTTTAAGCTATAGCTAATCAAAAAGTGCCTCGCTTGGCTTTTGCCCTTTCTCTAACAAAGTCCCCTGCCCCCCCCCCCCACCCCGATCCTGTCGGTGGACTGTTCCTAACCACTTCCATGTTGAGCTTCCTGATTAGAATTGATTTTTGCTCAAAAATCTTTAAAAAAAATTAATATACCCTAGGTTTATCTTTAATATACTGTGATCTGTAAATTATATCTATTGATATGGTCACACACTGCACCCTTGCCCTACTATAATTTTAATATCTAATCAACTTCCAAGCATGTCAGTATTTTTATCCCGTCTTGGGATGTTCACTTTTCACGAATAATCCCTTCAACACGAAATTTATCTTAGTTGTCTTATCGTGTTATGTGACATTTTCAGTTATCATAATCGTCACTGGCATCACCATCATCGTTTTGCCAACCTCTGTGTTATGCACAGGGAATACAAATGAAAAAAGAATATTCTTAATCCAGCAGAGGTTGAAAAGTGTCATAACAATAAATAAACCAGACGTATTTGAGGACAAGCTAATCCATAAATTTAAAAGTCAAGATCATACCCTCCCACTTCTAAAACCCCTCCAAAGCTAGCAGTAGCGTTCAAATCCTTCCCAGATGCTGGGTCTCACGGGGTATGTCTCATCACCATCTCCCATTGCTGTCCCTCCTGCAGCCACATTGGTTCTGTGCTTTTCCTTAAACCTCTAAGCAAGTCTTATCTCAAGGCTTTAGCATTTGCTGTTTTCTCTAGGGAGATTTTCTCTCCCGAGATATACCCTCGGACTTCAGTCAGGGTTCTGCCTAAATGCCACCTCTCTATATTGAAACTTTTCCAAATCGTCCTGTCTAAAGCAGCGCTCTTAGTCACTTCTTATCATTTCACTCTTATTTTTCTTCAATGCATTTATCATTAATTAACATCATTTTACAATATTTATTATTAATCATCCCCACAAGAATGTAAGCTCTCCGAAGCCAGGGATTTTGTTAGTTTTGTTGATTATTTTATCCCCAGGGCCTAAAGCTTTTCTTTACAAAATGTAAGTGCTCTGTACACTTTTTGAATAAATAAATGTTCCTCATTTAAAAAAAAATATTGTGTTGCCCTTCTCAGTATCAAATACAATACAATAGTTTGAAAAAAAAAAAGTGGTTTATCTTCAGAGTAAGTTAGGAGGTCAAACTGGGCTGAAGTATAAACAGAGAGAAGTGAGGTTCTCACAGTTGTAGTTGGGGGACAATGTAAGTTTCACATGGAAGGGAAGAATTATCACATTTATTTGTAAAATGTTTAATGAATATCAATAAATGACTTGTGCCTTAAGAGCAACACAAGCTCAAATTTTGAACTTTCAATTAAGTAAAAGATAAACAAAAGGTTTGAGGGTCAAACTATAGTGAGCAATTGTTCACAAAAACACAAATAAACCTGAACAACCCTTCTACACAGTGTATATACTGCATGTCATTTTCAGATAATAAAACTCATTCTGGGTATTATACATTTCTGTGGTTTATTATCAATTCAGAGAATTAAAGGAAAATATATACCATCTTCCAAAGTAACATCTCTACCAATTTTTCAAAGATAATGGCAATATTTCCCTGAGATCATTAGTACACCTTTTGGTCAACATCTAATATACTTCATTTTATCTCTAAGTAGGAACTCTGCTTAGCCTCAAGAAAAAGTTAAAAAAAAAAACAACAAAAAAAAAACTAAAGAAAGAAATGCTAAGATATGAAATATGTTTTTGTCAAATTGAGTTTACATTTTTAATAAAACATTTTAAATCCCATTTGGTATCCAACAACTTTTAGTGAAGCTCTATATTCTTATGCAGATTATGTAAAAATGCTACTTGCATAACATTCTGGGAAGGAGATTTAGAAAGTGTTATCTTCTAAAGATCATTTAAATATAAGACTACGGAGCAATTACCCATGGATGCTAAAACATCAGATGGTGGGAAAAGCACCTCATCCTGTTCAATGGGAGCAATCTGGAGGCGAGCAGTGTGTATTTTAATTGTTTTATTATTTTTAGTTGAGGAGAAAATGCTTCTCAGAATTTGATTACTTGCCCAAGCCTGTATGAGCAGTTACCAAGAGGGAAAAAAAAAAAAAAAAAAAAAAAAAAGAATACACCTTGGCAAATGTTGCGTATTAAAGATGTGCTTATAGTCAGTTTGTGTATGATGTTTGAAGACAGTTTAAAATTAGAATCTTGCGGATTCTTGACATACTTTCTAAGACTCAAAGATTACATGCAAAAAGCCACAAGAGAAACCCATATTGCATCCACTAAACAGCTGAACATCAGGCTTGAGAAAGGGGAGAAAATAATTTTTATTCTCAAGCTGCTATATCTTTGAAATGACTTGTAAACGCCAAATGGAAATAATTTTTGCAATATTTTACTCTTTGCCGACCAAATACATCAGAAAAGGAAGGGGGGGAGGGGGGAGGGAGGAGAGAGGGAGGGGAAGAAGGTGGGAGGGAGGGAAGTTAAAAAAAGAAGTACCTGGACTTTTCAAAATGTTTCTTTCTTTTAGTTCTATATCCATAATTTGGCTTTAAATTCTACTTCTTGTCTTAATTCTTCTAAATGAATCTAGACTAAATGTGAAAATGCATTATCAAGAGTTGGAAAAGGTCACTGCGAATACTTGAATGCCTATCAAGTACCTGACATCCTTCTTAGGCCTGGAGATAGAGCCGAAAACTCTTATGGAGCTTGCATTCTAAAAGGTTCTGGTATTCCTCTTCCTCTTCCTCTTCGCAACATCATGACTTCTCTTATTTCCATTAGAGCCTGATTTTTCTTTTTAGGTCATTGTTCCTATCCAAGAAACCAGTTCGGACTTATCTTTGTTTTATCATCAGCAATACTGACACAAATAGTGGCTAGATTACCTTTCTGAGCATTTGCCTGCTAGGAAAAGTTTCAAAAATCCACTTAAATATCCTTAATGGTGTTGTGGTTTTCTTATTCTTAAGATAAATATATATATATATTCATGAAACTCTGAGACTCTTAACACTTAGAGCAGTCTATATGCTCCGTACTGTTTACAAAGAGGGTCTAAGAACAACGGTTGGCTTGGAAGGGGACACTTGGGCACTTGCCTTTAACTGCATTTGCCTTGTGTCAAGACAATATGCATGAATTCACTAGGGACACTGTATATAATACTAATGTAATGTTTATTGCAGAAATTTGCAGGCAGGCAGAAACTAGTGTGTTTGCCTATGGATCACCGAGAGAGAGAGAGAGAGAGAGAGAGAGAGAGAGAGAGAGAGAGAGAGAGAGAGAGAGAGAGAGAGACTCCAAGGCGAGGCGGCGGTGTCCAGAGGGCTGGAGTGCCGTCACCTGGGACGAGGAGATTGCTGGGGGATCCAGAGTTGGAGATTGTGGTCTGGGTTTTAAACACGCTAAATTTGAGACACCTATTTAGAACTCGAAGTGGAACTGTCAAGCAAGTAGTTGCAACACAGATCTGGAGTAAAGGCAGACCCCCAGGTTTCAGACAAGAAGTCAGGCCTCGTGGACACACAGGTGACATCCTGAGGAGAGGGTGCAGGTAGGGTGGCGGGCGGGCCATTCGGCCGTTGAGGTGTCAGGAAACCAGCGCATGGAGGATGACAGGGGGCGGACTTCCTCCTGTGACAGAACCGGAGGCTGCGATGCCCTGAGGCGCCGCGTGAAGGCCTGTCTGAAGGAGGGCCGGGGATCCCCTAATTCAAGCACGGCTGAGTAAAGCCCGATGGGCCCTGGGACTGATCGCTGGAGCTTGCGATGGGGAATTTCCTGATATCCCTGCCCCCAAATAGAGCCGTCGCCCCTTACTAGCAGTTTTGTTTTCCTTGGTTTCAAATGCCTGTGGTCAACTGAGGTCCGAAAATAAATACAAAATCCCCAAAATAAACATTTCATCAGTTTTTTTTGTTTTTTTGTTTTTGTTTTTGTTTTTTAAATTGTGCTCTGTTCTGAGCAGCGGAACGAAACGTCGATTCCTCTCGCTCTGTCCCGCAGGGGACGTGACTCATCCCTGTGTCCGGTGTCCCCACGCTGGACGCGCTCCCTGCCGGTTGTCACTTCGCAGCCGTCACAACGGTCAGACCCACTGCTGCCACATCCCAGGGCCGGTTTTCAAGTCACCCTTATCGTATTTAATAACGGCCCCAAAGCCATTCACATGCTTTTATCACAGTGTATAGGAACAAATCATGGCATCTCTAGGGTTTGGTATTATCTGCTGCTTCGGAAGCCATTGGGGGTGTTGGAGAGGCCACGGTATTTACATATGTCTATGGAGAAAAGCCTCATTCAGGTGGGTTTAAGGAAGGAAAAAAAAGAAGACCGAAGCCAGCAAATATTAGTTCATTCTTTCTAGAATGTACTACACGGGGATTGGGGAGAAATAGGACAGCTCTTTACACACAATCTGATTTTCCTCCGCAAATGAGAGTTAGTAAGAGTTGTTTCCTGAGCACAATATTATACAGTATTTTAAAATATGCCTGGGAATAACATTATGCATTTCTTTTACTACTGAACTCACTATGCCTTATATTACAGAGAAAAAATTATTTTTCTAAAACAAAAATGAATATTTTATTTTGGCTTGATGTTAAGTGTAAAGTTAAGACTTTCAAAGCCAGGTGGACAGTTGTTTCGAAAAAAAAAATAATTGTGTTTCGACTTCAGGCTAACCAAGTAGTGAATCCTGAAAAAACATGCTTAACCGTTCTGTGTTTCATTTTTTTCTAAGCTATGAAAAACCGCTGACAGAATGACTTGCACAAAACCAGTGTGTAAATATCGATTATCCGGAATCCATTCCACCTTTTAAAATTCTACACTATACAAAACAACACCGATTTTTTCTCTCAAGCTATTTTTTAAATTTCCTGTGAGTCTTTTAAATACTTATGTTGAAGGAAGATTTTCCTATTCAGAACTTTAAAAAATCAATTAAACAACTGGGATTTTGATCTCAAAGTCAACTCTGCAATCGTCAAGGAGTTGAATTTGGAAATAAGCTTGACGTCCAAACCTCATAGTATGGTTCCACTGCTGCTTACCACAGGGATGTAATCCTCACAAAAATACTATTTGATCCCAGGTAGGAGGAAAAAAAAAAAAAAAAAAGATAATAGATTGCCTCTTCACACGAAACCATAAAACAGAGGTGTGGGTTGCTGCCATTCAAATGAATAAAAGCCGGCAGCAATCCTAACACCTGTCCGGTTTCAATTTTGTACCATCTGCAGGCATCATTCTGGGAATTGGTACACATTCTAATGGTCAGCCCCTGTCCACTTATGCATTACTATTCCCAGTATCATCCCCTGTCTCTATCTGGAAAGAGAAACTAAAAGGTGACAGATTGCTGTGAATGAAATGAATGGTGATGCCATTTGCATTCACAGTCGCTACGTTTCCATTCCTTTGTTGTCCTTCTGAGATCTCCCTTATTGCTTTGGAAAATCCGAGAGCCAGACACTACATTTTGAGAACGCAGCTGGAACTCCAAGCAACGGCACATGAATTGATTTAAGAGCATCAAACAACTTCATAATTACGGTCCCTCTCTTCCTTTTAAACCCAAACCTATTCTGATTGAATTAAGATGGAAGCTGCACATTCTTTGAAAATGTAATTATTATAAGTATAAAAACTTTTCAGTATCTAGTGCATCCCCGATAAAATTCAGAAACCGGATAGCACATTACTTACTTTATATAAATTTGAAATTTAATTAACCAAACCCCTTTGTATTTTGTTTGGATCCCCTGCATTAAAAAAGAAAAGATGACTTTACTCATTTAGAAAGCACCACTAGAAGTGTCTTATTTAGAAGATAATTTAATGTGTGTACTGAATGCATAAATATAATACAGCCTAGATGTATATGCACTTATCCTGCTTTTGTAAAAGGGCTAAAAAAGGAGCCCCCCCCTTTTTTTCCTATTTCTAAATGTACCCTCAAACAGAGATCAAATTTTATCCTGGATTATATACAGTGTTGGGCACTTTGCTGAAGTATCTCATTTCATTTGGTTGAACAATTAATGGTGAGTTGTTACTACAAAACAAAGCCAAAATATTGCATTACTCATTACGTCAAATCAGAGTTACAGTCCAAATTTTTCTCTGAAGGAAATTCCCTTACGATTTTAAGAAAAGACTTACTCTGAGGGCTATTTAAACTCTAGCAAGTAATCATTTAAGGAAGGAATACACATATGTGTACAGTCATAATGGGGAGTTTATTTATAATCAAAATGAAGACATAAAATATGACTTTTCCTAAGGTATTTCTCTATTCCTGACTTTTGTCTTCGGAGAGAAATACATATTTCCTGTCAAAACAAATTCGTTGGAAGGAAACCTTAGAAAGCTAATAGTAGCTAACATACTGAATCAGCTCTGGAGTCTCCGTATTCTGCAAGTCTAAAGATATACATTAATAATTTTGTGATACACTTTACATCAGGGAAGTTGCTAACTGTGGTTTAATATTCTTGTTTATTTGTTAACATATTTATAGAATCTAAAATGGGGTATCCCGGTATGAAAGGAGCATTTTGCTTAGAGGTGGAATACTGTGCCTCTAATATAAGGCATTTGCCTTTTGAAGTATTACATTACAGTAAATTTAGTATCAAACTACTTAGATTTGATGCTACTGAGATTTTTAATTTAGGTAATTAACACAATGCCGACCGAAATTGTTTCCTTCACATGGGATAAACTTACTCAAAATTCTGCTTCTAAACATCACAAATCCTAATTGTGAAATACTGTTAATTTTTAAGAAGCTTTTTCCTTGGATTCATTTGAAGTTGTCATGGGTATTTTACTTGAATAGGAAAAGTTGAAAAATTATAGAGAGGAAAGGAATTTTCTCTACTTTCTCAAGAAAACAAAACAAAACACCTCTCATGAAGCCCTAAACTGTCAATTTTCAGATTATAGGTAAGGCTTTTCATTTTATACTCTGGGAATTAACAACCAAACAAGTCAGGATAAGGAAAAGCAGTAATAGCCTCTTTTCTGACAGTCTTCAGTTATCAAAGTGTTTTGATTGGTGGAATTTCAGTAGTGCTATTTATTCAGTATTTGTGTGGATAAAGTATGAAACAAGCCCAAATAAATATTTAGTAAGGCTTCTATCTTAGCCCAAAATAAAGTATCCTTTCAATTCACATGGTATTTTAGGTTACATAAATGTAACATAATAAAAATGTGTATGTTACATTCCATCCATGCTTTAACTTAGAATATGTTAACATTCAGTACCCAGGCTAGCTTTTATTTCATAGAATTAAAAATATTTCACTTCTCTAAAGCAGAGATTAAACTGTTTTCACATGATGCAGCCCACATAAAATCTAATTTCACTTAAAAAATGTATTGTTCCTGCAAATACTAAGTAATAGCGTCCATCTCTACCCAAGAAATCTAAGCATTCAGATCTATGCACATAATTTGACAAATGCTACTTTTAGCTAAGTAGTTAAATAAAATAATTCCTGTACTAGGGTCAATAGTCCCTAAGCCTACTGTATAATTTTATGCAATACATATTTTACTTTACTTAGATATAATAAAGCAAAATGATATTTTCAAGATAAAATGATGCAAAGATATTATAAGCAGCTTCATTGACTAAGACACTCAAAATGAGGTATGAAGCTCAAAAATCCCAACTGTTTCTCAAACTTTAGAGCAATCGTGTGTTTTGTCCCTGCTCCCCCTTAGCTGACTGTCAAAATCACCTGAGCCATTTTTTAAAAAAAACATTGATGTCCATTATTTATCCTAGAACAACTAAATCAGAATCTCTGGATATATCCCTGGGAACTATAATGCTTAAAAAGATCCCAAAGGTAATTTTAATATACCGTCTGTTTGGAAAATTACTGCCTCAAAGGACAAAGGATGGGTTTTGTTTTCCACTCTGCAAATCACTTGTAGAGAGATGTGGTTTAACAACCAATTATGGAAAAACCTGAATACTCAGTCAAGCATTTTCATTGGAGTTGTAAGTGATCTATGCCCCATAGGATGTCTATGTAATTTAATGACATGGAAATGTAAACCAAATTATTATATCCCAAAAAGGCAAAAGGTAGAATTCAAAATTAAGATTAATATGTATACGCATACATACATGCAAACACACACACATATGCATAATGGAATATCTATATGTAAGTATCTATAATATATATGGAATATAGATACACACACATTATATATATACACACATATATAATATATACATTATATATATAATATGTGTCCCACATATCTTATTCTAATATATATATACACATATATATAATATATATATATTATATATATAATATGTGTCCCACATATCTTATTCTAATATATATATACATATATATATATATATATACGTATATATATGTATGTATATATATATGTATATATATATTAGAATAAGATATGTGGGACACATACAAAATACTTTTAGAGCTATAGTAAAACACTATGTCTTAATTTCTTCATTGTTTACTTCTATAATTACAGTTGAAAATTTATGAAAGCCCTTGGAAACTTGACTGCACATTTGACATTCCTCTAATCTGAGACATTCAGCCAGGTCTGGACCTATATTCATATCTTCGAAGTCCCCTAGTCAAGTTAAAATATAGATCATAACTTATAACACAATATAGTGAGTTCTGTGTCACACTTATTCCTGGCAGTTATCTGAGGTCCTGTAGCACAGTGTTCTCTCTGGAGCAGTGAAAGTGCTTAGCGGGTCCTTAAGACATCTCCCCCAAACCTGCTGGTCAATCCCTATGTGTCTGCTTGGTCACAGTGCATCTGTAACACCACACCAAGACATGACGCCTATTCCAAATTCCTGGTTCCATATTTGAAAAAAAATTATGATGTCTCCTTTAATTATTCTCTTCTCAGGTCCAAATTCTTTGGTTCCTTCAACCATTTCTCAAATAAGTGTTTCCAGACATCTTCAAATCTTAGCCATTTAGAGCATCCTTCAGATAATTCTAACCTGTCAGTGTTTACAGCAAATGCAGGTTTCCTTTTTGCTTACTGCACAGTAGGAAATGCTGAGAAGCAAATGCAAATGAGAGACAGGCATGACCAATTGCACATTAGCAGTGTACTCATGTCTTAATAAAGTTGAGAAATCAATTCGATTTTTAGCTTTTCTCAGAGAAGCATTGCCCAATAAGATACAGGATGATGAATGTTGACCTCTTAAAATCACTAAGGTGTAAAGTGTAACCAAAAATTATTAATACAACCATGTGATTAAGTATGTCTCTATCAATGAATCACAGTGATGGGATTATTCTAGACTTCACCTGTAGGAGTGAAAAATGAGGTCGTTAGTGAAAAGCAAATGCAAATTTCCTCAGATTCCAGAACACTTCTCTTGCTACATTAAAAAAAAAAAAAAAAAAGCCACTTCCAACTTGCAGAGATGTACACACTTCAATTTTAAAATATATTTCCATGACAAATAAAGATTTTTTCCTTAAAAATAGTCCTGTATTTGAAAGCCTGAAATGAACTTTTTAAGCATTTGAAATACGCATGGCTATACTGCAAAACAAGTGAAAATATACTAAAATAAAATTTAAAATAAGAGGTATAGTAATATGAAAATTTACAATTGAGTATTCTCTCCATATGTGACTAACCGGAATAAACCAACAAAACAGATATTCTAGATTCCAAAGGTGCCTCTTTTTTTGTCAAACGTTGGCATATTTTAGATGAAAAGGTTTTGATATTAAACATGGAATTTATATTTTTAATATTTAAATATGTGTCCTTCGTACATACACACACACCTTGAAAACAAAATAAGTGAGCTGTTCATTTCTAAAATATGATTAGACTTTAGCATCAACAAAGTGCAAAGAAAAGACAATTCTGAACACTTGTCTAATGGCTGAAATGATGTGATGAGTTAGACTGTGAAAGGTGAGTTGTGCCAAGTCTTTGGTGAACTTTAATCCATAATCAATGGTGAGTCATAAGAAGTTACAGGGAAATTATGTGACCTAGGATTTGAAAAGTTAACTTTGGAAGAAAAGATGAGGAGGCTCTTAAAAAATTCAGAGCCAGGAAGACTTTTCAAAAGATGGCTATAATTATCCAGAAGGATAAAACATACTCTTCGTTGTACTTCTCTGGTTATAAATTTTTTCTTTATAATGATTCTGTTCTTCTCCAAAATCATGTTATGCTTATCTTGTTGCTTTTTTAGGAACATTTCCCAACTAATTCAGTGCCCCTAATGTAATATAATTGATACTGACTCATAACCTGGTACCAAAATCTTTACTGAAAGCTATGATTGAACAAGCCTTGTAATTCCTATTTGAATTCAATTCTCTTACAAAAATTAGGGTATTCTGATATGATTTCCACTCATCCACTCTAACTATAATGGGTATTGTGTTTGCCCAATTGCCTGCTCATTGAATACTTGTATGTATTAGAATAATTCTAATAAGTGAAATTCAATGTAATCACGGAAAGAGAAAGTATAGAAAATTGGTTAGTTAATCCATACACTAAAAAAGAAGGCAAAAATAAATAAATAAATGAAGTACTCTACACCCGAAATAATAAAAGGAAATGTAACATATCATAAGAATGAGATAAAAGACATAACCATTGATTTTACTGTATTTAACAATTAGCTAGGATAAAAAAAAAGCTGGAAAACAGATCATTTTAAAAAATAACAATAATTGGTACAATGAATAAGAAACAGTGAGAATGTGGTTTTGGACGATTGTCGAGGGAGGTTACGTGTATGACGAAGCTTATTCAATGGGAGGAACTTATGTGATTTTTTCAGTCTCAGTCTGATGCTCAAAAAATGCAGGCTTTATTTAGGAGTTTAGACAATTTCTGAGTTAGAAAACTGGGAAGGGCCGCACTGAGTGGGTCTTCCATGGGCCCAGGGTTTATCTTTCATGGATTGCAGATGTTGAGTATAGTGTGTGTGATATTCAAAGCAGGAAGCCTTGCGTGTCTAAACATTTGTTTATTTCAGCTATGTTAAAAGCAATTGTATGTGTAAAAATCTGAGTTTGGGCTTTTGGGGTAATGGTCCCAGACTGCCTCGAAGAATTAAAAATATAAGGTCAATATAAAGGGTCCATCTTTAACCCATTTATATAACAGACATCTAGAGCATTGGCAATGATTTAACACTTCTTTCAAGTCTAAGAGAGTAGCATAGTTTACAAAACTAAGTGGAGATTCACCCAGTAGGAAAACCTATCATTATTGACAATGACATATCACTTCTGTGACTTAAACATAATATTCAAATACTATATTCTTCTTTGAGCTTCACTGCAGTGTCTCTGGCTAATTTTTTCCTCCTTTTTAATTCCTTTTAAAATCTTACAGTTAAGAAGATCTGCTTACAGTAAACACAAAATTCACAGACACATAAAAGTGATACAGCCAAATCATTCTGGAATGATTATTTTACCATTATTTCTTCACCTACAAAGTAAAGTAGGTTGATACTTGACCTCTAAGGTCCCTTCCAAAGTTAGGGACCATGATTAATAATTTAATATTTTCTTCACTAAGAATACTAATGCTATATTTACCTTACTAACTTGTTTAATAAACACTTTTATATTCATCAAAAATAAAATGTTAAGGCTCAATTTAGTTCAAGCTGGTTTTATTAAAGTCACTAATGAAACTGTTTCCATAAACGGCCAGAAACTGGATGAAGAATGTACATTATACTGTGGGCAATGCTACTATTCGGAATGGGATGCGAAGATGAGATCACTAATTTTATTGAGCACCTTCTGTTTACCAAGCATTTTTCTACATTATTTTGTGAAAATGGCCTTCTTCAGCAGATAGAACTTACCTAATTTCAAGGATGAGAAACAAACCCTCTAATGAATCAATAATTTACTCAAGGTGATTTAGTTTATAAATGGCACAGTCTGAATTCAAGTATCTCTGCATTAAAACCTCATAATTTGATACATTGTTATGGAGTCTCAATTCCAGATGGTCAATTAATAAGATTTGTTACTTTGGCTTAAATTAAAATTTAAATATTCTTAACATTAAATGTTAAATGGTTAGCATCTAAATACAGCTTCTAATACCGTCTAAATTCTGTATAGACCCAAAATACTATAAAATATTACCCACTTTTGAAATTACACAATTATAATAGAAGAGATATGTTTCAGGCATTTATTATATGAAAGCTAAGAGACTAATTTAGATGTGTTAAGTGATAAAATAAATACTGCATTCATATACATTCCAGAATTTTCAGGTCTATTAAAAAAGTAAATGATAATTTAATTTTAATTAGAAATATAAGCAAGCGATGTAATCTGTATCTATATTTTCTGACATCCCTTATTTAAAAAACACAGGAAAAAGCACATATGCCCATGTACACATGCAGACCAGTGTATACAGCCCTAGACTCGGGACTGTGATATGACATCATGGCTGTTATAAAAATGTCCCATATTTTACATAACTAAACTTATGTGGCAGTAGTCAAGATAAGACCAGTGTTACCTCTAATTTTGTGTTGTGTTATATCTTGTTTTAAGGAAGTTAAAAAGCTTTCCCACCTTGACAAGAAAATAAAGACATTTTTCTATCATAATTGTTTTCCTTTTTAAATAACCTAAATAAAAGTCCACCAAACATTAAAGATAGCAATTAAAATGGGATATTAAGCATTACATTTCTAGCATTAAAATCATCCACTGCTTCTATTCAAAATGCTGCTGTAATAATTAGGGTAATCATATCATTTACTATCCAAAGCAGGACTTTTGAGAGATAAATGAGGAAGGTTATAGTTATTTGGATTTAATGAACAAGGACTCTCTTAGGAAAACAAATATATTTACCCTATTTTTTTAGGATCCAATTTTTGTACGAGAGACTTAGAAAGGTATTTCTTGTCCACATGCACACAAAAAGTACACTTTATTTCTTTGCCATAGTATTTTCTACATAAGTCTACACAGGAAAGATAGAAGTGAAGACAGCGGCCATTTTGCTTAATATAAAATCAGGTATTTGCAATAATCATTATACTCAAATATAATGAACTACATGGATTCTTGAAATCTCTATTTCAATAAAAACTCCCTGGGTAATACATTTTTTTCTTTTAATATGAGTCAGAAAGGACCCTCTATATTTTTCCATTTATACAGAAGCTGTTCAGCAGGGATGTATGTTCTAAACCCCCACAAAACATACAGAGGAACGTGTTCTTACTTCCCCAACACTGATGTATTCTTAAGTACATTTCTTATTTTGATTTTGAATTATTAATTAGTCATGCTAATCTAATATTTTCTACTGGAATTTAACTACCTCAATGGCAGAAACTGTATCTTACTCATCTTTTTATTTTCCACAGCATCTTCCAGAAGCCTGCATATAACATGCACTGAATAAACATTTTCTCATCTGAAATAAATGGATTGATTCAAGCATTATTACTCAGTTTCTGTTAAGGTTGCAAGTTATAATTAAGATATACCATGTAATGGAAAATTCTAGTTTATAGCTTATTCTATTTCTTAATTTACTTTGATAATCTGTATTTGCTGTCTATATAATTTGTTCTTCATATAGGCATTTCAAAATTCATATTGTAAGACAGGTATGATAGGGACAGATATTCAAATAAAAGCTATACCATATATATGGGATATTATATATGTGTGTATGTGTGTGTATAATATCCCATATATATGGCACAGCTTTTATTTGAATATCTATTCCTATCATACTTGCTCATTCAACTGTTAAAGGACAGAATTAAAGAATAGTGTACCATTAAGGAAGTAGATCACTAAGATTATCTTAATAGCAGAGATATTTGTATATATATCATAATGTTTTTACACACACACACACACACACATATTGCCTGTTTTAAAAACGTATATGTCATACCTTGTATCATAAAGGCCAGCAAACTTTTTGTATAGAGAGTCAGATAGTAAATATTTGTGGGTTTGCAAACCATACATTCTTTATTGTAACTACTCAACTCTCTGGTTATACCATAAAAACAACTATAGAAAACATGGAAATGAATGTGGTTGTGTTGCAGAAAATCTTTATGTATAAAAACTAAAATTTACATTTCATAAATTTTCATGTATCATGAGATAATATTTTTATTTTTCCAACCAATTACACATGTAAAAACATTCTTACTTCGCTAGACATATGAAAATATGCAGCCAACGGGATTTGACCTGTATGCCCTAGATCAACCAAGAGGCAACCATGCCACGTATGGTTCAAGCTCTCTGAGTCTTTATAGTAATTCTTCCTGTAAGTGTTTGGAATTGGGTTTCAGAAAAGCAAATCAATTACTGTCAGTATGAATGAAGAGGTGTAAACTGGGAGCTTCGCAGTGGGCGTCTGTCCCCCAAAAGCACTAAAAATCCAGAAGTGAAGGGAAAAGTGCACAAAGAAGGAAGAAACAGAGAAAAACAAACAAACAAAAAATAGCTTTCCGGGTTCCAATCTGTTCAATTTGTGCTCGGATTTTATTGGATATTTTAATTCATTTCTTTAAAAGTTCTCTTTTCCTTAAGTAAAACTGAAATGGATTTCTATCATTCGCAATGTGGAGAACCTGGGTTACAACCACAGGATTCAGCCCATATTCCGTAATTCATATGCTCTACCAAGATTTAACTACTCGGAATATGCATATAATCGGAAATGGCAATGTTCTCAGTAAATGTGTGTGGTATAAGAGTAGAGTATTGTAATGAAACCCAAAATCTGATTTAATGTAGTCAGATATACTCTTGGAAGTAGAGGCGCACTCATGCTTAAAGGGGCTAACCCAAAGACTCCGAACCCAGGTGCCGCTGGAACCGCGTGTTTGAGCAGAAATGGCATTTAACCAAGTACGAAATGGGGAGAGAGTTGTGCTGGACAGCAGAAACCTGTCTAAAGACCCAGAGGAGTAAGAGAGAAGGTCATTTTTAAGCATCTATAAATAATCAAAAGTGTAGGGGGAAGAGGGAGGCATAATGGAAAAAAGGAATATAAATAAGACAGGCAACAAATTACACTCGACTTTTCCCTGAGTGTGATGGGAAGCCACAGAAAGATTTAAAGCTGGGTGAAATGATAAATTTTCAATTTCAGAAGAACACTCTGGAAGCACTTTGGAGGCTGTGGAGTGGCCATGAACGCAAGTGAAGAGAGATGCGTGGGAGCCGTATGAAACTTCTGTTTGAATGCAGTGAGTAGCGAAGCTCAGCTGGGGGCGACGGTGAAGGGCGGATGGAGCCAGGAGGAAGGTGAGAGTGGCCCTCCGCACGCACAGGTCAGGGCACTGTCAGAGCCTCTTCTTGGCACGTACCGCACGCACAGGTAGAAATGTGAAACTCAGTCATACTGTTTGTGTGAAGACAAGTTAGACAGACTGTGTGAAAGCGTCTTGCAAAATAAAAAGCTAGACGTATCTCCGGTATTAGTCTTGTTTGGCTGGCCAAGATGTATCATTAGAAACTGAACGGTCCTTCTAGTCGCTCTAGTTATAGCTCTCTCTCTCTCTTTTTTTTTTTTTTCCAAATATTGGAAACAAACCATCGTTTACTCATCTCAACTCTCACCCTGAGTATTTCTCAGGCCTGCTCTACCTTCCACTTCAGAAACACCCGTTTGTTTTTTGTTTTCTTTTTTTTTTCATTTTCTTTTTGTATTTCTTCAATTCCTCTCTTTCTCTTTTCCCCCCAGAGAGCACTTCTTCAAAATGCTGATAGAGGCTAGAAATAGATGGACTGACGTGGAGTTAAAAATATAGCCATGTATTGTTTACTGAGCACTTAAGATGGGCCACGCACTGTGGTGAGGAGACACATGCGGTCTCTGTCCTCACTAAGCTTATAGTCTGCCAGGTAAGACAGGCAATTAAAGAAGTGTTGAGGTGTGTGGGGGGGGGAGGGGGAGAGAGACAGAGAGAGAGAGAGAGAGAGAGAGCGTGAGAGAACTAGAGAGCAAGACAGCAAGAGAGAGAGGCTCTAAATTGCTATGGGATGATGGGACAGGGACCCAATGCACTGCTGGGAATAGAGGAGAACCAGCGCATGATGGAGACGTATCTGGGTACCACAAAAGGTCAGTGGAATACGAATTTTTCCAGAATAAGAGAAGAACCTTCTTGAATGTCCTGATGTCGAAAATAACACAGTAACTTCCAGGAATAAAGGAATTCAGTTGGGCTGGAAAATAGATGGTGGAGAGAGAAATATGGAGAATCACTGCTGTCAAGAACGCCAAAGCGAGTGCCGTATTATGGCGTGAAGAACGCTGCCTTAAGACTCATGTAGGGATGCTCGGGATCACTTTAAAGCAAAACTCCACCAGAGAAAGAACAACCGAATCGGAATACTTCTCACTGTATCACACCTGGAAACACAGGAAATACGAAACAGATTTGAAGAGAGAGGAGAAAATGGTATTTTTATAAAACTAAGTAAATATTGCTTCCATGAAAGGATACCACTCTCTGATTAGATTTTTTTTTAAAAAAAAGATAATGAATGTGCTCACTGAAAAACTGATTAATTGAAACTGCTTGCACAGGGAAAAGAACACACATGAAAAACAGACATAATTGTAGCATAATTTAATGCCATAAAACACTCCAAAATAGTACTATCATCTCCTCACATCAAGAGGGTCCCCCACTCAGCAATAAAGGCAGGAAAAACAATTGATAGTCAGAAGGCGCATCAAGGTCTGCAAAGCAGGAGCACATCATCTTCACATGGCATGACCTCCATTACCAACAAAGCTGTCATTCACACCCACTCAGGAAGCTCCTTCAAAGAAGTTGGCGGTTATAGGGGCAAGTGGAAGAGTCATGTTACATGTAAGTAAATTGCCTATCAGCCTACAGCACTAGAAACTTCTCAAGACATGATGCAGAGGTCAAAAGAAAAGTAATAAAAGCCCACCAACCAACAATGCTATAAGTAAGGTACAGTATCTATTTTAAGTCAGAGCTCTTGGATGTTTTTCAAGGACTTGAAAATGTATTAGAAAATCTGCAAGCCTCTTTGTTCAGAAAGAAAGGTAATTTGAATCACTAAAATCCATTTTAGTGTGAAAGAAAAAGCGTATTCTGTTAATCAACTGAAATCTAAGATTGTGTGGCCCATTTATTTTAATTATTTTTTATTCATTTTTTTCATTCATTCATTCATTTGCATCTCTATTCTAATAAAATAGCTATTTTTGTTTATTCAAACAACTGGTTGGTGTTAGTCAATGTCCAGTAAGAACCAAATAAGACTATACTAATGGTTTAAAGAAAACAAAATAATGCTGATACATATTTAAAAATTAGGAGATTCATATCTTATTTTTATATTTAAACCATCCAATCGTATTTCAATGGGAGAGCTCTGAACCAAAACTGCTCAAACTCTTTCTGATTTTCTGACTACAGAAACCATGAGAGTCAATGAAATTATTGTTGTTTTAAGCTATTAAATGGGGAGTGATGTATTACACAGAAACAGAGAATTAGGAGAAACACTAAGTTTATGTCAGTGTCCGTAGATGTAAGGTCACAAAAAATAAGTGGACTCTTCCCTCCACATTTTCACAGTCTAGTTGAGAGAAAATAATTAATACGTGAAGAATGACCATAGAATACAAACAATAGAATGGAATTAAGCACGTAAGGCTTCGGGGAGCCCAGAGGACTGATGGGAAGGGTGGTGGGCCCCGGGCATATCTGAACGTTCTTGCTGTGTGTGCCAGGAATACACTTTCCAGGGTCGTGTTTCTACCACCAACGGGAGGGGATGCTGCTTACTCGGCCAGGAGTGATAAAGTTCTTTGTCTCTGTACTGACAATGTCGTGCCTTCTGCCAGCACCTGTTAGACGGTGACAGTCTGGCTCATCGGTATTCAAGGAGATTAAGAAACAGCTCAGGTGGCCACAGCTGAACTTTCATAGCTTCTAAGGTCTAGGCGGGCTAGCACGCTCCATTTTCATGGTCGTACAGGCTAGCTATTTGACTAATGAGAAATTAAACCTGTTTTTAAATACAATTTTCTGAATGATATTTTTAATGGTAGTGGAAGATCACAACTGGAATTAGTGACAGTCAAGAAAAAAACATTTAGTTTGCTAGATAAAAATTTGATTTATCTCATTTGATCTATAATTTCGAACAAATAGGTGAAAAAACGATTTTTCCTTATTGCTTATATTTTAAAATTTGGTTTATGTGTACATGGATTCCATCTGTTGGGGTTAGAATTCACAGAGGGCCTTCTCTTCATTCTTTACTTCCTCAATTTCTACCTTCCACTTAAAAAGTATATTCTCAAGTTTGCCCCAATGGACTGGCAATTCTCAATTAGTAATTGACAATTACCATCTTTTTTTTTTTTTTTAATTTGATTGTCTCTTGTGTGTCATAATATGATTCATCAACTTAAAATGTAGACTGGGGAAAAATGGTTAAAGACAATTATATCAAGTAAATTACTTGTGTCTCAAGAACAATATGAAGATCATTTCTTGTTTTATAGCATTTTTTTTCTAAAACGATTTAAGTTCCTCCCAAAGAAGGTACTAAATATAAACACAATCACTGTATCAATGATGAGTCTTAACATTGTTAGTCTATGTAGTGACACTACTTTTTTTTTTGAAGTATATGCTTGGATTTTCAAATATTTAGTTATAAAATTTGATGTGTTTCTTAAACAAGTATTGTTACATAATCACATGCAAGGCGTTATGTATTTTTTAAAAGGAGTAGAACTGAGTGATTTAAAGTATCATACTTCCTTTTCTAAGTTACACATGACACTGATTTGTTTCTAAATATCATACATCGAGTTAAAGGAACAGCTATATTTAAAACACAATTTACTTGTATACGAATGAAAGATTTTTTTAGTAGAAAGAGATGTTCTTCTTCCTCTTGCGCATAGTTTTATACAGTGCCTTCATATAATTACTTCTGATTAATTCACTCCCAGCAAAGGAACAATGGCCTTCAGAATATGGGGAAGAAGATTGCAAGAAGGAAGACAGAATAATGTTTACTTCTTAGAGAAGATTTAACTGAAGTCTGTTGAAAAAGTGATTCACTACAAATATCACACTCATGTATTTTTATGTAACCTTTTTATGTCAAAGTATAAAGAAGAAAACCGCACAAATCTTACAGCTACAGATCAATGGATCTGTACCTTGCAAACACACCCAGTAAACATCGCCCATCTCACTATATTAGATATCACCCAATATCCAGAAAATACCCATGTGTCCTCTCTCCCTAACATTATGCTTTTCTTTTTCTCAAGGGTACAACGTATTAGAAGAATTCCAAATACCTCATAGTGCTTCATCTCTAGTGTACCATGACATGTTACTGGAGATCACGCAGGCCATCTGATCACACAGGGAATGGTCGTGTAAGGGGACGAGCATGTAACGTGGTCTCTACTAACTTCAAAGTATTCGAGTATGTTACTGAGTATAGAACCAGGGGTTTGAAAGAAATATCACACAACCATAAAATATCCACAGACAGTACATTTCCATATTTTTTGGCACAAATGGAAAATACGAAATAAATCTTGATGGAAAAACCCACAGATTTATATTGAACCTGGATACTCCCACTAGTTTTGTGTGGCTGTTTGCCTGCTTGTGCTTCTATAAATTTTTCCTCCAAAAATCAACAATATCCTCCTCTTGAAAGGGTAGTGTGAATTCTTCCTTTTGCAGTTTATTATTCCAAATTATTGGACGTGTATTTTGCTATAAACTGGTGGCCTGGTTCAAGAAGTTACTATGCATAGATACAATAGTTTGTGGTTAAAATTAAACAGTTTCAAAGACCATTATCATATGAAGCAAGAGTATGTTAATATATCAACAGCCAAACTGTTTTTATTAAAATGAAATATAGGTGCTTATTTTTAAATCAGTGAATACATATCTAACACTATTGTTAAATCTACTAGTCTCACCCAAAATGTGTCTTAAACATGTACATTAATGAAATAAACAAATCTTGAACACTGCTCTCCTGAAAAGTCAAAATTTTTTAGGGCTTAACATGAACAGCTTAATTAATAAAGTCGTCTGTGTGACACTCTAAAAATGGTTTAATTATAATGTTCATTCACACACACACACAGAGCTACTATTGCTTTCAAGAGCAATACTAAAATTTTCCTTCTACAGCCACGCTGCTGTATTTGGGGGTTGCATTCAGATGTGCCCGCAAGCTTCATGGGAGAATTCAACTTGCGCGTCCAAATCTGTCCCGTCTGTGGCCATCGGGCTTCGCTGGCCAAGTCCCAGCGCAGGTTCCAAGAAGATGAGTCCAGCCCTTAGTCTCAGCCAGGAGAGATGCTCGACAGACGTCAGAGCCTTGGAAAGATGCTGACTTTGACTGGGAGATGCTTATCAACCCTGGGCCCCAGGACGGCGGCCGGCCCAGGCAACCAGGCCACGCTCACTGCGCCGCCACGTCGGCAGTCTAAGGCTCTCCCGCCACCCCGTGGAGGGCCACTCACGCTGAGCCACACTGCCTCAGTGGCCTGGGGACATGAGACCACGCTCGCTTTACTGTGGCCATGCCAAGGGCGTGGAGGACGCCTACCTCCATTCTCACCATCAGGGTCCTCAGGAATATGCCCGACTCTTCACCACCAGATTGAGGATCTGCACATCTATGTAACATGAGGAATCGCTTGTCCTTTTAAAGGTTTGATGCTGTTTTCTATGTCAGCTAAACAGGTCTAGAGGGGTGCTTTATTATCAGCTGTAGACAGATGTGTTTTACTGAATTTCAGGTCATATCGATGATACCTCTGTTTAGTTTCATGTAAAAATTCCAATTTGCAACACTTTGTTCCCTTAAAATTTCCAGAATTTCTTTTGGTTGGGACTAGCTAATTGTTAATTCAGAGCACTCAGTACAATCATTAGTTGTACCATTTATCAAGGTTGTCAAAAGTAATTTTTTAAAAAATAAGTATGAGCTTAATAATGTAAAAGAAATGCTATTCTCACTTTTTAAGGTAAATGGTACACAGAAAGAGAAATTAAAAAAACTGCTTTGCCTATTTGAGCCATTACATTATTGATAAATAATTTTAATGATATAAATGTTATTGAAATTTAAATATAAGACTCAAATCATAATTGAATTCTTCATATTTAAAAGATATTTAATTTCCTTTTTTTGTAATCATCCCATTTTAATGCTAGCTATCTAAGTGAGTGTGAATTTAAATCTCATTCTTAACAGTTGATGTCTATAATTAAATTTTATATTTCTAATAAAAGCTATTTTAAATAAATTAAGTCTGATTTTTAAGACATTAAGACAACTTGAGCTTAACATAAAGGTCGGTTGTAAACATTTATCTGTTCTATAAGAACTTGCATAATAAAGTAAATTATTTCAAAGCTAGGATCATATACATGATATATAATTCTAGATGTGTTCAAGTCTAGTAAGGCTTTTTTTTCACCCAAACCAACTAAAGTGATTTTTTAAAGGTATTAAATTTTCTTTTTAAAATCATAAAATCATGGCATAGAAAATGTTTAGATAACGAAAACAAAGGAATGTTGACTGAAGTTTAAATGAGCTAAGGAATTAGGATTAAATTTATATGTAATAATCTAATCAACCAAAATAGTGATTATATTTTCCTTTGGGAAAACAAACTGAAAAAGTGCTCCTTCCTTCTGCTTTATCAAATTCTTCCTGAGACCTGGATTGAGAGGGAGATGAAAAAATTTGCAGAGGACCCAGTCTGACGGGATGGGATTGAATTTATGGGCAGAAACTGGAATCCCAGGTATAGGAAATAAGAAATCAATAGAAAAGGAAGATACAGCTTAAATTTAATACTCTAACAATATTTTTCTATGAACGGCATTCGAAAAGAAATCTGAGCTAGCAAAGTAGTAGTTACTGAATAATAGAGCATTTGCAGAAATGGAAGTAAATCTGGAGGATTTCAATAGAAGAGGCTAATCACTGCAAGACACTGTAAATTAGTAAAGTTAGTACATTTCCTTGAAGTGGAAAATACACCAGTGTCAGAAAGGAACTCTGTTCTATGGCCTTTTATCACTTTTTGCTAGTCATTTTCAGGCTCTTCGCCAATTTAAAGGGGTAAATGGGCAAGGTTTCTGGTAGTTTCTGATCTTATTCTACCATCTGTTTCTTAAATGCAGTCATATCCTCAGGTCTCTGTCCTCAGATACTCTGCTGCTAACGTTCTGAAATAATCCTCACTCTCTAGGTTCCACTGGTCACTTCCAGCCAAGTCCTTATCAAGTCTGTGTCCCAAAACTTGACCTTCGGTTCCTGTTCCCAGATGCCTGGCCACTGTCTCCTCCAGAGTATCTTCCAGGCACCTCAAACTTAACGTCTTTCACTTAACATAGCTTTCTAATTTTTAAAAAGCTTGTAGATGTTCCTAAAAGGAAATGTACAGAAAAGCAAAGGACAATGCCCATTCTCCCACCACCTGATTTAATCTCTACTAATATGCTACTAGTTTTATTTTTCTATTTTTAAGCAAAAGAACTCAAATGTTCTTATTAGTTAAAAATAATTTTCAAGCACTACCACAATAGCATGAAGAGATACTTGAACCCAGACTATGCCACTTGTAAACATGACCCAGATTAGGAATATTATGTGACCTTCCTTGCAGGGAATTTCCACTGATTCAAAATTCACCATGGGTTCTTTAACACAGCCACGCCTTTACCGAGTTCAATATTTAAACTCATCTTTGATTTGCGTGATATTGTGGTCGAGTAGGTAATTTTCCACTTCACCCCAATAACTCCAGGGTTCTTCTGCTGTATTGGGCGAGTTTGTTCTTATTTAGGAGGTCTGTCCCTGTATCCTATTCCTGAATGGCCCATATGCTGCTGATACATTGCCCAAGGCATTCTTGCCCTCGGACTCTGTGGCCTTTCCAATACTTTTGACATTCATTACGTTCATTTGCCTTTTAAAAAAAGAGACAGAGAACTGAGACCAGTCTGATTATTTTCACTTATGTAATAATTTGCTTCTCCCACTTGTATTGCCAAATATTTTTTCTTTTTTTCCATCTGAAAAATAACTGCTCTACTGAAATATGTCTGTTTATTAAACTCTTCAGAACGTCTCTTTTTTGACATTCAGTTATTCATTTTAAGAGAAAAATCATTTTGTTTTCCATTTTGTATCTCTGCACTCCAGAAATACATTATGACATACCTTTGTCTGTGTTAAATGTTTTGTTTTTAAGTTTTTCAACAATTAGGATCATTTCAAGCCTTTCCACTATAACCGCAATTTGATTCTTAGAGGTCTAACTTCTCTTTCTTGTTACTTCTAAATGTAAGGTCCGGACTGGTGTTGAGCTGAATTTCTTAGGTCTGAAACCCTTCTTTTATCTTATTCTGTTGTTTAATCATTTTGTGTTTGAGTTCTTATTTTGCTAAACAGTATTCTTGCTATGCTGATTCATATAGCAAGAAGCAATCATGAGAAATTTGCATCTTGAACTAGGTTCTTAGACTTAGAGAAAATATTTTTCTTTCTTTTATGTTGTGTTTTAACTTGTTTTCTTTTCACTGGCCTATAACATTTCCTTTATTACCTGCTATTATTTTTGTACACTTACTTGTCCTAGTCCAGTTCTTTCCAACACTGAAATTTGCTTTGATGGCTGTGTGAGAATTCTTGTCATTTTTTTGCTGAGGACAGTCTGTTTTCCCTTTAAGCTGTAGTTTGAGGGTTGAGTATGGCCTGGAGTGGATGGTAAAAGGAGGTGGGAATTACAGCTGAGTAGATAAAGCTGAAGTTTATTTAAAAATAAATGAGTTATGCTTGGGTTTTTGTTTGTTTGTTTGTTTGTTGTTGGTTGGTTTTCTTTTTGATAAAAAATATCTGTGCCGAAGTGTGTTCCCCATGTGTCAGGGACAGAGAAGGGAGACCGGTTTTATGTGATCCCAATTATTTACTCAGTTTAAGAACAGCCCTGGAGGGTTTACTTGGTTCAGAGAAAATCATCTCCTTCATTTATTTTCCCCAGACTACCTACTTATTCCCAGAAGCTATTCCACTAATTCTCAAACAAAAAGGAAAAACAAATAATGTGCTATTCAGTATGCTTCCCTCCAGATTTGGGAGTATCGTAAGACTTCTTAGGGTACTGTGAACTCAACTCTGCAGTGACACTGGTGGGGAGTGCCTGTCCTCTATTTAAGAATCTTCTATTACTGTGACACACAGTGTTGAAAAGTACAAGACATTAGAGAATGCGCTGTCCTTTCCTTGATTACCACTTGAAGTGTTTCATTGTTGTTTAGATTCTTACTAGTTGAGCTTATTTTCACTGGGTTTTAGGAAAGTCAAATTCTAAGGCAGTTTCAAACACCCTTCCCAAACAGCCAGAATCCCCCAATTGTAATTAGCACCATTCAGTCTTACGCCTGGTTTTCATTTGTAACCTCTAGCTCATCTAAGGGCGCTGCTGTCCTTCCGGTCACAGACGTTAAAGACTCTGAAGTCCTTTCTTGACTCCTGGCCCTTCTCCCTCTGCAACATACAGTCAGCGATCATGATGCATCAGTCCTATGCTGGCAAATCCTCCCTTGATGCTTTCCTTATTTGTCTCTGAATTACATGTTCTTACTTCAATCCCACATGCCTTCTACAATGGACTATTAAGCGAACTACTTAATCAGAATTTAGCCACTAGCCCCCTAACCTTCTAAAATAACAACAACAAAAAAACCTTTATTGATACCAATTATGCAAAATACACTGTCTCTCGCTAACTCTCGAGTATGTTGCTGGCCTCGTGTTATTACAAACATTTCTCAACAACACAGCTAGCTAGTCAGGGACGGAACCGATGTGAACCCACATTTGACACAATCTGTCATGGCTCCCATTCCATTACTCCAGACATTTTCCATTTCTTCATGTAACTTACAAGCTAATATGTGTAGTGTATGCTTTTCATTTTCAGACCGTTCAGATAAATTCATTATGAAAATGTAAATCTAAAAAGGCACTAAGGACAGTTTTCAAAAGGAGCTTTCCCCTATTAGACAATATCTCAATGATAATTTTTAAAAAGTTGCTATATGTACTTCCTGGATCTAGTTATTACCAAAAGCTGCTGACAGTATTTTGTCATAGGACATAAATCAGGTTATAATTACATTTAATCATTAGATTAAATATTGGTTTATCATATTAATGTTGGTAAAAATATAATAATCATAATTAATGTTGGCGAGCCCTGATCGAGAATAAAAATAAAATAAAGGGAAAGAAAATTTTACCTTTTGCTACAACTAAATATCCCCATTAATGGGACATCTAAGTGCCATATCCCAGGGAACACTTCTCTGACACATTTCTCTCACACACTCTGGTAACTATCTAATAATTTCAGGAACCAGTAAAACAGAGTTTTTAATTACAGAATTTTAAAGTATGGTTGAAGCATTTCAGGATTTTTTTCACCTAATATAATTTTAATTTGATATAAATACCTTTCACTGCGTTGGGAATTGAGAACCTATGACTCAGAGTCGTATGTGTTTTCTAGGAGCTCAATGTGCTTTGATTTTCTTGTAAATCCTAATTTTAAATGTTCTCCCTTTGAAATTATAAAGCTACACGTCAGCCAGAGTTGGGTCCCATATATGTGTTAAGCAATGTGTTTCTTCCATGACTTACAGGTATACCACATAATTTTGTTCTTTAAGATTCATAGCATGACTTCTTGCCTTTTGGAGAGCTGTAATTTTCTTTGAAGGCAGGCACTATGATAAACTTCTAAATCGGCTTTGGTATAAAACTTTGCTATAGATACTGAATCTTCATATCAAATTTCTATCATCTATCAATTTTCTATCATTATTAGATGGCTACGGAAGGAAAATAAGAAAAATAAATTTTAGTGAACAGCCGATTTATGGCAAAAATATGTAGCCATTTTACATTACAATCTCACTTAATCCTAAAAGAAAAAACTCCTCTGGAGTCGTATTGCGCTCCACCCTCACAGATGTGGCCGCAGACGAGAGAGGTGTTAAGAAGACGCGCAGCGACTGCTTGGTGGGAAGCGCAGCAGCTCAGCTGGGAGGTTCCAAACAGACATTATCTCCATCACTCACTCGCTCGCCCCCGTGAATGCGGCACCGACAAGCCTCCATCACCCGGCAGTTATCATCCGCACACGTACGGGAACTTTGCCGCACTCTAGTTTAGCAGAAGCGCACAAAGAAAGCACGACACAACGCAAAGACACAAAAATCTTTTCAGCTATGCCGTATCCATTTTACGAAAGTTTTGCTACTGCAAATTCAGGTTAGCTCTGAAAGTATGAACATTGGATTCCTGAGATTGAACTGTGCCAGTCTCTTAACTTTGAAGTTATTGACTGATCTCAGATGTCCTGATTTGATAAATGGTGGCTCACAGCTACAACAGAATTTCCAAGCAGCTGTTTTATGGCGGGCAGAAGAAATCAAATAAACTGTCAGACGACTCATGACATGAAGCACGGAGCACTGCTGCTGACTGCCAGAAATGACAGCACTCAATCAATTGACATGAAGCAATTAAAAAATGAGGTAGCTGTAATTGAGCAAATGTGTCAACCAGCTTATAACGTGAAGGGTAGAGGCAGAGAAACAAATAGTTGACAGGACTTAAAAACACTAGATCTTTTCATTAATCAATATGGGTGACTTCATGACTATATTCTGTAATGAGCTTTCCAATAATGTAATTTTTTTTTTATGTTCAAGTATATCTAAGTCAAAAATATGGATTATAGGTCATACTTAATTAAAGTGCAAAACTTGCTTTACAAGTAATGTTCTGTGGGCTTAAACTTCATTCTTTTAAAACAATACTGAAAACAAGGGTGCAAAGGTTCAACATTTTCTACAGCATTATGCAGCATGAAAAATGGATCTTTAAGAATACAAGGCGCTTCTTAAAGACAGTACATTTCAATCACAGTAATATGAAATTATGAACGGTGTGTATGGTGATGCATTTAAACACGAAGATATAACATGTGTTTTACATGGTGTCAATTTTTCTTTATGGGACCGTTTAAAAAAGAGGAAAAGATTTTTAGTAGCAACAGTAATTATAGGTTATTTTGTGCTTTTTTCTGAAGTTTTAAGTAACTTTTAGGGATTAGAGTCCAAAGAGAAATTTAAAAAGTCATAATACTCTGTTTTATGTGACATTTCTCTTTAACCATTTATACATCGGTAAACAGGATGGTGTGAAGCACACTTTAATGGCTTTAGCCACGTGACTCTGATGTTTTTACTACTGTGATATATAATATGAAGGGAGATTATGTTACCTGTCAATTAGTTGTTTCATATTAGAGCAGATACATGTAGAATTTTAATCAAGTTGAGTATTTTCCATCCTCGATGTGTTATTGTGTACATATTAGAGGATAAAACTAACTATATGTGTGTGTGTGTGTATGTGTGTGTGTGTGTGTGTGTGTGTGTATGTTTTTATTTATTTTCAAAGATAATCATAAGGTGATTCAATATGCAGATGTTTGGGGTAGTTCAATTATGTCGATCACAGTGTTAGACAAGGGAATGAACTTGTAAGTTGACTGGATAGCATTATAGATTATGTGTGGCCACTGATCATTAGAAATAATAAGTCCTTAGAAAAAAAACAGATTAAACTATGACCTGGATTTTCTAAATTTATCTACAGGTTACTCTGCTTCACTATGTAATAATTGGTTCCATCATAAATATTTTTAAAACTTTTACGTAGTAAAACAAACAAGCATAGATTTGAAATGAGGTGTGTGGGTTTTATTCTTTAAGAAGCAAATTAGAATGAAGTCATTCATCCTTCATGAAAGCAGAAAAATGAGCCAATGGAAAAATCCACAGTCCATTAATGCAACGTAACACTTAGAGTTACATAATTTTCCTGAAAAGGGAGGAATGAAATCACTCCAACTATGGATGGTTCAAGACATGCAGCCCAAAAGAATCAGCGCCCTAAATTATGGGCAGGGGATACAACTATTCCTTATGGCTTTTTATGAAGTGTGGCTGATCAAAAAACAGATATGTAAGCAAATTTTATCCCTAGTAATAAAGCTACCAAAATTAAAAGTTAAATGGGAAGAAAAAGTTTTTTTTAAAAAAAGTTTTAGTCTTTTTTTTTACCCTGTCTTATAGGGAGTGATTTTTCCCAAACAATATAAATATATATATGTGTGTGTTTATACATATATACACATATATGTATATATTTGCACTTGGTATTCTACCATCAGAAAAAAATATTTTAAAAAGTTATTTTATTATCAAATAAAAGTCAGAGACATATTAAATCTTGGGTAATTTTATACCTGACAAGAGTCAAAGGCTAAATAAATGGTGAATTTGGAGGTGGGTAATCTGAATGAATCAAATAATTGTTACTGTTAAATTTTTACAAGTTTTCTAATCAATATTTAGACCCTGACTCAAAACAATTAAGCCTTCTTTATTTATCCTAAATTCACTATGCAAATGCTTGAGTTCATGTTTTTATAAATGCCACTCACTGGTGATGAAGAGCTTAAGAGCCTTTCCTTTAAATCACATAAAGGCAATGTCAAAAGGTCATCAGAAAATGGGAAATACAGGCACATTCTGAAATACTGAACACTCTACTGCTAACCTGCTCTGATAGACACATTAAAATATCTCAAAATGCAAATGGTATTCCAGAAAAAGAAGACTGTCATTTCTTTATTTGAAAAATAGCCGTCTAGCTTATCTGTCTTTCCTCACCTCACAATTGCCTTCGTAAATGTAGAAGATATACAATGTGGATTAAAAGGCACATTTCATGTTTATGTAGAAGAAAAGAGTGAATTTATAAAAATAAATATAGTAATACTGATGAGTAAAAAACATATCCCTATATGCAATGTGAAACTCTCAGATATATCAAGTAACACATAGCCCATACGTAATTTATTTTAAACACACTGTGATTTTTTAAAAAAAGGTAACCGCAAAACCCAAATTTATTGATCTTTTAAAAAACTCTCTATCTAGTCATTTCTAAGGGTAAAAGCATGAAAAGTAAGGAATTACCATCCAGCATGATGGAATGACGGGAAGGCGCATTTTTTTATCCAGGGACTAGATGGTGGAAGCATGACAATTTGTGTGAACAGTGTAAGAATTCTTTATAGAAACATCAATTATTTTGGTGTGATGCTCAGTTTTATATGTCAAATTGACTGGGCCACAGGGCGCACAGACATTCGGCAACGACATTTCGGCAAATATTCTGTGGAGGGTGTTTTAGATGAGAATAAGCGTTAACAGTTTTCTAGGAATAGCAGACTGCTCTACCCAATGTGGGCAGGACTCATCTAATCAGTTGAAGGGCTGAATGGAAAATGAATGACCTCCTGTAGTAATAGGGGACTCCTATCCTACTACCTGACTGCCTTGAGCTGGGACATTGGTTTTTTGTTTTGTTTGTTTTGTTTTTGTTTTTGTTTTGTTTTGTTTTTGTTTTTTCTGTCTTTGGTCTCAAACTCTTAACATCAGCTCTTGGGTCTTAAGCAGCCAGCTTTTGAAGTGGAACTACACTATTTGGCTTTCCTGGGTCTCCTGCTTGCAACTCCTGATCTTGGGACTCCACAATTGCATGAGCCAATTCCTTATAATAGACACATCCTGTTAGGCCTGTTCGTCTGAAGAACCCTGATTGGCAACTGTCAGAATTGGCAAATTCTGTGCCTTTAGGATTGGTATCTAAGAATAGACCAACTAAACATTTTGGTCATGTATCATATGTAAGGCCATCTTTGATGTGCTGTTTGAAGTAAAAATAATAATATTAGATTTCTATGTTGTCAAGAAATTACAATATATTGAGAGATATGGGACATTTGCACAACTAACAATAATGCACAACCACTGATATAATTAAGAGATACTTAAACTGCAAGGTCACTTAGGAAATGAAGTGATTTAGTCTCTCTAATATGGATTCAAACCACTTCTTACTGCATCATTGAGAATTCCTTCAGCAGAAGGAATTTGATTCAGACAGTGGAAAACTTACCAATGAAAAATAATATATATATTTTTGAATTGTAAGTAAGCACAAAGTATTTGCAATAGATTTCTTAACATAATTATTTGTATCTGATCAACTTCTCTTATCATAACCTTGTGGAACCTTGGGTGCTAGGCCTTGTCAAGTCTAGTGGATGGTCTCTATTTGCCAATCTAAGACAATTTTTATTGGCACAGCTCACTGAACACCTTACAATGAGTAAATGTCAAGCTAGCCATAAAAGACATGGACCTTCTGGTACCTCACAAACTACTCACATAAATGAATGAGAATAATAAAGTCTATTTTCTATCTAAAAGACCCTATGAAGTGGGGTTTGTATGGCAAATTATATTCTACTAAGCATGTATGACACTGGTATACTTCTAATGTGAACTGAAAATAACTAAAATACTTTTCGAGCAAAGCTGCAGGAATAATAAATGAGATGAAAATTACTTTAAGCCAACAACACTGAATGATCTCCATAGCTGCATGACATGGAAAATATGAATACTTGAGTCTTTCAGATTTAAGAAATCACAACTTTTATTTTATGGGCATTGTCGTACTTATTCTAAAGTTATACAAAAGACATAAGACCCAGAATACCAACACAACATTGAAGGAGCGAAGTTGGAGGACTCAAACTACCAATTTCAAGACCTACTATAAAGCTATAGTAATTGAGACAATGTGGTATTGGCAAAGAAACAAACAGATCAATGGAATAGAGCAGAAAGTCCAGAAATAGACCCACATAAATTAGTCAACTGACCTGACAAAGGAGCGAAGGCAACACAGTGAAGTAGAGTCTCTTCAGCAAATAACACTGGAATAACTGAACATCCAAATGCAAAAAAGTATGACTCGAGAGAGTTTGTACTCTTCACAAGTATTAACTTAAGTTGAATCATAGATCTAAATTAAAATGCAAAAATTATCCAGGAAGATAACACAGGAGAAAACATAGATGGCTTGGGTATAGCACTGACTTTTTAGATATGCATCAAAGACATAATCCATGAAAGAAATAATGGATCGACTGGTTCTTCATTAAAATTAAAAACTTCTGTTCTGTGAAAAACAATGCAAAGAAAATAAGACAAGAAGCCTGGATGGGGAGAAATATGTAAAAGACACATCTGGTAAAGGATTTATGCAATAGATACAAAGAATTCTTAAAACTCAACAATAAGAAACGAACAACCCAATTAAAAAAGTGGGCTGAACACCTTAATGGAACCTCATCAAAGAAATAGAGTGTCAAATAGCATACGAAACATGTTCCACATTGTACATCATCGGGGAAAAAGCAAATTAAAACCATGAGATACCAGCACGCAGCTACCAGAAAGGCTGATTTGGGAACCCGCCGCGGACGCTGGTGGAGGGTGTGCAGCATCGCACATCTGGGCTGGTGAGGATGCAAACGGTACAGCCAATTTGGATGTAGTTTGGCTGTTTCTCACAAACCAAACATAATCTGACCATACAAGCAAGAAATTGCTCCTTGATATTCACCCAAAGACGTTGAAAGCGTATGTCCCGCAAAAACCTGCATGTGGAAATTGATAGCTGCCTTATTCATAACTTGGACCTTGGAAGCACCAAGATGTCCTTCATGAGGCGAATGGATAAACGGGTAGATCCGGACACTGTAATGTCCTTGTTTTTCAGAATAGTTTGAGAAAGCTTAGTGTTAATTATTCTTTCAATGTTTGGTAAAAATTTTAGTTAAGCTACCTGGTCCCAAACTTTTCTTTTGGGGGAAGTTTTATTGATCTAATCTCCTTTACTAGTTATAGGCTTATTCAGACTTTCTATTTTTCATGATTCAGTTTGAGTAATTGATTCTAGAATTTGGCCATCTCATCTGGGATATCCAATTTTCTGGCATGCAACTATTCATAGTGCCCTCGTACAATCCTTCTTATTTCTGTAAAAGCAGTAGTAATATTTCCACTTTCATTTTGATTTACGTTATCTTTGTCTTTGTTTTTTAGTAAATCCAATTAAAGGTTTGTTGCTTTTGTTGATTTTTTTGAGGAATAAAATCTTGGTTTCATTGATTTTTCTCTATAATGGTTTTTCTGTTCTCTATTCATTTATCTCTATAATAATCTTTATTTCCTTTTTGGTAGATTTGATTTAGTTTTATTTCTTACTGTATTTCTTTAAGTTGTAAAACTAGCTTGTTGATTTCTTCATAATGTAAGTGTTCATAAATTCAAATTTCCATTCACGGCTTTCACCGCATTCCATACATTTTTTGTATGTCATTTTCATTTTCGTTCATCTCAAGATATTTTCTAGTTTCCCTCATGTCTTGTTCTTTGACCATTAGTTAAAGTACGTTGTTACATTTTCAATATTTGTGAATTTTCCAGTTTTCCTTCTGCTGTTAATTTCTACTTCCATTGCACTGTGATCAGAAAATACATTTTATATGATTTTAACCTTTTAAAAATGTATTAACACTTGTTTTGTGACCTAATATGGTTGATCTTGGAAATTATTCCACCTGCTCCTTTCCTTCTTTTTAACCTCTGCTGCCCCATTTTTATCCTTGCATAAGATGTAACCAATCTATAATCTTTCTATTTATTGCATTTCTTGGTTAAACAGGGGGAAAATAACATGTACATATTATTTTGCATATATGTTTCCTTAACTGTTTTCTTTTTAATACTCATAAAAATATTACCAATTTTAGCGGAGCAGTCTTCTGCTATGCCCCACTTGGTTTTAAGGAATTATTGAAAATGTAGTAATGATTGGATCTACTTGAAAATAACCCTAATTTTTGAGTTAGAAGAATGTGTTAAGATCATCGCATCTAAATGTATTGACTGTGTTTTGTTTCAAAATGAATAATATATCCCCAGGCTTAATTTCACTGTGTCTCTCTCTATTTTTTCAAGTGAGGTAAAATAAAATAAACCAAATCGGACAAACTGTCAAAAAAAAAAAAAGTAAGCACTTTAACTCGCTCCTGACTCATTTGGAGTTCATAAGTAAATTACAAAAATGTTTTCATCAGTTAAACACAAGGGACACTTCAAATGTTTTCAGTATTAGATCATAATAAATAAATAAATAAAACTCGTTTTCATAAGTGCCTCTAATTACTCTTCTGGCATTTTACAGACATGGCTAAATTTTCTTTTCAAGGGATTCACATTTTCTGCAACTAGGCAAATAGAATGGCCTGGGTTTTTAATGTCTGTTTTATTATTTTACTTTGCAACTGCATATTTTACTCATGACAACTGAAAGGTTCAAAAAGAAATATGCAAAATATATTTTCTGATGGTAACTGTTTTTATTTGAAAAGATCACATGCCTTTATCCCTCAGGTAACCACTCAAAGGCCAATATAATCCAAGATTTGGAAACTATGTTGTATCAGAATTCAACAGTTACTCATTTTTTAAAAACTGTTATCTTTTTCTTTGCAGTATTCAAAATCAAGGTAAAATTCCCCTGCAAGTATTTATATTTGATCATTAGAATTCAGTTCACATAAGTTAGCAACATCTTTGTAAAAGAGAGTGATAATCAGTTTCAACTGAACCATTTTATAGGCAAATAGTAACTTTCTTATCATCCCTATTCTTCCCTATTTTCTAGTACATAAAATTACAATCTTCAATTGAATTTTCCATTGGTAACATATCTATTAAATATTCTTTGTGTATTTATCACCATCTTTCGAATGGGTTATACAAATTACACTTTAAAAGATGCAAATTTACTTTTAATATTATCTATTGATTTCATAAATCATCACATTTATAATTAAATTGTCATCCAACTGAGGCAGGGACACAGAAAAAATGAAAGAGCTTAATGAGCTTTCTCTAAGCCATCGCCCCCAGCTTAAAAAGCAGTTCAGCCTTGTTTACACGAAAGAAATACTTCTTTAGACCCACTATAAACTACAAATTTACAGTTATAATTATTTTTCTCATTGAATTCTCTATTAGACTGAGGATCCTGCTGTGATTTAGGATCTGCTTTTAGCTGTACTTCCATCAATTGTAAAAGTATATTTCTTATCCTAATTCAATTCAATTAAAATTATTTTTAATCCAAACTGCATCATTTAGTTCTTCTCACCTCCCCCCGTTTCTAATCTGAATTATTCTGCTCGTTTCTATAAAAATTTATGCTGTCTCGTTCACTTTTTCCTTGTTTATAATTTGAGGACCAATTTTGATCCATATATTTAAAACTTCTGCGTAGGACAAAATGTGAAATGACTGTCAGGCCATAGTCTGAAATTATTTCGAATGATGTGAACATCAGTGCTCAGACTTTTCATGGTGCCCTCAAGTGTTCACAGACCCAAGTAACCAGCAAGATCTTCCCCAAGGATAATTAGTATTGGTTATGCAGTACTCTGGTGCTTTGATGAGCCTATCTGACAAACAGCCGTTCTAAAATGTTAGCAAAATAATTCCGATGATCTATAGATAAGTGTGGTTTAGATGAAACAAAGGACTTTAAAAGAAAGGAAACAGGATATAACAAATTGCAGACATTTCTAATTAGGAAAGAAAAAGAAAGAAAAATAAGGGGAGAAACACAGGCTAGCATAAACAATGTAAAAAGAGAAAAAGTCCCAAAGAATGTTGATAGAAATGAAAATAGAGACATTTAAAAAATGTAAATTTAGAACTATTGCTTAATTTTCCTATCCACATATAATCTGTTCCCTTCCTAGAAGCTCTGCAGTATTGCTGACTGAGTAAGCGAAATGTAAATGAGGCTATCCAAGCATAAGTAGAGACCTTAGAGGTAATAAAATGTTATGCTACTATTCAGAGGTCTGTGAAGGTCATGGAGAAAAACAGTACATAAAAGCCAACACTGACTTGCCCATTTGGTCTCTGAGACTTGGCAGAAATTATACTAATATATAAGGAAAACAGATTCTTAGTACTTTTTAAAATGTTTGTTTATATGAAGTGAATAATGTGTTTTTCTAAGATGGCACTTCACAAAAAGTGTAGGTCTTTCGGCCTATGATAAATCTTCACTCTATCCATTATATCAAACAAGCATATCCCCGCTATTATACATTAGGAAACATTTAGTTGGGGGAATTTAAACTTGAGTGAAGAAAATATAGAAAAGACGGTTCTAAAATAACAACCATTTCACTATGTGTTGGATATGGCAGTGATTATGTGATTTTTATACACCCAATCACAGGCTGGTCAATATCTCAACCTTTCTAAGACATTATATGGTTGTAGATTTATTTTGTATAATGAAATACTTTTTATTTTTATTAAACTTAGAAAAGTGTACACATTTTATTCAGTCATGTCAGTTAAAATTCTGATTGTTTTAATGTTGGGTATATCTTGGCTTCGCATATCATTTCTTATCTTGATAACAACACTATAATAATCAATTTAAGGCTATATTTAAAAAATACCAATTACTATGTAAAAAATGTTTGATCCATTCTCTAGAGCTTCCTTAAGCATTAAAGTAGATCCACTACACATACAATATAATCAAGGCAAATATATTTTAATTCAGGTTAATAAATTCTAATGTCTAATGGCCATAACACTATGTAAAATGATAAAATGGTTGAAATATACAATTTTAAACTGAAATATAATAATTAAAAATCCAAAATGAGCGAAGTTCTTCTAAATAAGAAATTTATTATAAAAAAATGAAAATCAGGAATGTAGTAATCAAATTCGTAAAGCATGCTATATTTTCACCTTGATAAAGAGCACACCAAAATTATCACTAGAAAATAATGAACCTCTGTTCCATAAATAAGTGTTTCTCACATAATCGGTTATTTTTGAGGAATGAAATTTGAAAAATTTATCAGAAAATCTATGGTCAAGTAAGTAAATAAGATAATCTTTATCTTATCACAAAAGTTTATTAAATTATACTTAATATTTGTACAGATTTATATAAAAACACACATTCATTATATATTCCTGCTGCTGTTGCTGGTACTCGGGCTGGCCACAACTCATATTCTTTGTGTTTCTCATTTCCTGCTCATGCCAGATGAGAAGGGACCATGTTAAATCGTGGGTGTGGAGCACCCCCACCCCCGCCCCGCCCCCACTATATAGAGGTGTAGTATGAAGGCCAGAGGGTGATTTGGGTGGAGTGATGGAATGATCAGATGTGTCGTATACACCTCAGGTCCCCGAAGAGACGTGCTGGCTGGCTTCTCATGTGCTGGCAGTGAGCCCCTTGAAAGCCTAGCTCGCAGCAAGTGCCACTTGGCTCCTGGGGCTAAAGTACTAGCAGGCTGCTAACAAACTCTGTGACCCCCGGCAAGTGCCTTCTCCATGGCTTCTCTACCGCACTCTTAGTTTTGCAGTGTAATAACACGCTCACTGCCTCTTGGTTCCCCTCAGGGGCTATGAGTCCCCCTGGGCCAGAGCCAAGCAGGACTTCTTGGAAGAAATATATATATATATATATATATAATATATATATAATATATATATATATATATATATATTTGGTTTAAAAAAAAAAAAAAAAAGCTGTGTGCCCTCAAGATCTTTTAGGCAAGACAGGCCATTCCAAGCAGATGGTTTTTGAAACCATTTCTCCAAGAAGTCCTGCTTAGCTCTGGCCCAGGGGGGGACTCGATAGCAACCATTGGGAAGCAAGAGGCAGTGAACGTGTTGTTACTGCAAAACTAAGAGTGTGGTTAAAAGAGTCTATGGAGGAGGCACTTGCCAGGGTCACAGAGTTTTGTCAGCAGCCTGCTTGTCCTTTAGCTTCCGTTGCTAAATAACGCTTGCTGTGAGCTAGGCCTCCAAGTGGCTCACTGGCAGACATGAGAAGGCCAGCACATCTAGTCGGAGACCCGAAGTGTATGAGACACATTGTGATCCTTCCAACTCCACCCAAGTCATTCCTCTGGCTTCAACCACCTCCGTAGTAGAAAGGGGGCTCCAGATCCACAATTTGACATGGCCCCTTCTCATCCCAGAAGCCCAGGGGCGCCTTCCTAAGGCCTCAGCTCCTTCCTGCCTTCTTAATCTTAAAGCAGACTTCTAGAGCGGAGCAGAAACATCTCCCCCTCTTCGCCTTCCTGCCTGGGCTGGTCGTGGTGGTCCTTTCATACTCATTATAAAGTTGAGAAAACAGAGCTCAGAGAGCTAATCGCACAGCTAAGAAGTGACAGAGTCAGATTCAGACCCACAGGTGTCTGACGTCTACACACACTGAGTCTTTTTCCACCAGGAAGAAAGGGGGGAGGGCGTGGTGGTGCTCAAAATAACTAAGTTCGTCACTGATTTTTAAGTTCGTGGGGCCCTGAATAGGTTCCTGAGTAAACATGTTCCTCTCCTCAGAACCAGGAGCTCTTAGTCCAGAGGTCATAAGTTGCTCAATGAAGGCAAAATTTACTCATTGTGTCACGGAGCAATTGCGAGAGTGTCTACAGACAAAGAAATTCTATCTACTGGGGATATTACAGGTATCAGGATCAAAGGACCACCATGTGCTTATTGTCGCACCACCCTTGTCACACTGTCAATTGCTTTTCCAAGACACTGATCATGATTCCAGTTAAATAAATAAGTCGATTTTTTAGCCTTTGTGTAGACTTCTGGCCAATGGCACTGCAGACAGAAGAAAAACACTTTGTCACACCCATGTCAAGCAAAAATCGCCACACAGTAAAGCAGGCAAGGAAGCCCTTATGTAAGATGATTGCAATAGGGAAGGAGACTGAATCAACTCCACGGAAACAAACGGGTGAGAGAGTCTTTAAGAGCGGAGGTGAGCTGGCAGAAAAAGTATTAGAGGACTTTGGGAGTGGAACAGATCAATGGTATGTGCCCAGCACACTGAGTTAGTCCTGGATTCCCAAGTCTTTTTCTCTGTAATTAGGCTATTTGCTAATTCTTGACCCATTGAAGTTAGTTCCCATCCTTCCTCAGAGAATGGGATATAGGGTTATTATATTTCTTTGATGTTAACATTTCAAAGAGATGGTTCCCAAGTCCTTGAGAAAGACACTTTCTGAGTTTAAAACTGGCAAGAGGTTAGGAGAAGATTTACACACATTTCAAAGGGACAGAAAAAGAATTAACAATCAAAAAAATGTTCTGAGGTAAGGCTCTAAGAAAAGGCAGATCAGATGCCTAGAGTCAGGAGGAAAAACCTGTCTAATATTCAGTGAAGCTGAGGAGAACTGTGAGGTCATCTTGGTCACCCAGAATGTGAATCAAATCTAGTATGGATGAATTATTTACCATTCAGGGTGGGAAGGATCCAGTGTAACCAAACCTTCACAGCCCATCTAGCCAAACCCCTCAAAGGACAGTGTCATGCCAAGGGCTTAATTTTAGTCTCTACTGATGATTGGTTGAGCTGGTAAAGGAGGATGGTCTTTTTGAGTCTTTTGTTTCTTAAAAATAACCACCTTAAAATTAATATCTCGAAAGGTGTATTTTGGGTGACAAACTCTGGTCCCTATCTTAACCTCAAGACACAAAGTAACCGCAACAAGATCAGAACAATTTGGGGGTGCGATCAGTAGTGGCTATGTCTTACACGGTTATTTTAATGTTAACTAAAAAAAAAAAAAGCTTTCACATCATAATTTTATGTTTTGAATTTCTAAACTAAAAGTGAAATGAGCTAATTCTAATAATTGTACAATGTGTCATCCACTTACAAAATTAAAGATTTGGCATTTTTAGTCGCTCATGTAAGAAACAGCGGTGTAAGAAACACTGCATTCATTCAGGATGAGCCAACGTGCCCTTTAGCAGAGATGCTGAATTACAGTTTGCCTAAGGAATATGAGGATTGTTCACGTTTGCATATTTAGATTAATAGTACATTTCTACAAGGTTTGTGCTGTAATTGGAACTTAAGTAACATTTGTAAAGTGTTATCTGTCAGAGCCTGAAAAGACCCAAAGAGAATGTATGTCATTATGCAAAATTACTAATTAAGTACAAGTAATTTAGCAGATAATTTACATGTTCATTTTATAATAGAAATTATTTAGTTTTAGGGTTCTCTTTGTATTTCTAAAGTAATCTTGACCCAAGGGATCACAGACTGTTAAGAAGTATAAATTATAGAATGAGACATATGTTTAACTGACTCATAGAGCCTTTGTTGTGGTTAATGATTCCTCTAACAGTAATTGCATAGGGGAAAACATTTTCTTTTTAAGTAAATAATGTTCATTACCTCTTAAATCTACTGTCACTTGACAACATTAATGTGGAAAAATTTCTACCTTCTTGATTAGCTCTCCAAGGATATCCAGCAGCTTTAAATTAATATTGATCAAACAGAAACCATCATATCCATCAAAATGTTCTTACAAATATGAACGCACAGGAAAATATTATTTCAATAGATTCTGGAAAGAAAAACACTCTTCTGAACTATACTGTACAGGTATACCTTATTTTATTACACCTCTCAGATGTGTTTTGTTTGTTTGTTTTTGTTTGTTTTACAAACTGAAGGGAAGACCCTCCACCAGAAAAAAGGAAAGAAATGTATGCCTTTTATTGTGGTGGTCTAGAACTGAACCCACAATATCTTTGAGGCATGCCTGTATATTTCAATGTAAGGAAATTATGAGAAATGATGGATTTATTTTGTGACTATCTCCACTGATAAATCTTAACTATTTCAGTTTTAAACATCTGGATATTTGTATTTAAACAGTGGCCACATTGTGATCATCGCTGCCTTTATGCTGCAGCTTTGGGGAGAAAACAGTTTGTTTCCCTAAACTGTTCTTTTTACCTAAATCATCTGAAAGATCCATGAAGGTAGGAATTCTGTTTATTCACAGCTTTAGCACCTTTAACCTGTGGTGCACTTTACTTTAGATGGCAATGCCCTCAAGCTCTTTCCTTTTCCTTTTGGTTTAATTTTTTTGTTAGTTTTTGATAACTCTTTAAAATTTGGTGTTTATTTTATATTATTTTGCTAATTGATATTAATGTATATGATTAATACAATTATGTTTCCTCTGATAGTGATAATGATGTCAGTTGTATCCCAGATTCCAATATGTCCATTAAAATTTTGAAATGTATTGCAGTTCGATGTGTTTCTAGCTTTATCCAAGAGTTGTTTAACATTGTGTGTTTAATTTCTAGGTAGAAGAAATTTTGTGTTGTTTATATTTTAAAATTTTGTTATAAATTTCTAGTTTTATGGAAAGTTCAGAGAATGTTCTTAGCTTTATTTCTGTATTTTTTTAATGTATTAAGATTTTCTTTGTGACATAAAAGTCTGTTTTCATAAACATTTTCTGCTAAAGTGTAGTATCTTTATTTGGGTTGAGGTTCAACATATAAGATCTAAATTACTGATGACAAAGTTCAGTACTTCACTGTCTTTACAAATATTTTGCTCATTTGATCTACCTTACTTGGATCAATACAGCTGTAGTCCATTTTATTTGTATTAATCGTTTTTGTCGATTTCTTCTCGCAGCTGCTATAGTTGCTATTAAAGTCGCTGCCCTTGTTGCACAAAAATTAATTACTATTAAGGTTTCACTGAGAAATATTTTTAACTTTATAAAATGATAATGTCATCATTGTATACTCTCTGGTTTAAGTTTTATCTTTTCAGATGTCAAGATTTTAACCTGCATTCTCTTTTCAGGTGCATTTGTATAGTGTATATTGCTGCATCCTCTTATTTTAATCATTTTCAATGCTATCTTAGTGCATCTGTCCCTTACAGACCATAACTTTTAGCCAATAAGAAAATATTTTCTTTTTATTGGTAATTTGAGCTAATGTAGTTTTTCCTGCAATTAATATACTTAGCGTCTAATCTTCTATTTTTATGTTTGACATATAAGCATATCAATATTTGGTCATTTATTCTCTCATCATATATTTTAGTATTTAGAAAAGTTTACAGTTTTAAACTAATGGTCACCTTTATACTAATTGTTTTTTAGAATATTCTCAGGCTTCTGTCCCTTGTTTTCTTCTGCGAGCCATAATGAATATAAAAGAGCAACCTTTTCTTCCTCCTCCTCTTCCCTTTCCCTTCAAATCCAATTTGAAGTAATGACTTTTACTCCTAGTTAACACGCAAGGCGATTAGTAAACTGACTCTTGTTGTTCTTGTCATTGCTTGCCATCAAATCAGCTCCTACTCCTGGAGACCCCATGAATGAGTGACGTCCACAAGGTCCTGTCCTCAACAGCCCCCCTCAACTCTCGCAGACTCGCACCTGGGCTTCCTTTATGGAGTCACTCCATCTCATACTTGGCCTTTCCTTTTTCTTGCTATTTTCTCCAGCATTATCATCTTTTCTGAAGAATCCCGCTGTCTCATGATGTGCCCGAAGTAGGATAGCTTCAGGTTTGTCATTTTTGCCTCCAACACTGTTTCAGGCTTGATTTGCTCTGTGACCCACTTGCTTGTCTTTCCTGTGGTCCAGGGGATCGTAGAGTTCTCCTCCAACACCATATCTCAAGTAAATGATTTTTTCCTGTACAGAGTAATAGACTGATTCTACTTTTCATATTCTCTCTCAATATTCTCAACCAGTTTTGATTTGTTACTGTATCTAAAATGTAAGAGCATTTAACCTACACATATTCTATTGTCTTCCTTACGTTTATCTGTTAGTCTTTCTGTGTGTGTGTGTGTGTGTGTGTGTGTGTGTGTGTGTGTGTGTGTATTCAATGCATCTTTAGTGGTTTTTATTTTCTAAAGACAATTTTCTAGTAGGTTTTCTCAGGAAGGGAACAATATGTGGGAGATCATCTACATCTACATATATATATACACACACGCACACAATTCCCTGAGTTTTGCCATATGCTTAAAGGACGTCCATGGCCTTTACACTAGAAGGTCAACCTAGATGGACAGAAAATCTTTTGATTATACTTTCTTCTCTTAGAAAAAAAGAAATCAAAAGTTGATTATTTTAAGAGGTAAGACAGGTGATAAAGAAAACAAGAATAACTGTTGCCTATAAATATACTCGAGAGAATTGAAAACATATATTCGCTCAAAAACGAGTACACAAGCCACAGCAATATTACTCATAATAGCAAGGGGATGGAAACAACCTAAGTGACGAACAACTGATGGACAAATACCGCATCTCCGTTAAAATGAGCATTACACAGACGGAGAACAATTAAATGCTGATACGTGTCGCAACATGAATGAAACTTTAAACCTTAGACTAGGTGAAAGAAGACAGATACAGAAGTTTAGATATTGTGCACAGTATTAATATGAAATGTTCAAAACAAGGCAACCATTAGAGACAAAAATTAGATTATGGTTGCCAGGTGCCTGCCGGGGTGGGGGCGGGGCGTGGGGAGTAAGGGGTAGAGGAGGGGATGAAGGGCGACTGCTCATGGCTGTATGAGGTGTCTTTTCGAGGTGATGAAAGTGTTCTGGAATCGCACAATGGTGATGTGGCACAACCTTGTGATTATACTAAACAACAAACAAACAAACAAAAAACACTGCATTGCACTTGAAAACAGTTGCTTTTATGGTGTGAATTATTTTGAAATTTTAAACAATGGGCATCTATGATCGTTTTCATAGCTGCATTATTCATGATAGCCCCAACATGGGAGCAACCTAAATGTTCATTCATGGTAAAAGAATAAATAATGTACAGCATAGTCACACAACGGAGTAATATATGACCATAACAACAAGCACGTTACTGCTGCTCTATGTATGAGTCTCACTAAAATACCTGGAGTGCAAATGACACAAAAGGATTCATGGTTTATGAATCAATTTGAACATAGTTCAAGGTATCTAAAATTAATCTTTCGGGTTCGCAGTCAAGACAGAGGTTATATATGAATAAATGCAACAGGAAAGTACTGGGAGGAAGCATGAGGGGTGTAGGTTATCTGTCGCTTGCCTTGAGTGGTAGTTACATATATATATATATATATACTTATATATATATACTTATTTTTGTATTCTTTATCAAGTTATATGCTTAATTTTTTTGTTTTTCTATGTGTATATTTTTAACACAAATTTGAAATTAAAACACTAAATAAATATCCTTCACCAATATGTAAATTTCCCCAATACTTTTTGCCCAAACTTTCTTGGGTCTATGCATCAGCAACCCCCAAGCGGATGCCCAATAATAAATTTGGGGAGATGCAGTGATTTGCTGCCGAGTGTTTGTTCTCTGCCCCATACTTCATCTTTTTCAGGACTCAGGATTTGCTTTACTTTTTCTCTTACAATAAATAGCAGCATAGTTAACATGGCATGTTCCTGTCGGAATGAGATTCGATCTCCCTTAAAGAAATATATACATACTATGCCCTAAAACATGAAAAAGCATAGTAGAGAGAAGAATGAGTGTTACTTAAAAATAATGATAATAAAATATTTAAAAATAGGATGCTACCTGCAGGTAAGCCTCCCTTACCATTGCAAAAGGCTTTTTTTTTCCTCCTTGAAACATTATGCCATGTGGTCTAATAAAAAAAAAAAAAAAAACCAAGGAAAGAAAATAATAAAGTACTGGCACCTCTGTAGATGGAGCCCTACTTAACATGTGTGAGGAAAAAAAAATAAATGAAAAAAAAGAAAAAGAAAAAAAAATTCATTTTGGAAAGAAGATCTCTCACTTATTTTAATCTGGTAATAAATCCCCCATCTTTCCCCCCACCCCATATACTTATTGGAAGATTTCTTTTACCCCCTGCAAAATATAGCATACTGATAAAAAGTAAAAGCTTTGAGTGAGGCAGGGATTGACCTGACACTTAAAAAAAAAAAAAGTTTAAAGAAGAACAGTTTGTTTCCAGCATGTTGAGGGATAGGAGCCTAAGAAAAAAATTAAAAGATACACAGGGACCAAAGAATACAAAGTCTCCAAGGCCATGGTAAAGGTTCACACCCACTTCCTGTCTTTAAGAGTAAAGAAAGACCATTAGGTTTTTAAACTGATGAGATAATCAAATTTGCATTTGTCATTATTATTTCAGTTAAAATGAAAATGAAATCACCATACAACCTTAGTACCAACTGCTTTTTACCGATTGTAATCAATACAATGTCAATGCCACTTGTATAAATACTACGTATGAAATATCAGTGAATAAGAGCTGAATTATACTAGATCATCATTTCAATAATTCAGTAAAATAATGATGTGTCAAAATAGTCTAGTTATAATTCTAAGATTTGGCTTGCATTCAAATTGAGGTACTTCTTTGATTAATAAAGATTTGTTGGAATTACTATTATAAAGCCTCACTTTAACTTCAAGGAACTAGGATTGGCAAAATGTCAAAACCGGGGTGCATTGGTATGCCACTGGCACATGTACAAAGATAAAATGGAATGTAAATCAAAATGTGATTCACTACAGACTGTCAGATACAGTTGCCTGAGATAAGCAAACTCACTGGAAATACTGATTTAAAAAACACATACATACACACGACACAATGAATCATGACCAATGTTCACTCAATGCAAAAATGAAAATAAAATTTAATAACATCCGCCATTTCAGTGACATTGCCTTTGGAGCTCATATGCGCTGTTAGTATTTGGCAGAACTTCAAACTGGGGATATTTGTAAGATCTAAGGTGATGTAAATATAAATGGGTTAACAAACCTGCTGCAGTATCATTCTACAAACTGCCTACATCCCTCAGAAGCTAAGCATTTTCTCTACTTCGGCAAACAACGCCACTGAGAGGATCGTGTTTCTATTCCTGCTTGATGGAGTCGATTGTTTCATTCAGGGGAACTTCGATGTGGTTAAGGGCATTCTGCGAACTCTAAGATAAGACATGACTGTGAGACAAAACCAATGTGCAGCTACAAATATTTCCTCTTAGCAACCCTGCACAATAATCTGATCTTCACAAATTCAAATGCAAGTGTTTGTAATGCTCAGAATTTTGTATGTCTGTGTTTTTATATAAATACATGTTGTATGGTTAAATGCATGAGGGTTGTATCACCATTGTGTAATATAGAAAAATAATATATACTGAAAACCTTTGGTTAAGTCCAATTTTGTTAATTCTTATAATTTAAATGTATTAAAGGACCTAATAATATTTTTTTAGTAAAGAAAATGAGCACCTATTAATTTATCTTGTGGTTAATTTATATATGGGTCCATTTTGTATGCATAGAGCTTTTCAGATTTTTCTCAAGATTCATGCATACACTGTGGGTAGGAGCTATTCCTTTAAAATTCTTTATATAGAATATCAGAATAGTTGGCAATATACACTAAATTAAGAGGCCTTTCCCTCTGGTGGTGCAATTATACAATATTCACATGCATGGAAACATATTTGGCTTAGACTAATTTAAATTAAAACTCAAGAAACCAAGAGCTTATTAAATGTAGATTCATTCTGAAACATTCTTGACCACTAGAACCTGTTGATAATTATTTTTGGTGGAAACCCATTTGGTTGACTAAATTGAATCTAACATTTTTACTTATAATTTTCAGTAGATGCCTAATTTAGACCTAAAATAAATATGTAAAAACATGAGTTTTATTACCAAACAAAAATGAATTTAATTTTATACAGAATATATTGTATAGTGTATTCTCTAGGATTGTACAACTCGAGATAGAGAAAAATCACAAGTTTGACTCATTACAAACTATAAGGAGAAAATGTGATTTTAAAATCGACTTGTAAGTAAAAGTGAAAACATTAAATGCTGAAATTCAGACTTGGATGCAAACAATGAAAAATATCCAGAGTTTAGTGACTGCATACCTTCACATCCATTTGTATTCTTGTTTCCTCCTATAATAAGCCCATTTTGCATAGAACTTGAAAAAGCTGATTCCTTCCTCAATTTCAGTGAAAGTTCCTGTTGAATTTCTATAGCAATAATGAAAAATGAGAACTGAGCTGTAAGGCTAAAAGGTTTCTAGGAATGGCATTGCCTGAATGTCGCTGTGTCTCAGTATGATGACATAAATTCCTGTAACCATCTCGCCATTTGCCGGATGACAAAGCCAAGATGTGGGCCGGGAACAGCCAAGAGGCTCCAGGACAACCGGTCCAGAAGTCCTGGTACACTGTGCCTGAAGAGACCTTAAGTCTGAATACCTTGCTAGAGAAAATTCCTTTTTCTAGTGTGAGCTGGTCATTTCTGTTACTTGAAGCCAAAGATATCCTGAGGCTATTTAATTTGGTTTGCTTTTTAAAAGGTAGATTTAAAAAATTCTCTTTTCCACCTAATGTTTTTTTATCTAAAGTTTTTAAAATTTACATTATGAGACATATTTTTCAAATATAATACACGTAAGCTAATTCTAAAACCTCAACATGCCTGCTGAATTTTGCTTCAACAATTAAATTCAGAAATGCCTTTAACACAGTTATTTTTCATGAAAAATTTTTCTATATTATCGGTTCTTCTCAATCATGGTACCATAATGATGAGCAAATTAAAAGAGATATTCTATTTCACATGAGAGTTTGTCTTTTAAAACATGAAATGTGCATATTTTCATTTAAAAATGCAAGTTGTGTTTAGTTGACTCCTAAGAGAAGTGATCTTTAAAAAATCAGAAATGCTTACAAATTAAATAAAATAGAAATTATTTTCAGACATGTCTTCACCATCGAGATGACTTTATTTGATATTTTCAATACAGATTTATAAAAATATTAAGAACATCAAATACTGATTCTAAATCACTTTAAATAGCGTTTATTCTTACCAACTGTAAATTTCCACTTAAAAATGAACAAATACAATGTTAAAAGGCACGACGATCAGCTGTGCATGCAAGCGGGAGTCTACACGGCAAACGAGGCATCTGTGTGGGGACAGGGAGGGGAGGGCAGACGCACTAACTCGAGGCATGTGTACGCACACTAGCTTTTACCGGAACGCTTATCGAAAAAGTGAAGGTTCTTCTTACTTAATCAAGGCACTAAGACGTAAAAGACTAAACTTACTTGAAAAAAACGTCTTCTGCTGCCGGCTAGGATGACCTGATATGTCACGCACACATAAAATTTACAGCGAACAAAATTTAATTAATCAAGAAAATCCACAGGCTCATGTATTTTTTGGAAACTGACTTAGTCGTTCTTATGGTAAATATTAAAAATAAGCAATTTCTACTCAAATGGTAGATTATCGTGCCATGAAGCTACAGCTACAATTCATGTAGACATCTGATATTATATCCTATTAATTCTTTGTGCACGTGAGAGAACACAGTTCCCTGATATTATCTTGATAATCCATTTACAAGCATTATGAAATACTGTTCAAATATTTGACATTCTGATGGAATGGATTATCCAGAAAGAGATGTCAAAGCTTAACATGTCTACTATACTTCACAGGCATGTTACCTGGTACCCTTCCTTAAAAACTCTCTGCTTTTGAGGTAAATACATCTCAATACAGTGATTCAGGGAGCCAACGAATTAGAGTTAGCCTATGAGTTTCACACATATTCTTACAATTGATCAGTATTTACCAAAACATGTTATTAAAGACTGAAAAGAAGACAATTTTAAAAGATCCACTATAGTCTGTAGATAAGACACTCTATAGATCACAGTTTTGTTTAGAAAATATTGAGAATTTTCTCAATTTTCTCTATTACAAACTCTGAAAGTAATAGACGGCAATACAGATAAGGTGTATGGGGGTAAATATATTTGAAGTGTTCAAAAGTGTTTTGAAATGTAGCATCAATGTCATCTAAGTAAAAGATTGAAAATTTTAAGTTTAAAAATTTAGCTTTGAATTACTTTAAAGCTATAAATGATATGAGAATATTGGGGGAAAAAGTCTAATGCTTTGTCCTAATATGTAAAGAACTCCAACATCCATATAAATAAAAAATACAATATGAAAATAGACTAAGATCATGAAACATTAACACATGATGTGAAAATATGAATAGCCAATAAATGCAAAAAAATGCTGTATAACTTCAGTAGTAATAAAAAAAAAAGTAACCATAAAATAGATATATTCTTCACATATGATGTTGAATTGGCCAACAACTTAAAGTCCCTTGCTCTCGGAGTAGATTGAAATGGGCAGTCCTGCACGCTAATGATGGGAGATGTAAATGGCATAAGTTTTCTGAACAGCATTTGGGTGATACTTCCCAAAATTATTTTTTAAAATTGCTGCCTTTTAAATGCTAATTCTAATGAATTATTTCCTTAAAATAAATGGATATATCAGCACACATGGGTTTACAAGAATGTTTATCTCCAAGTTGCTTATGATAGAGGGAAAAAGAAAAAGGGAACAATCTGACAATCTGTATCAAGAGGGAATTCGTTAAATGAAATTTAATTAATTAAATGAAAGATAAAGGTCATCAAAATTATGAGCAAATGATTATTTGTGGATTTGAAAGTTAACTATTACATACTGTCAGCTCAAGAAAGCAAATTCCTATTTTCTTACGGCCGAGTAATAGATTCCATTGTACATGTGTACCATGTCATCTATCGAAGGGCACTTCGGTCGTTTCCATGTCTTCCTCACTGTGAACAATGCCACTATGACCATAGATACGGGTAAAGGGGACAAAATATTTGGTGACGGAAGGGAATTTAACTTTGAGTGGTGAACACACAACGCAATATACATATGATGTCTTAGTGAACTGTACGCTTAAAACCTATTTGATGTTGTTAACCAATGGCACCCCAATCATCTGAATAAAAAAAAGAAAGCAATTTCAAACGAGTTTTATAATGTGATTCTATTTTCGTTAAATTATCTATGCATATATGGAGAGAAAAAAATGGGGAAGATATGCAACAAATTTGAACAGCAGAGCTGTCTGCATAATATAATTATATGTTGCTATATTTTTCCATTGTACATAATGTTTTTCATTATCTAGAAGAGATTTTAGTTTAGAAAATGTGTGATTAATATACATATAGTTTATACAAAAATAAACAGAAAGAGCTTTTTCTCATTCTTTCATAGCTAAAGTATTGCCACAAAAAATACTATTTCTTTTGCACTGGTAATATATGAGACAGAAGCTTTGACTACATAGTTACATAAAACAACTAAGCAGAGTAAACATTAAAATAGCAACAACAAAACCATTTTCTAGACACCTTTGGTATGAGTGAATCAGAAATGTAAAAGTACTTATTTAAATGTAAATACACAACTCTTGCCTCTATTTTCGAAGTGGAGTTCGAGCAGCACACTGTAAGTCGCTACAATAAGACCCTTTTAAAAGGTATTAAACAGAGCTAAGCATATAGAGAAAAGGCAGGAGAACAGGAACTACCTGGGGATGGGACTAAATCAAAATTACGCTAGTCAACAGGCTAAGTGATGCCACTTCAATTTACCAGAAAAGCAATTAGTGAGCTTCTGATTATTCAAGGCTAAAAGTGAGCATTGCACAGTTCTCACAGTCTAATAAAAGGAGACAAGAGTTCATAAAAATAAAGCAACTTTTACTTTTCTGAACCCTGAGACAATATCACTACACAAACAGTATAAAACAGACACTAAAATACTCAGCTGTTAGGCAGAATTTCTATGTTCTCTCTATATATGACTTTTACAATACTGGTATCTGACAAAAACTTAAGGCATAATAATATTAAGCTGTATATGTATGAAGAGGATTAAGACTAGGCCAACTTGTTGCCACCTGAATTGATACAGGCTTATAACTTAAGGAATGTAGAAGTTATGGTTTCACTATTCAAGTCACAATTTTGATAACTAGCAAGCACCTGATGGAAAGAACAGCAAAATACTCTTTAAAGCAGGTTTGTAGGCAACATTAAAACCTTCCATTATTAATTTCAGCCATCGGAAAAACAATCATGTCAGGATGTAATTTTAAAAGAAATTCAATTATTTACTAGTACTTTAAACATTAATTCAGAATGAAATTAGATACTGAATTTGTACTAGCAACTTTTAAAATTTGGGTTTCTTTAAAAGAAAAGATGAGAAATTAGAAAATCTGTTTGCAAAAATAAATGATTCTGCGATGCTTAGTTAAAATAACTATTTCGAACATACTGTCATAGATGAAATTAAAGCTAGCAATATTATTAAATAAGAAAATATGCAATAAACTGAATTACCTCACTTTAGTTGGTTCAAAATGTCTAATAAAAATATATGTAATTATACATATTGCTATGAAGAATGCATCAAACTCAGTAAAAAAAATATATTATAATAAAAAGATGTGCCTCTGTAAAATGAACTGACCTTCTAAGATTCATTTTTTTCACCAAAAAAAAAAAAAATCACAGCAACAATAAAAAACAGCTTTATAAACATAACCTTTTACCACGAAGTTTACAAAGCTAAGCAGCCATCAAGGTGGGACGTGAACTTGACCGAGGACAATTCAGGTTGAGATCCCTCACGGACTGCTCCCGCAGGCTCTCCTAGGGCTTCTGGGCCAGCGCAATGTTGAGGGCTTGGAGCCCAAAATACGGCCATTCATCTCAATCATTGCTTTAGTGGCTTCCTCCGGAGAGGAGAAGCAGATCAGGCCAAACCCTTTGCTTCGTCCTTCTTCCTTCATTACCTTGACTCTGCTAATTGATCCGAATGAAGAAAATTCTCTCCGTAGACGTTCATCATCAACGCTGTCATCCAGGTTCTTGATATAGAGCTTCACGCCGCGGAACCTCCGGTATCTCTCCTGCTTCATCTGCTCAAAGATGAGCTTTAACTCGGCCTGGCGCTCGGCTTTCTTCTGTGCCCGGCCCACGAAAAGCGGCTGTCCGCTCAAGTCCTTGCCATTCATGATCTCAACGGCCCTCTGGGCAGCCTCATGGCTGTCGAAACTCACGAAGCCGAAGCCTTTGGATTTCCCACGGGGATCGGTCATCACCTTCACGCTCAGGATTTTGCCGAAATGGCTGAAAATCTCCTTCAGTCTCTCGTCGTCCATGCCGTCTCCGAAGTTCTTGATGTAGACATTGGTGAACTCGTTGGCTTTGTTCTGGAGCTCGGCCTGCCGGTCTTTGCGGTTTTTGAACGGGCCCACGAACAGCCTGCAGCCCTTGAGCAGCGCCCCGTTCATGGCCTCGATGGCGCGGTCGGCGGCCGTCTGGTTCTGGAAGTGCACGAAGGCGTAGCCGCGGGAGCCCGCGTCGTCGCTCATCACCTTGGAGGACAGGATCTTGCCGAAGGCCGAGAAGTGCTCGTACAGCGTCTTGTTATCAATGGACTTGTGCAGGTTCTTGATGAACACGTTCCCGATGCCGGACTTCCGCAAGTAGGCGTCGCGCTGGGACCACATGAGCCGGATGGACTTGCCTTTGAGCATGTCGAAGTTCATCGTGTCCAGCGCCTTCTGGGCATCGGCCAGGTGCAGGAAGTTGACGTAGGCGTAGCCGAGCGAGCGCTGGGTGAGCAGGTCCCTGCAGATGCGGATGGACAGCACGGGCCCCACGGCGCTGAACTTCTTGAACAGCAGGTCCTCGGTGACCTCCGCGTGCAGGTCGCCCACGTACAGCGAGGCCTGGCGGTACTTGGCGTCCACGCTCATCTCCTTGCTCCTCGCCGCCCAGGGCCCGTCCCCGGGAGCTCTGGCAGCGACGGCTGCGGGACGGTGGCCAGGCCCGCGCTTGCGCCGGGCTCAGCGTGGCCTCGGGATCGCCGCTTCGAGCCCGAGCGATGGGGCTCGGGGACGGCTCCCCTGGGGCTGGGGCACCAGCCTCGTCCGAAAGCGCCCGCGGAAGCACTGCGGGGACCGCGCTCGGGGGCTCGGGGCTCGGGGGCGGCGGGCCCTGCGCAGACGCACGCCGCGGCGGGCCCCGGGGAGCGCAGGCCTCGCTCCGCGCTGCAGCCGCCGGGGGACGCGCTCCACAAGTGGCCTTGGCGGCGGCGGGCGCGGGGCCGCGGCCGGAGCCGAGCCTCCGGGGCCGGGTGCTGCAGGCGCCGCGCCGAGGCCCGGCCGCCCCGCCAGTCTGGACACGCAGCCCGCGCGGCCTCCGGGAGCGCGGCGGGCGCGGGCGGACGGACCGGCGGACGCGGGGACGCGGGGACGCGGGGGCGCGGGGCGCGGGGACGCGGCGCGGGGCCGGGGCTCACCGGGCTGCGGCCGGCGGGCCGGGAGGGGCCCCCGGAACTCGAGCGCCGAACTTCCCGCGCGCTCGCCGCCGAGCGGGTTGCGCGCTTTTTAATATATATATATATATATATTTTCGGAATGTTTTTCTTCCCCCGCCCCGCTCACCCGTTTCCCACCCCTCTCCGGCAGTCAGGCCGGGAGGCGGGAGGCGGCGACTCGGGTGGAGAGAGGCGGCCCAGGGGAGTGGCCCTGTAACCCACCCGCCCGCGGGGCTGGGCTCGGGTCTGGCCGGTGGAGCCTCGCCAAGGTGCCTGGGGCTTGTCACCGCCTCGCTTCCTTCCACTCTGGGCGCCAGTTTCCACATCAGCACCTCGTTCTACAAAATTCTGCAGGATTCCTGCCAGGTTCCAGCCTCCACTGCTCCTTGTCCCCTTCTCAAACACGACACACTCACCTTTTCTTTTTTTTCAGGGCCAGATTTACAAACAACGTGCTCCTCAGACATCAGTCTACATGCTTTTTCCAAATACGTTTTTCCTAAACAGCCCTCGAAGTCTAAGTGGCCCTCTTAGAACTTACGCTACCTCCATCTCGTATTTCGTAGCGTCTGTCCCATTACAGTCGGCTGCAATTCCCAGACGGTGGGGGCCGTGCCCACTTTCCTTGCAGGCCTCACCCAGGGCTTGCAGAAATGGGATGCTCCCCATTTATGGAATGGATGGACTGTGTGCAACAGATAAGGTATTTAACCTGAGGCTGGTCCCCCTGCCCAGAGATTTGGAGATAGTGTCCCTTATCTCAGAGAGCACCGTAAGGGTTAAAGGAATTCATAGATTTGGAAATGTCTAAGGATATATGGCACGAATAGGTTTTGAGTAACATTGGTTTCATTTCTTCTAGCACTAAATTCGTTAACAGCATTCACATAAAACCTTAAAATAGGAATCATAATGCATCTTAAGGAATATTACCTGCAAAATTGAATTGGACCGGTGTAGATAAGGCTAATTTAGTGTTTTTCATACTTTAATCACATAAGAATCACATGGGAATCTCCTTTGAAAGCAGATTCTGATTCAGTATCTTGGAATGGACTGGAAATTCTACATTTCTAAAAAGCTTCCCAGTGACGCAAATTCTGTTGGTCTCTGAACTGCCCTGAGCATCAAGACTTTAAAGCTAAACGACAGAGCCCCCACAGTGGCATCATTTCTAATGTAAGACTAGAAAAGTATATATTTCTTTCAGAAAACAATGATACTTTAGCAAGATTCATTTCTGATAATGCATTAACATATAAAACTAAATATGGAGCATGATTTTCACTATAAAATGCAAACTCAAATCAATCATTACTTTTTTTATTTGTTAAATTTATTCTGATATCTATTGCTCTTGTAGGATCATTTGTTCAAGAAAATAAATTGAGTGATCTTTTCTTCACCTATGTCTTCTGGGTTGTGATTTAAAAAAAAAAAGGAAGAAAGACCACTAACATAGTTGGAGGGTACCATTGATGGGTATCGGAACATTCTAGCACTTATTTTAAAATTCAGATACTATCTGGCATTGTTTAGAGTAAACAAAGTAATCATCACAGTCAATATTGGAGACATTAAAAAAAAAAGTTCCTCAAGGTATATTTCCTGAGAATTTTGCCTCAAGATTTCAAAAATGCCTAAGAGTACTTTCATTCTTTGTATAATATTCAGCTATTGCAAGATACCAAAATATGCCAAGAACGCATGAGTTTTTCATTTTATCTTAGGGTGATGTTCATACAACGTTTGTGAAAAGCGAGGAAGTTTCCAAATTCCAAATTCGCTCCTACATTCTTGTTTGTAATCAATTTCTATGCAACAACAGGTACAAACCTCAAGTTTTAAATGGCCACCAATCACGCTCCTTCCTACTTACTCATTATCGTTTTTGTTTTATATGTTAACGAAGCAAGCACGTTTAAACACCTGTAATCCTACCCTCTCTGTAATTCTCTGAATCTCCTATTTGTGTCAGTTGCGTTCATTCAGTAATTTCTGAACCCAGGACGTCTTTTATATTTGCTCATGTTTTCCATTCCCATTGCCACTGCCTTTGCCTCATTTCCTTGTTATCATTGCATGTTTCATTTATTCATCTTCTTCTATCTATGTGCTAGTCTTTCTACATGCCAGTCCATCTGGAATTCTGCTACCAGAATAATTTTACTAACATTTCTTTCATAAGATTTTAGTAAAAAATAAATAATCGATGACTTCCAAGATTGTGAAATCAATCCTATCCTAGCTACACCTATCTTCTGTCAAGCTAATCCTTCATCTGCTTTATATGCACATGCAATGATCCTTTAAAAAATATATACTTTAGGGGTAAAAAAATACATATATCCTTTCCCTATAATTATCAAATTCTTTCATCCTTCGGCTCCATTTTCCCCAATATATTCTTGTCCTCAATAGTTCAGGTGATGGATTACTTTTCCTTCTCTGAAACGATTTACTTAACTTATTCATACACATGGGCATTCCACCACTTTTTGAAAGTTCACTTTACGTCACTTCATTTTACAAAAGACCTACATTAGTACCTGTGTTTGCTAACCACAAGAAATCTCAAGAGGGCATTTGCTTTTATGGAAAAAAAAAAAAAAGGCAGAAGCAAAAAGAGTGTTTAGCTTCTGTTTTTCAGTGAATTGTTATGGAGGCAGAACCAAGCTCCCTCCCCAGAAACCACACTCAGCATCTCAGCATCTAGCCAACACTGCTCTGTCTCAATAAGTCACGTTCGATTATTTGTACATAAGTGATCAAAAGTTTGATTTAACCCAAAATACCATTTACCAGTAAAAATAGCAGGCATTATAGCCATATAGCTGAATACAACATGGCTTCTTTTCTCAAAAGTTTGATGGCTCTTACTAGAAAAAGCAACCAAAATGACAATTTTAAAACAATGTAAAGGCAAAAACAAAAATAAATGATAGAAATTTAGCGCAGAAGAAATATGATTATTTTTTCCTATAAGCATCAAAAAAGCAAAGATGACATTAAAGAAGACTTGGTGTCTTTTTGTGGACTGTGGGGAAATTTAGGAATAAGTGATGTTGGTATCAACCAGTCTCACGGTTGCCAGAGTACACAGTGTGAAGAAGGAAGTGGCTGGACTGAGACGGGAGGAGACGAGGCCAGCACGTCAGGGGACCTCGCATGTCAGGCTGAGGAACGGACTTCGTTCTAGATGAGAGCTATGGGAATAACCGATCTAAGTGAAAGATTTTTATTACATTGCAGAAACATGTATTTAAAGTTCCACTCTGATTGCTCTCAGACAGGTGCCCAAACACCCCTCATTCGGTCACCCTGGCCCCCTCCTTCAGGTGCACTCTGCTCCTTGCCCCAGCACTCTGACTTCATCTTACTGTTTGTCCCACGTTGTCAAAGCCAGGAAAACTGTTCACCCTGCATTCTCAGACTCTGCAGTTTGTTTCAACAAAGCAATCAGACTCTCTGTCATCAGTGCTGATCACCCGCCGAAACGCAAGTCCTTTGTATTATTATGCCAAAACCTCCTCACCTTACCGGGGGTGAAGGGTCAGGAATCCCAATCTTGGCTAGCATCCTTCTCTTAATGGGACCCATGTGCCATTCAAAAGCGAGTCCGATTTGCTCTGACCTTGATGACGAGAGTGGGATGGGGGGCCAGGGAAGATCTAGCATCTTCCACAGAGATGTTCATCTCATTACTAGTCATTCACATGGAATGATTTTGATCCCTCACTATGAGAAACTGTTTCTATTGTAGACAGAGATCTCTTCCTGCTCATTGTTTTAGTTTTCACTCAGCCATTAACATTAATCAGCCAAATTCCTACTTAGAACACAGTACCCCAGGACCCACAGGCTTGACCTGAAGACCCTCTGCATTAAGATCTATGAGAGTCAAGGCAGCAGAGGAAGTGGTGCGAGGCTGACAGGGTCACTGGGACTCGCTCCTTTAGGTATCATTGCTTTTCTCCTTCTCCTCCTCCCGCCTCATGCATCTCCCTGAAGGGCCTTATTAAGTAGTGTGAGCAGGCTGGTACTGGTTTAGAGTGGGTAATTACCTCCCTGTGTCCTGTCCAAGCTCATTTCTGTAACTGTGTAAAAGTGTTTTAGGATCCAACAACTCCAAAGCCCAGTGCCAGCTTCTAGCTGCAACTGGCGAATTCCAAATACCCAAAAGGTCTTCTGGTGAACGACCTCCTTCCTGAACTTAGCTAACTTCTGTCTTGAATGTGAAATCTTCCTCAAGCAGCAACTCCTAAGCTCTTGCCTTGGTATGGCATTGCATTTTCTGATGCTTGCTCTTACACCACGTTGCTGGACCCACTACTCACACAGGGGCTTATGTTTAGCCCCTTGCTATGTGATGCCCTCTATACCAATCCCATTACCACATACGTAACTATTTCTCTTTTATTATCTGTCACTCCCCCACACAGACAGACACACATACACACACGTGCATGCACGCTACCACCACCACCATCTCTAAAGTGTAAGCTCCATCAAGGCAAAACTTGAGTCTGACATCGTCACCACAATATTCTCAACACCTGGAATAAGAGCTAGAAAGCAATAGTTCTCAAAGCACATGTTTAGAATGTTGGCGGACAATTCTGATGGCTCTCTCACATTTCTGCACATCTTGTAAAGAAAGTCATTCAAGGCCTTTGTTCTGGACCATCATTTCAATGTTTTATAGCAAAAGGCTTTGGAAGACGGAGATAGTGTTTCTCTCTGAAGTAAAGTGCAGATAGAGCCTTGCAAGATAGAGAGGATGCTGCCTCTCTTGGGAGCACAGAGCAGGTGTGCCTCCTGTCCATTATAAAACATCCGGGTTCTCTAGGCAACAGGTTACTCTCCTCTGATGCAAACTGCTTGGGTGCAGGTGTTACCTGAACTTCCACACATCACTCTGGAAATTCGGGCTTGGGGAAGTGTCAGAGAAAAACGTTAATGTGCTAGCTGGTGCTATTACTCTGAGTAATAAAGTCTTTCTCTCTAACCCAGGAGGCACTGCTTATTTTCCCAGCATCCATAAAGCTGTGATGAGCTAAATGTAGCTTATGAGCAGGGTGAACTCTCAGACTCTTCATAGATCTTGACAGTGTTGGTGAGGAGACTAGGATCCTGATACAGAATCAGATTTCTAGAAAGAAAGGTAAGGGCTTCAGGGGCAGATTAATGGGATTTAAAGAAAACCGAAGGGATTCGGTAGCAAAACAAAAACAAAAACAAAAACACCTTGACCAAATAATATCTCTTGGGCAAACAATGGCTCTTCAGTGTATTGCCCGTTATCGGGAGGAACTGGAGGGATGGCTTCTGGCCAACAATAAGAAAACAGAGACCAAGCCGGCTGCCCAAATGGTGCCCCTGTCGCTACGACCCCCTCCCGAAGCGTGCAGCCAGCCTCGTCGCCAGCCCTCGCCGACAGCTAATGCTGAGACTAGCCCCGGCTGGCAGGCCGCACAACAGTCACAGAGCCTTGCACCTACACTGCACGTGAAAAGAAGGGAACGCGCGACACGGGAGGCGCTGAAACGACAGAGGGAAAGAAGCTGGCTGGTGGCCAGGGCAGACGAGGCTGGGGCGGGCTCCGCAGTGAGGCTATCAAGGACGAGCGGCACCAATTCTGAGCTCTCCTGGCTCCGCTGCTCCTGATGTCTACCTTGCCAGCTTAGAGTCATTTGGAGACGAGAGTAAAGGGTCTCCAGTTTGCTCATTTTTCACTGACCACTGACTGCTGCAGCTTTGGAGATTTTCCTGAGACAAGAGAAACTATAAATGAGTCATTGACCAGTTCATGCGTTACCGTCTTGACTGGCTTTGAGGAAGGTAAGCCACTGAGGAATAAATCACCGATTCAAAGAAACATATGTAAATTCTTGCAGCAAACCCCTATTACTCTAGAAAACCTCTGTATCACAATAAGGTTAAAACTTAAAAGATATTATGACAATGGAGAAGCAGCAAATGCCTCATGTTAAGGTGAACTTCTTTAAAAAGTTGCTACTCTATGAGTCAAGCCCACATGGGCACACGGATCCAGCAGCCCTGACAAGCTGTGATCCTGAGTAAGTGCCCCCAGGCTGAGAGAGACAGCACCAGCCAGTGGGAACACCCCGCCTGATAAAGATCTCTGGACGGGCCGAGAATATCAGAGCCCATTTCGTTGGAATCACAAACCAACATCGCGGACTTGAACCTGATAATGATCGTGAAGATTGAGAGTAATCAAGCTGATGACTGAACTTTCAACATTCAAATTACCATTATTGCTGCTCGTGGCCATCATCATATCTTATATTTCATCACTATGTTTCTGGAGAAAAGTCACACTGCATTGAGTCCTACCCACTCTTGGAAACCTATATTGGAGTTACCCCCTGATGGAGCAATTAATACAGCCTAACAACCACTGACACATGCTCAGGTTACAGTGCCATTGTTCAAGTTCATTTAGCACCACGGCGACTGCATCATCATCATAGCCTTTGAAGATACACTGTCATGTTTTTGACTTGGCATTACCTTTTATCACAAAAACCGCTAAACAGTGGGCTGATAATCAAGGTGTTCAATGGATTTTCCATACTCTGCACTATCCACAGACACCTGGGATTATGGAGAATTAAGGAATGGCCTTCGCAAAAATCAACTCAAAATTATTCTAACTCTACCTTCCTCAATGGCTCCTGGTCCACACCTTTTAGTCAGAGAGTTTAATCAATGCTTGTGACTGTTCCCTGAAAGTAATCATCTCATCTGGCCATTTTCTGGGTAACAATCGGGATCAAGGGGGGGGTGACATAGACCTACTGTGAGTAGGTAGCATCCTACCCTGCCCATTCCTGACCGCACTGCTTTTTCTTTCTTCCAATGTCCACACCAGGCTGGACTGGTTAGCATGCCTTCCCAGCAGTAGCCTGGCCAAAAGGGGCACAAAGGGTTAATGCTCTATTCTACTTCAGCCACCTGGGTACACTGATTAGCTCAGCACAAACCTGGGTCCTAAGAACAATGGTCATTTGTCAGTGGTACACGCCTAATATACTAGTATTAAGTAGTACGCTCACCACGTCCCTCTCTTTTGGTCCATGCCCATTAAAATAGTGCATACATGGCTGTTACAAATTTAATAAAAATATCCTCATCTCTGAGAACCTGACCCTTATGCATGAGGGCCTGGGTGCAAGTAGGAGATACCTGGGGAAAGGGTGAAGTTGTAGCTCTTGAATGGAACGCTGCGATTTTGTGGTAGAGGCGGGAGAGTGACAGCCTAAGTACCCAGAGAACGTCTCGGACTCTAGGAGGCAGAGTGAAGGGATACGCGTGAACGAACTTTCCCAGAAACATCCCAGGGCCTTGCTCATGAAGAAAAACACCCTTGCATGCTACCAAACTATGGAGAATATTTTAAATTTAGCTAATTGCCTTGTCTTCCAATTCCCTACCACATGGCTCGGACCACCATTCCAGTGCCATTCCCATGAAAATCCCTGGATAGTCTACCGAAAAGGTCAGGTGATGGCCTTGGCTCCGGAACTTTCCATGCTAAACAACTGTCGACACCTCACACGTTCCCCCTCCCTCCTTTCCACAGTCGTGACTCAGTCATGCCACGCAGCAGGTGAATGCCAGACACTGAGGCAGATGCAAAGGAAAGGCCGGACTGTCCGCCGTCGGGCAGTCCCTCGAAACACATTCTCCTTTAAACTGACCTAGGGAGCCAAGCTGCCCCAGCGAGCGGGGAGGACGCACCCTGACCGGAGCAGGTTCCCCCTGGGGCACAAAGTCTGCGACGACGCTATTTCTAGGCGTGCCGTGTGAGTCTGTGGCACGGAGCTTTGTTCGGAAGCCAAGCATTAAGCTGCCTGGCACCTAAGAGCGCCGTAACCACACCTTGGGCTGTGTGAGGAGATGCCACCTGTAGGCTGAGTGGCTGTCGAATGACTGTGGAGAGTCCACGGTGAGGCAACGCACGGATAAGAGACTTGTTATTTATGTGCAGCCTGTCCACAATTCTCACTATAATGTAAATCGTCCCATTAAAAAGGGGGTGCAAAATTATCGACTTTATCTGGTGGCCAATAACATCTGTGGGCTTCAGGGAACATTAAGTCAGGTCCGACTCACTGCCCAATTACCTAGACTTCGTCCTTGCAAGCCAAGGCAGTTTCTGTAGTCACAAATATGTCCTACCACACCTGGACGACTGCCTCAGGTCAGGTGGAAAGGTCAATAAGGAAAAATAAGAAGACAGTCATTCTCCCTTTCAGGGGGAGTGTGGTATTTACAGGAGTTATCGCATGTTGGGTCTAGAACCCTGGTGTACACATGTGGTTGAGGGCGATCCTGCAGCTTTAACTCACCCTGCTGTGTGGAGTTCTGCTGGTAGTACTTTTACTATAAACAATAAGTAAACATGAGGCAAATTGAGTGGATCTGCCCCCAGCCTCTGTTGATGAGAGTCGCCGACAAAGGGGCATACCCCTGGGACAGTGTGCCTTGACCAGGCGGCGGAGAACTAAGGGCAGATGCTGACAGGAGACGCTCTAGGTGCAGGAGCTGTGAGGAGAGGCGCTGACTGTCATCTGTCCAGACTGTCTTCTCTAGGGTGCTTAGGTAGTGAATGGCCTTGGGGAGAGAGTTAGCGTCCACATCCAAAGCAAAAAGCAAGCATTCTCACGATCCCTTATGAAAGATCTTACTTCCATAAACTCGAGCTTTCTTCCTTTTCTGCAATCTACTTAATACTCAGGGCTCACCTGCCTCCCCTCATATGGCCTTTGGGGCCTGGAGAACTGGCACAGAGTTCACCCTGTGGCTGCTGCTACTGCTGTGGGTGATGAAGTCCTTTGTACTGACTCAAGAGTCTCATGTCTTCCATCAGCATCCATGACACTTTGGGATGCCAACTTGATATTAGGGTGAAAGCAGGGAAAATGTCAAAGCTTTCGCAGTCCTTGGTGTTGACCAAATGAATAAATGAGTCATGGATAAGCTGTCACGGGTGGAGCAGAACTGGAGGAAGATGGCTTTTACCTCACCGACATTTTCTTCTTCTTCTCCCTTCTCCGTTACCGCTGTGTATCTGCGTCCTCATGCCGCGCTCAGCGCCGCGTCCCCAAGCGCACTGGCCTTGAGTGCGATCGGCGAGACCGCAGCTGCCCGGTGCGCAGGCGTTAGCCTCCCTTTCTTCTGAGTCCTCCATTTTGCAAGTTTCATCGACTTTCCTCAACCACCTTCGTTCCAAATGCTCTTAGCAGAGTTAGCTTTAGCCTTACGACAAGTGAGAGCAACCTGGATTTGGAGTGCATATTTGGCATTTTCTACTCCATCAAAAACTTACTTGAGAGAGCTTTTAACCTGTCCATCACAGCCCAAGGGAAAGCCCCTAGTGTCTCTATGACCTTGTTTTTCAGTCTCTGGAACATTTCATTTTGGTCCCTGAAGCCAAGACTGTAGCTACCTGAGGACGTTGAGGAGGTTTACTTCACTATTTCCTTTCCCAGATTGAAAGCCCATGGTCCCTTGGTGGGCAGGTGCAATCCAGAATTGGCTGGGATCCTTCGATTAACTCCACCATGAGACAATCAAGTGTATTTAATGTCTGGAGTCTTAGCATTACTCACCATGAGCCTCCTAGTATTTCGTGCAGAAAATGTTCTGCATGAATCATCCCAATAAACTTACATAACAATGCGTAGTCTTGGCTGCCTTTCTTGTTAGAAAATCTGTTTAAAGACTCCACTCTGACAGCTGTCCTAGCGCTAAGATATTTTTCTCCTTTGGATTCCTCTCTCCCAAAGAAGGGCAGAGGGTTATGAGTCCTCAGGCTGTATCTACAACTCATCCTATGCATCATTCTTCTAATGGTTTCTAACAACTGTCATCCGATTTGGGGTAATCAGTTACCGCAACAGAGTTCCACAATGCTGAGGGAAGACCCCACCGATGCCAGCCTGCCATCATGCTGTCCACAACTGTGTGCCAGTCCAGTCCAGTAGTTGGGACGAACTCAGCCTTGTCTACCAGCCAATCACAATTACCTCTACACGCACTCGGCCAGTCTCACATGGCAAAATAGAAGTCTCTTTCGTTGATATCTTTCTTTTTCTTATGCTATATTTAGTTCCATTTCCTCAGGGTCCAGTTTATCCTGTATCACTTCTTGTGGTCAAGGCCAGCAAAATCCATTGAACTTGGACCCTAATAGTCTTACAAGATGAGCACATACAAAACACTTTTTTTTTCCATGCTGATGTTGGTTGCCTCTTGATGTCATAATATTTTTGAAGTCATCTGATGTGTTTTTATTCTTAAAGACCCTGCTCCACCAAGGGTGAGGATGGGAAGAACAAAGGCCTAAAGAGACAGAGAAGCTGAGCCAGCCGCACAGCCATTGGATGATAATTGAGAAAGGCCTAGATTAAGACAGTGGCACTGGAGGTTAAAGTAGTTTATAGTTATTAAATATGCAAAAGGTGAGACTGGTGTGTAAACTGAATTTTTTCCTAAAATGACTCTAACAACATTTTAGTATTAACTAATAAGCGCAACGATCTGTTGCATAGCCTCTGTCCCAAACCCTGTACATATGTATATAAAGTATCACACAGACTAAGTGTTCATTTACTATTAGCATAAATTATTATTTTGTTATCAGTTTTACATATTCTTGTCTCTTTATTTCTAATCTAATAGTCCTAGAGAGAAGATAAGTTTTTCATCATATTTGATTTTGGATATCAGATGCAGAATTTTTAAGTACATTGTCCAAGTAATTGGAACACAAGAAAGCAAGGATTTTAATCTATGTCTCTGTAATTTCCAGACTCATACTATTCCTATTGACTATGCTGTGTTATCTTTAAATATACTTTTTGATGTCTCTGTAAACATTCCTGTGTTTCTTTAATGTCTTTATTGAGATATAATTGACATATAACATTGTGTAAATTTAAGGTGTGCAACATGTTGATTTGATACATTTATATATTGCTATATCCTTACCACTGTAGAGTTAGCTAACATCTCTATCAAGTCACATAATAATTATTATTTTTTTCTGTAGTGAGAACAATTAAGATCTAATCTCTTAGCAACTTTGAAGTTTATAATAAAGTATACATTGTTGACTATATAACCTCTATGTTGTACATCTCTAAATTTTATTTAATAATCAACCCAAGCAGGCATTTTGACTACGAAAGCCAATACAAACAAAGCTTCAACAAGGTTTCAGGTTCTGTAATCACTGTAATTTGCATTCCCACATGCTCATTCAATCCAGGAGCCTTTTATGATACCCTGTCTTCTTTCTCTGTGCCTTTATTCCTGTTTTTCTTTAATTTACCTACTCCTTTTATCTTGCCACCATGTCACTTCCTTCCCTCTGCTAATAAAACAATTTGTAAGACTATATCGTGCTCATTCCTCATAAAACGAGTGTCTAAGTGACATTAGAGACAAATGTATCAACAGGCCATGAATGAGGTGTTGGGGGATCCTGGGAAGATGGGCCACTTTGATGAACAGGGACTTTGAGCTAATAATGTCCTCAGGGATATCCTTGACCCTTGGGAATTTTCAGGCAGACACAGCTGAAATCCTCCTCAGGGGTTCTGTTCCCAGAAGAGATACAGGCCAGTTTTAGATGAACGAGAAAAAGACTTCTGCTTGGGAAAATTTTAGAGATGATCCAGAAGGAAAAAGAAAAAACACAGAGAGAAAAAAAAAAAAATGGGGGGGGGGCGGGAATGGCTATGTATCAGAAACAACAAATAGACCTGAAATCATATAACGTCAACATGAAGAAAACGGTTGTTTCCCTGATGATATAAGACTAATTATCTAAATTTTTCTGGGATTGATTTTTTCCATTTGTGAAGAGGAAACTGTGACACATGTATGAATACAAAATTTCTGATATAATAATGAAAGGCAACAATTAGAGTGCTTATGATAAGGCATATTCTATTCTAAACGCATTACATGAATTATCTCATTTAATTTTTATAAAACAGTATGTAGTTGACACTGTTCTTAGCTTCATTTACAGATGAAGAGGCGAGGCACAAAGCATTTACGTAACTTGCCTAAGGTCGTATAAACACAGATCTAGACAGCCTGACTCTATGGTCAGTTCTACTCTGGCCTCTTTGGTGAGGAATGCAGGCGTTAACCTTTCACTTCAGACAACGGCAAGGGCCATTCGGATGGTGGCTCCTGGAGAGGCAGTGGCCTGCTGCGTCTGGTCCTCTCTGGTGGCTCTCCTGTACCTTGCCGCCAATACTAGCCAACAGGCTGTGACTCAGATAGCCACTGGGTTTACTCTGCGGTCTTTAATCCTCCTTGATCCTCTGGCCTCCACTGCTTGACTTGGGTCTTCTTCCACACACTGGTGAGACACTGCAGGCTGTCCCCTGCCCTGAAGACACCCACAGTCCTCCCCACCTCCTCCACCTTCTGCCCGCTTCACTCTCTGCAGCCCAACACACTGTTCACCACTCCCTCCATTTCAATGTCCCTAACATTGTCCTCATCCCCACTCCACATGTGAAATGCAAATTAGGCCGAGGCAGACATCCGGCGCCTCTTACAGCACAGGGGCACTGGGCAGCTACGACACTAAGATACACAGCTTCCGCTGGCAGACATTTTAAACTGTGACAACTTTTTATCGAATTGAAGTTTTTTATTGATTTTTAAAAATGTCATGTGCATTTTTAAATGTCCTCAACAAACCTCCATGTATTCTTTCACCAAAATAATTTGTCTGTAAAAACATTTCTACCCCTTACTTTTTCTTTAGTAAACCATAATTTATTTTCTCTTCCTCTATCGATTACTAGTAAGTACTTTTTGTGTGTTATTAATAGTTTAATCCTTTTATGGCCATTAGAGTATTCGTTTTGAATGGTGTTTATTCCCACTCACTTCGCACACTCTCTCACACACATACACTGCATTTCTTAATCATAGATTTATCTCATCCTATATGGTACAGTCTCCACTTATGATGAAATGCAAAACTCAATAATTTAGCTCCCAAAGAAAAATTCTCCAGTATGTCTCATCATATTTCTCATTTGCTAATAATCTTAACATTACCTCTCCAACCTTTTTCTGGGAACCATATTTAATGTCTTATTTAAGTGACATTGTGTTTTCTGCAATAACATTCATGTGGCTCTTATGAAGCTCACAAGTGCTATAGAAAAGCACCATTTTGAAAGTCAGTCTCATACTATAGTTGATATTTAATTTCTTTATATTAAATACTGATAAAATCAGTTTTTCTTAGAAATATGAAATAATATTCATGACTTATTTAAAAGAGACAGTAGAAAAGCAAAAAAATAAAGCTCATCATAAGACACATTTGGAAGAATAATAAATTTCAGTTTCGAAAAGAAAAGATTATGGAGAACCTTGCAATTGTATTGAGTGAGTTTGAACTTAATTTCTTTATGTTAAAGAATAGGACTTGTGCAATTTGTGAGGAACATTCTAGCATAATTTGAGGAATCACTAAAAATTAGAGAAGTTTCAAAATGAAAATAGTGTGTGTGTGTGTTTTTTTTTTTTTTGTAATAAGTAATCAAGGAGAAGCTGTATAGACACACAGCAAAAGCATGAAAGAAGAATTCCTTTATGGGAGGCAGGAATAGATGATTTCTGAGATTTAGTCCTACTTTATTATTTATGGTCTATTTTATAATTTTATGAAAGTATAATATGAAAAATATTAGAATCAGAGCTCAAAAGATATAAAAGTTTAACTGCAGTATATAGAAGAATGTTTCATTCTTATCGGGTGTTTTGAACAGTTATAGTAGAAATATATTTTTAACAGTGCTAGGTAATCACTACATATCATCGTTTGTTGTTAATTTCATGATGTTTTTTATGTTTATAGTATTTTCAGTAAACACAAACTATGTAGGTATATATTCATAGGAATATTTTCTTTTAAATATTGATAGAAACAATAGCATTAATAACTAACATTAAAATTAAAATATGGCAGCAAAATTTTATTTCCACTGTTTTCTTCACTTTTACTTTTATGAGAGGAATGCCAATATCTATAATTTCAGAACTTGCATTTAAATATCTTTAAATCACTTGAGTAAATATTCTTGTTTTGTGCAAGGGCAATTAGTATAATTCTTCTCTAAAGTATAGACTCTGAGTTTACAAGAATAAAACTTTACAAATAAATATGTATATATTTTTAAGCACAGATGTGTATGTGTTATATATAGCTATATGTTTGTGTGTACTTTTTTACATTAAAGAGTAAAAAATATAAATGTGCACGTATATACGAAAGTCAAATCCTCCTTTATTTGAGGATGTGCTATTTCAGTTATTGTTAATACATGTGTAAAGTGGTTGTAATCAACTCAGACATGCTATCAACACACATTTGTTTGGTACTTGCCAATCACCATATTAAATGATGGAGGAAAATGATGCCAGATACATGTCTGACCTACAGGTGCATACACCCTAGTGGAAAGAGGGAAACATATGGATATCTAAATAAATGTGTTACAATAAAACATCGATGTTTATTTCTTTACTATTAGTACTTATTACCCATTCCCAAATAGCAGTAAATTCTTCCATTTTTTTTCATCTACTATAATCACATCCAGTGCTTCAATGCATAATTTTGGTAAAGTAAATGTTTAAGAAATATATTGTTGATTAAATCAATAGCTAAGTTACTAATGACATATCTTTGAATGCAGCAAAGCTGATAAAAAGTATCAGTTAATCAAAATAAATAAGGACATAATTTTGATTGATTAATGTATTATAAATATATTGGTAAGAACAGATTTGAAAAGGATGCTACTTATATTTCCCATGTAAGAATATTTGTTCTGAAAAATTAAATTAGTCTCATAAACTACAGTATATTATTAGTTGAAAGGAAATGTGAGCCGTTTGTTTTACATAAAGAAATTAAAGTGTCTTATCTGTAGCAAAGACATATAAATGCATTTGCCTTCTTAACTTCTGGAAGTTAACACTGGGTGAGATATAAACAATAAATCCCCAAAATGTTTCCTACTGCCATAGAAATCTATTATTCTCCAGCACCCGTCCTAACCTACTTTGCTGAAACTGTCTCTTCTTAGCCATGTGATATTTAGTGAAAAGATAGAAGGTCTCAAGGACTGCCTGAAACATAAAAAGTTAAGAATAATTTATCTGAGAGGTGATAAAATTGTGGCAATTAAAATCTGTGACTTCCCAAACAACTTAATTAAAAACGCCTTCTTCCTAAGTGATAAATTGCCGGTTCAAAATGGCACACTTCGAAATGTCCATGGAATATCGGGGTTGGGTAGGCGGATTCGATTTTTTCTCAACTGCTCACTCTCCTGTGTCAACTAATTTAACTTATTCATCTCTTATCAAAAACAAACAAAAAAAAGATCTATTCATGATTTTAAACATGCTTTGATGACAATAAGTAGATTTTCCTGATAGGAGAAGTAAAGGTACACATGAAGCCCTCGCTGGTCTGCAGTTTGAACTCAGCTCAACACATCTGTGTAGCAACAGGCAAGCCACGTTCCTTTTTTAAGCCTTGCATTCTTTATTTTGGGAAATTGAGTTACTGCCAGCAATTCCTAACTCATATAATGTGCTTAGCATATTCAGGGCAATCAATAGACTTATTTTTATTATTTTTTAAAATCTGAAATGTTCTTACTACAGGTTCTCACTAAAAATCTAACAACGTGGCAGTTGAGAAAAAATCCTAACAAGCTTCTGAGTGGCTGGAAGGCAGATCAGAGGGAGTAGGGCTTCTTTATTGAAAATTAACAGTGAACTAATGTCATCGATAATTTATCTTGCTACACTTCTGAGTCATGAGTAAGGATGTGGATTTCATGGGAGTTGGGGAGGACAGAGGAAAACAATAGTGTGGGGAAGCTGAAATGACCTTGAGAAGATTTCATCTAAGCTACAACTATTGGGCATAGTCCTGGAGGCCAAGGAGATTGGAGAATTGAGTATTTGGGAAAAACTGGGCTGGTTGGGAAAGAATAGAGTACTATTATTATTCATCCTTTAGTCTTAGATTTTCAGTTCTGATACCCATCTCTTAGAATAAATATAGAAAGTCTTTTTTTCTCCTATGTCTTAAAACATTAAGAGAATGTAAACATTGGGTTTTGTCTGTGTTTATCTAGCATTGTTATTCTAATAATCACTAGAAAATGTTCTTATGTGTCTAGAAGATTCTTGTAAAACTTAAGTTGAGAGCATATTATATATTAAAACAGTATAAACAATAAAAATAGAATCATTCTTCTCTTGAGCTACATTAAGTGCCCTTGTTTTAAAATACAGAAACTAAGATTATGGATAAATCCACTAAATGCAAATACAGAAGCACATGCATTACTATGTCTGTCACTCAAACCTGGATATTTAGATAGAAGATAGGCTTATCATTGGAAACTCTGGAAACGAAGGTCAAATTGTAACGTGAAGTCCATTCTCCTCTCTTATTTCCAGGGAAAAAAAAATATTATCAGGGTCTGGGGGATTTACCTGGGATAAGTTGCCATGGTAACATTATGCCTGGAAGAATTTGGTATGCTTCATCACCTCCAAATGTTGAGATCCAGGTAAAACCAGAGTTAAGATTCCAGAGTATCTTTGAAAAGTAGAATGCGTCATGCCAACCACAATGGCTTCCCTATGTGACTACAGTTCAATGAGCTCAGCAGTCCCTTCCCCTGCACGTGATATGAGAAGTGAGGTCTGTTTCCCATTAGTCTCATTCTCTACGGTTTCTCACCACAAACAGGTATTTTAATTAATATTGACTCAAAAGCTTTATATTTTACATGATGTCAGAAATCATTAGTTAATTTAAAATTTCTTATAGTCAGTTCTCTTTTTTTGACATTTATAAGGTTTTTATTTTTGTTTTTATCTCATGGTAATTGCACTTTATAAATAAACTTGGCGCATGCTGTCTTTTCTTATTTATGAAGAAAATCCAAACCGAAACCTGAAGACAGATTTTGGATACCTGGTAAGGAGGCTCACTGAAGTGTCAGAAACATTGTTTGAATTTCCAAACTAACACCCTCCTCCACTGACAAAGCTCTCTCGCTACCCTACCTCTTCTCAATCTCGTAGGACACGCTCCAGGACAGCTTTGTGCAAGTTGTACAAGGCTTCGCTTCCACTCTCGCAATCCTCTCCCCGGAACACTTCATGACAGCAAAGCTGCCCTTTAGAACACAACTTCTGTGGTCGCTTTCCAGTTCTGCTTTTCCGCATCTCTCAGTAGCATTTCATACACTCTCTACCCATGCCTCTTATTCTAGTCTCCCTACTGGCTGCTTCTGACCTCTAATACAAAGTCTTTTAAACTCATTTGTCCATGATTTAATTAATATGATTAATCAATAAATACAGGTTAAGTAAAATTGATAGTGAAACTAAAAAAAAAAAAAAAAATCCATGAGTGCTACTTGACTCAGAATAGGTGAGATTATTCTACAGTAATAAATTTCCCAAAATGTCCATTGTATATCATCTGTCTCACACTGCCTTTATTCTCAGGCCACACAATGGAGTAGCTAGCCTCTATCTGGACTATTGCTAATTACTTAAGCAGAGGGAAAATATGGCCCATTGCTCATACTTCGTGGGCCAAAGCAAGTAATATGGCCCCATATGATTTCCACAGGCTGGGGATATATAATATTTCAGCTGGGAAAGGCAGGAACTTTAATGAACAGAAATACAGTCTCCCAAAATATATAAACAAATGAACTAGAAAACCAAATGTCATTCACTTGCAGCCAGTAGAAATTATTGTAAATTTTTTTTTGGAAACTCGCAGTTAAAAAAAAATATTGAGACTATTTCAGCCTTTTAGGACAAACTAAATCATCTTCACTGATGGGGGAAATCTCCTTTATAAAAAATGCCTGTTAATATACAGAAGAAATATATGCCTTTGAGTGATAAATTCAGGGAAAGATCAGCAATAAATGCTAAAATGATTAGGTCAAGTTGCTGGGAAACAATATTTGCTGAGTGTCAAAGCAAGACTTCACAATGGCTTGCTAAATTCCAAGTGAAACACTTTATGGTGAAGAGGTCTGGAGGTTAGCCTGATTAATCCCAGCAACACTGATAGCGAGATGACCCATGACATGTTTCCCCTATTGTGCTGCAGAATGAAGAAAGATCACAGCCCATGAAATATTCATGCACAAAATGCTTTAACCTGATCCAATCAAGCCTTGAGGTTTAACTTTTAGTTTATGGGAATAAAGGTTTAGGAGGACATTTCATGACACCACAAGAGAACACTTCGGTAAATCCTGTGTGGGGCATTTTATAAGATAACTGGCCTGGTCTTTTCAAAAGAGTTAATGTCATAAAACAAACAAACAAACAAACAAACAAAAAGGATTTTTCTACATTAAAAGAAAGAAAGAAGACATACATCTGAAGGTATTATGTGAACCTTGATTAGATCATCAGAACTACATAGTTATAAAACATTATTGTGGAGACTAAAATTTTAAATATAGATTTACTATTAATGATGTTATGGGATTATTGTTCATATCCTTTTATAATGGTACTGTGACAAGGTAAGTAAATGTCTTAATTATTAAAAAGAGACACATACTAAAGGATTTATAGGTAAAGTTTCACGTTTGTAATTATCTCTCAAGTGGTTAAAAGTAAAAAAAAATAAGGCCAAGTAATTCTTCAACTCAGAGGTGGGTATATTTATTGCATTATTTTATTACTTTCATATGTGTTTAAACTTTTTCCCCCAAATGTAGAACTACAGTTGGCTCTTCATGTCCATGAGTTCCAAATTCACAGATTCAACCAAACACCAATCAAAAAAAAAAAAAAAAAAAATATATATATATATATATATATATATATATATCTGTATTTAAATGTTATATTGTTGCTGACATGTTTTGTGTAGTTAGATCACAATGGTTATGTCTCTACTAAAGATGTGCAGACTTGTTTTCTTATCATTAGTTCCTAAACAATACAGAATAGCAAATACTGACATAGCACTTACATTGTATTAGGTATAGCAAGTAATTTAGAAATGATTTAAAGTATACAGGAGGATATGTGTGGATTATATGAAAATGCTATGCCATTTTATTTGAGGGATTCCAGCATCCACAAATTTGGTATTCACAGGGCAACCTGGAACCAATCCCCCTTGGATACCAAGGGATGGCTGTATGATCAAATTTCATTCCTCCTCAGAAGATAAGCAGAGCTTGGAAAAATCCACTCTTGCTCAGCAATCATAAGACTATGGCATCAGAGCAGTTCGGTGTACTAATGGCTAATTATAACTTTCCTTGAAGGGTAGTTTACCAAAGTGTAGCAAGAACTATATTATATGAATGCTCATTCTCGCTTAATCTACAACATCAAACAATTGGAAATAACTAAAATATCCATAAATAAAAAGATGTTTGAAGCTATAATATGTATTATATATGTATATATACATAAAGAAAAAATATATTTTTCATTAAATAAGTACATTATAGATCCATATCTCCATTGTGATAATAGGTTTGGGAGAGTTAGTATAAATCTATGTATATATAATTCTGAGAATAGAGGTATAGAAAGAAGACATTTTATATTTTATTTATTATTTTATTTTTTTATTTATTTTTTTACCTTTCCTAATTCTTGAGAAAAAATGCCATGAAAAAGCACAAATAAGTAGTTTTTTTTAATAATAAAAATGATCAAAACACATATGTCAACCCAAGTACTGAAACTGGAATGACCTTAGAGGTTATCTTCAACTCATTATTTTTAACTTAAAACAAAATGACGATAATAATAAAACTTAAACCCAAATATAAAAATGCCTTACATCACATAGCTTAGCCAGATTTTTAAAGAACCATTACAAAAACCAGGCCCCAGGATGCCCATACTTTTTTGAGCCATGGCAAGTCCCACTTGTACTCTACTTAACTTCAAGGTTAATTACAAAATGAAGTTCAAGATCGAATGCTTTGTCAGCATCACTTAATAACTGATAACATTCTCATTTGGAACAGGCCTACAAAAATAAACCATTTTGTTGCAATATAATATCTTAGAGCTTCCACTTAGTATCCCAGTTAAATTTTATTTTTTTTTAAGTAGAATAATATTTTTAAATTCTTAGGCTTTAAGTAAAGATTAATCGTGTTTAGAAGTATTTTTTTCTCCAAATGCCTTAGAATATGACATATTCATAACATCAAAAGGAATTTAAAATATAATTTTCTCTATTCCAATAAGCGTAAAGTACCTAATTGATTGGAGCATCATGAGGACAGGGGTGGGAAAAATTATTGCCTCCATCTTTCATTATTTTAGAGAGTAGAAGGCTTAGACTCCATTCCTCAGGTACTTCTCTTTCCCACATTCCCTTATTCCCTCTTACAGAAGTTAAAAATTTTTTTTATCTGATTGTAAAACTGATGAGAAACTGACATCTACTGACATCTATTCTCATATAATGTATCTGCTCATGGAGAGTAATTTGTAGTATAGCTAAAAGGCAGGGACCGAAACTTTGGGTAAGTTCATCACACATTTATACAATCCACACACACACACACACACACACCCACCCCCACCACACCCCGGAACTAGAACAGAATGAAGACTACTACCTGTAAATAAGTTCCAGCTCTCAGCACGTTTTTACAAGTCTCTAGCAGCCTGTCATGTCTTAGTTTGACTTTAATTAAGTATATGTCAGTTCAAGTCTGTCACTATGAGGAAATGGTTACAGTCTCGTGAGCATAGTACATATGAACAAGCATGTTTAGGAGAGGCCTGGGTTTATTCAATATCAGAAATATTGGGAGTTCTCTTCAAGGCCTAGAGGCCTAAGCAAATACTTCATTATCCCACACTACAGAGAGATAACCCCATCTCTTATCAATTAATTTCCCAAATTCTTTCTTCTTCATTTACAGAACTTAGCTATTAGCATTCACGCACTAAGAACTTTTACAGTACTACGCTGTGACAGTTATACTGAAGGAGATGATGTGAGCAAACCCTTGTGTTTTCAGCTCCACAGTGACAGCCGCTGTGCGCGTAAACTATTATGTTTCATTGAGACCACACAGAAAATCATAATTCAATTCATTTCTTCTAAAGGTTTAGGGTGCTCACCCTAGATCTGACATACATCTGACTCTAAATACCTGCCTAAAGTAAAATAGCATCCCTACAGTCTACTGTAATTACCAACACTCAACTAACTAACTAGCTAACTAATCAACTAACCAACTAAATAAATAAATAGCGGGAAGAGCAGGGCCACCAGAAACCCTTTGCGTGTGACTGTGAAGCCTTCTAGGGTTCTGAGAGGCCCAGCCAGGATGCGCTTTCCCTCTCTTGTGCTTTCTGCTCTATTAAGTTTATTAGCTGCTGTCATCCTCCATGCAGCTGTTCAGGTGTCTGTTACTCTGGCTCCATTTTGCAATAAGAGAATCCTATAATTTAGACACGCTGGGCTTATAAATGGGTGGCTGAGGAAGTAAATAGAAGAAAGGTCCAAACTGTATTCTTTAATCTTGCTCTAATGGTTAACCCTTGTACTTTGAGTGTTACGTATTGTCCTTTTACACAATGTGTTAATAACACTAATACTATTTTGTTTGAAAGTATTAATTTTTAGTTTTTAAGAAATCTAAGAGAAGAATGGGGACTTATTCTGAAGCCATTTCGAATAGTCACATAAATACTGACTGTAAGTGTCTGAATCTTCAGCTTTCTTTTCTTCTCCTCCACCCTGAGTATTATGAAAACAGGTTTCAGAACCTAGCGTTCATTAATTGAATAAAGAACATAACATTGGAAGGGCGATCTTTCTTCTTTATTCTTAAAAGTTTAAACATGTGTTCTAGAGATGGCATTTTGATTTGTTAGCATGAGGGAGGGGAACGAAAGAAGGTAGCATTTAATAAATTCTCGGTAATACTCAAGCACAAATCTTCATTTTCAAAATTTTACTTTTTCCCTGGGTTTCTGTCCAAAGGAAAAAAAAAAAAAATGGAAGCCAGAAAATAGAATATTCCTGGAATTTTAACTTCAAATATTTACACAGTCTAAGTTATCGGTCTATGCTAGCTAAAATGTAGAAATTCTTCTAAAACACCACAAAGTTATTGGTTTTGTCCCTTTCATGCTACGATAACAGTCTAGCATATAAGTAGCTGAAGCTGGAAGTCGAGTTGCATTGCAGCGGTATAGCTGGTGCAGGTAACTCGCTTTCCAGGTTAATTAAGTCTGAAGGTGATATCCTCAGACTGTACTGAAAAGAAGGAAAAGCCTAAGGAATCACAACATTTGATCAAATAAGCAATTTATCTCTAGAAAACCATATAGGAACAAATATGATGAATTCCTACATGCTAACCTTATCCCTGGGCTTATTGGTTTTTTCTACTTTTTTTGTCATCTGAAACTCCCTTATATCTTAACGTTACCTTAAAAATATTTTATGCATTTTTGTAAACTACATTATATATTTTGTGCAATGGCATGAAGTATAGTTGATGAAATATGTTTCCAGTTTTAAAGATACTAGTATGCTCTCAAATGAGCTTTTTATGCTTTACACAACCAAACTAGTACTTCAAAATTCAATCAGCTTTACAAAACTGATTAAATAGTTATTGTTAAAACATTTTTTTATAGAATGATCATGTTCTAGGTGGCTACTTTTGATATATTCAGCAGTATGAATGGAATTTTGGGGAGGTATGAAAAAGTTATTTTAGTATATAAATATTGCCAGTTTATTACTCAAGTAATAATATATTTATTTTCAATTTTAAAAGTGGGTTTAGTGATGTTTTTTCACTGAAGATTTTATTTAACAATATTTTCAAAGAAAGAACGGAATAAAATAGATTTGGATATCATCAAACCAAGCTTGCTTCTTTGTGGAATGATTTATTTGCAGAAAACTCCACCCAAAATGAGATAATAGATAAATTTCCTGATTGTAATATTGTTGATAGGGAAATAGAGTTGATAAAAGGAGCCACAGGAAAAAAAAAAAAAAAGCCAGAGAATGTAATTTTAAAGAAATCTGTTATAAATCTCCTTTGTTCCTGGAAGGGTCTAAGTCAGAATTGCAGAAATATAGCTCTCTGAAGATACAATTTTTTCCCATAAGAAGAGTTCAATAATGTGTAAATTTTCAAGATGCCCTGAAATGAAGTAGATCAATGTTTAAATCACCTTGCTACACATTTAATGCCAACTCAATTTGATATTTGAGCGTTGTTTTCATGACCAAAATATGTGTATCTATATAACCTTCAATGCACAAAGCTGAGTAACTGCTTTCCAAGTTTTTAAACTGACTAAAATACCTTATTTGGAGCCAAATTACTCTGAAAAATTTAGACATAGTATCACCAATGAAATATTGTCACTGAGTTATTAATGTTTGAAAAAAATCTCCATAACATAAAAAACTGGAAAAAATCATCACATTTTGCTCTTTGTAATTTTACAAACTTTCTTTTAATCTAACCCCCCCATTACGTATTTACCCTTATTAAATATGAACTTTCAAGAACCTTTAACTGAAATATGAAAATGAACATTTTTACTTTTAAAAAAGTAAAATGTTTGCCAAAGTTTATCCATTAAGCACATGCTTCAAAAAAAAAAAAAAAATGAGAATGTGGTATACCATCTTCAATTACCTAAAGGGCACCTAGGGAATGTCACTTTGGAACATCATTACTTCCTCAAGTGATCTGGATGTTTCCTGGCACCTCTTTAAGCTTTGCCATAGGTCACTGTAACATGCCAACGTCTGTGTCTTTAGGGTCCTGCCGCGTGGCCTGTGGCATGACAGCCGTTTCAAGGTCTGCAGTAGACCAAAGAATGACGGCTCTGTCCAGGGCTGCACAAATCCCCAACTGGAGTCTCCACTCAGCAACTCTGGAGCAGTGTGTCCTCTAGTTTTCCCTTTAAGGTGACCATGCCATTCACAGACCACTCGTTAGGTCCCCATTAAGCGCGAAGTACTGTGCTAAATGCTTAATGTTTTTATTATGAAGTGTTTTTGCTTACTTAAAATAATTAACACATATATTAAGAGAAAATGAAGTTAATTTTCCTGTTTCCATCCTCAATGAAAAATCTAAGACTTAGGGTAAACAATTTCCTTTTATTTTAATAGTTTTTAATTTTGTTTCATTTTTAAACTTACAAAAAATACAAGAATAGTGAAAGAAGCTCCCAGATACTCTTCACCCAGGTTCACTAATTCTCACACTGGGCAATATAACTTTTGTCTCTGAATCTATGTGTATATTTGCATATATATATTTTTTTTCGTAGAAGATTTGGGATAAAGTTTGGAATACTGTACTCCTCTACTTTGCAATACTTCATGTGTATTTTCTAAGAACATGCATATACTCATATATAGGTACAACTATCAAAGTCCAGAAATTTGACATCAATACAAATTATCTAACCTATAGGCATATTCTCAAAGTCTCTCCTTCCAAATTACTAATTAATTACAATGAGGAGGAGTAGCTTGACAGTGGAGAAACTTGAAATGCACCACCCTAAATAAGTTATTAAAATTAAACTAATATGATAATGAATGTGCACCAATCTGACTTACGCGCTTCCTGAAATAATGACATAATGTCATTTCTCAGAAATCCTGCCAAAAAATGCAACCTGAGTATAAATATGAGGATACATCACACAAACCCAAATTGAGAGGCCTTCTTCTTAATAATTTGCTTTATCTGTCAACACATCAAAGTCAGGAAAACAAAGAAGAGATGACGAATTTTTCCAAATTACACACATCCTTTTAGTTAAGTGGTAATTCTTATAAGTGCAAATATGATACTTTAGTTTTTCCTTTTATTTATCAGAATATCATTGACTGCCTCATCTCACTTTTTTATTTTGGCATACTTTGTTATACTTGTTTCTTTTAATGGTTTGCTTTATTAGTTTAAATACTTTACTTCCATTTTTAATTTATACCAACATTGAAGAGTATATTAATCCTCAAATATAAAATAGGAGGGCATTTGAATAATTCACTTTCTATATATGTATTAGCTATATCATTTATCTTTTAAATTCAGGTTACAACATTTACATTTTGCTCCATAGCTATCATTAACTTTCCTGTTGGTGTTTTTCATTGGCTAACCTCTATTTCAGGACACCTGGGAGTAAGGGATCAGTAAGTAGAGGTTCACGTACCAGGACACAGACCAAGTTGGAAAAGGGGAGAAACTATTTATACTACAGGTCTCAGAAGATTAGTACGAGGCACTCCCCAGATTTTTCTATGTGTTGCCTCTAAAAACCAAAGACTGATAAATGGCATTTACAGCATTATGATTATGTAAACAATATTCTTTATAAAAACTAATTAATGTAATTGGATCAAGTATCAGCTGCTTTTTTTCTGAGAATTTCTCCAAACTTGTATTTCTTTATTTTTCTATGCTTCGTGGTTTTATTAACATATTTACTTCCTCTTTATGTTTTTTCTATGACATCAATGTGATCATCTAAAGGTAGTTATATATAATAAGTACACTAGTTTAAACCAGAATTTCTCTTTTTTATATACATTATCTTTTACAAGTTTCTCAATAATCTCAATAATTTAATTGTAAAGAAGTGGAAACTTATACTGCGACATTGTTTATTAAATGTTTCTTGTTTTGCCTTTATAACTGTAAGGGAAAAAACCAGGAATGCTTTTTCAAGTTATTCTCCAATAAGTGTGACGTGGAAATAATCCTGTTTTGTAAGAATGAGTACGGCATCATATTTATAGTATCCCAAGATGAAACACGAATTGACTACACCTTAAGGCAACTCATTCACATCACAGAAAATGTTAAGCTTACTTCGGGGACCTGTTGTGCCAGTTTCTATCCTTTTCCCACCTGGTCTGTGCCCTGGTATGTGAATTTCTGCACACTGTACCCCCTACTCTCTTGACTTCATGAAGTTGAGTTCAGCCAATGAAAACACCAAAAGCAAATAAGGGTGAGAGGAGGGAGAGAAATTAAGTTATTTTCTCAGCCCAGCATCTCCGCTCAGGCCTTAAATAAGCAGGGACTATATTTCTTAACTAAGGTTGTAGCTCTTATGAAATGGCCTTCTCCTTAGGATACGAAAACATCCTAAATTATCCTATTTGAGCATGCAATATTTTTTTATTATGGGAAAAGCTTAACTAAAATAATATCAATAATTATTTATTATTATTCAGGGATTTTTTTTACAAAGGATGACTTGGTTAGGTATCTAAAATGTTTTATTACTATAACATTCAAATATGGAAAATTAATTCATATTTTTATATGCCAACATTATGTAAAGATTTTCAAGTTATATATTTTCTCACAACACAATTTTCCAAGGAAATGTTCTGAGCAAGATATATACAAGTAATTTATTAAACAAGCATTCAAAACTAAATATGTTCTAGTAACTTTGCTAGTTAGGAGTATCCAAAGAGTGAAGTTCAACTATATGTCAACATGGGAGTTTTAACTTTAGTAATAGTTTCTCTGTGACACTATCAAATAATTTTATGTGTAATGGCCATACTTAAATACTATTTTAGAGTTTGCTTCTTTTAAAAGAGCTGTTTACAAGCCCTATAAAAATTAATCTCATTCCTCAAAATTGCATTTTTAAATAGCTAAGCTATTGCCAAGCATGGATATCCATATATATATATATTTTTTTTGCCAGATGTAATTTTAAATTACATTTGGGTCTTTCCAAGTAGTAAAAGCATCCTCAAGAAGGGGGGGGGGGAGAAAAAAAAGAAAAAAAGAAAAGAAGAAGTTGCTACCAGTGATAATACATTTAAAATATGTGTTGCATTTGTAAAAAATACAGTTACATATCCAGAGGCTGGAGCTGGACATCAAGGAACAAATCCCTGCTCTGCCACTTAGCAGCTGGATGACCTTGACCAAGGTATGTATACTCTGACTCTCTCTCTTCTGTAAAGTGTGGATAACAGTAGCACCTAAATCATAGCCTTACTATGTAAATTGAATGGATTTATATTAGCACAGCATTCAGGACACCACCTAGAGCATTTTAAATACTAGATAAATGTTAGCTAAGCGGATTTAAAAATGAGTGGTACCAAAGAGTTACAGCAATGACAGCGGCAGTAGAATGGAATATAACAATTGAATATACACTTTCACAGGGGAAACTATTCATTTTGAATTTTCATTTCTTTTTTTTTAATTGTCATATGACTTTAAAAAAGTAAAAACTCACAACTCATATGTTGAGAATCTAATGACTTTTTATTTTTTAGTGTGGTACATATTATTAGAGATTTTTCTTGTTAGAGGGCATTATATTTGTCTTTAAATGAATCAAAATAAGACAAAAGACAGGTAAATATACAGGTAGTTGTATTCATATGCATATATGCTATATTCTGTTGGCTGTTAAAGCATATACCTTATTTGACTGTATGATATATCAATACCAAACATTATCACTATAATTAAAACTCTCCCAACCAATGTTATAGAAAGCTTTTTATGTAAAAATTGTGTTAAGTATTAAGAAACCCATATGTTCCTTTATGTAATTAAAAATCTCTGGATTAAGTTAACATGTCTGAGAGCAGTGAACTTATTTTAGGTACTTATTGAGGACACTGTAGACAGTATCATGCTATATGTTCATTAAGAAAAAAATAAGAAAATAGATAAGTGTCTCGGTTTAATATGAAAAAGTTATTTCCTCTTAAGCATATGGTTTGTTTCTATATTACAGACATATGAGTCTTATAACTGATAGAGATCAGATGTTTTTAATGATCAGAACTACTTTTACTCTAAGTAAGCGAATATGTATTTAAAGCCAGTCAGCTCTATGGGAATGTTAGCTCCTGTTGGGTCTGGAATGATTTTTCTATTCTTTAGCACCATACAGCGAGAAGCAATTAGAATACATGACTTAAAAAGATAACATTTAAAGAATATATCAAAAGTTAAAAAAATTATGACTAAGTCTAATAAAAATACTGTAACATCTTTTTAAAGAAGATTGTGCTATTTTATTGAAAGACACTTAAAATGGTTTGAAAAAATAATTATATCATATTCATAGGTAAAAATATTATAAAGATGATTATCCCTAAATTGAAGTATACATTAAATATGATTTTAATCATAATCACAAAAGCATTTTTTTTCCACTTGACAATATTATTCCAAAATTAGTTTGAAGGAACAAAGGACTAAGAACGACGAAGTAATTCATAACAGGAAAGAAGTAATAAGCCATTCTAGTTACAAATGTAACAACTAAGTATAAAGCTATAGACATTTAAGACTATGCAGAAATGGTATGAAGTCAGGCAAATGAAACCGGGGAACAAAATAATGACCTAAGAGACAGACCCATGCACTGACAGAAGCTGGCTGTCACAGAGGGGTCACTGCACATCAGTGAGACTAGATGGACTATTCACTAAATATTGAATGATTATTTACATAGATTTTAAAATTAGAACCAAACACTTGCCTCAATCAAAAACCTCAGATGGTTTAATGGATAAAAATGATACATTAAAGTATATTAAATTTAAGTATCTCTCCTTATCAAAAAAAGCTCATAAAATTGAGGTGACCAGCAAAGCCCCAGAATACAGAAAGATACTTGAAACACATTTAACAATCTTGCATTTAAATTCAGAAAAAATATGAAAAACACGTAAAACAAGTAAGAGAAAATAAATATACCAAAAGAAAGTGAACAAAATCCTGGCAAAGTATTTTTTCAAAAATAGAAATTTAAGTGGCCCAAGTGGAAAAATGCTTGATTTCATTAGTTATCAGAAACTAAACTAAACTAAACTAAACTAAACTAAACTAAACAACAAACTAAAAGCTCAATGAGACAACACTGTGACACACCATGCTGGTTGGCTGGGATGGTGAGCAACAGAAACCCTCATATCACGATAAAGGGCAGGTTTCTACATGCACTTTGGAAAATGTTAGCTTTGCTGCAGTAAAGTAGAAGACAGCATGTGGCTCATCATTTCCACTTTAGGCAGAAATCCTGTAAGTATTCCTCAATGCACAACCCTCTCAGTGTCCTCTGCTGTTTCCACACTGGCAAGTCTACCAGACTGGTCACTTGTGTGGCACCCTGGATGTTTTCAGATCCTGAACAATGTCTTTTAGTCAAAGTCTGGATGCAAGCATTGTATGCTTTTCTTCTCTCAGATAAAGAAGGCATGTTTTGAAAGCACTATGCTCAAGCTTATCAGTTTTAGAATACAGTATATATGGAAGGTGAGAATAAGGAACTACAATAAACTTCCTTAAAACTATCCTGTGCCACCAAACAAAAAAAAAAAAAAAAAAAAAAAAAAAAAAAAAACCAAAAACAAAAACAAAAGCAAAATAACTATCTTGTACCTAAGAAGCACTTGAAAATTCTGACGTTTATCCAGAGGGTATTTATTTTCTTCTTTAAATATCAATATTCTAGCATAACCCTCTGGCTTCTGAAGCTTGCCTTTCTTCTCTCCCTAGGTGCAGTGAGCTATCTGAACATTAGGTCACAACCAATGATTCAGGTGTCTCAGTTGGGTAGAACCAACTGAGTCCTTAAGGCCTGGAGAGTAGCTCACAACACAGAATGGGTACTGTAATGCCCCTGGGCATGTATGTAGATTCTTTAATCTAAACATGTTCACCGAGATATCCCAAGAGGAAGAGTGGGATTGGATGATGGGCCAGTTGGGTCTCAAAGTCTCATACAAAGATCTAACTCTGTCAGCAATAACGGTCATGTTTTGATCTCCTCAATCAATTCAGTCAACTCCTCAATCGATATCCCAAATGCATTTGAATTCAGAGATAAAAGAAGGCACTATACATCTACATATATATGGTCTCTATAAGGTCAACATTTTTTCCCTTAGAAATTATCTAACTGGGTTTACCCATTTATATCCTAAAGAAAGCACTTTGTGAGTTAAAAAAAAAAAAAAAACATTTAGGAAAACTTAAAGCGCTGTTTTCCTTTCTTTTATGATTTTAGATTAGAATTTATATAGGCAGAGCCCACAAGCTCTCCTCATCTGCATTCTCTCAAAAACGAATGCTGTCTCTCAAGGAAAGTTCAAAGTACAGCTCATCCCTCCAGAGGAAATCAAGTTACTCACCAAAACTTTGGAGCCAAAACACCAACAGAAGCTCAGAAGGTCCCCCAGCATCAAAATCCATAATGACTGGTTTTCACTCTGATTTCATTCTTTTTACCATGCTCTCTATCTCCCATACGTTTTTTATTTTACCCAGGAAGAAGTATAGAAGAACTTGTTTTTCTATCTTTGATCCCAGAGTAAATGATTTTCTCCTTTTAAATAGATTTATGTATTTTGCCATTGTTCAATTTGCTTTGCATTTTCATGATTATATCCGAGTTCTTCTATTTTTTAAAGAACGTAACCTCAAATTTTAATGAAATGAATATAACAGATGTGTCCTCTCTGCGTAATCTAGATAGATTTATCTAAAATTGCCTCTTTTGGAGAATTTCACTGAACTCCCTAGATTACTTTGAATTTACAGAGAATCGTGTTCCTACGGTACACTCTGCTCTTAGGTCTCTCAATCACATACATTGTCTTATTTTGTGGTATTTCATCCCGGAGAAAAAGTTTCATCCCCTTTCACTGGTGTTAATTTATACATGGAGAAACAGATGGATAGATAGTCCCCAAATCATGTGCATCTTGGATTTAAATAAAAATTTAGAGATGATAGGAAAGGGTTTGTATTGTAGAAACTCACATTTATTTTTCTCAAAATACCTGTTAGTATTTTAGCTGTGAATTTTCATCACCTCTTTAAATTTCCAAAATTTCTTCTGTCTAACTGGGTCTTCACAGATCTGCAATTTCTCTTCCTTGAGTTTAAGCTCTGTTGTAAGGGGGGAGAACAAAATCGCTCCTTTTGCCAGATACAGCAACGTCCCCCCGATGACTGACACCCAGATCGTGGGCGAGGGGTTATCAGGGTCAAGTTCACCTTCCACCTCCAGCAACTTCTAGAGCACCCCTCCCTCACAGAAATGGGCAGTTAAGAAAATTCTCTTTATTGTTGATAAAATGTTTTGCTTTGTAGCAATTAAAAAAGTGATATCAAAATCTTAGGGATACAAAGTCAAAAGTGAGTGTTTTCTTCTTTAGCCTCTTTCTACCATGTTGTCCCTATTCAGAGTTTATTTCTGTTAAAAATTTTTATTTACGATTGCTGCATACAACTTTTGTGCATATTAAACATTTTTGAAGGTTTTACTTCAAATATATATCTTGGATATGCATTTGTATCAGCATCTATAATTGCAGCTTTTAACAGGAGCAACATATTACACAACCTAATGATGTAACATTTTATCCAGACTATTTCTCCCAGCCCTGTTCTCTCCATCCTGTTATCTCATTATCTGGCAAAATCTTGTAAATAAAATCCTGGAGAAATTTTGGGGGAGAGTTGGGATGGGAGGAGACAGTCGGGAATGGTGTTAGGTATCGCAAGATCAGAATGTGTTTTCCAAACACAACACACAGCGTCTATGAACGTAATTGCTGACCACGAGAGGAGAACTATCGTCTTCCCTGATTGCTTCTCGAGGTTTCGCCTCTCAACATCCCACTCCCATCTCTCAAGGAAGGCCAGAAATACAACCTTTGTGTTCCGGACCATCTCCCCCTATTCCTAACTGAAAAGAAAACATTTGGATGAGAAAAGAAGAAAGAATAGATGACGGAATAAACAATATGTGCTCTGCTGCGCGCCACACTTTGAACACATCTTATCACTCAATCGTTACAGCATGCTGCGATGTAGTGTACGTGTGTGCAAATGACTGCAGGTCAGACACAAGGCTTAGAGAGTTTAAGCAACTTCCCCCAAGTCTCTGTTTGAGCAATTTCTGCTACAGTATACTATCACCCCACCCCACCCCCCCCACACACACAAGACAGCATCCACTGAAAGTCAGACCTAAAAATGCCTGAGGTTGCTGCAATGTGTGGTCTTCCATTCTGCCATTACCTGAATAACTCATGGTTTATGAGCTTATTGGAGTGAACTGCACAGATGACTTTAGCGGGTGCTCATCTTGGGACAACCAAGAAACTGACCCTTATTAACTCACTCAAGGATACCTCTGATTTCATTTGAGATAAGAGGTGAGGGTTAATGATGGAATTTTCTTTCAGAAAGTGTCCTATAGGGAAGCCTGTTAATTTTATAGATCGGGAAACTGAATCTCAGTGGCTTTAAGCAGCATCTGTCCTGTAACAGATAAGTTTATGGCAAAACTCAGATTCCTCTGTGGTCTGATGAGATTTCTACTGACTACACTGCGGTGAACTACAGCGTCCACAAACAAACAGGGACCTCACAGGATAAATTCCAAAGAAATGGTGGGCTCTATTGACCAACAGTCCAAGGTAGAGCTTAACTTGGATAAATTCCAAGAGGACCAAGAACGGTAGCTGTCTGTGGTCTCCTGAAGTTTATTACAGAAGGACTGACCCTGAAAGGACTATCAATGCCAAGGGCTTCTTTCCGGCAACTCGTTTTGGTTCACCTGTCCAGATTTAGTTGTTCCACTGACCAACTCTGATTCTAACAGATGGAAGTACACCAGAAGCAATAAGTAGTGGCGACTGCTTATAAGCCTTCAGGTGCGCAGTAGCCTTAAGGGTTAACTTCTATGTTTATGTAATAAATAAAGCGAAGGAGGAAACACACAAAAACCATATAAACAAAACATATATTCCGCATGGGAAATAACCAAAGAATTATCATATAGAAAAAACAATGGGTACTTATCAAAGAAACTTTCTACTACAATTCAGATGATTTAGTTTTAATAATGTGTTACTGCAATTTAAGTTTTCGCTTAAGTTATTTAACTTAAAGTGTTTAACATAAAGTGTGGTATGTGCTATTATTTTTTATAACCCTGTCTCTCTTAAAAATGCATTTCCAAAAACTTTTAAATAGTCAATATAGTTAGTAGAGATGATAGCTTTCGGTCTACATAACAAGTTTTCTCTGTGAAATCACCCACTGACACTATGGTAGCTCAGAATATGCAGTGTTTTTTACATTGCATGTCGAAGCCAAGAAAGAAAGCGCAGTAGCATACTTTACGAGACGTTGGCACAGGCTTGTTTCCTCATAATAACGGGGCCCAGGGAGCTAACAGAAACGTGATGAAAGGCCAGCTCTCCAATGCCGCGCAGTTTAGACTGAGCAATGCATCACATCTCACCTAACAGAGGTGGGGCCCAGACCACACTTCATTACGACGGCATTAAAAGTAAAGCAGAGAACTCTTCACCTACCCGGTGATGTTCTTTCTGCTCTGCACAGAAGCAACGGATCCAGGTTTGAGGTGCTGAAAACAAACAAACAGAAATCAAATCAGGGCCTGCCTGGCTTCACGACCGAGATGCCCCGACGCAGCAGGAATAGTAACAACGCAAAGTAATGGCCTGCCGAATTCAATGAACACAGCTTAATAACTCTGGACCACAGCAAGACTTGGGTGAAATTACAAAGTACCGTACAGCTCCTCGGGTCTGTCCCACTGAATTAGTATTCTGAGGCACGTGCCTTCGTGCCAGCCATAACGAGGACGGCAGGTTGCATTTGCAGACACTGCCTGCGTTAACTAGTGCTAATGTGTATAAATGCATTGTCTGCTGGTCTATAAAGGCACACCGAATTTTCATTATGTTTCAGTCAAAAAGTGCTTGTTTTGCAGGATGGAGTCCATGTCAATAAAATGGATTGGGTGTCACTTAAACCAAGTGACATGCTAATCTCCTAGAGCCCTCTGTCCTTAATCTCTACAGGACATGAGTCAGTTTAGAAGTGTGAGCTGTTCTCACAGGTAGCAACTATTGAGCTCTTTAATGTAAATTCAAAAGCAAAGCTTATCAGTGTGTTTCAGAAATTGCTTCAATGGGGTTGCTGTCCACAAAAAAAAAAAAAAAAAAAAAAAATCCCCATCTTCCTCGAAATCCATGGGCAACTTCCAAGTTGTTACAGTGCCTGGGAGCACCTTTTAATTATAATGAAATTGGTTCTGGTGATAGTGCCCTGTGACCAACTGGATTAGAGGCCTTTCTTCTGGCTGTTATGAAGCTGTGTTCCTTGTGCAGCGAGGCGCGACCAAAATATCAAGCAGAGTGTCTCAATCCAGAACTTCAAGACCCGGTAGCCTACTTCTTTACAAGTAATGCCATCCACAGCCATTTTGTAACAAAAAGGCCAAATAATGGGATTTGGGATCAAGAATTTGGTTTGTAAAGGGAGTTACAAAGCATATGGAAAACGACGGATTATTTCTCGTATATTTTAAAATCACATGTATTGTATGATGAAAACGCTAGAAAAGCTCAAAGACAATCTACAAAACCTATCCTGGATCTAAGAGCTAAATCGGTTTACAAGAAAATCTTTAAAACGTGAGATTAGATAGAACTCTCCATCGTATCACCTTTATATTTTACTTTCCAAATTCTAAGAAGTGTATATATCCCGCTTTCTTACTCTAAATACAATAAAACGCAATCATTAAGGCAAGTGATGGTCTCTAACTCAGTAGAACAGTTTCCACAAAAGAATAAGAGTCTGGTGTTAAATGAGAGTGTACTGATAGAGACAAACATAAACTTCTGAGGACAAATCAATATGACACATAAAAAGAGATATCGTTGACAGAATAAACTGATCTAATATCGTCACTTCTGAGATCAAAGGAATAGAAAATAAGTAATGAAATTACGGGGTATATTTGTATAAGGAATATTTTCTTTAATTAGAATTTTAAAATGTATTTTTATTTAAACTTATTTTTAGTCAGTGCAATATATATTTTCACTCTTAAGAAATAAACTACGTTGAATCAAGTTTTATTTTTTGTTTGATAATTTAAACTGTCATTGACTTAAATTGTTGTTGAAAAGATTGTTTTTCTTTATTATTTATATATAAACACTGAAGCATATTAAGTAGTATCTATAATGATTGCAGGATAAAGCAGTCACTTTGTCTATTTAATATACCCTTCATATTACCTTCTGTTCTCCTCACTTTCACAGAGTAAACAATGTGTGTTGTTGAATAACCTATGAATATTGTGAACTCTGATTAATGAAAAATAATGTTTACAACAATAAATCGGTTTACTAGTAGCAATAAAATATGGCTCATTTTACTTTATTGTAAAGAAATGTCTAGTTAATATTTTGGAACCATTACCATAGGATTAGTACTATCATACTGACATACTTAGGAGGAAATTTAAAAAAAAAATGATTTTGGAAATAATATTTTATACAGTTATAAAGAATGTTAATACTGTGACTAGTATAACTTAAGAAATATTTAAATACATAGGTCATTGTGTCTTAATACAATAAAAGCATTATACATAATGTGTAGAATTGTTATGAGACAGTTTGAATTCTACACATATATGTTAGAAATATTCTTGTATATGAAAATGTGAATGCCCTTCCTAGGATCTTATGGATTACAAAGAGAGATAAAAAACACAAGCACTTTACATAAATTTAATCCCTAAAATCACGAGGCCTCCAGTACATAGCACAGAACTGAGCATATAGGTGCCACTTATTTAACTTTTGCTAATGAAGGAAAGTAATAAATTCTCTTACAGGAAATGGGCATGTGTATTGCTTTTTCATGGCTCTCCATCATGAAGGTCATGAACTGTAACAGTCTCAAATGTTTTAGGGTTGGTCCAAGCTCAGAACAAGGATTTTAATGAAGAAACACGTAGGCATCTGAAGCTTAGTATGGAAGATGCGACCTTTCAAATCAATTAAATGCCAAGTATATATTGAAATACATTGTGTGTTCAGTATCTCCACAATACCTAAAGTTAAGAACATTATCTGATTTTTTGATTAATGACTTAAAATGTAGACGACAGAAATTATTGATTCTGATTTAGCAGGATAAATGGAAAAAGCCATATGGCTAAATTCCAGGAAAACACCTGTCTTTCTCTGAACGAGGTGTTCTACTAAGTGATTTCTTAGTATTTCATTTCTGTATCTAACCTGACTTATTATCAATTTGTAATTTAAATAAATCCAATTTATATGCGATATAAAAAATTTGGAATCATTTTCTATATTTGGAATCATTGTAATATAAGGGATATTTTATCAAATAAAAATACCGTAATCAGTATTGAACATAGAAGACAGTTATTCTTTACTACTTAAACCTAAAGCATATCAGTTTTCTTTACATGACTCCAAGTTCGAGTAAGTATGAAACTATGGTAGTTTTACAGAACGTAAGATTAGAACATTTTTATCTAAAAAGGAAAAAAAAAAAAAAAAGCAAGAAGCAGAGCATTATTCCCTGGACTCTTCCTGAGGTCAGGAGAAGAGACCCTGAGTAGAAACAACTTTTGCCTCTTGATGTGGTAGGAATTATTTACCCTGTGAGGGCTAGAAAAAATTAACACTTGTTACAACGGAAATAGAGGATAATTATTTCTTTCTTTGTGCAGCTTCCAAAAGTAAATCAATGTACTTAGCTCTTCAGAAAAAGAACTAAACTGAATATGGCTAACCAAAGTAATAAGGTACTGTAAGGCAAAGAAATGTCACATAATACTTAGAACATCAAGTTAAAGGTACCCAGAGGCAGATTTTACTGCAGATTTTTGCAAATGAATCTTTGGAGAGAAAAGCTGATTGTGTTACGCATATAAATAAAGAGTTCATCTTATTTTAGTGTATCTCTTTTATTATCTTGATTTAGACATAAAATCTAATATTAAAATTATTTAAAAACCCTTATAGTACATTTATTCCTTTTTAGAAATTCACGTTTAGCTTCATTCACATGGTTGAAGAACACCGATTTTTGATAGCTTTGTTACAGTAAAAATCAAATATGGAAAATATTACTAAATACCTAATTATATTGAAGGGTTACATTGGCCAGAGACTACACAAGACATTTGTCAGCATAATTTCAGACTAAATCTGAGAATAATCATATGGGATAAATATTAATATATCCATATTCCAGGAGAGGATCAGGAAAGTTAAGAAATTCACCAAAATTCATGTAGTTATTATGCATCAGTTACAATTTGAGTCCAACCACTGCCCATCATCTGTAATCTTAAACAGTGCATTACTGTTCCTCACACATTCCTTTCAAACCTAAAAATCAATGTTATAATGTTAAATAACATGAGAACAAATAAAATGTTAGATGCTAATATCAAAGTTTCACATTTTTACTTGTATTTCCAAGCATTCTTTAATATTATTTACATTGATATTGCAATATATCTTTAGAATAAGTTGCAGTAAATTTCTTCTTTATAGGTATAAACATATTATTTCAACAGTTGTATTTTATACATGGATTAAATTGTTTCATTTAAATGCACTTTTCCCCTATTTATAAACTCTTTGAAATGCCACATCCCTGATTGTTGCTATAATTCTTTTTCTAGAGTAATTCTGAGAACAGAAAATAATTTTTGAGCTATGTCTTAGAAACAAATTTTGGTAAGATATATGTACTTTTTATTACAATGTACTGATGATGATGACTTCTTTAAAGAAAAATATTTTTAAATATATAAATCCATGCATCTAGTATATATAAAGATGGCAATTGAAAAATTTTAACATTTGATTTAACATTATTATTTTGCTTTAAGTCAAAGTTAATAAAGCAGCAAGTTTTTCCTATTAAAATTATAATAAAATATCTCATCAAATTAGAAAATAGTGCTTTATTTAAGTAACTAAAATCTTATGATATCAAAAAATAGTAGGTAAATATGAACTCTAACATATATTCAGTAGCGTTGATGTTGGCTTTTCTCCTTAGGCAAAAACTCTGAAACCATTTAAAAATCATTTCTATATTAAAATATTTGGCTAGATAAACATAAAACATCCCATTGACTCTTTTTGTTTTTTTTAAGAAAAAAGAGCATGGTAGAAAGTACTATTTGCTTTTCCTAAGAAAAAACTCCCCATTGCATTTGTCTATAGAATATGTGAAGTTTGTGTAATTCCTCGGGTGCCCTGGAGCTGATGTCCAGCTGCTGGACCATACTCTCGTTTTGTGTGACATTTACTCACAGGAGCTGCTGCTTCAGTAGTCCGTACCTGTGTCCTCTGTAGAGTGTTTGCCACTCTGAGAGAATCCAAGCATGGCGTGTGTGAATATCTAGATGCACGTGCTTAAATGGTAAATAATGAAAGAAGAGGATAAAGGTACTTTGAAATAAAGTATGTCCTTGACTAACATATTCTGTACGTGGAGATATTTAAAACGCGTGAGCACAAAGGAATTGCATTTAAGAAATTTAAAAAAAAAAGAAAGAAAAAAAGCAAGGTTGACTACTAAATTATAGTTCCAAAGAAGAAATTTTTTAAATTGCTTAATGAAATTTTCTTTTTTCCTATAAATAAACAGCAATTCAATAAATAAAAAATAGATATACTGTGTAATTAAAAACTCAGTCATAATACAGTGCTAAAGAATGATATGTTCATGTTATTCTAATCTACATATTTTAAATAGTGAATGTAGTTAGTAGAGATGATGATTTTCAGGCTGTGAAAATATAGATAGATTAGAGATATAGAGATCAAGACAGAGAAGACAGATATTTTATCTCACGATATCACCACCTTATTCAGGAAACTACTATAGTAATTCAGAAAACCATCACTCTGCATCAGTACTATCGAAAGTACCATCTTCCTGGATTAGATCCTAGAGCAGAACAAAAAATTTAATGGGAAAGGTAGTGAAATCCTAATAAAGTCTGGAATTGATTTAATAGTAATAGTCCAAAGTTGCCTTTCTTAACTGAATTTTCTTAATTAGATGTTTACATTAGGGGGAACTGGGTAAAAAATATATGGGAATTCATTGTAAATCTAGAAGCATCTCAAATAAAATGTCTATTTAAAAATCATATTGTATTTATCAGACATGCAGATTTTATCCATTCCTTTAGCAGATATTTATTCAGTAGGTATTGGCGCGAGCCTTGAGCTTGGCACACTATGGTCAACGGGAAACTAGAAACAAATAGCACAACACAGATAACATAGAAGCCGAGGTTCTTGCTTTATGGAACCTACAAGCTAATATGAGAAAGATGTACTAATCGATTTTAAAAAAAGGAGATACACAATTATACATTTTAAATGTTTAAATTTTAAAATTCAACAATAAATTTAATAAGCAGAAAAAGGTGACTGAGGGAACATTGCAAAATGAATGCCTCTGTGATTTTATTTTAGTTTTTTATTGTGATAAAACATACATAGCATAAAGTTAACGATATTTAAGTATACAATTCAGTGGCATTAAGTATATTCACACTGTACAACCATCACCTCATCAGAACTTTCTTATTTGCCCAAACTGAAACTCTGTACTCATTACATTCTAACTCCCCTCCCCCAACTTCCCACCCCTACCTCAGCCCCTGGCAGCCACTTTTTGACTTTGTTTCTATGTACAGTATACGTGCAATCATATACTATGTGTCCTTTGTGTCCAGCTTATTTTACTTAGTATATATGACTCAGCATAATGTTTTTGCGGTCCATCCATCTTGTAGCATGTATCAGAAAATCATTCCTTTTTAGGCTAAATAATATTCCATTTTATGTATACGCTGACTATCTTCCATTTATCCATTCATCCATCGCAGAGACATTGGGGCTGCTTCACTTTGTCTATACAGTGCTTCCATGAACGCTGATGTAAACACATCTGTTTGAGCGTCTGCTTCCAATTCTTCTGGGGGTATAGCTAGAAGTGGAATCACCCGTTCAAACGGTGGCTCTGTGTTTAATTTTTTAAGGAACCACCACACTGTTATCCAGCACTGCTATTTTTAAACGACTGAAATAACGTGCAAAGAAAGGCCATTTCTTTGGATGGATGTGAAGGGATTGAAAGAAAGAGACAAATTGAAAGAATCTTGACAAAGAGGAAACAGCATGGCACAGAGGCTGAGGCCAGAAAGAGATCAGCCACTTTTCAAGACTAAAAACAAATCAGCATGTGTTTGTCCATGGAGAGAGAAAACTAGTTGGGTTTAAGAAGAGGTACAGACTTCCATGGGGCCGGGTCTGATAAGGCCACGAATGCCACTGCAGTGTGTTTACATTTCATTCTATGTACAAAAAATAAGGCACACTGAAGGATATGTAAAGTAGGAATACCCAATGGATTAAAATTTTTCATGTGAAAAATGCATTAAGAGTCAGGCAAAAGCACATGAAATGAGGCACACTGGGTGGCCACGGTACTGCGGGTGAGACTTTATCACTGCCTGGTCTGAGCAAGGCGGAGTTTGTGGTTATGACATGAGGGCTGGGTGACAAATCCAGTGTAGAAAGTGTAGGAGGTAGAGGGGAGAGCGATATCAGAAATCACTTCCAGGTTTGTGTGACAACCAGATGATGATGGCACAATTTGCCCACAGGGAAGAACTTGGCTTTAAAAATGTCAAATTTGAAGCATCTATTACGTATCAACATTCTTTTTGTTATCATTAAAGTCTTTCCTTGACTTTAGAAAAGCAGACTTTATTTGAAAAGGAAGAACTTTGGAAATTAATTTTTTTTCAGTTTCTTCTTGCCAGGCAGATAGTAACCCTATAGAATTAAGCATTTTATTATTTTTTGCTCATTTTATTCTGGAAGTAGTAAAAAACTGAATTATTTTTTTAAAAAGTAAAATAAACAAAATACACCTGAAACCTTACTACAATTTTTTTTTTCATAGACGCATTAAAATTTATTGCTCACAATTATCTGGTTAATTTACCCTAAGTAGTTTGTAAAACCTGGTCACTCGTGCAAAATATGTACTACCTTTGAAATACATTACAAAAAGGCTTGACCGTACAGAACTAATTTACTGTATAATTTGAAATCTCACAATTCATTTCAGATTTCTTCTCAATGTTATTGTTCTCTAGCTTAGCAGAGCCTTCTCTCTTATGTTTTAGTCATTACTATTGTTTGGTTGTATTTCTTGAAGTCTTTGTTTCCTTCCCCACATAAATAGAAGTGTCCTGGCAAAGATAATCTATTTGTCACCCATTGTTAGGAATTTAGAACTGTTGTCACTTGGTGATTTATAATCTTAGTGTTCTTGGAATTGTATTGGTTTTATGCCACCTCGCAAGCAGTTCCTTCTCTTTGATATTTTACAATATAATTATTTAGTCTGGTAATTCTATTTTGTGCATTTCATCTCTCTAAAGTATATTTCCAAATAAAATGCCTACTGAGGAGCCTGGAGACACTTTAAATAAGCCAAAAATATGTTATACTTCTACTGTGTGATTCTTGTAGAAACAGATGGTCTTCATTTGGTAATTTATGTGCCCTGCCATCACTACCAGAATGCAATGTCCTAGCACAGGCTTCACTGACACTGCACTAATGGGGGAGGAAGTAGCAATGATCACTTTGCCTTTAGGGCTGTGACTGTTTTCATATTTTTATGGATATGAGAGTCTATCATGTGTTTTAATATTTTCTCCTCCAACTATTCATAAGCCATGAGTAAAATGAAGCTTTACATGGAAAAATACAGAAGAAAAAGAATTTCTTTTTTTTTTTTTTAAAGAGGGGGAAAAGAAAGAGGATAAGAAAGTTCAACTTTGAAGAAAACTTTAATGAAAGTTGACAGTCATATTAATCTGCTTTTACTGATTATAAACAAAATAATACATGATTTAAAATAATATATGATTACTTTAGAAAATTCAAAAATACAAAAAAAAAGCAAAAGAAGGTAATGTCATCAGTGATTCTAACAATAAATGTTCATTATTACCATATTAGTATATACTTTTCAGTATTTTATATATAATGGCAATCAAAATGAATATCATTTTTCTCATCAGAGAGGACAACATAACTTAAAGAAATTCAAATATTGTAAACTCCTTTCAAGTAGTTCAGGCAGTGTAGAAAAGTACTATTATTGTTTATATATTTCTGATAAATTTGCACTGTAAAGCATGTCAGTCTTGATTGACATGTAACTTGTGACTCTGCATTTACCAGTAGCCTACACAGATCCCTTTCAGGCAATGAGAGGACAAAGAAGACCCAATTTAGACGGGGACAAAGGGTGGGAGGGGCATGATGTGCTTTTGTCTCCAGTAACGAGGGAGTGCCACTCCTCTGAAAAATCTGTAAAAGGTTACTCAATGAGGATTCAGAACTTTAGGGGCCATTTAAAGGAAAAAGAAATATATCTCAGTGTGTAAACAGGACTGTGGAAAGACGTAATATATTTGTAGCAAGGGTCAAAGGTAAGACACGAATTGATCCTTCTCTAAGGCCTTTGAATATTCTAATATTTGTGACACAATATGCATTGTGATAGGAACGTTCTGCATGGAGTCAGACAGGCAAAGGGCCAAATTCTGACTTTGCTTTTTACATCTGTATGAAACGAAGCATGTCCTGTAACCTCTCCAACTTGGCTCAATTTACTCATCATTAAAATGAGATTAATAATAAGACCTCCTTATCGACTGTTGTGATTACTGGATGAGATTTGTGTAAATAGCTTAACATAGCGACACACAGTAATGTAGTAATAGTGACAAATGACGGTACAATAAATGGTAGCCACAGAGGTATTTCTTAAACCAGTGTTTCTTTTTCCTCCTTGAATTACTATGATACTACTTCATAAACAGATGCCATATATCCCATCCTATTGCTGACACTACATTAAAAAATTAGGGATGTCATTTAAGGGTACAGACTTGAAACTAGTGGATAAGTCCTGGAGACATAATGCACATCATAGTGATTTCAGTCAATGGTACTGTGTTATAAACTTCAGACTTGCTGAGACTGGATCTTAATTGTTCTCAACGTGAAAAAGAAGTGATAATTATATGACAAGATAGAGGTGTTAGCTAACATCTTGGTGGTAATCGTATTGCAGTATATAAATGTACCAAATCGATACACTGTACACCTTAAACTTATGCAATGTTATACATCAGTTATATCTCAATTAAAAATTATAATTTAATTCGTACATATTATAAATGTGTAGGGAATGTGCATTTTCCTCTGACCTACTTTGTAAATTCAGAGACCGAGTTATCAGAAGATACTATCTACAATTCCATGATTATTTAAATCCAGAGGTTTGTGGCCCTTTGAATACAGACCTTATAAACATAATTTTATTTTTTCGATTGCCCTTAGAAAACCTACTCACTAGTTGAGAGGCAAGCATGGAATAGAAAAAAAGGTATTCACCACTGAGATGAGATATCTGTTTAATCCTAGGCAAATAATCTATCCTACCTGAAGCATAGTATCTTGTTTGTGAATGAATGGATTCAATTAAATCACTGCATTGAGCTCTAACATTCTCTTCCATTCTTGTGCATTCGCCTTTCTCTGCAAATATCATAGAGCCCACACAGCAAATCTTCTCAAACACTAAAGGTCAGTGTTGATTATAGACTGAGGATAGAGATAGTAGTACTTGAATACATAATAGGAATAACATTTTCCCTTATTGATACGTATGAAAAGCACAAGGGCAACATAATCAAAGTATCCAAGACAGATCAATGCGGGTCTCTATTGCCAAAGGAAAGAGATTTGATTTTCAGTTACCAAAATACAGTGAGAACTGATGAAAGACTGGAGCAGAATCTTTAGAACCAACGGCAGGAGCATCAAACTGGGATGCGCCTGGACAAAAAGCAGAAGAAAAACTAACGTGTTCTTGTCCGACAAACAGATTGCACTTCGGCCGTGATGGGAGACACTTGCTGTGTTTTATACGTTACTTCTGTCACCTAGTTCCTTTCTGACTAAGAGTGCTCAATATACCTGTCCCAGCCTTTTCCTAACTTGCTCTGAATAGATCTGAACTGGGCGCAGGCAAGGCAGGGGCGGGAGGAAGTTAGGGGCAGTGTCAAAGCCGAAGTTTACCGAGGGTTTAGGGTATGCCATGTAATTTGCCAGGGAATGTACAACCTGATCTAGGCATCGTCATCACGGTCACCATCTCAAATAGTTACCCTCATCACCTCCACCTTACAGATGTGATAAATGAACGACAGAGAGATTATTTATCCAAGGTCACACAGATAGTAGGTACTATCACTAGATGGGAAGCTCTGTTTGGAAAATTCCAACTCCGACATTGTTAAACACAACATACAATTTCAAACTGGGGCCTTTGGCGAGTTAGAAATATGCTGGGATAGCTTTCTCTTCAGTCAGCCCTGAGGCGGCACTGGGACCCTGGGCAGCATAAGCCCCGGTCCAGCCTCCTCCCGCCTTGAAAGCCGCCCTGGACTTCCCCAGCTCGTGGTGCTGGTGCCATTTTCCACGTATGCCATGATCTGAAAAAGCTGAGAGGCCCTGCTGCACCGTAAGACTTGCATAGAAAAAATAAAGATGCTGAAAAAACCACTCTTTCAAAACTTTTATCTTTTTTTTTTTTTTTTACAGAAATCAGCCTAAGTAAAAAATTAAAATGAGAAGGAATGCGCACATCTCTATGTTACAATACAACACTGTGAAAATTTACCAAATCCGTAACTGATGAAAGAAGCTCTAGCAACCAGGCAGCTGCCTTTTCAGAATTTCCAGAGGAACAGAGAGAGAGTCACGAAATCAATGAGATATTTGACTTTATTTACATTCTACAGTAATAGCTCTAACAGTGCTAGTTGTTATTTACTTCATTTTAATCTCCTGATTACGTTGACAACACTTTACATGCAAAGAGTGCCTGTCATTTCTCATATATAATTTCAACATCTTTATAGGAAACAAATTTAAATTATTTTCTATACATTTATTAATATATACATATTTTGAATTATTACAATCTAATCTATTACTTATTATATATTTCCTCATTCCTATTGGGAAGCCTCCAAAATATATATACAATACAATAAAATAAAGATATAAAAAAACATAAAGGCCAAAACAGAACATTGAGTGCGTAGGTAAAATTAATCCTGAAAATTTTAGAATGACCTAAAATTTTGCTACCCTAGGGCTCTGGAGCTTCCTGCTTTCCCACACATATATAGTAGGTCCTCTCTCAAATTTTACCTTGACAGGACCCAGTTTCTGCCATTTTAAAACTAGTAATGCATCTGTTTTGCTTATCTGACAAAACTTAAAATGCTCACACAAGTTACAAATTTAAAATAACTGTTAATACCTACAAAATATAATCACATATAAATGTATGCCTTTAGGTGTTAAATGTGTATTATAGTATTTGAGTTACAATAGTAATTTTTATTATAACTAAATGCAAACAAACGTTATACTTGATTTTTTAGAATGCAAGTCTCATTTTCTAAAACAAAATTTAGAAGAAAATGTAAGAGACACAGAGATGACTTTCTAAAATGCAATTTTCCCATAAAATGTGGTTTTATCTAGACTATATAATGATATATTGTAATGACTATTTATATACTTAGTCTTGATTTAATTTTGAAGAACAACCAAGAAATAATAAGAATATGCTGACCTGGATTTTGGGCTTCACAAATAGTGTTCCAAATAGTTTTGTCTCTAAAAATTGCCTGAACATTTTTCTATATTTAGTACTTCAATAGTCTTAAAGTGTTTTAATAATGTTTGCCAATATTATTTCTTCAGTTAGAACAATTACACCCATGAGCTTCCTTAAAATTATATAAAATAACTAACGCTGGACAAAGTGTTTTTTTTTTTTTTTTTTTTTTTTTTTTTGGACTGGATACTTTCCTATATTTCCCCATTGTTAACAGCGAACAGGTTTTACTCTATGGATGAGGGAGAGAAACAACAACAACAACAACAACAAAACGGTAAAAGGTAAGACAAAGTAAAACTCAGGAATGTTTCAAGTTAAGCACGTTGATCTTTACTAATTCTGAAAAGCCAGAACAAAATCAAAGGGTTATAAATAACTGAACTTTTAAGAGCTGTCTTCAAATGTTTAGGTTTAAGCTGATAGTATTTCTAGGTTGTATATTTGATGTAGGGCTTCACAAACTAGAGGTACCAATAAAAGGAATCTTTTGAGACAGAAGTTCCTCGGAGTTGAGAGATGATGTATAATATACAGAGGCCTAGGTGGTATTTTTGGATTTCCTAACAAAGCAATGTTCTCTTAGGCCACCTACTTGTACATTTGGAACCACAACAAGCCAAGCTAGTAGAACCTATCTCATAATGAATAATGTTTAAATTTTCTAAGGATAATTTCATTGGATAGTCCTGTATTTTTCTCCAGTTAATTTCCTTTTGTGTCATTATTGTATTTATCCACTTCATTTTGAAAAATGCCTATTTGTCTAAAATATTGCATATAATTTTAAAAAGTGCATACATGCAATTACTTCACTAATTTCTGATATTATATATTAATGTAATTAAGGAAATTTCTGAAATACTAAAAAATAAACAGGCTTACAGTTATGCTCTAAATACACATTATATATGACATAATTTCATCATCACTTTGGATTTATAATCTTATTTTTCTTAAACATGTCTTATATTCTCATATGAACATATATGTACACATATTAATATATATATGCACCACTAATATAAGTGATTGACAAGAATGAAATTAGTAATAATAATAAGCAATGGCATTAATAACACTAGTAATAATAATCTTATTTGTTGTCATTTACATACTAGACACATATGGTGTTTTTCCCTTTACAGTAGTTTTGCAAAACGTGTTTATTCATGACTATGCTGGAATTCGAAGAAGTCAAAACACTTACACTCAATCTTCTAACTCAAGGGACTTAGCTCTGTTCTATTTGATAATGATGTCTCCCACTGCATCAACACTTTGTTATCCCATGTCCATAATGATTAGATTCCAATTTATTTAACTTTATTACTTTATAAAACATTCTATGTATATGTGTAATGAGTCATGCCTTTATTCTAAACTGGTGTGTCATTTTAAGCTTAAATTTTATAATGGTAACATCCTAACTTTTAGTTGCACAGTCCTCACTATGAAACCAATTTCACTCCAAATTCCCATATGCCAATAACCCTTATAAGGAAAAAAAAAACTTGTTTAAACAGATAGATTGTAGTGGCTGGCAAAATAATTATGTAAATAATAGTTCTCACATCTTACAAATAAAGTGAACATTTCCAGTTCGAGATTTGACATTACTTAAATTATGTGATATTAATAATGTATTTAAATTGAAGTATATTTCCATTTATTTTTACCAATTTAACATAATCTGTGCTATATTTCATTCACTACTTCAAATACTTATTGAGGATGTGCTATGAACAAAGCATTGGAGGGAAAGTCAAAATGAGTAAAAGCACACATTCTTCTTTTAAAGAACTTTGATCCACTCGTAAATAAATAAATGCATGAAAATAACCATAGCATGTGTTTTATTACTTATAGACAATGAAGGAGAAACAGTAATATCATGTGGTGTTACCGCATGAAGTAAACAAGCATTCAACTAAAAAAAATTAAGAAATATGCAAGAAGGAGATCGTTTTGAGGAGAATTTTATGGTTGATGTATAGAGACAGCATTCTAAATCAAAGGCAAAGAATCAGGGAGAGAAGATGAACCGGCGATGTCACGGAATAGCTTTTTCATTTGTGCTGTAGCATATCGTTTGCACAACAAAACTAGAGGGAGATACGGTTTGAAAGCAATGATGTGGCCTGGAGTGTCAAAAAGTGTGTATTTCATATGGCAAGAAAAAATTAAAAGGTTTTTTGTTGGTTTGTTTAGCTAAGGGACAACAGAACAGAGCTGCATTAGGAAAAACGTATCTTGCAGCAACACTGAGGTTAGCGTCAGATGAAAAAGAGCCTCTCACTAAGCTTTATTCTCCCATGCGGTCCCTGGAAATAGATCAGACAGTTTCACAAATTTTCGATATCCACCTGAACACCTTCTCATGTCAGCCATAATGTTTGGGTTTTTGTGGTGTAATCCTTTTCCTTACTCTAAAAAGGTAGATTATCCTTGAGAAAGCTTGCTCATATTTACTTGGCGTTCAGCTGCCTACTGGCACTTCAAGGCGCACAAAACTAGAGTGATTCCGCAGCATGCCGGATGAGATCCTTCTCGTGCTCTTTCTTTTCTCTGACAGCACCGCCATGCATGCAGCTACCCAGAAAGCGGGCCATCATCCTGAACTACTTTTTCATCCTTAGCCTAGACAGTTAACATTTATCTCTGTTCTCTACTCCAGTCCATTTGTCTCTCATCATCATCTACTTCCATGTTTATTATACCTTCTAACTAGTCTATATCTACTATTACTTCCCACTGATTTTATCCCTTATGGTACTGTTTGAATAGTCTTTCCAAAATAATACTCCGATGGTGTCACTTCCGTTTCAAATCCTCAAAATGTTCTCCTTTCCTGCAGGAAAAAGAGCACACTACTTAGCTTGGCATGTAAACCTTAGGATTTTTCTGGCCTTTTCTTTCTTTCCTGCCTTTTCTGCCGCCACTTCCTCTTGAGATGTGTGTGCATTTTAACAATGATGAACCCCTCTGAGTTCCCTGAACAGAATCATTTAATTTTTCATCGACAGGCATGGTCTCTTATAGAGCCTTTTCTTGTTCTCATCTATCTTTACCCTTCAAAATACTATCCTTCCATCATTCCCTCTCAGCATCTGTTTGACTTAATCTCTGCAAGCTAATCACTATGACTCTGATCATAATTGGTTTGTTTTACGTACTACATACATATATATATATATATGTATGTATGTATATACATACATATATATGTGTGTATGTATACACACACATATATATGTGTATATGTGTGTATATACATATGTACATATATGTATATATGCATGTATATACCTATATACATATAGTATGTATACACACACACACACACATATATATATATATATACACATGCACTATTATTAGACCAAAGCAACAGGAAAACAGGGATATCTTTATTCTTGATTTCCCTGGCTAAGTACATGACATACAAATGATGCTCAAAAACAAAAGAAACAAACAAAAACCATTTGTGTAAGCAGAAAATGGCTTCTCTGGGTAGAGTATTTTGCCTAAAGAAGTAAAAACCAAAACAGAGGAGAATGTAACAAAATTATAGTAATATTCTGACCATCGAATACACTTTATTTTCAGTCTAGGTTCTAAGTCCCATGGGCCCATCCCTTGATAGAAAACTTAACAAAGAATCTTTATGACAGCAATCATTTTCCTATGGAAAGTGATGAGAATTTGAGTGTTTTACTACATGCTGTTCCTAAAATTTCAAAATTAGGATTTCAGCATCCAAAGGGAGATAGAAAGGGTGGAGTTTTTTGGTTAGTATAAATATATAACTAAGCATGTCTGTTAGCATTTTGGGGTATTATAGACCTTACTCTTTACTGATGTAAGCTAATTATTTATTTGTACATCACAGTGGCATTACTCATTCCACACATAGACCCACTGATACAGCTGTCTGACAGTAAGAAATGCAATACATACAATAATAAAAGGTCTTATTTTATAGTAGTCAAATCAACATTGATTATTGTTTAAACACCAAGATAGCACAGTAGAAACTAATTTTTAGTTCTTTCTTTAATTTTATTCTCAAATTAGAAATAAATGCAAAAATTATAATTAAATAATTCTATATCGAAACATAAAATCTACTCATGCAAAATTAAGGTATGGCTTATATTCAAAATAAGATAATTCTTCTTGTCTCAAAAGTGATCTTCAAGGTAGAAATAAAAGATCTCTAAAATGTCTTTCCTTAATCTCATTTGTGATATCTATTCTGAAATAATTCAACATTAATATAAATTATCAGAGATTATATTAGAAGTAATAATGCATTAGCCATAAGGAGTTAAGAACTGAAGATAAGTAAAACTTGCTTTGATAAAGAAATAAGTTGACTCAGAAAAATGTTACTAAGTGCTAATACTTAGCATTTAGTTTTTAGAAATTAAAATAAATCAATGCAATTTTATAGGTGTGATTTTACTTACTCTCCAAATTAGAAATTTCTTTACTATTATCAATAACATGTTATTTTTTAACACAAATGCCTATTATAGTATAGTAAAAGAAACTTCATTTAAAACGTATTCATTCATCTTTTTTCTCTCTGTATATAGATATACATATGGGTATATCTATATCTATAGACATAGAAATGCATGCATAGATTTGAAAGGAAATTTACAAAGTGAATTTTTCTCCCATTATGTGAGATGGCCACCAATCGCGTCATTTCTGACACACTGACTTTAGAGTTTACAAGTGAACCTGCTACAAGCGGTGAATTGCACCCATTCCGACCTTTCTAATGTTTTAAAAAAAGTTCCCAAGTTCAAACAGTATTTCTCAAGCTGACTGATTTTGTACTAAAAGAATTTTAAAAGTCCATATATATCATGGATGTCTGAGTAACAAGTGGCAGCATCATTTTCATGAGACCAGATCACTGAACACTGAAATCAGAGCTAAGCATTATTTTAGTGCCTGAGGGGCTAAGAGCTGAAGCCGCTGGGATTCTTACTCTTTGACCTTCTGGTTCTGCATGGAGAGGAGTGGCTCCAGGTGGGCTCTCTCCTGCAGAGACCCGAGGGAAATCTTACAGGCTCCCCTGAGTGAATACGCTGAGCCTCTGCTCTGCAAGATTTCTGTTTAACCTGTACTTATTATCCCCAAGCAGCCTCATGCAAAAAGTTGATTATTCATCCACTTATTTATCATGCAAACTCATTTTTCAAGGAACTCAGCAAACTCTACTAGAAGCAAAATTTCTTGACAACATGCTGGCAGGTAAAAGGCGGGGGGAGGGAGGGAAAGTGGGGAGGTGGGAGTTCCTCCAGTGCAGGTAACCACCCACCCGCAATCAAGAGCATTTACAGAAATCCCACATTCAGAGGTAAATGCCTGGTTCAGCTCCACGCCACTGTGCCATGTAGAACTGGACGGAAGGAAGCCGACGGGCTTCAGAAAGTACGCATGAAACCAGAGGGCTACGGGGCTCTGAAGTTATGGTAACAGACCTAGAGGGGACCTGAATTGGGAAAAGGGATGATTTCAAGGTTACCTTGTAACCACAGGGCAGTTAAACTGACATAGCTGCTAACATACCTCCTGGATCTGAATGTTAGTCAAGAAAAACAAAAAAACATTTTGATTTTGGTTAAAGAAAACTGTGTTTAAAACTGAAAATGTCTGATGTTATTCTAATTCTCATTCTGATTGTTTTCCCGCATTTCCTTCTAAGAATTTATTACATTGGGACAGTTTACTCTTTAATAAAATAAAAATATTTGTACAGGGACTTGTTTATAAGCACAGTAAACCATTTCATGATGTGAATTATGGGGCAATAATTCACATCTTGTGCATTTAATGGCACTCAGTACAGTCTTATATCTAATAATGCAAAGGGTATGATTATTATATTATGATTCACATCCTGTAGTGTTGTGTTTCTTAAATATCATCTCTGTAGGAAAAAAAATATAGCACTTTATACTCATCTGTCTCATCCTTAAATTTGGGTTTGAAGATAAGGGCTTTGGAGGACTGTAAAAAATGCAAGTCAAACCATACTTTAATACTGTAGGTTGTGATGTGTTTTGTTTCACATTTTAAATTCTGGCTAATTTAAATCAATGTATATGATTACTAAGAAAAGAATTCGACAAACATCTAAACAGGTATTACGCATTTGTTATACAAGCATACTTATTTGTCCATCAGACAGTCTTGATTATTGCCCTTAATGTTAAATATGTTTGCAACTTATTTTCATAAATCGAGGCAAGGGTCACAAATTATTTGAATGTTATCCAGATGGTAACACCTCTGTCACATTAAAGGTTCCAATTTAGAAACACTTCAAAAACTTCCTATACTTCTTAACTCCAGAAATATAAATGGTTTGGTAATTCTACCAATTTTGTTAATGCTAAATATTTATTTTCTGTAAAATTAAATTTAAAAGTGAACATTAATTTTGATATAGAAATTTTTTCTCATAGGTGTCAATATTTGGCTTAGACAGAAACATGTGATTTCAAAATGAAGAGCTGTTAGGTTTTCTTATTATTACCTTTGAAATTCTACATAAAGCAGCAGCACCAGAAGCTGTTCTGCGCAAGCTTTTTGTTTGCTTGCTTAAGAGACAAACTTAATCCCAAAGAGATTAAGCAAAATAAATTTGATAACAGAGTTTAAGTATTTCAATTTTTAACTGCAGATCTAGTGACATTTACTGAATGATATTCAAATTTCTATTACATACTTTACTTAATACTGAAAAAGCCAGTGCTCAGCTTTCCATTTATATGTGTGTGTGTGTTTATATATACATACATGCAGAGATAAACACAATCTGTGCTTTCAACTAGCTATATTTTGTTATTTAACTTTTAATTAATTATAATTAAGTAAAATTAAAAACCTTAGTTCCTCAGCCATACTAGTGTCATTCTGAGTTCTCGATATTCACATGTGGTTAGTGACTGTCTTGAACAGTATAGATAAAAAATGTTTCCATCATTATAGAAAGTTCCACTGGACCATGTGTGTGTGTGTGTGTATAACTATATACACACTGTTTTACATACTACATATTTAATATATTATATATACACTATTTTCATGATTTAAAACATAAAAGATACATTTTAAAGTGGATGTTTCTACTTCTTAAACAAATTAAGTATCAAACAAGAAATTCTCTAGGAGCTCTATCTTAAAAAATAATTTAAATCTCTTAAAGGCATTAAAAAATTCATTAAAGAATTGATCTCAATCATCACCATTTTTATTTGTTTACTTATTTGTTTTTAAGCAATTCTCTTAACCCAACATCCCATTAACACTTTTGGTTACAAACTACAAACTATTTAAGAAAATATGAACTTAAAATTGCTTTGAGGAAGGTTTAAAAAAGTAAAGCTGGATCCCAAATAGATTCCTCTTTCAATTTATACACATTTGATAGATAATACTTATCCTGATTTATATCATATTTAACCATTTATCTTGTCTTTGTGTTGACTATTTTCATGCAATTACTACATAGATTTATAAATATGTTTTTATAGTTTTGACTCCAGAACTTAAGTAGACTATAATGTAATTGGATTTGACTGCAGTTGTTTTTATAATTAATTTTCATGTTTGTTTGCAGAATGTATTATGTACACCTTTGAGCAGTTTGCCACATGCAATTAATTATAGAAGATTTGACCCGATATGCTATTTTTCCTCTAATTAAAACTCTAACTCATTGTTATGATGGAGACTGGCACAGCGGAAAAGAGAAAAGTATAAATAACTAGCTTCGAGAAAGTGTCCACAATGGAAAAAGAGAGAAAAGATGAATGCTGTCTAATATTTCTCTTGTGCTTTAGCTCACGGAACACATCTTGACGTGTTATCCATTCAAGCACTTATTCTTTAATCGTTTATTTAGCGCTTACTATTTGTGTCACCATATGAGATGAATGTAAAGCTAGCAAATCACGAAGCCATGAGAAAATGGAAGTAGCACAAAGTCACCACAAGAGTGCCCTCCCTCCTTGGAATATTTCCAAGCAGATTAAGTTTGGCTTAATTAAAACGGAAATAAATAGAAGCGACCTCCTGAGAGCGCGGTCAGTTGCTGTGTGTGGCTCTCCAGCCGCGGGGGCCCCTGCGCGATGGGAGCCATGTGACGTGCCCCGGCCTGGCCACAGCCGGGGGCAGTCCACGGGGAGGACCCGCTGCTGTGGGGCTGGGGAGCATAAACATGTAAGGAATAAAACGCACTTATTATGCTGCCAGACAGCACACGCATGGCATCTCGCCAATTCTTCCTACTCTATCTTTGGGCCCCCATTCTGTGGTTAACTCAGGCCCCTAAATTCCCATTCCTCTTACTGGATGTTACTTTCATGTTTAGATTTTAACGACGATCTGATTTTTCTCTGAACACAGATTTTCGTTTATCTCTCAAAGTGGAGGCTGCTCGGCCCAGTGGACTGACGCTCCTCTGGCACTATTCTTCGCTCCACTGGTGAAACGGCATATGGCTGACTTTAGGCCCTTCCATCACCAGTCCTGCCCTCATTCTTGATAACTTCACCTTCCGTACGGCCAAGATATCTAGTGATTTCTTTCTTTGTCGTTGAACCCTGTAACTCCAAAGACCTCTTCTATCAGCTACAAACTCTCAAGAACTTCCATCACCAAAATTACCCTGTTTCTAAAGTTACGAATTCTGCCTATATCTTCCCTTCTGTCTCTCTCAGCAGTATTTGCTGAACAAATCAAGAATGAAAATACCAGTATTAGACTATTATCCCAGGAAACCGAAAACATGAAAGGGCATACTTATGATACCTTAAAAAACAAAGCAAAACTGTCTTGTTACAGAAAAGACATTCATCAAACTTATACTGTTCACAGTTCAGGTGTTTCGCATGTGGGGAAAAACATTAAGCATCCTATGATTTATGAAAGTGCATCGTATACAACGAAAGGGATTTGTCAAATTATAACTCATTTGTCTTAAATTGCCTATCTTCTTAAGTTTTTCATCAAAATAAATTTAAACACATGAAATAAGTCTTTGTTACACACATACCATGGTTATTACTTTTGATTTGAAGAATATCAGGTGCCTTATCTGAATGAAGTACCAGATTCTAATTCACATGGCAAGTGGCTACTTTATAATGTATGGCATGGCATGGCTTATAAGGGCAACAGAAATTTACATGCATTCAGTTAGCTCCTTCTCAAAACCCTATGATATGGGTAGTATTACACCTGTTTACAGACCAAGGCACAGACAGGCTCAGGACTTATGCAGAGTGACACTGCTCAAGGGCAGAGTCAAATCTGCCTGCAGCCAGCCCGGGTTGAGGACCTCATCTCTCAGTGTTTACTGTTTACTGATCACGGAAGTTGATAAAAGGACAGTTTATTTCCTCTCTTCTTTGTTTTAGAATGATATTGAAGGTAGAATCTCTGAGACCTGTCATAGTAAAGAAGACTTTAGCATCCTTAAGTATCGACTTCCAAAATTATTCCACGGATATTCTTATAAGTACAAAATAGAAAGGAAAACATTACAATTGGTGTAGTTTATGTAATTAAAATAGAAATAGCCGTACTTCTCAAAGGGCATTATCTCTCTTACCCTATTCACACTTATGCTTTCAAAGGCGCATTTGTTACATATTACAATTTATACTCAAATGTATACATTTCATAATTACCTAACTCGATAAATAAAGTGTATTAGGTTTATTAACAAAAAATGAGAGCTGGTATACATTATTGCCTGCTTCTCTATCACTCTAGCAAAGAAAACTATCTAAAATTACTATAGGTCACACTAATGCAGGTATTTTGTTATTTTTAGAGTACACTATACCAAAAAGTCAATATGCAAAAAGTCAGTCTTGAAGCCAGTGATAACGGGATATGTATAAATGAATGGTTATTAAAAAAAAATACATCCAAAGAACCAGAATTAAAAATGTAAACAAACCATTCCACACGGCCACAGCGTAGATACAGACAGGAGTCCGACTGCGTCATACCCTACCCTGGATCACAGCCTGTGCAGGAGCTGATGAGGGTCAATTTGAATCACATCGATGTGAATTAACATGGCCTTTGCAGAATGAACAACACCTCAGTGTTGACATGATCAATTAGTACCTTTCCCTCCACACCTCCGTTTGGAAAGGTTAGATTTATTATTTATTGGGATAGCATTTTAGAATGCAAATATGTGTTACCTCATTTCCTCTAACCCACCTCACCTATGCACCCAGAAATTTTCAAGACATGTGTGTCTTGGAGGGAAATCATCTATAATGTAAAGCAAGCAGGGTGTACGGAGAAAAACACAGCCAGATTTATTGAAAAAACACCATTTTGCCTATTTGTGAATGTTGTACAAATGAATTAAAGTTGCCTAGCTAAAATTACAATTCAGGACAAATAATTGATTAGATTTTAGGCATATAGTCACATGTTGCCCATATGCATTTTAAACTGTAGAGTTCAGAATGTCCTTGCATCTTGCATCTTAACTGTCCACCTGCACCCCGCCCCCCTATGTTTTTCCATTATCCATATTTTCATTTATCTATCCTACGTTACAAATCACAATTACTTGCTTAACATGACAAAAATGTATTTGCTTGTGATTCTGCACCTTGGAAAGGTGACCACAGCTTCTGCATTTCTGCTCCTTGTGGTGCTTGGGAAAACTTACTTGGAGCTGGAGCATCTAAAAATAGTGTCACTGATAAGTCTGCCATCTCAGCTGGCAGGGCTATCACGGTTGGGGCGTTGACACTCTCTCGCTTCACTTTTCAGTCAATTATCACCCAGGGCCTCTCTGTTTCCAAAAAACGGTGCCTTCCTAAAGGTGTCCAGACTGCTTTGTGATGACAGCCTTCCAAGAGAAGTTAACGGAAGCTGTCAGGCCTCTGAGGCCCTAGGCTAGAAGTCGCACGGGATCACCTCCGCCACTCTCTGTGGTTGATGCACGTCTCGGGACCACTTACATTCATGGCAATGGGGAACTCACTCCGTGTGTCTGAAAGGAGTGGCACATCCCACATGGATGGGACTGTAGGTGCCATTTTTGGAATCAGTTGATACACACAGCTAAGGCTGAGTCCTGTTCTAGAAGCCTCCTTTACATTCCACAGTTGTCTGAAGTTAGGCCAAGGGTCCCCCTTTTGTAGCCTCCTACCCCTTATCATTATATTTATCACACTCTGTATAAATCCATTTCTTTAAAATGCTTAATGAATACTATTTAACATTTTGTTAGCTTGTTTCTTCCTTTAATGCGGCAGAGAGCTTAAGACAACCCAGGGCTAGCTTCTCTACCTCTTCTAAAGGTATGTCAGAAAGAGAAATAAGAGTCCAGATATGACATATTCTCTAGTCCTAAAATAAAACTTGTGTCAGTAAGCAGAATACCTGTACAATTCTTATATATTTTAACTAAAAAGAATTATAAATAAAATACATTTTATAGGCACATTTAAATACTATTTTGTGTGCCAAGAATTGCCTAGATAAAATAGAAATTTTGTTTTCAACTAGAAATCACAATGAGGAACAGATAAATTGTTACTTTCCTGTTTCAGCAGTAGCTTTGTTTATACACACCGGGATTTAAGTTGTTGGTTTGCCAATTAATTTCATTAGCTTTCTATTTCTGTTCATTATGTTGAAGGCTATAAGAAAGGTCTATTTGAAATGTGTCCCCAGAGATATCCTTTTTACTAGAAAATCACTATTGTTGAAATTTATCTGCTAGACACAGGAACATGAACACAATAAATAAACTTATAATTTTCTTCCTGCAATTCATATGCATAAGTCACATGGTTAGAAACTCTCCAGCAGGCATAGGGAAAAATGCAAAGCAAGGAAAATTTGTCATTTTTTTTTTTTAAATGGGGAAGGAACTGTTAAACAAGATGAAAACAGAGACAGGTGGGACACCTTCTCACACAGCTGGTGCACGGCTGGGGTGCATGGAGCGGCTCAGAGCACATGTTCCTTTCTCTAAACTAGACACCGAAAGAAAAGCAGGCAATGAGACCTGCCTACTGAAAGCCAGTTCTTGGAGACCAGCCCCTGGGGCTGATACAGGAGGAGCACAGGGCTGCGCAATGGCAAAGGCCACACTGCCACCTCTCGAGCCCCACCATTCGGCACGATCGCTTGGTCAGTCTTAGTGGTCAAAGGTCCATCTCCGTAAACATTCCAAACACATGCTAATCACTTAATATTAAAGAGAACAAGTGACGTTTGCCTAACTATCTTTCACTAACCCTACGTTTCATTATATTTCTAGCAGATGTTGTGCAAATATAACAGTATCTTTCAGCAAACACTGGTCTGTGAATTTAAAATATTGACATCTAGTGTTGAAATATGTTGACATAAACTTACTAAAATTAAAAATGCAACAGATATTCATCTGTATTTTGTTTAGCTGAATATGTCTGTTTTCTTTTTAACTTGCATCCAAAATAAATTCTGGAGTTTTGTCTATTTCCCGACATTCTCATTGAATAATTACATCTGGTGTTTATTCATATTAGCGCACTTCACATCCACTGATTCAAATATCCTGTCTTTATTTATGGAACTCTGAACAATGCTTGAGTAAACTATTAGGTGATTTATTCCATTTAGCAAATGATTGCTGTGAGTATCTCTGTGGTTGGCATTTCACGTAAGCACACCATATTAACTTATATATGTATACATACATTAATATAGACACACAAATGTAGGTTTTAATTAATTTCTGTTATGCGTATACAGTGTGTGTTGGTTTTACACACTGTTACCCTAAGAGCAATATGAAATATTTGGAAAGACCTAAAACAAAATGAGAAAAGATTTGACTTTACAGAAAAATAGACAAATAAACCAATTAATCATGATAAAATAAAATTGAGAAAAGGGAATAAAATGTGTTGTTAGTGACAGTTGATAAAATTAGTTGTATTAGTTTATGAAGTGACAATCTCGAGTCTAAATTTAATAATCTTTAGATTAGAGAAAACTAAATTTATCTCATTTGATGCTAGTGATGATTAAATTTTTAGAGAAGTCTGGCAGATATGCAATGCTCAATAAATAGCGTTTTTCAAAATAGATGTGCGGCTTTGCTCATTCCTTTTAATCTAAAGAGGCTGTATAATCCAGGGTAAGGAACAAGAACCTCTACTATTTTAGGAAAATCTAGGTTCCAATCCCAGTCTTTTCCTGAGATTTAACCTGAGTGGACTTTCCAAGCTAATTCCCGTATCTACAAAATGTAGTTTAATTTCCTACTACATAAGCATGCAATGATTAATAAAACAAACAAACAAGCAAAACATGTATCATTCACCTGGCACACAGTTATGACTAAAGCAACATATTATGCAACATTTACTTATATTACATATATTATCTCACTTAACACTTTTTAAATTTCTCAAAATATTTTAATTACATAAAAATAAAACTTTTGCAAAAATGGAAGTCTTTTTTGTTTTGTTTTGTTTTGTCCAGTATGCTAACCATCAACCACATATGGCAAGTGAAATGTATAGTGTGACTGAGGTTTTTGTTTTTTAATTTAATTTTCTTTACTTTAAAAATAACGTGTGGTTGCTGGATACATATTAGATAGAATGGACTTAATCTATATAGATATCACGTTAAGTATACTGACAAATAAAACCTAACCTGGAGCTCTTTTCTGAGACAATGCGAAATATTTAGTCTGTAGGTAACAATGCAGCACCTTCTCTTGCATTGTTCTGCTGGGTGGCATTTCATGTACGGAAGTGCTCATCTCTCTCCAGAGTTTGCTGTGAATGCCTTGACGGCATTTTGTTGTTGTTATTATCTGTGTGTTTCGTTTGGCTTTGATATATGCTCAGGTCAGGAAACCACTGCACAATCCCGCCCAGGTAGGTTGAGGAGCTTCCTCGCCCATTTGCCACTCGGAAATGCCCCCTTTGTCCATGAAAATCTGGAACTGATGAAACTACCATGGTTTAGGCTGTTAGATTCCTCAGAGGTAATTGATAACACAGGACGAAGATAAATATTAGATATATTAGATATATTTAACTATGTAAGTACTTTGTTAAGAGAGGGAACTTGCCTCCTAGTCACTGCCCGCCTCCTGACAAAAAATGTTAAAATTAAATGGCATCATTATTAATCATTAGGGGTTTAAAGAACATATTAATGCAGGTAAGAGAAATGTAGCAAAAAACTGTTCCAAAGCGCTCACTGGGATCAGGCCTCCTTTTTTATATCTGTTACACAATAAGAAAAGTATCAAGAACTATCAAAGGTATTCTCATTAAAGATGGTCATCCATTCTAACTACAGAACATCATAATCCTATGACCTGATAGTAATTATAAGACATGGTAAGAATCACTTTTGAAATGGTTAGCATGTACTAAACTTTGATCAACATTTTCTGTCAACAAATACGCTGCCAATAGATAGGGAAAGAGAGACTGCTCTCCTGTTTAAAAGGTTCTTGCCTGTGCATCTCCACATAGTGTTAATAAATGTCATAGAATCACATGAAAACTATGCTCACAGGTCTCATGGAGACACAAAGAGAGAAAGATCGATTGTTCAAATTAGCCTTCACAGTCGCTTGGGGAGGCTTTCTGGGCTTCCCAGGCCATGCAGGTGAGGACGCTGCTGTTTTCCAAGCAGTTCCCCTCAGGGTTCTCAGGACTGTATGACCATCCAACCCCATTTTATCATCAGCAGGACTTATTGATTCAAATCAGACAAACCATCATCTACGTAACATGGGCCAGGGAACAGCTGTATCTGGTTAGATAGCATATTTAAATATTATTCTTGGCTAACAGAATGCTGGATTTTTTAAATATGATTTTTATAGATTAATAAAATGTGACCATACATAAAATCTTGTATTATCAAAAAAAAAAAAAAAAATCTGGGGAAAAATCTAGAAAATAGCCTTAATTTTAAAACCCATAAAAAATGTTGCTGTAATATTTGTAATTCTGATTTAGATACAAGTATAATATATCTGTTTAATGCTTGCATTCACTTAGTCCTTAAATTGAAAAATATACATCCTATAATGTTCATATGATATATTATATTCACATACATTCATATGTAGCCTAGGTACAGGGAAATCAGACTCATTTAGCATGTGAGTCACATCGCACTGCTGTGTAATCACAGAGATAAAGATACTTTCAGAAAAGCCTTGAGATACTACAAAGCAAGTGTCAGTCTCTAACATCTTTATTTTGTGACCCACAAAAAATAGAAACAATGTAGTTTCTATATACATAGGAAAACATACCTAGAGCCATTATTTCATTCAAAAAATGAATGAGCTCACCAAGCGTGAGACACTGTGCCCATTGTGCATGGGGTATGAGCAGAAAAATTACATTTAAGACATGGCCAGCAGTTACACAGCTACTGAGTAATTACTTGTATTACGCAAATGCTAAAAAATTGACAAGGCTAATGCCTTGAAAATGAGAGCACATCCATGATCTAATCTTTTTATCTATCTATCTAGTATCCCCCCCCCATTACTCTTATAAATTCTAAATTTCGCCCATGTTCTTTGGGGGTTTCTACAATACCATTCCCCCCTCCCCCCACAATTTTCTATACCTGCTGACAGGTGCCACATATATCAAGACCCTCTCTATACCTTCCTGACTCCTAGTCACTTTGTATGTCTCCAATAAGCATTACTATAAAGATTTCCCTCAAAGTTTGTCTTCAATCTGTGTTCCCATATTACTTATTGTACTGTAAGGCAGATAAATGATGAAGATATTTTGTTATGAACCTTTTCATATTTGCTATAAATGGGGGAGCACGAACAGCATCTACTGTAATATCTTACTAAAATGACAGTCCAAAGAGTGTGTCCTAGATGTCAGTCTTGATCACTACCAAATGATGCAACCATACAATAAGCATTCAGTAAGTGATTACTATATGAGTCAATTTGCTTATCGCCAACAGACAAACAAGGTTACTTTAATGCTCTTATAAATAAGTGGAAAGATGATGGGATGAAGAAGTGACTCTTGCTTCTTTGTTTTGCATAATCTGAAAAGTTGAACTTGATCAATTTTCTTCCATGGACCAACACAAAGAACAGCAGCTGCAATCACATTCAAAAAATCCATCTCTGCCAATGCTACAATAAAACAACCATAATATTTATTTTACCTTGTTTACACTTGTAAGGTAAAAGAGATAAAAACTGTCAGAAAAACTCAGCAGTTCACATAAAGTTATGTCTTTTTAAACATTTTTTTCTCTACAACATAACAAAAGCAGAGCATAATGCTGTATTTTATTAGCACTGCAAATAGGTTTTGTTTTGTTTTGTTGTTTTAAGATTTCTGTCCTCACCATTGCCTCTCTCTTATTGCCGTCCACAAGCCCAGGAACCTCGGAATATATACTACCAGATACTTCCTCCTCCCACCCTCTGCAGTATGCAATCTGTCTTCAAAATATTCTCCTACAAAATATTCCATGTTACACTATGACGAGATGACAGCTGTATCTAAACCAAGGGTTTACAAAACCCTTGCAAATAATGTTCAAATAATCATTGCCGGATGTTATCTCTGGTCCCAGTGCTCAGATTTTGAGGCAATAATCACATATTCACTGCGTATGTTTCCAACATGTATATGCTTCCTTTAGGTACGGCAGCAGCCCCTGATAGTGATGCTGCCTGGAGGAAATGCTGCTGGACTTGGATGACTGACGGCGAGGTGCCTTCATCACTGTTGGGGTTATCACGATATCTGCCTTTGCGTTTGCATTTTCCTCTTTAATCCACACAGGAAAGGTCAGAGCATTATTTTCTACGTCATGCTAGAAATAAAGCCCCACAAGTGCACAAATTGTTGTTTGGCTCACCAATATATCTCAAGTGTCTACAATAGAGCCTGGCATGAAATGAACTCCGATGTTGACTGAATGGGTAAATATATTATGAGATGGATTCTGGCTATTTTCAGAAATACTGTGAAATGTTAGAGTCTAGTCTCCTTGAGTTATTCAAATTATCTGTTTTTCTGTCATAAACATAAGAGGATAGTTTAAAATATCTACTGAGGGTGCATTTTGTAGGCGTTTATAATTTAGAGGAACAGCAATACAGAAAAGGAGACCAGAAAAATAGCAGGGCATAATTCTGAACAGACACACATCAGTAAGGCTTTGCTCAGTGCTTGCTCTTGCTTTTTTTGTTAACTTTTTATTGAAGTATAATTGAAATATAACATTGTTAGTTTCAGATGTATAACATAATTTGATGTTTGTTATATACTGTAGAATAATCAACACAATAAGTCTAGTTAACATCCATCACCACACAAAGTTGCAATATTTTTCTTCTGATGAGAACTTTTAAGATTGACTTTTTTTAGCAACTTTCAAATATGTAACAGTATTATTAACCATCGTCACCATGCTGTGCATTACATCCCCATGACTTGTTTATAACTGGAAGCTGGTGCTTGCCCCCCTTCACCCATTTAGTTCACCCTTGAACCCCTCTCCCTTCTGCATCAACCAATCTGTTGTTCTCTGTATCTATGAGTTTTACTATGTTCTGTTTTGTTTTGTTTTCCAGATACCACATATAAGTAAAATTGCTTGGAATTTGTCTCTGTTTGACTAATTCACTTAGCACAATGATTTCAAGCTCTATTCATATTATTATTGCAAATGGAAAGACTGCATTTCTTTTTATAGAATCCCATTATATGTGTGTGTGTGGTGTGTGTGCATACACACATATACACATATATACAGGCACATATATATATATATATGCACATATACACATACACACATATATGTGTATATATGGTGTTATGTGTATAAATGTGTATATTAACTTTTTGAGGAATCTCCATATTGTTTTGCATACTGGCTGCATCAATTTACACTCCCACCAGCAGTGTATAAGGGTTTCCTTTTCTCCACATCCTTGCTAAACATTTGTTATTATTTGTTATTTACTGTCTTCTTGATAATGGCCATTCTAACAGGTTTGAATGATATATCTATGGTTGTGATTTGCAATTCCTTGATGATTCAGTGATGCTGAACAACTTTTTATGAGCCCATTGACCATCTGTGTGTCTTCTTTGGAAAAATGTTTATAAAGATTCTTTGCCCATTTTTAATTGAATTGTTTGTTTTTACTATTGAGTTGTATGAGTTTGTTATACATTTTGTTATTCCCTTCCTTCTATTAAATGTGAGATTTGTTATTCTTTTTCTAGTCCTTTTAGATATACATTTAAAATTTTTATTTGAGATTTTTATTTCCTGAAGTAGACCTGAATCTCTATGAACTTGCCTCTCTAAACTGAATTTGGTACATCCCATTAACATTGATATGTTTTATTTCTACTTTCATTTGTCTCAATGCATTTTTAAGTTTTCCTTTCACTTCTTCCTTGATCTATTGGTCGGTCAGTAACATGTTTGTTTAATCTCCACGTATTTGTGATTTTTCCAGTCTACCTCTTATGATTGATTTTTATTTTCACACTATTGTGGACAGAAAAAAACAAAACACTTGCTATGATTCAATCTTCTTAAATGTTCTGACTCTATCCCTTTTTCAATTCCAAGAATACATTCTCACTTTTATTATTACAATTATTATTAACATATTCAGCTCTAGGTTTTCAGTTATAAATCTCACAGTGTGTATTTGAAAATTCAAACAACTGAGACCCTGATCAAATCTGCAGCTTGTACATTAAGGGAGTTAGCTGAGGTCTCTTTTCTGAGAGACCTTATGTGTATATATGTAAATATATATACATATTTTTTTAAAAAAAGGATTAAAGTCTTAAGATTTCTTTTCAAAAAGGAGACTCACATTTTCAAATACAAATCCCATTACTTTGAAGAGTTAATTGTATTATTTCTTATATAAATAAAGTTTAAAATAAAATCACCCATTAAGAAGGATAACACTTTTCCTATAAATGAAATATGATTCATATTAAAATGCACATAAAGAAATCTAAATGAATAAAACCTTAAATATAAAAAAAATTCCTCCTGATTTTAAAATTTAGGTAGAGCTTAAATTTGAACAAATTATTGAAATGTGACCGAAAATTTGAAAGTAAATTGTCTGAGTGTGGAAAACTGTGCACTGTCAAAAGCTGGTATCTCCTTTTCAGTTCTTGGGACAATCTATTTAGCAGTTTTTATCACTTTTTTTTTTTCATTCTTACCTACTGCAACAAGTCAGAAGGCTATAATGCTTCCTGTGGGTGAATGATGCCATGAGCAGAAGTCAGAAATAACAGAAATGAAAGAATGCTTAGGACTTTTGAGTAAATGCCTTTCTGCTGATTCAGAGCAAACATCAAAATTCTGTTTTGAAAAATCCTATCATTGATCTACTCTATATGGAGCAGAGAAAACAGATACTGGCTTTATCTGCATTTAGTTCTCAAATAACCATTAATATAGAAATGAAATCATCCACAAATTTCCAAATTATGTGGTATAATTCTCTCACCTTTCTTCTTTTCCACCATTGTACCACGGAATGAAAGCCATCTTTGTATTCACAAACCCATTATGTTTATGGAATGCAAAGCAAAAAGGAAGGCACTATTAGGAGAAGCTAAACCGAAGTAAATAACTGTAAACTCCAAAGCTTTAAATATAAATTGTCTTTGTCAAAAATTTAAACATGTTAAAATAGTATTTTAACTTTCTCGACATGTTCTATGTGTATTTATTTGATAATTATCGGTGCTAAGTTTTAGATAGTACTATAGTTTTAAAATTATATAACTCATATTGCACATACATCTAATCATGCTCCATTAATTATTACTCATTATTACAATTTTTGTTACTTCTTGAAGCTGAAGTATTCTAGTACTCAAACTTCTCTCATGTATATGAGAAACTATTAAATTCCAGACCAGTGTATCCAACTGCTTCTTAAGCATCTATAAACTCAGATACTTGAAAGGAACCCAAACTCTTATACATATCTAGGTTCATTATCTTTTGCATCAAACCAATGTTTGCCCTCTTATCTGTTCAGATATTGAAACCAAAATGCAAAAAGTGGAGCCAACCCTTGCCAATTCCCTTTCCTCTACAACCTCGCCTTTAACACCATACCACATCTCGTGTATCTGCCCGTAGATGAATGGGCTCCTCCCATCTCCTCTCAGACTCCCACCCAGCACAGCCTCCACACGTTTTCCTCTTTTCCTTGTAGCGATGAAACAGCCTCGTGCATCCCCACATTTGCTCTTCCCCCTTAAACCTGTTTCATAGGTTACAGCTGGAGTCGCCCTTCAGGATGACAGTCTGAGCATGTCACTACACTGAGAAAATGAGAAGCTGATCTCAGTGCGATTAAGAACCCAAAATTTTAACACACAAGGCTCGATGTGATTTGGTAACTGTTTGATAAATTAAACTAGTTATTCTGACAATACATTACTGTACTACTTCAGTTTTCTTTAATAAAGTGTATCGCAATTTATAAATATACACCCATGTGACTGTCTCTTGTCTCTCACACTTAATGTTATGAGGGCAGAGAGCTTGCCATTCTAATTCAGGCTGTATTCTCCAGTATCTAGCCCTACTGGTTCTGAATGAATAAATGAATCACAGAAAAATACAGGAGGGAAATTGCCAGGATATTTTCAAATAGAAAAACAAAAATAGTTAACAGTGGTTAACTGTGACCATCTTCACTGGCAGGAAATGAATAAAATATTTTATTTGACAACTGAATAAAGGTAACTTGGTGATGAGACATTCATTTATTCATTTATCCTTGACCTCACACATGTATTTCCTAGGATTCTACAGTGTTTTAAAAACTCTGCTACTGACAAAGAATTCACCCCATAATACTGTGTAAAAAGCTATAAATACGTAATTGAATTGAAGTGAGAGGCATTTTAATGCAGATATTTGGAAGAGACATCAGGAGCTCAAATGAGAACTAGGGAAAGCTGCAGACATTCAGGAGAGGATTAGGAATTTGACCACCTAACTTTGAGCAGTGAGTGAAGAAAATATTTCTAAATGTTTTTGATATAGAAAACGATAAAAATTTATAATACAGAAAGTATTAAATAAAGCATGCTCTGCTCATCGTAAGAGACACTGTGGAGTCATTAAACAGGGAAAGGTCACATGGTATAGCATTGATCGAAAATATATCAATGGCTATTTTTTTTTTTGATGAAAAAGAGAAAGTTGCAAAAAGAAATGCATGTGTATGTGCCTGCATAAATCTTGTGAATAGATAGTAAATAGTCGAAAAGGTAAACATCACACATGCCAAACTGCTAATAATGTTTACTTTAGAGAGAATATCTACTTGGCAAATAAATTACTTCAATCAATTATTACTTGTTGAATATTATTTTGTTTGAATTTCAGTATATGCTTTTTTTTTTGATTTTGTAATAGTAAAATAATTGCTTAAAAAAATAAGCAAAAGGAACTCACTGACGGCTGGATGTACAGACTTTTACAGATTTGACCCTTTCCTCCATTTGTTCTGTAACGTCTTATGACACTGTCTAATGAATTATTTCGTTATGTGTCCAGTGGATAGGAAAAAAAAAAATGGTTTGCAATTTCAGGAATCTCATGACACTGAACACCATATTAGGTTGTTTGAACTGTATTCTATAGAATGGAGGAAACTGAAAGAAGTTCTAATAAGGAGGTAGAATTTATTTGAGCAATAACAGAGCAACCTATATGTTATTAAAAGGACATGTGAAAAATGCTATACATTTTTATGCTGGGAATTGAAGGAATTAAATTCCAAAACTGAACACTACTTACTAAATTTTCTAAAATACATTAACATAGGGTTTGCTTTACACTTTGGGAGAAATGATAATTACTAGGGTATAAATATAGACTTACCAAAAGCAAAATATTTCATATATTCATCCATATATTCTAATAATTTCTCTTTTACTGAAGTATAACAAACCTATAGCAAACTGCATATACTTGCTGTATACAGCACAATAAAAACTTACAAATGTAAACACCTGAGTAGTCATCATGGCGATCAAGGTAAAGAAAAAATTGTGATCTGACAGTACTTAATGAATGGGAAAAAACAATATGTGCCTGAACATTTGAGTCTACTGGGAACAAGGTTAAGAGAACAAAATTTTACTTTGCCCAAAATCAGTCTTTCTGTCTATCTATCTATCTCTGTTCGTCCATTGAACTCTGTAGTGAACTATAAAAAAAGCTGTTAAACATATGATTTAATTATGTTGGAATAAATTTCACCTAGAAACAAAAACTTTTATAGGGAATGAAGTAGCCCTGTGAAATTATGGGGCTGAATGCTATGTATATGTATTTCTTTAATAAAATTAAATGTAAACTAAAGTAAAAACAATAATCCTCATATATGATAAAATATAGAAATATTAAATTTGAAGAAACTGAAAATAAAAAGATTGCCAACAGAATAGGTAATATTTAGAAGAAAACTAGCTTATCTCAGGAACATAGATGAATGAATAAGGTAATCCAAAGCATGTATTTATAATTTAAAGAATTAGCTAGATATAAGTAAATTTTTTAAAGTAGGATAGTCTTTGAACTGACAGTGTAGTAAAGATGTAAAGATCTTTTTAATGATCTTTTAAAAAGTAAGAAACCAGTAATCTCTATAACAAGGATGCCAGAAGTAATGTTTGATATAGTTATGGCTATATCAAAATTGTGTAAAAGCTCCGCAAGTTATAAAAGTGAAAAACATTTCTTTTCACAGTAAAAATCTAAGAATTAAACTTTGACTAATTTAAATATGCTTAGAATAAATATTTTAGTTAAATGTTCAAACTCTAATGTTAATAATAACTTACTTTATTAGAAAATTGTATTCTGTTTACATATATAAACAGATATATATAATTTACCACACACTAATACTATGATTTCACATTTCCAATAAGAAAACTAACTCTAATACTATTTGCTTTCACCTTCTCCTTTCATTTGTTTTTATCTTTAAGCTAATAGCTGAATTTATTCTCTTTAGCTTTTTTTTTTTTTTCTTTGAAGATTAAAGACATGCCTAGCTTTGTAGCTGCCTGGACAGCTGACAGCCCATTATACTAAAATGATACAAGCCGTACATTTTAACACCTTGATTACAAAGTGCAGCAAAGTTCCTTGTCTTATATGTAAGACTAGTGCATGTCTGAAACCTTCTGAAATGGGTACAGAACTTTTTCATAAGACCCTCTTGGCTTTTGCCTTTTTAAAAAAAACATCGATGTTAACTAAGCTGATTAAAGTCTTTTAATTCAGTTGAGACTTCTGAAAAAAATATTTGCTACATGTAAAGAACACAATTCTGATTTATTATTAATTCGGTAATAACTGTGGGAATACACTTAAGTGAATACTCCTGAACTGACTATGGAATTGCCAATCGCTAAAGCAATCTCATCAAAAGAGTGAAAAAAAAGAAAACAAACAAATCTGGAGATGATGTAGCTTAATCAATTTATGTAATGATGACTGTTGTCATCATTCCAATTCATGGCTTTTAATTATTGCTTTCTTGTGCATTTGAGAAAATGATGACATTTTTTATCTATACTAGATTCCTTCATACTATGTATCAACTATTGGGTAAGGTGTTTCATAGCGCAAATCCTCCACCTCACAGAAACTTATGGGTCAAGACATTTGTCTTGTAGAAAGTCTATCCTCACATTGCAGGGCAAGTAGCTTGTGTCTGCCGTACTTCTTATTTCCTTAAGTGATGCTTCAGCTGGAAACAAAAAAGCAATATAAAACAAGCCAAATAGGCAAAATTCTGATGTGTCCACAAAGTAAGGACAGCTTTTACAAACATTAACGTTTTTTAAACACCTCTTCGCCAAGATATCCCTGTCAAAGACTGTCAGCGTGTATGCCCTGAAGAGAAGCTGGACCCCGATTGCTCTGCACAGCACTGACGGACGCCTGTTGTCATGTGGTCAGATTGCTCATTCCGATGTGAACAAAACAGTGGCATCTCCACCTCTCCCACTTAAACCCCCTGAACCAAGAATAAATCGCATTGCCCTTTATGTGCATATTTTCCTCTTGGAAGCATCCTACAACTACTCAGAAGTGTTAAATTTTTATGTTTTGGCACTACATAGATAAAAATTTAAATAAGAGGATGAAGTATGCTGTTTGTTTTTTATTTAAATAAAGAAGTGCTAAGGAAACAAGCAAAGCAACATAAATAGCAACACTTGTAAACACAAATGAAACGAGACTAAAGTATAATAGCATATTTTCCAAAGCAATTGAATGTAAAAATTATTTTTAAATGTTCAAATTGAAGACTTGAGAAAATGAACTAAATTGTTTGCAAAGAATGATCAAAGCAGCACGACTTTATATTTTCATTTTTATTTATTAAATGAACCAAATGACAATAATGTGAAACTACTGAACACTAAGCAGAATTTAGTATATGTTAATTGCCATGTTATTGTTGGCTTTTAAAGTCCTTTCAGAGAGACAGTATGTTTTGTAATCCAGAAAGGCAGTTATGTTCTTTTGGCTCCTTCAGTGAACTGATTTTCACATGTAGTTTTACGTGAATTCTATTAAGCTTAATTTACAAATTTTTCTGAGGTGTTACCTTCTAAAAGAAAATGTTCAGAAAATTCATTACCAAAACAGGTCTTCACATTTTCTTATTTCTGTTATAGAATTAGCTACCAGTTGCAATTAATGTTAAATACACTTGACATTCTACTTTTTGTGCAAACAGTAACAAATCACATTCTCCCTGTGGCCCTGATAGATTATGAATTAACCTAGATTTTTCAAAAAAAAAAAATTAAGATTTGAACTATGATCACATTTTATGTATTAAAAGTAAAGCTACGTTTTAAAAACTGCATTGAACATCCTGGGATAATATTTTCAAATCATTCATAGGAAGATTTTAGCCAGTTTCTTAACTCTTCTATGACTTACCAATTAGATGTTACTAATTGCTCATAATCATTTCTAAATGTCTAGCCAAATGGTTCTGGTTCAGCAACTTATTATTTTATTTTTTAAGTTTGACATAATTTGGTACAATTATTTATTGCTATTGAATAGAATATATTATACAAATTTGACTATAATTGTCTGTTTTCCTACCATTATTAGTTAATGGTCACTCATAAGTATATCCTAACTCAGCATCATTCTTTTTGAACTCTAATTCTCTTGCTTTCCAAACTATCTGCATGTTTCCCCCCCAAAATTCTAGGATTTAGTCAAAATACTAAATTCAGTGATTGAAGCTTCTTTTAGTAGTGTGGAAATTTACTTGCCAACACATTTCCTCCACGGGACAATTTTTAAAAAAAGTTACAACAGCCAACAATAACCCCTGTATATTCCATATGTGTGTACATATTTCATAATGCCATCAGTCCGCAACATGAATATGTTATCGGTTCATCCGAGCTATCTTCTACCTATATTGTCTGATCTCAGAGCCGCTCCTCACCTCACTTCGTCAGGAGGGTTTGTGAGCTCTGCCATTTCTGACAACGTCGCTCCCTACCCGTGTGGCACTCACACTTGTAGTGGACAAGTCCTATCATCAGCGGCGCATTACCCAAAGTGCATCTTCCCACTGATTTTTTTCTTTTTTTAACACAATGAAAATAGGTTTCTCTTTCTCTCCTGGAGTTCAAGGTGTGCACCATATGCCTTGTCTGCAGCCCTAATCTCGCCACACGAAGGCAGGCACGGCAAGGCCGCGAGCCCGGACGGTTTTGACGGTGTACACAGAGAAGCAGGAGTGAGGGACGGAAAGAAAGTCCAGGCGCTGTGTGAGTTCCATAGGCCAGTTTTGCTAAAACCCAGAGGCATCCCTGCCCGTTCCAGAAATACGCAACCTTTCTCGGCAGTTCAGGGGCATTCATGTCAGAGCCCATTTGAAACGGGTTTCTTACAGTTTTAATATACCTGCTATAATTTCCTCCAAGTATTCTGCTGTCAGATTAAATTCCTTAAAATGTCTCCTTCACAGTGATGACAATTTTCTAAAATTAAGCAGTGGTGATGGCTGCACAACTCTGAATATACTAAAAACCATGAATTTTTGGTATATGAATATTATTTCAACAAATATTATTATATATATATATATATATTCTATATATATATTCTATACTTCATTATCTTCCTTCAACAGGATATTTATTAGAGCTTTGACTTGTTTTTCAGATAAAATTCTAAGTCTTCATTCTGTCATTTAATGTTTCTCTCCCCCAAATCAGTAAATCTCCAAGTGTTCATTTCTCTGCCACCTGGCATGGCTTTTCATTACCCTCCAAGCATCACATGCTACTACCACACTCCTTTCCGGCTTCTCACCAAAACTAAACTAATTTTTAATGATATTTGCAATTATCGAAACAGTGGGCACTTCTATTTCCATTTTTATTTGTTAAATGAATCAAATGGCAATGATGTGAAACTACTGAACACTAAGTGGAATTTAGTGTGTGTTAATTGTCACATGTGACTTTTAGCTCTGAATTTTCATTGAGAAAAAAATGAAAATTTTCTGGGGCTGAATAATTTTAAAAGGCAGTCAGCCTTTAATTCACCAGCGTATTGATATCCATATGTAATTTTATACCAATTTATTCTATTAAGCTTAATTTACATATAGTTACAAAATATTTCTAAGTTATACTAGTCCACACTTATTTTTCCTTAATTTCATCTGTAACACTATATTTATTTGTATCATTTTATTTCGATAAGTGTTTATGAATTTTTTTTTACATAAGTGAAATAAATACAAGGAATTAAAATATTTCTCTATTTTTCTTTCAATAATTATTGATTCCTGTGGAAAACAAGGAGTCTGGTCTCAGGTCAAAATCCTATGTGTGATTTTTCGGGCTCTGCTATAGGCCCTGCAAAGGCTTCCCAGGGCAGGCCTCACGGGGGGGCACCTGCCGCCCCCCATCAGGCGCGGGGCACAGCCAGGGAACTGCGCTCTCAGAGGTCCTGACGGTCAAGGGCGCAGGCCCTGCCGGCCTAGCTCTCGGGTCTGGGGCGTCTGCACTCCCAGCCCCGCTGCCTCCACCTGGAGCCCTCCTCACTGCGCGCCTCTCGCCATGGCCTTCCTCTGGCACCTGCGCTGAGACCTTCTCACAAGGAAATTGGGGAAACCTTAAAAACAGTTTTCTCTACTCTCAGTACTCAACAATTCCCCCTTCTTAGCCCTTCCTCACCACCCCCATCCGCCTTCTGGACCTGGAATCCATAAAATGGGAGGAGCCTTCTCCCCCCACGGCTCCTTCACCCCTGAGACTTGCTCCAGGTCTGGGCAGACCAGACTCTCGCCCTGCTCTGCTCCGGAGGAAAATGAAACGGTGGGGAACAACTCTGCTTATGGCACCGGCGATGGAAGGCTAGACTGGTCTTCCCATTTCGGCTCGTTGCTTTAATCAGCTACTTTAGGCTGGCAGCTCGGGTCTCTCCAGCTCAGCTCTGCTCTTGTAAGTTAATTTTATTTCCCAGAGTCCAACCGCAGTAATTGTTACTAGCCAGATCCAAAATAAATAATTTCTGAAAGAGTGAATGGAGGGGTATTTGCTGTTGGCTAATACTCTCTAATTTGTTTGTGCTAATCTTTCCCTGATATTGTATTAGCTGGGCATATATATATAATATTGATGAGGATATTAAAAATATCTTCCTTCCCACCATAAGCATGAGTCTGTTCTTAGCTGTGCTATTTTAATTTAATGCACATTAACGTTTTCATGACTCTTGAGGTGGTTTTAAAGGAATTTATTTATATTGGACTACATAAATATTAAATCTTATCTACAATTTTTAAAAGCTCTCATCATTTTACAAAACTAAGATTTACTCAAGTAATCCAAATTGTAGCCACTTATGTTTGATTATAATTTTGCTGGTCATGTAAGATTCTTTTGGTTTGTGTTATTTATATACAGGATGTTTCAATATAGTCCAATTCTTAATTCTTTCAGAAATGTGTTGAACTAAAGTGTTCTAGGTCTGTCTTCAAGTGTGATCTAAACACAATGGAAATTTAAGAAAGTTTTATCTAAAAATCCTCGTGTTAGGGATTTCTAAAATACTTTAGAATATCTATCAAATTCTGGCTTTCATTCACAGTTGAAAGAATTGTGAAGCTGGCAGTTATGGATGGCTTACCAAGGGAAACAAAGTTTAAAGTGTCTTTAGACAACACCTAGGTTGAAAACTGAATGATGCATCAATTTGTGCTACGCTTTGAGAACCTGCCCAAATTCAACAAGAAACAGGATGTTAATAATTATAAAGAAAATCTTCAAACGATTCTTTCAGTTATGTTATCTTTAGTTCAACATGGCAAGTGCTAAATAAAATCTCCGTCAAGCAAAATATATCCTGTTATCCATTTACTCAGTAATTCTACTAATCGTACAACATTTATCAAAAAGAGAAACCACTTCACGCGCACACACACGATCTCTAAAAACCCACAGTGCTTTGCATCTGCTCTCAAACTCTGAAGCCTCTAAACTGCTTCCTCTGAGGGTTTGGGACGACATTGTGATGAAGACTGTTCCAGCTCTCCTGCTGACACTGTGCGCTTTATTTTGTTTGCGACTTTGCTGCCAGCATTGAGAAAGAAATGCTGTTTCCAGGAAGTTTCTTTTTTTTTAACATTTGTTTGGCAAGAATTAAGACACGTTATCTGTGGTCTAGCTTATCTGATATGAGCATAAGTATGAGGAGCAAGAGCAAAAATATTTATTAGAATTACGCAATCACGTGTATCAGTCTTCTGTTTTCATCATGCTTAACGCAACATTCAAAACAGAAGATTTAAAATTAAATTTACTTTAAAGATTTCTGATAAAGAATGCTCTGTTTTTACTAAACCTAAGTCTCACTAAACTGAATCACACATTTAAAGTTTAGCCATAATCTTTATAACTGGGTCACTGCTCTTTCGGAAAGTACCCTCATCAAAACAGAAATCTGAGAGGGCTGCAAAGTTGGTATTTTTAATGTTTCTCAGTGTTCTTCACTGAATGACAATAAAAAATGATTTTCAAAAGTTACACCTAGACGTCAAATCCCACATGCTCCATTGACATTCCTCTGGTTGGCCATAAGAATTCTTGATTTTTTTCCAATGCCATTATTGCTTACATTCTTTTTGAAAAACTGTGCGCATTTTGCCTGGGTAATTACTATAATCCTCTCAAGGAGGAACATATATTGGTTTGCTTTTGTTCCATTGCTACTTATTCTCATCCAATAGGCCAGAAAGAGGAAGGGAAAGTCGAGGAAAGGGGACATGTCTACAACGCCCAGTTATATAGGAAGGACTGGGTAATATCACTGCTAGGGGATCATTAAATAAAGTGCTCAATGCTTTCCCTTGTTACCCAGAACAAGCAAGAAGCAAGAGTTTTATTTACTGCTATAAATCGGTATGCTAGCAAATGTGTAAGACCTGGCTTTCTTAAAGAAAAGCCCAGACCTGTAGTGTGAGCCATTTCTATGGTGAAAGTAGTCCCACTATTTGTCCATGTTAGCTACTGTCAAGCAAACTTATTTAAATTATGGACGATTTTTTTTCCCTACAGATTTATTGTTTAATGTCTGTTTTTCATGTTACAGTATAAATGTTAAGCCCAAAGTTACATGGCATAGATAACAAAATAAAAAATAAAATTTCACTGTTAGAAAGGTGGAGTTCCAGTTAAGTGATCATATATGTACATTACTATTTTACAGTAATGTTGCCTTGAAGGTATCAGTAATAGGAATAAAATTCCAAAAAATATTCTGCAAAACCAGCAGTGCCTGAAGGAGATATGGCTAATAAACAAACAAACAAACAAACAAACAAACAAATAAATAAATAAAGGCTGCACTATAGAATTTCCTACATATTAGCTATAATAAATGTTTTCATCAAAGAAAAATCTTAGAAGAAAAAATAAATAAGTATTAAGCTAATCGATTGTAGGGCATTTTTAGCTGGGAGCAAATATATGATAGTAAGATATAAATCTCTCCCAAAGGGAGTCTAAAGAGGGAAACTCTTGGAGGTAAAGCATACCAATGGCATTTTACTACTCCACGAGAAATGTTGCATGGTACTTTACAACAAAGAGTGTTTAAAAAGTTCAGGCTTTGTGAAGGAAGGCATAAATGAACAAGGAGATGGAATTATATCTTTGGTGTTTGATATCATTTATTATATTAGCTAAAATATAGTAGTATTTTATCACTTTATAAAAAAAAATGCAATAGTATATCATCTCTTTCCAAAAAAATATTCAAGAATATTCTGGAGAGAAAAGATGTAGACTTTGAAAAAACACACTAGTTTGAAACCTAGTCTAAAATATTTGCTTTGTTACTCTGTCAAATTGCCTAATGTCTCTGACATTCCGTTTCTTTAATATTAGAATATGGATAATAACAATAATTATTATGTGGCGACTTCTGTTTTTTGAGTTATGATAATAATTTTATAAACTTTTCTCAGTAAAATTGCAAACAATACTATACCCACACACTATTTTGCCACTTTTAACAGATTAAAAATCTAGGACACAGAGCAGCTAATCAATTAATCACTATTAATTCCTCATCGAAAGTCACAGGGCAAACAAACACCATGGAAGAAAGTGAACTCAGGGATCCAATACCTGAGTTCACACTCTTAACCCTACTTTACACACTTCATTATATTTTCTAGAGAATTAAATAGATGTGAAATGTTAGCGATTGTGCTTAGTACCTAGTAGTAGATTAATAACTATTGAATCCATTCCTATATTTCTAAAGGATCCGTGCTGAAAGGATGAATAGCTTTAATATTTAAAATGATCATCATAAATATTCTGAAATTTCTGATCCTGTTCATGAGTTTTCTTCTGGGTGAGGGTGGAGAAAAATAAACAATTAGAAGAGAGAGAGATAGAAAGATAGGTGATAGATATAGATAATATAAATATTATCATATCATAAACATATAAATATTTATATATTTATATAATATAAATATTATAGATAATATTTATATTATCTATATCTATCTATATATGTATATACACATATACATATATACATATATATATACACACACATGAGATACATAGATATACATACATATATATATAGAGAGAGAGAGAGTGCGCGTGCACGCCTAATGTAAACGAATGTAAACAGCAGCATCTGTTCTTCCGCACTGAGCCAGCTGTTAAAGTAAAAAGGTGTTCACTGGATGCACATTGATCTCTACTGTCACCTGTACAAACTGTGATTGAGCAATAGACGAATATTTGCATAGGGCACCATATTCCATCACCGGCATGTCGGCCCTCAGTGCTGACTAAGTGAACTGTGTTACTCACTGATTAACTTGAAATAAAGAGGAAAATCATTTCCATCAACATTCATCAGAACTTTGTGGTCCAGGCTAAACAGGTGCCACAACTATTCTTGGAAGTAGTTCTAGGGATTTCAATTTATCAGCAGAATTAGTTTCCCTGTTTTTGTTTTTGTTTTATTCATATTTTGATTCTTGAGTATATTTTCTAATTTCTGCAGAATATTTCCAAGTGCATTTGCTGAACTCTTTATCTTGATGTAGAAAAATAACCTTAGTGAAAGACAGAACCGAATTATGATGTCATGTCTTTATGACTATTTCACAGCAACAAAATTCTTGAAACAGTTACCAAAGCATTTGCATGTTGTGTTGTTTTGGGGGAACAAGAACAAAAATGAACAACAAAAACAAAAAACAGGAAAAAAAATGATGATCTGCATATTTGTTAACATCAGCTAACAAAAGATAAACCACAAAGCATTACCTCAATAATAAAAAAAATTTCTTCTACTCTTTCCCCAAATGTTTTATTGCACATGGTTTGTATGCCTTGGTGAAAGCAAAGAAAGGTCACAGCAGGAGAGATGTCTGGGATGGAAAGTGGGCACACACAGACACTCATGTTTTTATTAAAAGCTATTTCAGAGAAAACAACATGCTCCATTAGTCAGGAAACTAATATTTCTCCAAAATTCAAAATGGTATCATACTTCTGGGTCTCACTAAATTAAAGCCTTGTGTGATATGTTTTGAATTTTTTCATCTAGAATGATTTGCTTAATTGTTTTGGAACTTTTCCCCTCCTTATATCATATGAACAATTCCTTTATTCTTAGAATGTAAATCGACTAACGTTTTTTCATTTACTGAGAACCACAAAAAATAATAAAAAAGGGTCATATAGATCATCTAATGATTGGATATTTGTTCAGTTTTCACAAACTATATGTTCCACAACTTGGCTGCTATAAGTCACTGAATGAAGAGGCCTGGTTTATGACGACGTACAGGAGATGGCAAGTGAGATCAGTAACAGCAATGAAACCAGTAATGATGGAAACCATGGGACAAAAGACAGCACCTACCCAACAAAAAGTGACAATTATACTCAGTGCTTGCCAACTGTTGGAAAAATTCAGATTCAGGCTCTCCACTGTGGGATAAGTTGATCACTATTTCTCTTATTAGTACGATGTTGTGTTAGATCAATGTTGATGCAGTTTTAAATACACTATGGGGACTAATCCCATACTTAAAAAAAGTTCAACTTAGGGTGAACCTAACAACTCCTAAAAGTTCAAGGGGAAAAGGCATGTATTCTATATGTTATAGATCTTAACTTTGGGAATTCCCTAGAATGTCAAGTAAATAAAATATTATATAAATATTCCAGCATAAATTAGTCATTTTCCTTTTCCTTAATAAGTCAATATTTAACATTTCATCATAAAAATAAAAACTGTGTTTAATACAAGAGAGCAAAAACAAAACCGCTGGATGATCCCTACACTGTTGGAAACAAAAACGTTAACAATTCCAGAATTCAAATTAGATTGTGTAATGTCCTAAGTGTTTTGCATGTATTATTTCATTTTATCCTTAAACAACCCTCTGCAACTGGTTCTATTCTTACTTCCAACTAATGCATAAGGAAACTGAGGCTCAAGTAAGAAAACTGGTTTGCTCGAGATCAAATAGTAATAAAGTTCTAGACTAATATTTGAGCCTGCTCCTTCTTTGTCTCTCTCTTGCTTTCCTTCTCTCCAATTTAACATTAAACAACTTGTTCACATTAGGCACATTTATCTGTACCTTGTTTTTGCACTGGTGCTGAATTTTGGAATTATTTCCTACCAACATATCCAGATCTGTCTTGCTTCTTACACCTACATAATCGCATCACGTGGATACATCGTTACTTGTATACCTCACCGCCTGTTCAGAGCTGCACACAGTGCAGCGCGTTAGCACAGACTCTCGAGTCAGGCTCCTGGGATCTGAATCTCAGGCCTGTGCTCACTGGTCATCATACCGCATTTCCGACTTTATGGTGCTCCTGAAAGTATGTCACCTCACATGAAAAGCATAATAAGAATTTTTATTTTGGTTAATTTTTAGGTGAAAATGTTCCATTTTAAATTTCATTTATTTAGGAGTGAGGTTGAGGGACATTTCAGATGTTTGTTGATCATTTTTATTTGTTTTATAAAAATCAACAGATTCCTCCCATTCCTCACTTTTCAAATGGGCTGCTTCTCTTTTTCTTATGTTTAGAATAAATTTTTTGTTTAATTTGTATCTCATTTTTCCAAATTTATCTTCATAGTTTTACTTTATGTATGTTATACATTGGCTTTATATGTTCACTTTGTGAAATTTCATATATTGATTCTGGGAAGAATTTAAAATTGTTTTACTAAAGACTTTTAAAAGAGATTTTACTAAAAATCATAGATATTAAACAGCCCTATTATTTATAATACTACATAAAACTTAAATGGTCAAACATTATATTTTAATTTACTGGCCATATATAATCAACTCAGTGTAAAAGATAAATATTTCATATTCAAACACTTAAAAATATATGTATTTTTAAAAAAATATATATGGATTAAAAAAATTAGTTTGTTTTAGTTGCTCTTCTTCTTAGCATAATAAAAAATAAAATAATCTTCCCTTAGGAAAGCCAAAACTGTGGATGAAGTACCTGGTTAAAAGAGGATAATATTTTTCTTTTCTTTTCTCAAACATGATAAAATATCATCATTCAACTGAAAATTAAATGTATTACAAACAGTTCTGGTCATTTTTCACTTGTCAATGAGCCATTAGACAATGAATTATTTTATCAGAGTTTGTTGTTGTTATTCTATGATACTTAGGTTCCTAATAATTATTTTTTGCAGTTGACAGATAGTGTCATCATTCTTTGAAACAAATGATAATTGTAACTCTTTGGCAAAGAGTGTATCATGATCATGCTTATCCTTCTCCTGTCTTTCATTGATATACTCCTCCTCCACACTGTATTAGCAGAATGCAGAAGAAGAATGATCTGATGTTTATGGAGTGTAATTTGAAGGACATCAAAAGGTCTACTTGTGATGTATTGGGCAATAATCGAAGCTACACTAAATTATCCTTACTTTAAATGATATTCCTGATGTTATACAGGGCAATGTTATTGTAAAATAATGCACTGGAACTATACACAAAATTATTCTTAAAATACACAAGATAATTATAGACTATCTCAAGATCATATTCTAATAGTTATAAGCTAACAGTAAATATACATATTGCTAAACTATGAAATTTTTTTGATGAAACAATGAGCACTCAAGGACCAAAAGGTGATTTTGGAGTACATGATTCTGATATCAGAGTAAGTATAGAAAATGTGAAGGAGGATCAAATTAAATATCTTTACTGTGAGATAACAATATGAGACCATGAAACATAACATGAATATAAGAAATATTTAGAAAAGCAGCATAAAAAAGTAAACTATGACAAAACAAAGAAGATCGGGCCACATTTATATATACACATGCGTGCACAAACACACACACACACACACACACACACACACACACACACAAAACAATCTAAAACATTAGGAAACAGATGCGCTTTAAAACACACAAGCAAACAAGCATGCTTTGTATAAGATAAATCTCAAATTTAGAAATAGGATTAAGTACAAGGCACATTACCAACAAAATATTGTATGCTACAACAATGGTCTGATGCATTTCTAAAACGTAGAGAAAAATATTAAAATATTATTTGTCCTTTAGCATTTCATGTTAGGCTAGCAATGCTTATGTTTTCATTTGCTTTTAAAAATCTGATTTGCTAAATTATACTTATTATTTCATTATTTTAACATACTATGTTATTAATTTGTAATAATCAGTAGTCTCCCAGTTGAAATAGAAACAAATTTTAAAATGAATGTTTAAAAAGAAAGAAAAAACATAAAAACGTGTGTTTACAAGGGGTTTAACCTCCAATGAGGATGTTTGCATGTGTTTCCATTTAAACATATAAATTCCCTAATGTCTTATACAACATTTTATTATAACGGCAATATATGATCACCATAAAAATCTGGAAAATATAGAAATAAAGAGAGAGAGCCACACATATTTCTACAATGTGAAGTCAGTCAACCTTTCATTGCCTTTCTTTATAGTCTTGTAGAATAATGTACAAAAACTCTCTATTAAGAAAATCTAGGGCACAGGACAGTCACACAGATGACGTCCTCTCTTCTAACTAAAAGGACTTATGAATGCTAATGAAGGAGAGGCATGGGCTATACCTCGATACGTGGCAAACAGGTGAGGAAAGAGCCCTGCAGGTAAAACGAAAAAAACACCTATGTGAAAATATTGAGGAGAAACATTGAGTATAAGGCAATTTTAATAACCTCAGTTTGTTCTATGTGTACTTTGCAAGGTGGGAAGTTGTAACTAAAGCTTAAGTTGGAAAGGGTAGAAAGACAGAGACTCCTACAGGTCAGGCTAAGGAAACTGGATCCATTCTGGCCTAACTGCAGCTGCTGAGGGGGACTACAGAGGAGTTGCATGGTTCAGACTACAGCTTTACTCTTCTGACTTGATAGAAAAGAAGATGGCTGTTCAGTTTAGGATGCAGAGGCAGTGGGAATAATAAAAACTGGAGACAGTGAGACAATTTAGAAGGCTATTATAATAGCTCAGTGTGGCAGATCTGAACTCAGGCAAAACAGCAAGAAAGATGAAGAGACCATTTATCTAAAACGTAAATACTTAGAATACAGGCAGAGACTACCTAGATTTTTCCCCCATAAGATAGAAAGATAAAAAAATATTTATGCTACAGAATATCTAAGGGTCAGTGACCAGTTAAACTTAGGAAGAAAGTGTAGGAAGGTAGGCTGATTCTTATATTTCTAACTCTGGTATCATTACCAGAATAAAAGATACTGTTAGAAGTTTAGGTATGAGAGGAAGATGATGAATAAATACAAACGTATACATACACACACATGAAAATACAAAATATGTGAAGGCCTGTATCTGATCATAAGAAGTAACACTTTTCTTAGATAAATATTTTTATCATCGAAATGCAAAGATATTTGGAGCCATATAAATTTTGAATGCCCTTGGGTAAGAGTAAAATGTATGAAGAAAGATATGAACAGACATCCATTAAATGGCAGCCAGAGAAAGACTCTGCTATAAAAGAAACAAATTACAACCAGAAGTGGAGGAGTTAACTAGAACTTGGAATGTTACATAAGTAATAACAACAACAACAATGAAAATGGTAGAAGGAATGAGTAATGAACAATGCAAATACCAAGAGAGAGCAATAAAGTAAAGTTAAAAAAAAATGCCCAAAGGGCTAGGCGGTATTCCAGGTTTTGGCAACATCACCAAGAACAGTTGCAGCAGTGATTAGGAAAGAAGCAGTGCAATGGGATGCACAGAGAACGAAACGTTACGAGGGAAAAAGAGTAAAGCCACCGCTTGTTGGAAAAGCTTGGCTTTAAAGGGAAGGAACAGATGAGACAGTCATGACACTTCACAAAGGGTCATGGACATGTTTACATAAGGAAAAGGAAGGAACAACGAGAGAGGGAGAAGTTGAAGAAAAGACCAATAAATGATAAAACAAACAAACAAAAAGCCTTGAACAAAGGAAGATGTATTTGTCTGATTAAGGGAGGAGAAATTGGGTAAATACAAATATGTGGAAGCAAATGCACTTAAAGAGGGCAGAGAGAGAAACTGAAATGTGTAACACAGCAAAAGAAAGAGAATTCCAGAGAGTCTCTTTCCTCTTCCTAGCATGTTATGTTTCGAACGTTATTCATCTTTCATGTTTCTAAGTTGTAACTTAAGGCTGATTTACAGCAGGGTCTGATAGAGAAAAGAAAAATCTAAGACTGCTTTATTTCAAAGGATTAAGCCAGAGTAGAGAGCAGTTAGAAGGCAGACAAGGGTCTTGCGAGCAACATCAGCAAATTGGTATCAGGTTGGCTTGGGATCCCTAGTTCTATTCAGATCCATTTCCAGATGAACTGATGTGTCCATTCTATTACTATTCCCCTCTGTCTCTGCAATGCCCTCAATATGTTCTCGACCTGAAATCCCCTAACTGGTCTATAACTGACATCTGCTGGGACATTCTTCAATGGAGCAGCTTTAGGTTATATTTCTTCTTCTTTTAACACTCAGTGTGCACCCCAATAAGATGAGGTACAAAGTAAAGTCTTGGGGCACATAATACTGGATGCCTGGACACACCTGCATTTGCATAGGTCTCTTGATGAAAAGATAAACCCTAGTGAACTGAGTAGGAAATTTTAAATGGAAAACACATGACTTGAAATGAAACTGGATACTTAATGTTTAAAAAGATGCAAGAAATGTGTTGCGATACTTCATAGTGATGGAATGTCAAGTGAAAAAAAAACATTTTAAGTTCACGTTTTAAATTCACATCTAGTAAAATATTAATAGTTATGCCATCTTTCCTTCTTTTCTTTTTTCTCTAATTTTTCCTCTTTCTTTTCACTAAGGAAATCAAACACTCAGGTTTTCACCAATTGTTCTAAAAAGCTAAAAAACTGGATGTTGAAAGGTACTTAAACACGATGCCACGCCACTGTGGCACCATGGACAGACCCCTGATTGAGTTTGGTACTGACACTGTGTCACTACTTTTTAAAAAAATTTGTGTGCTTTACACAAAAAACAGCTTCTGAAAACAAAAATTATGCATGGCTTTTTGTGTCTTTGTAATTTGCTATAGCAGACAATCATCTATGACTTCGACAACTATAGCAAAAGTGACCAAATTATCTACTTTTTAGATTTAAATAAGAAGAAATGTAAGCTTGTGCATGATTAGCTAAACAAAGATGATTCTGTGATCTTCGTATAATCATTAGAATCATATTTCAAACCACTAATGTAAAAAAATACTCTTAAACCACAAATAACAATAGAGAGCATAACATGCGAATAATCATTAACACGGATCATTTAAAGAACTGAAATGAATCATCGAATCACAGAGAAAAATATTTCAGATGAAATTTGTAAGAATCTAGATCACATTTTTATGCAAACTGCAGTTTGATATCAGCATAGATTTTAACATGTTTACAAAGACATAGAATAATATAAATCCTTAACCAAATATAAAGGTTTATCTTGAATTCCCTGGTCTATAACATATTTGGCCAGCACTCATATGCGCACAGAATTTTTATGAAGATGGTTATATTAATAAAATCCTTTTTCAGGTGGTACATGTTGCTAGATGCATCATCTGCTAAACCCATATCCAAATTCATTTTAAAATGGCACAAATCATATAGTTAGTTATGACAAATCAGATATTTCATTCCTCATAAGTTTTATAAAATTAATAAAAGCAAATATCCCAGACTAAATGCAATGATTTACTTAGTTGGAGGTCATACTCTGCCAAGTACATACTCAGCACATCAAAGTTAATCCTCCTTACATGTTTTCTCTGACATTCTCATATCATTAGGCACTTTGCCATTGCAATTTTGACATTTCATGCATCAGGACTGTTCAGCAGTGAGCTTTAACACTGAATACTGAGCTTTGGGTTGACACACATGTGAGTCAAATTCTAGTATTTTTTTTTCTTTGCTCATTTTGTAGTTGTTTATCTGTTTGTTTTTGTTAAAGGTTTGTTATACTTTTATTATTCTTCATTCACAGCAATAAATCGCTTGAGAGCAGGGACTCTTTTGTAACCTCCATAACCTCTGATTCATGTGGTGTTAGCAAATTAGAAGCTTCCATAGTCAGTTAAATTCAAGTCTATTCCTTTTAATGAATGCATTCGACCTTTTGGACTGCCAGCAAATACTGGATTAAGCAATTTTTTTTTATGTTGTGGGCACCTCTGGGTTGTATTGATGCAGAGATGAATAACTGAAACTATTTCTGAAGAAACTTGCAGTTATGGGAAATATACCAAAAATAAAAAATCAGAATAAGCATTATCAAGTTTGAGTCAAACATATAAATTATATCTTGGGAGAACAGAGTAGAAACCATCTAGTTTTTCTGTAGGACAAAGTAAACTTCCTTGAGGAAATGACTTATCTTGAGACTCAAGGATGAATAGGAGTACTCAAAATGAACCAAGATTAAAAAAAAAAAAAAAAAAAAAAGCTTGTGTAAAATTGCAGAAATGTGAAGCAAGACGCAGATGGCCCAAAGGTAGTTTAAAACATCACATATTTAAATAATAGTTTGAAGCCAGATGATGATTACTTTTGCATGACTTGCTTAGGTGTTTGAAGTTTAGCTCAAATGTCTGCCCTCCCACTCCCTTCCAAAAAAAAAAAAAATGGTGTTGAAACAGTAAATATTTAGGATTATAATTGCTGCAACTAGGACCAAAGTGATTCTGGAATCTAATACACGTTATGGAATAGGATTCTATAATATTGGTGTTTACCCCAAAACAGACTATCTCCACACACACACACACACACACACACACACACACACACACACACACCCCTTCCTGGCATTCTTTTTGTGTCATTTGGCCACTTGCACACAGAAAAAGTCTAGTAAGCCCATCTTTTTTATATATAATGAAGATGTGATAGGTAACTGATGGACGGTCGTGGAGAGTTAGCAGAGAGAAGTAACCAGAATGTTGGTAGACAAAGAAGTTTAATGTTATTTTGGGGAGACAGACTGGAGAGGAGAAGTAGACAAGGAAATTTATCAAATACAGAAGCACCTAGAGCGAACAGAAAAATCTGGATCCACGAAAGACATTTAACTCTAGATTATTGTTACTCACACAACTCATGGGACAAATGCAGAGAGGAAAGAACGTGATAAAATACTGTCATAGGAAGTGACAGAGGCATCGCAAAGGGCTTCAAAGAACTGAATAATCTTATCAGATCTGTGGTTTAAAATCTGAAAATATGACTGGATAAACTGGATAATAGGAATATTCCCCCTAAAAATCCTTGAGGCAACGAATTACAATATAAATGACTTTTACATTATTTTTTCCACCTATTGTAATAGTAGAAAAAAATGGACAATCTTCTTTGCAGGGTGCTTGTCTAGGAAGCTGACTCTAGGGGGAGTTTAGTTTTCAGGGTCCACATTAAGTCGTTACCTTAAGATAAACACCAGGAGAAGGGACGGAGGGGAGAAAGGGGAGTTGGGCAGATGGAGGAGCTCGGTGTCCACACAGGCCCAGCGTTTGCTCAGCTGACCCCACAGGGGGCTCCGAGATAAACGGCCTACGACACTTGTGTCGTGTGCAAGGGAAGGGCCAGGACGCCGGACCCCGCCTCTCCGATCACCTGCACACGGGCTCTGCCTGACACTGTAATTTCCATGGCACTGCTCTCTGCGGCCAAGGCACTCCAGAGAGGGACTGATGGTGAATGAATGTCTGCTGACAGCACCGCTAAAATCTGTAGAAACAGGACATTATTTGAAGGGGAATTGAACAGGACACCATTCCCATCTCACCACTCTCCGCAAATCTGTCAATTAGTGAAGACAGTTACTAAGTTATCCAGCAGTCATATCTGCTCAAAGGCAAGTATTCACCTTTTATCTACCCTTTTATACCACTCCTGGTCATACGTTCTAAAATGTTTTTCATTACTTCTTCAGCTTCTTCAGTTTGGGGGCCAAAGCCTAGACAGACATTTTATTAAAGACTAGACCATAACACATGGAAAGCCACAAAAGACAAAATAATACTTAGAATTACTAAACTCTATTTAAAAATACATATAGAAAATCCCTAAATGAAAAGCAGGGTAAAGTAATTATTTCCACCAAGCCTAGCATTTTAAAATTTGAGTTAAGTGGACAGACAAGATTTGATTAAATTATTTTTGAGCAATGTGATCTTTGTAAATTCCTTTGACACTTAATCTGGTGGTAAGGCTCTAAAATTAAACAGCCTAGATGACATCTTATTTTAAATACGTGAGCATAGACTACCGAACTAAACTAAAGAATGAAAGCCATTGATCTAAAGAATATTTTCTGCGGGACCGTGTGCTACAGGTTGGTTGGTACGCATTACAGACAATTTTGGAGGACGACATAAAATGTAATACTTTCCTTCCTGAGGTTGGGCTGTATTTTCATCACCACCGGCCTTTCTGCAGAGCACGCCCTCTGTCACCCTGCAGTCATGTAAAAGCTCTGGAAAGGCCTCAGCATCATCAAAGCAAAGAAGAAGGACATTTATAAATCATTTGTTACCTTTAGGTCTCTGTTTTTGACTATTTCTGTCACCGTTTTTTCTGTTTACCTGAACTCTTAAACAAGATGAAGACTTTACTCATGCTTAAGCACATGATAGAGATTGCTAACCCGCTGAATTGGTCAAGGCTAACTGTACGTATGCTCAGCAGTTCACACAAGTTGCCTAAATTGTAGCTCTAACCTTATGTCATGTGTTAAAGCACATGCCATATGATCAAAAAGGAAAAATACATAAACCAAATACAACCACTAAGATCAAAACCTTAAGCGGCTGTCTTCTGTGCACATTATCTGAAGTTCCTGCAATGCATCTGCTTTCCATGCCAGCCGAGGGGACAAACACCTGCAGGTGTGTCTTCTTGTCATACTTCAAAAGGAAAACACAATAAAATGGAACAGATTTTCCTGCTTTGGGGTTTGAATTTACCTTACTTATGTATTTAGACCAGGTTTCAGAAACAGACTCACTGAATTTCAACAGTAAAAAAATAAACAAGATTTATATCTGTTTTTTATTTATTTATTTTTTGCAATATGACTTGGTTATGCTATTATTTGGACTTTTAAATCTCTTTTTGAATATAAAGCTCTGGGTCTAAAAAATATTTTTTAAAAGTTATAATTAGTAAGCAAGGGGGTTTCTTTATTATGATGTCACTACACAAGGTGGTATTAAGTGATTTTAGTCTTTGGTTCATGTTAGCACTTTATGGTGTGAAACTTATCCGTCTTCCTGTTCAATGCAGCCTTATTGCTACACTTGTCTAAACATATGTGTGCGGATGCCATGCAGGTACTGACTTGTTATATATAAAAGGCACACCAATGAGAAAAGGATTGTCTCCTCTGCCATGATAAAAACTACACTATAAATATAGTCTACTGAAGTTAAAAGTTTCTAGTATGCTATAATGGATTAATGAAAGCCAAGAGAATAATGGGGACTCATTAACATTTTTATCATTGTTTTGTAGGTGAGAAATTTTGGTCTTCTCCAATATCTACTTCTGTATTCATGACAGAAGTCACTAACCAGTTGGGCATCCCCCCGCCCCCCCTGCCCGTTAACCACAGAATTTGCCACAGGCTCTTTTCTAATCTGGCCTCTATGACTGATCAGAATTAGGATGTGATTTAAAACCCATTTTCTACCTTTATTGTACATGATAGCAACTAACTTAAAACTATGGCTTGTGTTTAAAGCTGGCATATGCAAAATTGGAAAATGAAGTTCACAGAAATTTCCAGTTTCCTCTACCCTTTATTATACAGTCTTATTTTTAGCATAGTTCATCGTAAAATTGCATCCTGTCTCCTTCCATATCTGCTTCGTGGGTACCTCTCGTTTATCACTCCCCCCGCCACCCTTAGCTGATACTCTTCAGATCACTAGAAGAACTTTATGAAAATGCATATTTTCCAGCCCCATCTCCAAAGGTTCTGATCTACCAGGCTGGGTTCCATGGAAAGACACCGAGATAGAGCTTGTACGCAAAGACGACACACGGCAATGCTCAGGGGGAAACAGCTGTAAGGGAGGGAGCGAGCCGGGTCGGGCGCAGGGAGCAGCTGAGTGGATGCTGTGTGGTTGGTATGCCCCTCCCGAGTCATCCGCAGCTGAGGCAGGCTGCTGGCTGGGCCTCTGCAGCCCCATAATGACCATGGATGCCAGCTGTCTCCAGAAAGAACATGACTTCAGGGGAAGCAGTGCCTCTGGCTGAGAGCAGTTCCCAGAGCTTTTGATCCTCTCCATTCCTGCGTTGCTCAGCCAGCAACCCTGATAAGATGCTCTGGTGGGGGAACTGCAACGCCCAAGAATTTCAAATGCCGTGGGGCAGGGTACTGTGACGCTCAGATCTCCTTAAGATTTGCCAGGTAAATGAGGCGAGGCGGTGTGTATCCTGAGGATGTGGGCACAGGGGACAAGCGGCTTAGAGCTTTCCTCAACTGGAGACAATGGTTTCGGAAGCACTCACAACAACTAACTCTTCTCTAACACATTCAGCAATTGTATATAACTCATTTATATATTAACAGATAAACTATTTTTAAAAAACAAATGACTTGGAGTTAAAGATATGTGTGGTTTCGAACAGCTAGGCCAGTCTGTTCATTCATTTAAGGATTATTTATTGTACACCTATTATGGGCCATATATGGTACCAGGTACACGGGACAGAAAAATTCTTCACAGGGCTTGTTTCTAGTGGTATGGATATTATTTAATATGCTGAACCTTAAATTCCTTATGTAGAAGAAAGGATACCTGTCTTGCATTGTTAATGTAAAGAGTTACACATACTCAGCCACTGTTTGTACTTGTCCCCCCAAAAAATTCCTTTGAAGACATTTTTGGTCACATGTAATTACACAGCCATATGAAAGACCTCCTCCATGCAGGAATGAGGTGTCCAAGATTAAAGTATATCTTTATATGAGTATGAGCACATTTTTTAAGTAAGTTCATTGCAATTTCGTCTACTATTCTGAAAACCCTGGATGGGATGTGGGAAAGGTGATCTTGCTCAGGGACTGAAGGACAAGAGCGCATGTATTTTAAAGGGACTTTTTCCCCCTCGACTCATGCTTCTCACACTCCAGCTCATCTCCACTTAGCCGAATTGGTTGGACTTTGGAGGACAGGAAATGGCTGGCAACCATGGGCTACACTTCTCAAAGATATCAGAGAGACTGAGTTAACACAGTGAAAGCAACATCTCAGGAAAGAGACTGAAAATGATATAGAACACTGGACTCAGGTTTGAAAGTAAGAAATAAATATTAGATCTTAAGCATGTTAAGAGATTTAGAGTAAGAACATAGGTTTTATTTAGGAATACAATTCTTTCGTGTAGCTAAATAATTTTCTTCATTTCTTAGGAGCAAACAACAAAACATGAAATCAAACTACTTAATAAATGTATGAGCTGCACTGAATTTCTCTTTTTATTATGATTATATTTTTGTAAAAATGGATTTAAGTGTTCCTTAGAGTATCACATTTAAGAACACCATAATCTGGTCAGTCTGAGTTCCCCAAAGTTGTCCCTCTTCTTGGCTGTGTAACCTTAAATATATTCTGTATGACAGTGAATGTCTTACTTCACCTCTTTAAATCTGTTTTTTCACTGTGTGATGAGCACAAATGAAGCATCTGCCATGACTGTTGTGAGATTAAATGATGCAATTAAAGAGATGTGAATAGCCCAGTTAATGTGTAGTGAATATATTAGTTATTGGCATTATAATTAATAGAAGTGTTTTTCTTAGTATAGTTAGTAGGTTTACCAATTTATTAAATGAAACACCACATGATTTCTAGCTATACTTATTCTAAATTTGGTAAAAATAAAACAAATAAACCCATTTCTGGTGTTTCCAGCAAACTCCTCATTTATTTTTAAATAGAAAATAAGATACTTCTTTTCTCATTTTTTAATTTGTGTGTGTGTGTGTGTGTTCTTCCTATAGCAGGATACAGAATTATCTAGAAAAGGAAAGATCCTGTAGCCCTCTGCAGTGGGTCTACCCAGATGCCATGAATGCCCCAAGAAAAAACAACAGTGGGCCCTCCTTGCTTTGGTCCATTCCTGAGCTTTTAATACGCGTGTTTAAATGCGCTTGTTCTCCTTTCAGTGCACTAATCAGGTCGATGATTAAATGTCGTTCTGTACTGCATGAGATGTTTCAAATTCAGAAAATTATTTGTTTGTGCACAGAAAAAAAAAATTGGCCTTCTCAAAAGAATGAATCTAATAGCCTTCAATATTCATTCACTATTAAGTCAAATTACCAAGTTATGGAATAAAACTCTGTTTGAAAAGAGAAAGCTAATTACTGAAACTTTAAAGCTTTCCTCACCAAGCTTGAATACTTAATGTCTAATATTCAAGTTTCTTTCTCAAAAATTAAGATGACTGGTTTAAGTCTCCGAAAAATTCCTCCCACAAATGCTTTCTAAATTAAACTATAATCCCTGCCCCCCCCAAACTATTTCTCTTCTTTGTAGAATTGTAAGAAGAAACTGCCGCGTTTCCACATGCTAGGATCTAATTTCCAAAGTCTGTGCCTCATCCAATTTTTCTAATAGCGCTGAGAGCCTAATATAGTTCCTGTATTCAGGGTACATAAAGCCTGTCAACATTAAAATTGTCTCTTTCTTTCTCTGCCTGTCTCCTATCCCAACCTAACCTCCCTTTCCATTCTTATTTTAAAATGTATTTAGCTCTTAGGACATTTCTCAGACTTTTATTCTCTTCAGTATCCCAGAGCTAAGAATTTAGCTCTTAAAAATATTAAACTCATTTAACTCACATTTACTTTACCTTTTACAATAAATCACATTTAGATTTCTCCTGGTTAAGGCAGAATATTGAAGATGTTTCTCTATCAGCGTCCCCAACCTTTGGGCACCAGGGACCGGTGCTCCTATGAGAATCTAATGCCCCGAGATGCCAGCGCTGAGGCACTGAGGAGCGGCTGCAAATGCAGATGAAGCTTCGCTCACTGGACAGCTGCTCACCTCCTGCTGTGCGGCCCAGTTCCGACAGGACACAGACTGGTCCTGGGCCATGGCCCAGGGGTGGCGGAGTCCTGCTCTGTATTATGTAATATAAACTCTTTAGAGTATTCTGACTTCCACCCTCTGGATTCACAAACATCTTGTTTGTTTCCTTAAGTTGTCCTCAATAAAAATATATTTCTGAAGTATATCATTATTACCTAACATATTTTTAAAGATTTTGTAGGAAAAGCTTCCATAAGTACATGTACACATGTCAATTATAATATTTAAAATATACTTATCTATTTTTTTTCACTAAATATTTTATCACACACTTGACCAGTGATCCCCAAAACCATCCTTTATCAGAATAGTGTTGAGATTCACTGGAAAACAGAGGCTGTGAGACAAAGTACAGAAAATAGAAAAATACTTCTGAGTTGTGTCATGTACATTACAGAGGTTCCATGAAAATGGTAGTCATGCACTAATTTTATCTTGTTTAACTCAAAGTTTTGTATCTATTTAAAGATAGTTGACTTTATTAATTTATCAACAATTCATATTTATTTACTGAACCAGTATTTTTAACAATTACTGCATGCCAAACTGTATCCCAGGGAGGAGAAATATGGAAGTCTGATAAAAACAAATACACAAACAAAAACATGTCCTGTGACATTTAAACTCTAATAATAATAGAAGGAGCTCTTATTAATATGAGTAATGTCAAGGAATCATTAAAACTCGTTTTAAACATGTTAAAAGACACCATTTTTAGATGAAGATAAGCCTTGAAACAGAGAAAGTAGGAAAATTCTCCAGGCACGAACTTTGTAAGTAACAGTGACTGGGTTCGAAAGCAGGTGTTTGCCTCCGAACTCTGGGTCCTTACACCAGACTATAGCTACGTACAGAATAGGCCTTTGCAAACACGACGGTCGATCACAGGTTGTTTGAGATCAGAGGCCTGCTCTACCCTTTGAAAGGTCTGTCCCTCCTTCATGACCTAGTTCCTGACATATCATATCGCCACAGACACTGGCCAGTAAAAAAATGAATAACCGAACGAATATATCTTCACCGCTGGTCTAAAAGACAAGTAACTGCTATTAGCTATTGCTTTTACTGCAGAGGTAATCAGATCAGGATGAGCACCTCTCCTCTTTTGCTTTCCTCTTTCCAATCTCCAGGCCCACACATTTATCTAAAATAAATTTGTTATCAACTGTTTGGTTTTCAGACCAACGCTTCCTCAAGAACAACCCCTTTGCTTACCCCCACGGACCGCTGGCCATTCGGTACCGCCGCGCTGTTCTCCCCATTGACTGATCCGCTCTGTGATCTGTGCTCTCTTCTCAGGTTGCTCCAAACCTTAAACCACACTCCCTGAACCACACACCTCTAACCCTTCTCACGTGAAGTCTTAAAACTAGCTCACATTCATCACGTCCACAGTTATTTTTCTTAACCGCCATTTCCAAATAAAACTCAAGTCATCATAACTTCGTATCTTAAATACTTTAGAATCTGATCAGTTCTGTTAATTCACTCACCCGGTTTACCAGAAATACTCTTAGGAGTTTCAGGCCTTCCTTCCTCTCACTCGAAGGTGAAATAAATCACCAGGCACTGCAGAGTCTCTCTTTCTCTTTTTTACTAAATCCATCTGCTTCTATTTTCAATATTTGGTTCTCTTTGAAGCCACCCTTGTTTTTCTGCTGGATTATTGCCATAACCCCGATTGTTTTCCTTGCATTTTCTCTTTCCACCTTCTCACCAATTCTTCTCACTCAACAAGCTACGTGTGAGAATGTGCCTGCGACACCCTGCTACAATTCTTGTTAGGGGAATATGCAGAAGGTATAGCTGCATTGTAAAAATAATTCAGTGCTGCGACGAAAGATACCGTGTTCCATACGGTCTTATTTCTGGTGACAGATCCACATAATCCACCTCAACTCTCCTACTAAGCCATATTTGTTTTGGCTTTTGTAGGAAGGCAGAAAAGGGAACTGTCATCTTGAGAAGAATATTTCATGAAATATTAATACTTTTCCTCCTCCTCTACTAGAAAGGGAGGGTGGACTCAAATGCTACCACCACCTATTCATTCTCTTTTATTCCCAAACTGTGAAAACTCCACTGAAGTTTGATGAGCCTTAACACTGCTGGTGGGTCTGCTGCAGTGTGGGCATGGATGGAACAGAAGAGACACGGGGAAGCTACGTGTGCAGCAGCTGTAACTCCCGATTCTTGGTGTGGCAGAGGGTACGTGTTTCTCCGAGGGGCACAGAGGGTGAACGAGCAGATGTGAGACGGAAGGCAAGTTATAAGGATGTGGTAAAAAGAGTACTTTCACCTGGACAGGCTCACCAGAATCCGAGAACTGTATGGGGGGCATTGCTGTGGCACAACCTGAAAAAACGAAAAATGCTCCCTGTGGAAGAGAATCATTTGAATAACAACCGCACTCTGGTGCCAATGGCAAAGGATTAGAAGAAAAGCCCATCCATAACCGACAAGGGAAGAGCCCGAAAACTTGCAAACAATGTGTTTTTCTTATCTATGCAGATATTTTCATATATATACATATACATATATATATACTCACATACACACACACACACACACACACACACACACACATATACACACACACACACACATACTCTTTTTTTCTTACATAATTTTTTGGGTTATGAAATTCCATTAGTTGGTATAGTTAGTTTCCCTTATTCCTACTACACAGTCGATGAAGTTTCAAATATTAAAAGCTGATCTCAATTATTGTTTTAAATACTATGTAGTCACTGAATGGAGATTACTTAATTCACATCTTAATTCAAACTCAGAAATAAATGAGGGTGAAGGGAGAGGAGAGAGTGAAGAATCCCTTGTACAGCCAGTTTAAATTCTTTTATGTTCCATTAAAAAATAGTGAACAATGTCTTTTAAAAAGTCACTTCATTGATTTGCCCAATGAAATAGAGGCAAGGAAAATGCCCTGGAGCTATCACTAAATAACTGCACGTTACATTAACAAACTATCTGAAGAGAAGTAAAAGGCCCTTTTTATTTTATGTGTGAACAATTGAGTTAGAACAGGAGTGCTTCCTATTAAAAGGGCCATCAAAGGGAGCCTAAGTGCTCACACACACACATTTGAGGAACAATCTCTATTCCAGCTTGTTTCCAAAAGTCAGTTTTCTCTTTAGGCAAAAGAAGAAAAAAAAAAAAAAAAAGATACGAAACTGAGAGCTGGTATTCAAGTTTTAACTTATGGATGGTCCAAATGGAACTTAATACCTTCCCTCAGCAATTTATATGCAGACTGTTTAAATAGTTTCTCTAAAATCTTTATTAAAAACAAAACAAAACCAAACAAAAAAAAAACTCATGTTAAATATGAAGTTTTCCTGAAAGAGCACTATTCCATCTAGCAGGACTCATGTCATGTACCTGTAATGTTTGTGAAACCAAGGATGCATTGAAGAATACTGGAAAACTGTAATTTTAAGACTTGAATCTAGAAGAGTATCAGCTACATGAACTAGTCAAATGGTTTTGTCTTTGCTAGTTGTATATATTCGGTTCCACTCAATAATGAATTCTAATGACATGAAAAGCTTTCTATTCTGGCCTAAAATACTTTTCTAATGGGTTTTGAACAATGCTGATCACAGAATTCTCAATCCGGAACTTTATCAGTCTCTTTAAACTGACCCGCTGGCGACCTCTGACCACACTGCCCTTGCTTTTCTCCTCCATCATATGCACACACCAAAACCTCGAGGTCTCTTGTTCTACTAACACAGACCAGTACCCTGAGCTGCGTGACACCTTCGCTTCTGCCATCGGATCCTGTGGGCTCAGTACTTCTAGCTTTGATAATTTGCCTGCATGATAACAGAGAGGATGTCGCTATAAATACTAAAGGTTTTTTGAAATTACATAGCTTTTTTTTAGATGAAATCCTTCAACTGATATTATTTATCTTTATTTTAGAGATGCGACTTTTAAATGAAAACATACAGTATTTGCACTGCATTTCAAATGCCTAGACCATACTATTATTACAAGAGAAATCACTAAGGTGATATAAGCTTTGTTTCAAACTTTATTAAATAGAGCTGAGAACTGTTAGCATTGAAGTGGCCCTTAACATATGGGTTTGAATAATAGCTCTCTTCCTTTATTTATAGAAAATGTCCATTCAATCACTATTGCATTCAACTTCTAAAGCATGAATCCAATAAGGAGCATTATGGCTTATTAATTTTAATTCAAAGTCTTTCACTGTTGATGAATAATACAACTTCTTGTCTACTCTAATACACATAAAACAGAATCTGAAACATTTCAACAGCAAAGTTTAATTTTTCTACTTTATCAATTTTTTAAAATTTATATTTCCCCTTATTTTCCTTTCTTCATTTATCTAATACTGCTGAATGAAGTTTTTAAGTATTCCAAAATTGGTGCTTCATTCAAAATCTGTGCTTCTTTCAGCTAATGCTTCTCATGTACAACTTTCTAAACCAGCATCCTTTTGCTTCGACTGTCACATTTTAAAATAAATTAGAGAATCACCGTCCACTGGCTATTGAAGTTCATGAATTAACTGACTTGAATATTTGGCTTTCTTTGATCTGCACTATTTTCTCAGAAATACTGTGATTTACCTGGCACACTGGGCAATGAATTTCTGAAACTACATTCATATAAAACGGCACCAGTATGCCAACAAATGGCATTAAATGCACTTGAGATATTTACGTGAAAGGAGGATGCTAATATAACATTTCTAGTACATATCAAATGTCAGATGTCATAATCAGAGTTATTCCAATGGAAGATATAACCTTTCGGTTCTATTCAGCAGATGTGGTTAACACCTACTATATGCAGGCATTTTGGAGTATACCAGAAAAAGTCTAGTAAGTGTACACTTAAGGAAGGTGAAAGTGGATATAGTCTGAGTTTAGAAACACCCTCTCCTATTCCTTCATCATAGTGGGAAAAAGCTGTTAATACTCATTATTTCAATTTAAAATTGAAAGGCAAAAATATAAAAAAATAATTAAGAAAAATAATTAATCCGGGTTGTAAATATCTGAGTTTTTCTTAGTAATAGTTTCAATCTAGATAAACACACATGGAAAACGTAGTTTCAGAAGTGCCTGCATTACTAAGATTCTGATGCACACGTGTGTGTAGCTGAGGGCGCTCACTGTGCCCCTTTCCAGATGCAGGCATCTCGCTCATAGATTCTCTTGCTCGCCTGCATGGCTTTTGTATTCCTCATGGAATACAGGGCGGAGCATTCACTATCATTACTCTTGCACAAAGAACACAGACAAAGCGCTTAAATGCACTTGTTAATCTCCTTTGTACATTTCCTTGCAATATTTTGGTATTTCATATATTTTTTCTTCATGTTATTATTTAACCCCCCGAACTGTGGCAATTACCTTCTAAACTATATTATACACAACTACCTAGAATTCTGTTTTGTTCATATGAGGGCTATATCTAAAGATCTCTAATTATGAGAATCACAAAATAGTAGTATTAGAAGAAAATAATTCCAGAGATAATAAATCCAAATTCCTCTTCAATGAGCAACTTAGGCTGACCCAAGCATGAGACATGAGGGGCCACTGGCGACGTGAGAGGGGAGCGCAAATGAATGGAGACTACAATTAGGCCTGCAAGCCTACGAGAACCAACTGGACTCTTTGTGCATGGATTAATACAAACGGAGAGATTCCCTCCTTCTAAGATTGTGAGTTTGAAAATTATGCAAGATTTCTAATACTAGAGGCTACATTTCTAACTTTAAAATGAAAACCTGACAGAATTTTTCCAGTGCAGAGGAAAGTAGAACTGGTAAATGGAAAAAGACAGATCCCTAAGTTCATTGTTTGAAAAAATCGGAGGTAGCTGTGCATGAATCCCTGAACTGCGCAATTAAGATAAGCCAATAAATTGAGGTGTTGCCATTGCTTCAGCTACTTTTAGTTGGGTTTTTGTCCTTTGTAGAGAAAAACATATTGACCACCATGAGTTGAATGGAAGTGTGACAGGTATAGGAAGTGAGGTAATGTGAGACCCACAGAATGATCTAGAACTTGCCGACAGCCTTAACTCTTGTCGTTAATACCAACATGAAAGGCAACAAAGAAAGTCTGCAGCCAGTCTGAGCTACTACATCCTAGATTTGGAAGCAGGTGAATATAAAAACTTTGACAGACATAGGCTAAGAAAGAACTACAGGTATATCTTTTTCCTCTGCTGAGATGTGTGCAGTAAGGGTGCCATGATAAAGCAAAAATCCTCATGGTTTCCACCGTGTAAGAGACAGTCAATTCCTACTCCAATGGCGTGTAACAGTGCCACCCATTTCCTCATACATTACCTCTTGCATTTTAAAATCTGGAACTTGTCTTCCTCCTCCTGACTTGGAAAACTTATCATTCTTCCAGTGCTCAAATCAAGTCCAGTCCAGTTAAACTTTATTCTAAACAATATAGTTTAAGGTGGTAATTCTTTTATGATCAAATATTTTCCTCATAATTACAATAGTAACTGACACATAGTGCTCATCGTAAATCAAACATCATGGTAAGCCCTTTACATTTAACTCTTATTTAAGATCTCTAAACTTCTAATTACTCACCTAAAACAACTGATGATAGCACCTAATCCATAGAATTGTTAATGAGGATTAAACATGCAATTATACAAGGTTTTGAAAGTTCCAGGATTATCCAGTAGAGATCATTTAAAAAAGTTAGTAACATAATAAAAATGTTGGCTGTGTTAACGGCCAAGCACATATCTTATGAAATCATAAATGGAATTGTGCCTTAGATGTGAAGCCGGAAGGAAACTCTTAATTCTCTCCCCGAATTGGATTGACCCCTGCCGTCAGCCCACAGAACTCCGTGGATACAGGACTGAGTGCGCAGAGAAAGAGCACTAGCAGGGGGTGAAGAGGGCAGACGTGGAGACAATGCCTAACACTCTAAGTCCGACAGCAAGCGGAGTGCCTGTGCGGAGGACAGGGCGAACGGCAGGGGACCAGGGCGAGCGGGACGGGGGTGTTTACAGTGGACTGACGCCCTCTAGAAAACGCACCCCAGTATGCCACGGCCTTCCTTCTGTGTCTCTTATCATCGTTTGGTTTTAAAGTCTAGTTTGTCTGATGGAAGTATTTGCTACTGCAGCTTTTTCTGCATTTCCATTTGCATAAAATATCTTTTCCATCCCTTTACTTTCAGTCTGTGTATCTCTTTTGATCTAAAGTGGGCCTCTTGTCAACAGCTATATGAAAACATGCTCAACATCGCTAGCTATTAGGGAAATGTAAATCAAAACCACAATGAGATGCATCTCACAACTGTTTGAATGGCTATAGTCAACAGAACAAGTAACGGATGTCGGAGAGGATGTAGAGAAATAGGAACCCTCATACGCTGCTGGTGGGGCTGCACATTGGGACAGCCACTATGGAAAACAGGATGGAGGTTCCTCACAAAACTAAGAATTGATCTAACATATGATCAAGCAATCTCTCTACTGAGTATTTACACCAAAGACTTGAAAACCCATATTTGAAAAGATATTTGCACACCGATGTTCATAGCAGCACTATTCATGGTGGCCAGGACATGGAAGCAACTGAAAGGTCCTATGATAGATGACTGGCTGAAGAAGCCGTGATACATATACACAATGAAATATTACTCAGACATAAGGGGAAATGAAATACCGCCATTTGTGACAACCTGGATGGACCATGAGATAATCATGCTAAGTGAAATAGGCCAGACTGAAAAAGTTGAAAATCATATGATATCACTTTATATGTGGGATATAAACCTAAAAGCAACAAATCGACAGGACAAACAGAGACTCAAAGACATGGACAATGGACTAGTGGCTACCAGAGGGTAGGGGTTTGGGGGAGGAGGGAAGAGGTAGACAGGGTAAATGGGGTCAAATATAGGGGGCTACGGGAGAGTGAAGTGGGATCGAATATATGGTAGCTGAAGGAAACTGGACTTTGGGTGGTAAACACACAACAGAATTTATAGATGTAAAATTATGATGTACACCTGAAAATTAAATAATTGTATTAACCAATGTTTACCCCAAAATAAACTTTAAAAATTTAAAAAAAATAGATGGAGTTGGCCTCTTGTAAGTAGATATGTGTGGATCTTGCTTTCTTATCCATTCAGCTAGCCTATATCTTTTAATGAGAGCAATTAATTCATTTACATTTAAAGTGATTATTAATAACTAGTTACTGCCATTTTATTATTCATATTTATAGTTTTTTTCCCTCTTCTCCTTAAAGAAGTGCCTTTAACATTTCTGGTTAATACTGGCTTGGTGATGTTGAATTCTTTTAGCTTTTTTCTTTCTGGGATGCTCTTTATCTCACTTTTAATTGATAACTTTGCTAGGTAGAGTAGTCTCGGTTGTAGGTCCTAACTTTCCATTGCTTTGCATATGTCCTGCTAATCCCTTCTGGCCTACAAATTTAAGGTGAGAAATCAGCTGACAGTCTTATAGGGGCACCCTTGTAAATAACTAGCTGCCTTGCTCTTGCTGCTTTTAGGACTGTCATTAGCCTTTCATATTTTAATTTTGTGTGTCTTGGTGTGGGCCATTTTGAGTTCATCTTGTTTGAGACCCTATTTGCTTCCTGGTTTTGTATGTCTACCTCCTTCTCCATGATAGGCAAGTTTTCTGTATTCTTTCAAGTAGGTCCTCAATTCATTGCTCTTTTCCTTCTGCTACCTATGATGCAAATGTTGCTATGCTTGATGTTGTCTCAGAGGTCCCTTAAACTTTCCTCATTATTTTTGACTTTTTTTTTCTTTTTGAGATTTCAATTGGGTGTTTTCTGCTACCTTCCAAATTGCTGATTCGATCCTTTGCTTTATCTAATCTACTGTTGATCCTTTCTAGTGAATTTATTTCAGTTAAAGTATTAATTTCCAACTGATTGTTTTGTATGGTTTCGATTTCCTTTTTTATACTTACTCTTTGTTGAAAATCTCACTGAGATTATCTATTCTTCTTCTAAGTTCATTAAGCATCCTTATAACCAGTGTATTAAACTCTATCTGCTTGCCTCCATTTTATGTAGTTCTTTTTCTGGAATTTTATTTTTTTATTTGGGACACGTTTATTTTCTCATTTTGGCTGCCTCCCTGTGTTCATTTCTATGGATCAGGTAGATTTGTCACACGTCTTAGTCTTGGTCAAGTGGCCTTATGTAAATAGGTGCCCTGTGTGGCTTGGTAGTGCAATCTCCCTGGTCACCTCCGTCGGGTTCTCCAGGAGTGCCCCTGATGTGAGTTGTGTGCGCTTTCCTGTTGTAGTTGAGCCTTGATTGCTGTTGGCAGGTCTGCGGGTGGGACTGACTCGGGCTGCGAGGACTTGCCATGCTCCCATGGTGTGAACTGCTGTGTGGGACTGACCCCAGCAGGTCTGCATGCTTGTTGAGATCAGCCTATGCTGTGCCACTCGTGGGGCTAATTACATGGTGTTCTGTTGTGATCTGATGCGAGCCTCCCAGTGTATTGGTCCTGGGGCCCTTTGGGAGGGGTTCTCATGCAGGCCAAAGTCAGCTGCTGCCTGTGACTGCCTGGGGCTACCTGGTAGAAGCAACAGAGTGATCCACGACCCATGATGGTCATTTATACCAGGCAATCTTTATCTGTTTTCCTTAACTTGCACATAACTAAAATCGTTGTTTTTTTTTTTGTTTGTTTGTTGTTTTTTTAATGAGCATTGTTCTTTATGTCTAAAACAACTACGTCCAAGCTAAAGTACATGGAAGTGAACATACTCATTGGTAAGAATGCATATGATATCTCTACTATGGTTCAACCTTTTAACAAAGTATTTTGGAAAAATACATCACATCAAATGCATCCCAATTGAAAATTGAAATTTGTTAATTTTAATTAACAAGGAAAATGTTTTCTCTGTAATGAAGTCAAGTGGTTAACTATATTGTAAAAATCTTTCTAAAGACCTTTCAGAATTAAAACTTAGTGAGTTAAATGTTTTATAAAGATATCAGTTTATTTTTAAAGGATGTATTAAATATCTCAAGTGATTGTAGTGAAGAAAATACCGACATTTACAGACCTTGCTCTCAATGAATTTACAATCTAATCATAATATACACAGATACAAAGAAAGTAAAACAAAAGCTCAGTAGGGCCTGAATACCAAAGGATAAAATACTTACTTTATGCTCTTTTAAATTCCCCTAAGCTTCCTTTTCCATCATTAGAAAAGCATTTATCACTCCCCCCCCCTTTTAAATCTACTACTAGCCACTGCTCTATAAAGTTAACAGCATACGATCTTAGTCATAGAGACTTTAGATCCAACAGGTCCGACTCCTCAGTGTATAGGGCATGACTGAAACATTTCCAGCTGTTATCTTTAAAGATGAAATTCCTAAGAACAAAAGATTTGCCCAACCTTGTCAAATCGAAGAGCTATGTAACATGTTATTACATTCTGACAGGCAGTTTCAAAATAACATGATCGCACTTCACAATTTTTATATCAAAATACATGAGTTAAGCCTATGTTCCATGTTCCCTTGGTTATCCACTAAGTTTCTAAATTCAGAAATTTGGGACGATGTTACTTAGGGTATCATATTCCTTAATTTTAGTTCTGCATATAATGCAATATTTCATATACCTTAGGTTGATTTTAGTCTTAAAGAGCTTTCATCTTAATAAAGGAAATTAGGAAAAATTGGGAAATTAAGAAAATTAAGAAAGCAATACCCTTAATGTTTCTGTATATTTTAGAAAATATTTAGCTTCCCTGGATACTATGGCAAAATTTAACTAAATAAAAAAATAAAAAATAAAAAAAAAAAAAAAAGGGAAAGGAAGAAAAAGGAAGAAATAATGAGCTCTATATTTTTCCAAGAGTCCACAGATGTATCAAGTGAGAATGACGAGAAAGCTATCAGTCTGCGTTTTGCTATTAATAATGTAGAATATTTTGTGTAACACAAGAAAAATCTAACTGGGGAATTCCAATGCTTATAAATATGTCACTGAGAACAGAAACTAATAAATAAGCATTAAAGTTGGTGCATGTGACTATAAATGTGAATCTAGGTTTTGAGCTGAGCAAAGCACTTGGCTTGAAGTTGCAGTGTGACTACAAAACAGTGATTCCCCACACCGGAAAGGTAGTTCAAGGATGCCAATTATGGCACCCCAAATATTATTCTGATATTCTTTTTATCGACTCCTTTCATATAAATTAACAGTGAAGAAAGAAGTTTCTAAAAAATGAGATACCTTACTTTTGCTTTGATTTTTAAGGCAAGTGTATATGAGTTTTCGTTTAATGACTTTTATTCACAACAAGTGAGTGCTTGTTGACTCGACAGATAATTCTAGCATAGCAGCCTGTCACAGAACATGATTTTGAGAATCAAGATTCAAGATCAGAATGAAATCAATCACAAGGCTGCCTTTCTATTGAACCACCAAGCTGGTAGCCTAGGGCAAATAAAATCCTAGGAAATGGATTGATTTCAGAGCTTTGTCTAAAGGCCGAGTTAGCAGGTGGTAGTTTTTTGTTTTGTCTTGTTCTGTCTTGTTTTTTTTTTTTTTTTTTATCTCAGCTGCAAGACTGGAAGTTTATTGGGGTATGGTGACAGCCAGGTTATTGCAGAATCTGATTGTTCTTACAATTTAGTTTTGTGTGCGTGTGTGTGGCACACAGTTTGTATGTAGAAGAATATTTTTAAGTTCAATTTTCTTTAAGATTTGACTGTCCTGCTTGAAGATTATTTTTCTTAACAGAGATAAACTCACTAAAAATTGGCTTTGTCAATCATCTCAACAAAGCAGTATCTAAAAGAGCAAGTTCCTTTTCCAATCATCAAATAAAAACAAACATAACAAAACAATTGTCTATTATTGTTGGCATTTTTTACAAACCCCAGTCCGTTCTATGCATCTTTCTTCTTACCATTATTCGCTGGAGTTTATATACATCTTGGGGGTGGGATTATATATACATACATACATACATGTATATGTATACACACACACGTATGTGTATATACACACACACATATATATGTGTATACACACACACACATATATATATGTATATATATACACACACACACATATATACACACACATACATACACACACATACATATATATGTATATATATATACATAATTATATAATTTTTCCATGTTTATTTTTCCCTTTTGTAAGACTCAAAAAAAATTGTGCTTACTTAAAACCTTTTTCTTTTCTTTCTCATTTGCATTATGTTGTCAAGATTCATTTAAAAAAAATTATACACCCATGACTAACAGTATAAAAAATATTTTATTTTTAGCTTAATTCCATCTAACAAGAAGAGTTCATCTAACAGAGAAGTCATAAGGGTTTTTAGCGTTTGAATCTTTGGTACTCTCTAGTTGAAATCATACATTTTACATATAATAAAACTCAAGTCAAGAGATTAAGTGGCTTGCACAAAATTACATAGAAAGCATGTGGACTTATACTCAGCTATCTGATTTGACATTTAATGTTATTTCTGATTTTAAGAAGTATTATAATTGAGTCTCCAACAGAGACAGAAAGAAATATCAGCCATTGTCAGAATTTAGAAAATCATATTTTACAAAATTTTAAAAAACTGTATTTTAAAAAAGTTAAACACAATTTAGGAAAATGTATGTAAAGAGAAAGTTCTTATGCCTTCAGATAAAAGTAAATATGACAATCATCATACTGTCATTCTTAAGGAATTTAGGAAGATTGAAATATTTTATAAAATGTGGAATGTGGTTAAGTATAGCAGACTGAAAAAGAGAAACCAACATGGTTTGGAAAGTCAATAAAAACAATTTTGACGCTCTATTACAGAATTATTCCATAAAAACTGGCTATCCTCAAGGCAATCCTATGCAGACAGTTTGACATAATTTTCCAGATCGGGATTGTGTTTTTAAAGCACTTAGGCTGAACTAGACAATTTCGCCCATTTGCATACTTGATGAAATGAAATTCTCATTTGCTTCTCATTAGCTCTGACAGGGGCACAAGCAGCTACAGGATGTCTATTGTAATTATGATTAGGGTCTGAAAAACAAACAAGAAAAATTTCTATGCTAATTAGGAATTGCTGAAAATCCAAATACCACAAAATTTGAGACATTTGTCATTTAAAAATATGGATTGAAAGCTAAATCCTAAAACCTGTGTTTGAGCCAAGATGAGTCCAATATTAAAAACAAGAGCCCTCTTTAGAAATCAATTAAGCAGGACTAAAGTAGTTTTAGATCTGACATGGATTGCTGTATGATCTTTAAAAACCTCATCAGAACTCAAAAACCGCATGGAGTGGGGAAGCCACGGGAAATAGACTCCACGTTCACTTGAACAGATCTGAGATGCAGCTATACCTAGTTTCAACTAGGGAAATTGAGCTAGGCAAGTAATTGGATCATCGTTTTCCCTACCTGGTAGATCCATGACTGGCAAATAGCAATGATGTTATAAATCAGGCACTGACTGGTTTCAGTTCTGACTCATTCTTTGATCATCTGCATGTTTATGGATATCTGTATTATCAAAGTATAACCTAGTAAATATAAACATTATCTTGATCTCTCTGATTGAAATGAAGTATTGGATAAGGATCTAGAAATCTCAGGAAGTATTCCAAATCCTCATACTGAACTATTTATAGACAAACAGAAAATTTATCAACTCTATGAAAAAATATTTCAGATAAATGGTCTCGATGTGTCTCATTGTGTAAGAAACCAGTGAAATAACAAAAGAAAGCTTCCACACGGTGAAGACTTAAGTCTTCAGATCAATAGTGTTCAAGCAATACAAAAAAATATAAAAAGAAATTTTAAAAATAATCCATGCATATACTCATTTATTCAAAAATTACTTAGATGTTGAAAGTGTCCGTGAACAAATCAAATTCCCTACGCCAGTGAAGCTTAATTCCTAGTAAAGGTAGACATGATGTATTAGTAAATTACTCATTAGAAGATAATAAATGCTAAGGAGAAACAGGTAAAAAACGATTACTGAAAGTGGGAAAACTCGGTTTAGACTTTTAAATGATATGGTCAGGAAAGCTCTCTTTAAAAATACAATATTGGAGCTAAGGCTGAATATAAGGCTGAAGGGGCTCTATATCTAGGGGAAAGGATTTCACATATAAACATAATCTGTCTTCCATTTCAAAATATATAACCCTACATTAAGGTGTTTAATGTCGATGAAAGATAAATAAGTATTATAGATAAACCCAGGAGGAAAAGCAGAATTTCTAACAAAGGGCCATGCAAAACATCATATTTTCTCTTCTGAAGTACAAATAACAGTACCAAGTCTAAAGAAGGAAAAGTTTATGTATAGAATTCTAAGAGAGTCAAGAGTGTCATTTATGTGTGACAATTCTGTTCATGCTTGAGTTTAGAAATGAATTTATTTCAATATCTTATTTAAAAAACACCAAATATATATTGAAGAAAATAGACTTAATATTAATATTATACTGAAAAATTCAAAGAATGGAAAACTTAGGGTTTGGGAAAAAAAAGAAAAACCCATGTGGAAGATTAAAACAATGTTATATTTTTGACTAAATAATCACTGTGACTATAATTATACAAAATCAGTATCAAAATGATTTTTAAAGGTAAAATGGCTTATTTCTGTTGTCAGTTCTCTGGTGGCACTTATTTATGGTAATATTTAATTATGTTTCTGATTATCAATGTCTTTGCTTGACTTAGTACTTAAGGAGGAAAACATATTTTTGAATAATTAAAAGCTTATTTTGGTCATATCTTCCTTCAAATAGTAATTTCATTCAATTCCATTTGGTGCAATATGTTGCTATTAGTCTTTGCTCCCTTAAATGGAATTTCGTGCTTGAGATTGTGTGGGTCACTCTGATAACCTAATGTCCAAATGATAGAGGGAGCCATGGTGCTAATCTTTGCAAGAATTATTTCACCTTCTTTGTCTTGGATTAACACACACACATACACACACCACACACAGCTGAATATGCAATAATACACAGAAACGTCTACATATGCTCATCTATTGTCTCTGTAAGAAACTGCTATAAATTTTGTCGTTTATAATTCTTGATAACAGAAACATTCCCTGGCTTGTGGCTCCCTCTTCCATATTCAATGCCAGCAGCATAGCATCTTTGAACTCTCTGAATCTGCTTCCATTATCATGTACTCATCGGTTTCTTTATAAGGACCCTTGTGATTATGATGTGCCCATCCACATAATCCACATAATGCATATCAAGATCTTTAATTTAGTTATATCTGTAAAATCCTTTTATCATGTAAACTGATACATATTCACAGGTTATGAGGATTAGCACATAAACATTTTGGGACCACTTCTCAGCCCAATATGAGTGTGTATGGGATATGTGTATATCAAAGCAGCGTGGTTGTGGTGCAAAAATAATTATATAAAATAATTATATTAAATAATTATATTTAAGTTCCATTTATTTAATTTTTTGCTATTGGGATATAGCTTATTTTACAGATAGAACATATATGTGGATCTTTAGCTATTTTACGAAGGATGCAAAGTTTTACAAATTTGTGTTCTTGGAGTTAGTTAATATAGCTACATACAATAACCTAACCTGTACCTTTAAAAGAAGTAAAAAAGATCTATGCAATAAAATCACTGAATGTTTAGAGAAGAATTTATCTGAGAGAGAAGATATAAAAGTTTCAGGTTTTCCTTAGCTTTAAGAAACCTCCAAATCCCCTTCTAGCATGCAGGAACTGCTCCTTGAGTAATTTCATCCTTTCAGGTGCTTTCATCCAAGAGAAATTTAGGGAGATTTTTGCCTGCAGGCATTATAAGCACTAAATCCTATAATATAAAATACCACTTATGGTTCTGAGATCCTCACCATTGTATTCAGGAAGCTCTTTCATTGAGTGACATACCAAAATAACTTTCGGCAGAATGAGAGATTATTTAAATACACAGAGAAATTGTTGTTTTGAAAAGCTTTCAAAAGCAACTAACTCTAATTACCAACATCAGCAAAGTAAATACTACCTATAATCATGGAGATGATCTGTGAAAAACAGGTCATAAGACAAATCCTGCCGGAACACAAAGAAGAAGCAGACTAGGAGGCGAAGGAAGGCATGGTTTAGTTCCATATCCTCAGATGCACGTGGGATTGTTGGCATCTTCGGGACTGGTGATGATATTCCACATCAATTTCCTGAATGACAATTGCAGACAATCATGAGCTAGAACCTGAGAGCCTGAAAGCGGTCTACAGGCGTGTGCAATGAATGGTAGAGAGGAGATAATAACGCAACAGCCGGCATTGTACAGGAAACACTGCAGCATTTTGTCATGAGCTGAGGGTGGTTACAGCAGAGATCTGGGTGCAGATGGTGGAGGAAAAACAAACTTAAAAATGAATACTGATGAAACAGCATGTCTGCATTATGGACATAAATGAGGGGAAGGCAGAAGATTAGAAAACAGCAGCTAGAAATAAATATGTACATGCAGATTTGTCTTCATGTGTGGGTGTATAGAGCATTAAGAACCAAGGACATTTTGGACTTTACGAAATGGATTCCATGGGAGCCATGACAGTAGTGCCAACTTGCACATAATGGGAACGCCCTTAGGGTGTAACCAGACAGCCCAAAACTAGAGAAACATCAGCCCCGCCTTCAGGAGCAGTTAAGCATGAAGATCCCACCTGTAAGGTCTGTATAAACTGAACATGTTAGACAGATGATGCTCAAGCCTAATCGGATAGCATCACCAATGTGTTCGCTAGAGCTGAAGGCTCTGCCCTTCTGACCTGACGCAGCCACTGGCTTGGGACCAACCTGCAGCTCTCCGCGATGCCAGGGGCTCGCTCTGGAGAGGCTAAGGGCCTTTTGCCCTTTCACTCTATCATTTAAGATTCGGTACATCCCCTCTCTGTGTGTCGGGTGTTAACCTGTGGGGGCAACTTAGGTGTCTGAGGAGGTTCCAAGCAATAAACCCGGCGTTGTGGAAAGACACAAATGCGTTCAAGAGTGTTACTTCGGTAGCCCTTTCTCTTGTTCACCAACAATGGGAAGAGAGATCGTATATTTCTTTTTACTTCTGTAGAAAACACAAGGGGAGAGAGCTCCAGGGCAGGCAGAATAAATGAGAAAAATGAAATGACAGAAAGAATTAAGTCTCAAGTGGTTTGGCTAAGCAAATTTAAATGCCTGAGTGTGTTCTTATAAAACTGATTTAGGTTCGTTGTGTGTTTGCTTCCTTTCCTTGTTATTTATTTTCTACTATTAAGCAGTTTTGGTTTGCTTATTTTTGTTTTTATGTAAATGTGAAAATTATTTTAGGGACACTCTACAGAGATTTACATCCACACATCCAGTTGGGCACAGATGACGTTTTTCCCTAGAGCATACTGGCAGAGACACTGAGCATTTTCTTTTTCTTGAGGGCATTTAATAGCTACCTTGTAGAATGACATACTTCTTCATATGTTGTTTGGCTTTCACGATGTCAATTACATTATCCTAAGATGTTCCTTATTCATTTTACTGTTTTTGCCCTGAATGTCTAGCACACCTTCTCTAGTACTGGTAAGCTTGGGCATGAGAATAACCTGACTTCCTACTTGTATGCATATCATCCTGACATCTGATTCTCCTAAGGGGATCCAAGATCGCATAAAGCTGCCATGTTATTACAGTCCTTCATGAAAGACTGCCTGAAGTGATGTCACAACATCAGACATTCAGCTCCAGTTGACAAGGAAACATCACTTACAGAAAAGGTTACTTTGAGCATGTTTTTATTTGAGATGTGACAACTCCATCTAATCACCTAAATGATGTATCTGTGAAAATAACATTAATATCTTATTCTATTACTCTTACATTTATTTAATTATTATCTATCCAGTTTTGTTTTTTATTTCATTTTCAGACTGCCATTTTCACATTTATATTAAAAACTGATACAGAATGATTTAATTTCTTATCTTTAATAGTAATATAGAATCTTAATTTTCGATATCTACATAACTACCATATGAGTTTTGAAAGCTTTCTTACTACTATAGTTTAAGTCAACTTATGTAATAAAAATTATCATACATTTCAATAATCAAAATTAAATGTTTGCAAGAGTGTTATGGAGTATTAAAGAGTAATTTTTAGAGACAAACCAAGATACAGATAACAAGGAATAAAACTTTAAATGTAGCACATTTATTTATATAGATGGATAACTGCATTTGTTTGTTATTACTGTAAGACACAAGGAAGGTCAAGGCAATGTTCATGAATTATTGGCCTCCTAAATCTTTTCTTACTTTGTCTTTGTTTTCTTTGAAAAGGTATTTTTCAACAACTCTGAAGTGTACGGCTGTACCAGTTCTTACTAAATAAGTTTTGAGAATACTCCATGCAATTTCGTCCTTATGATTGTATTATACATCTTCTAGGTGAAAAACCTTCAACCACATTATTCTAAGGAAGAGAAAAAAGCTTCTGACATCCTCATCACTCTCTCTCTTTCTGACAGTCCCAATAGAGCCTCACACTGCTACCTGATTTTATCTTCTGACAGCTAGCCAAGCAAGCCACCAATTCAAATGACAGGGAGAAACAGGGGCAAAAGGGAGTAAAATGCTAGGTTTAAATAGTTGCTTGAAGCTATTTCTCATAGCATAAAATACAGTATGTCATAGATCAAAACAATGTATTCTAAATTCTTTAGCTAAAATATACAATTCTAGTAAATCCTAGTCTAATTCTAATGAGTTTTTACTATCTCATCTAAGATTATTTCTTCGTCAGCAGTCTTGAAGGATTCTGCATATTATCATTTAACATTACAGGTATCATCACTTTATTTCAGGGAAAAAAAAATGAGTTGCAGGATGCCCTAAAATTTGTACCCATGGGATTTTAATATATGGAGGTGACTGTGTGATGAGATGGAGAGGTGAAGGACATGAAGAATTATTATTATTTACATTTCCTGAGAAAAGGCAGCACGCTGCACCATGCAGGGCCTCATGCGCAAGCGCTGAGTTTGGTCAGGAGGCAGAAGCAGGGGTGCGGGGCATAGCCCAGGCCAAAGTTTCATTACAGCATTTACAGAAATGCAAAGCAGAACGGAGTACATGGCTTGGATTTGGCTCGTGTGAACAATTCCTGCAGGGTTCAGGCTGCAGGCATGGTTTCTAGCTACCTGGCACCTGGCCCTGGAACGATTTAGAGAGGGGGCGTATTGGCTTGGTGTGTGAGAGTTAGACAAGGAGATGGCTGGGACTACAGACTCAGGACTGGCTGGTCTGTAAGTGAAAGATCTGTTCATAGGCAAGTTGTTACCATCTTTGGGAGAGGTAGGCTCTCCCAGGTCTCTAAGGCCCCCAAGTGCCAGAGCACCAAGAATACAGAAAACAAACATGTATCAGAAAAAATATATGCACACCAGTGTTCATAGCAACATTATTCACGGTGGCCAAGACATGGAAGCAACCGACGTGTCTTATGATAGATGACTGGCTAAAGATGTGCTACGTATTTTCAATGGAATATTATTACTCAGCCACAAGAAGAAATGCAATACCGCCATTTGTGACAACTTGGATGGATCTTGAGATAATCATGCTAAGTGAAATAAGCCAGACAGAAAAAGTTGAAAAGCCCATATCACTTATATGTGGGATATAAATCTAAAACCAACAAATAAACATGACAAACAACGACTCATGGACATGGACAGTAGTAAACTAGTGGTTACCAGGGAGTGGGGGGGGGGCAGGGGCAGTAGGTGGGTAAAAAGGATCAAATATGTGGTGAAAAAGAATTCTAACTATGGGTAGTGAACATACAATGCAATATATGTGTGTGTGTGTGTGTGTGTGTGTGTGTGTATACACACTTATTGTTGAATTGTACATTTGAAACTTACTGCATTCTGTTAACCAACGTCACTATAATAATTTAAAAAAAATAAAAAATACAGAAAATAGAAAATATAGTTAATATAATTGGCCTCGTGGTGAGTAGATACCAAACAGATAAACAATGAGTCTATAAAACACAGAGCACTTGTCTTAGTAAAAAAATAATATATTGTAAAGATCACTATGAAAGAGGTTTCTGACTTGTCAAGGAAATATTATTTTTATGTTAGGCCCGGCAACTTTACTTCTCACAAAGTAACTTTACTGCTATGCTTAAAAATAGAGATTTTCAAAAAGCTTTCAAAAAGAAAAGAATTTCCATCAAAACATTATTTCTAATAGTAAAATATGAAAGCAACTCGTTCCCTATATGTGAATGATTAAATGTCACCTATCTATGGATTAGTATGTTCTCTTCAGAAATGACATTTTTCAAGAATATTAATATGGAAAAAAATGTTCCGATGTAATAAGTTAAAAGGCAGGATATAAAATATTTCTTCTAAAAAAACATAATTCTATATTTAATTGAAATACATACTCCCCTCTACTTTAGAAGAAAACTAAAATTGAAAATCTAGTTTCCAGATTTCTTCAGAATTCTCTTCCTATTAAATCCAACCAAAATAAAGTGTTATTTTCTATACATTATGATACTTCGTTGTATCTTTGCTGAATATTTTATCTTGGTACATAGCCTTTATCCTACGCTACATCTTATCTCTTCGAACTGTTTCAAAATAACACCCCCCATAGAATTTCCCCTAATTTCCTTTGCTCTAAATAACCTGTGCAGCACCTCTCCCTGTCTACCCTAGCCTCGAGTCATCAGGTCCTATTTCTTTTATCCCCTACCAAACCATAATCTTCACAGCATTAGTGACATCATCAATGCATATTTTCTTTATGCATAAAAGATTCTCAAGTACTTGTGGCACAAATAAATTAATTACATGTTTGTTACACAAATTTACAAGGAGCTTTGATCTCAGCACCTCCTACATGTGATAATTCATTTGGCAGCAAGTAAACAACTTGTAGAAAAAGAAATATCTTTGACTTGACTTTGTTAAGTGAACCATGTGAATCTTACATGTTCACTGAATTGTGTGCTATGATGTTCTCAACTATCAGGACACTGTGAAATCAAGTGGGGCAAGACACTCGGTATTTAAATCTCACTAATGTTAGAATTTAGTCTTGCAATTATGATTTGTTCATTTTTGAATATGATACATAGTTGATGTTAATATCCGAATAGCTATATTGAGAGTAAGTTAGTATGTCTAATAATTGGAGGAGGTCGTTAGAAATCAATATTTATAAATTACAAATTTCACTGTTCTTACTGCAAATATCACTAATAAATTTGGTATAGGAAATCAATTTTGGTCTAATGTTTTAAGAAAGAAAAAATATCAATCATTATTATTTCACTTCCTACCAAAGGCAAGAAATTGTTTTGTTTTCAGGAAAATAATAAACCTTTTAAAATAAAGTTTTCATTTATATACAATTTTGTTTTGAGTTTTCTTACATCAGTTATTCTTCCCTGACTTCTATTTATGGAGTCTACCCTCTGGTAGAATGAAGTAATTAATTTGAAGAGGGAATACATTCAAAATCAAAATTTCATAAGATGAAAAGTTTCTTTACTCATCTGTAAAATTGCTTCTTTTATCAAAAAAGAAAAGGGTGCAAACAATCCAGGAGACAGCTCTTCCGGGGAGTGAAGACAGCTTATGGAATACATATTAAAAAGTAAACATGGGAGAAGAAGTTTTCCCTGCATAGTATTAACAAGCCAGATGGAAATATGTTTGAGGACACCAAATGACACCAAAGAACATAATGTTTCTGATTTCAGTTTTGTTTTTTGATATTTACTTCCTAACTTTTGACGTTCATTTATTCGGCTTGGCTTTTCTTTTTACTCTATTTTTGACTTCTAGGATAAAAATTATTACATATAAAGTGGAACAGTTGTTATCCTTGTTTAAAGCCATCGATTCTATTGTCTTTCTTTCTGAGTAGATACAAATTCATATTAGTTAATTTGCTAAAAAGAAGAAACACTGTGGGTATGTATCCAAAGAAAACCAAAACAATAATTCATAAAGGTCTATTCATGGCAGCACAATTTACTATAGCCAAGTTATGGAAGCAACCTAAATGCCCATCAACAGACGATTGGATAAAGAAGTTATGGTTCATTTATACAATGGAATATTACTCAGCTATTTAAAAAAATGAAATCCTACCATTTGCAATGACATGGATAGACCTAGAGATTATTATGCTGAGTGAAATAAGTCGGAAAAACAATAAATACCACATGATTTCACTTATATGTATAATCTAAGGACAAAAAGAAGAAACAAATCAAAAACAGACTCACACATATAGTAGACAATTTGATGACGGACAGAGGGGATGGAGAGTTGGGGGGCTGGGAGAATGGGGTGAAGTGTTAAAGAAGTACAAATTAGTAGTCAATAGATGGTCACGGGGATGGGGACAGTTAGCTTTAATACATGGCTAAGTGGAGGGCTAGGGGAACAAGGGAGGGAGCAATTGGGGGGATCATTTTATGAACTATATAGATGTTTAACCAATGTACTGTACATTTGAAACTAATTTAAATGAATATATACATATATGTGTGTGTGCGTGTGTGTGTGTGTGTGTGTGTGTGTGTGTATTAAAGAAGAAACACTGGAGGTAATGGAGAAAAAGACACACTGTAGAAAAAGCAGAGCTGAACCCCGAATAATACAGGGGTTGGAGCACCAACTGCCAACACAGTAAAGAATCTGCAGATACCTTAAATCGGACCTCCATACCTGGACCGATCCTTGAACAACATAGGTTTGAACTGTGCGTCAACTGAAGAGAGTGAGTCACCTAAACTGTGCGGGTCAACTGGGAAAAAGCCATGTGTAAGTCGACCCTCGCAGTTCAAACCCCCATGCTGTTATAGGGTCAGCTGTACAGTACTGGTAAAGGATGTACCTATAGTTTTATGTCTTACTTCTAAATGCCCAATGAACAAACACTGAACCCTCCTCTATAAAATATACCGCATACAAAATTCATCACATTTCCTCTTTAAATCAAAATCAGATAGATTTATATATGTGCAGCCAGATCAAACAATAACTCTACATAGTTTAGACCTCTCTCTTTTAAAGCATAGTCAGGTTAAGTGATGCTAAACTTCTTCCTTTTTTTTCCCTTGATATCTATTTGACGTATATAACCTTGTGTAATTGGGTGTACAAGTTAAATAGATTTATATTTGGTCATAATGATTCGAACTTCTAATTAGTAGTTCTTATTAGAAATTTTATAGTTTTCTTAACTAATGTTTTTATAGAGATCCTCGAGGTTTTTATTACTGTTTACTTTTAGTGCATCACACTTTTATCATGTCAAACTGAATGACTCTGCCAATTTTCAACTATTTTTACCTACTAAAATGTAAACGCCATATGATTCAACTTAATGTACCCATCTCCTCAGTGCTTAGCTCCATCTAAGACATATAGTTAGTGCTCAATACATTTTTGATGGACAATTGAAAAAATGAATGGCAATTCATATGGTGAGAATTCTTGAAACTGCCAGAGTGTGTGTTGCTGCCCTTTAGTTTCCTTATTCTTATTCACTGAAGAACAAGAAAACAAACAAACCAAAAACACGGAACTCGTGCTTTCGTGCCAGGTAATACACGAAAGAAGTGTCCATCTCCTCCCTGACACCACACGCACACACAATGCCAGGGAGGTCTCAGAGACTCTTCATTCCCCGCATAGTCTCCACTCTTGCATGCTTGGCCAGGAAGCTTCTCTGTGACTGTCATCTCTTGACTGTATCATTTTTAGGATTTTCTCACTCAAATTATTTTCTCAAATTATTATTTTAAATATCCACATCTCATCATTACATTATCTGATTAAATTACTGCCATGATTCCACATTCCTCATTTGGTATAATGTAGAGGGCTGTTCGGATTAGAATCTACTCTCTGCTCCAGTTTTAAGCCTCATCCTTCTCATGGTGTTTCTCTTACACTGAAATGCGTACAGTTCCCTGGATAAAACAAATTTCCTCATTTTCAACTCTGGTCCTTAGCACATAATTTTGCCTCTTATGGAATATATTTCCCTCAACACAGGAACTCCACTTGTACTTTCTATCTACATTTTTATTTATATGAAACATTATTCTTTAGGTCTTATCTAAAACATTTTATTTGTGAACTCTAGGTGTTTTTCCTCTTTATGCTACCATATTATATTGAACTTACCTCTGACATCACTTTTCACGCTAATCATAATCACCTTATGAGATATATTCTTTCTCTATGAGACAAAGCATTCATGTATAGTGCTTAATACACTACCTGGCACTTTTTTTTTGTTTTCATCAAGAAGTTTAATATGGTGATTATTATGCTTCAGCTGTACTAATATTCATAAAAGTTCTATGAATTAGGTAGCACTATTATTATAATTTCACAGATGAGCAAACTGAGGCTGAAAAAGGATACTGAACTATAAAAGGTCAATTATTAAGCGGTAGAACTAAGATGAACTACTATTGGCTTACACTTATTATTAACTTAATAAATGAAAAGATGAATGACATATGGAATGAGCACATAAAATTATTATTTTCTCAGTCACTAAATATTTGATAACAGTGACTGTGGCACATCTTCATGACTCAGTTACTCGTCCCTTTGGATGATTTCTCCCCCAGGAAGCTGTCTCAGGGAACGGTGTCTCTGGCAGTCCCCCTGCCAGGATGTACCTTCTGAGCAGTAGATACGAGAGGCGAACTGAGATGGCGGTTACCTTAAGCTGAGTAAACCCCTTCATTACTTTAAAAGACTTTTTCCTATGAATAATTGTACAGACTGTGTCCAGAAGAAGGGCCTCCGGCCAAGAGGACTAAAATCCAGTCCAGAATGTACTGTCATTTTGGAGGAAGAAGTGACATTTTAACTAATTAATTTTCTCAGCAAGTAGGGGCATGTTTTCCAAGTATTCTGCCAGATTGGGTGTTTTTTTTTTTTTTTTAATTCTAATATTTTTCTCATTTTTTACGAAGGCACTAGATATATGCTAGCAGAGAGCCTGGTTAGGAGGGCACAGATATCTAGGTATATATATGACCTTAGAAAAGTTCCTTTATATAAATTTTCTCATTGGGGGAAGGAGGTAACATAATATCTAACTTGACGTATTAATAGGAATATTGAATTATATAATGCATACAAAGCACCGACACTTTGTGTTGCACATAGTAATTGCTCCATAATTATTAGTTCTATTGTTAATCTTACTTCTATTAATATCATCGTTTTCTTTAGAATAAACTAATAAAAACTAAAGGTACTTTATGTTCCTAAATTTGCAAATTTAAATATATTTCTCAGCAAGATGTCACAGATCACTCTAGACCAAGAGTAGGTATCAGGAAGAACGTGAAGTAAGTTCTCAGGTCTATGTAATTTATTTGGAATGTGTGGTGGGGTGAATAATGACTTCTCAAAAATGTCTAGGACTTAATCTTTGGAATGTGTGGCTGTGACCTTACATTCTGATATAACAACAGAATCAAGAGGATGGAATGATGTGAGGAAGGGTATCATAAGTCCAAAAATGAAAGGTAACTCTAGATAATAAATGAGTCAAGGAAAAAGATTCTTCCCTACGGCCTCCAGAAGGAACAACTCTGTTGACACCTTGAATTTAGTCCAGTGAAAGTGATTTTAGATTTCTGACCTCTTGAACGACAACGTGTTGTTTTAGCCACTAAATTTGAGATATTTTGTTAGAGCAGTAAAAAGAAACTGATATAAAAAGTGATTTCAGACAGCAAAGTGAGGGAGAAATGAAATAAGAGGAAAAATTAATCATTATCAATTAAATTGCCATTATACACACACACATAGACACACATCACATATGTATGCATATATGTAAGTGTGTATATTTTTATTTGGGTGTGTGTGTGTGTGTGTGTGTGTGTGTGTGTGTGTGTGTATTATTTGGTGCTTGATTCTTTTGGATAAATCTGGAAGTAAATATACCTCAGAATTTTCTAATACCCATCAAGGTATAAAAAAGCTGGGAGGTTTAAACACGAAGTATTTCCTGACCAAGAAGAAATATTTGACCTCTCAGCATTGCTTTCAGCCATAACATCAATTTCTATGACCCAGCTGTGTTTCTCATCCATCACCTTTTTGGTATTCTTTTTGGTATAATGTCCCTTTCCTGTTTCTATGATAATGGGAAAGAGCTGCCACTTGGTGCTCCGTATTATACCTTCCAACCATTGCGCTTTGGGGGGGGGGGGCGGGAAGTGAAGAGGGAAATACTATAAAGCGTCGAGTAGCTGGAAATGCAAGAACAAAATTTCTTGCAGATGGTCATAGCTTCGGTTTCATACTTAATTTTTCTATATGACTCAATGAAATCACTTAACCACACAAAAATACTTAACATTTGAAATTGGAAAATTACTGCACTAATATCATTAGTAAGAACTATCATCAGCAACACAGAAAACACTCAAATATCTCTAATCCAGAAAATTTTAATTACCTAACCATGCTAAAAGTAACAAAATCATTCTCCCCGCTGCTTTTCCGTCGCTTAGAAAATAAGCCCGAGTACAATAAGTTAAATGCTACTTTTCTTATTTGTGGAAAGGAAGCAGTCTGAAAAGAGTGCAGCTGCCTCGATACATCCAGAAACCCTGGTATCTTTTACAGAATCACACACATGTTCACAAGCATGCACGTGTGTGCACGTGCGCACACACGCACACTCAAGAGGCAACCCTTTTTATCTTTTTACTGTCTACTAAAACACACTTTGGTATATCAGTTAATGACAGATAAAATGACAGATAGAATGGAAATTCAACTTTCAAGTAAAAAAATCAGTTTCTGATGATTACTTAACTTTATTATTTGAAATCATTCTTGAGACATTCAAAAGGCAGTAGGTATTTTAATGCTGAGTACAATGAGGTGCTATGAATGTAGTATTTGAAAAGCCTCATCTTAAGCTGCACTGGCATTGTCACCGCACCCAACTGAAAACAATCATCAGTAGAAGGCTACTTGTATTCATCAGTGTCAAGGTTTAAACAAAATTAAAATTTTTTGTCTGATGTTGCTGCCCACGTCTATGAAAATACTTCAAATTTTAGATATGAATTTAGGGGTCATGACCATGTGTTTTGAGTATGCTACTTTTTTGTGATTCTTTGTCTATGAAATTTTCCAATGGCTTGCCCCAAAATAAAATTCATCTGTCAGAAAGCTGTGTAGTTTTATTTAAAAATAATAAGTACTTATCATCAAGTCTTCTTGTAACAACTTATTTATATACATGCAAAAAAAATCTAAGAAATTAATTGCAACTAAAACTTACATATTTTAAGGCTCTATACTATTTAATACAATAAAATACTCATAATTTCATTCACATGGAAATGCTCTCCTTACTCAAATTCTTTGTTTCATTTCCTGTTTAACTGCTTTTCTCAGTGTTTTTTTTTCCAGCTCCTTTTACTCTGTTCTTAATTTTTTTTTAATTCTTTCCTTCTCCCTCCTTTCTCAAACCTATTTTTATCTACAACCATAGCTTTATTTTTCCTCCAACAACTCTCGCACATAAAAGATATACTAGGGCACTAACAAAACGTAAACTTTAGAACCCATCATTTACACAGGCTCCATTCATATTATCAAATATCATATTTTAAAATTTTAATTTTGAAGGCCTCTGAAACTGTACAGGTTTTAATACTGTAAAACTTATCTCAGCCCCTTCTCTTGATTGTGTACTCCTGACCTGTAATTTCTTTTAGACATTTACACCTAGAAATGCTTTCCAAGAGAGAGGAACTCACTCTGGAACCCAAACTCAGTACGTACAATCTTAGCTTATACTATATCTAACCTTCTCTTTGGATAATTCCCACAATAGTAATTTAATTTTTATGCAGCTAGTCACTGAACTAAGAAACGTGGCAGCCATCCTTAATCTCCCATATATTTCAGCCCTAAAGAACTCGGGATAAAATTAATTTTAAGCATGGTGCACAAAACCCTGAATGTGACTGACCACCACTGGCCTCTCTTGCTAAACTACCAAAAACGTACCATAAACTATTTACATCATTCATAGATTAATTAAACCAGTAACAGCTCTCTGACTTTGAATTTACTATACCTTATGCTTAAAAGTCTTTCTCTATCTTTCATTCTAATTTAGACAGCATTGAAACTCAGGCTTATACTTCTCACCACTTCCTGAATATTTTTGATAACTTCCTTTGTCAGCGTTCACCCATTCTCCTAAAATGTACACATTTATTTTTTCATAATAGCACTGCATTTGACCTCTAGTGGAGTTCTTTTTAAATCAAAATTTATTAAAATGTATTATGTTATCCCTAACTCCACCAGAGGACTTGAATTTCCATTATGAAGACCTATTTTATTCATTCTTATATTCTTATTGTCTAACACAATAATGACACAAATAATAGCACCCAGTAAGAATGCTGAATGAATGAATGCATTTACTGATTTATTTTAGATGAAGAGTTTATGTTCCAGTCCAATACCAAACCCTCCACTCGTGCTCATGACCAATCTATTCTTTTCCATTATTCAGGACATCACTTGAATAATTACTGCATCTGTCTCCTGCACCTTTTGTATAATTTCTCTCGTCTCTACTAGATTTGTTTCCATTGGCAGCGAATTGCTGCCAATATTCCCCATCTTTAAAAAAGTCCACCTTTCACCACGCTTGTCCTCCAACTATTACTCTATTTCTTTGTTTCTTTCTAAAAATCTGTTAGGAAGAGTTACCTAATCATGTCCCTAATTCCTTTTTTGTTGTTGTTATTGTGGCTTGGGTCCTTTATATTTAGGCTTTTTTCTTAACATCCACTTCACCATATCTGTTCATGTCATCCATTTTTGGGCACCCAATTGTTAAACATTCACCTTTCATTCTTATCTTCCTGGATTTATCAGATGGATTTGACACAGTAGATGAGGTTCTTCTTTGCTTAATTTCACTTCCCACCTCATTACTTACTTTCTTAGTTTCCTATGCTCTCTCAGTCTCTTAATTGGGAAAGATGTAGAGCTCTTAGAAAGCTTCCAGTTGTTTGCCTGTGAGCATGTATTCATGTTACCTCAAACAACGTTGTGCTTTTAATATCACTCATCAAACATTTCAAAAATTTGTAACTCCAAGTCTGACTTCACTTTTGAAGTCCAGATATATACTGAAAAACGTATCTGACTCGTCCCTCCTTCTAATAGATAGCTCACACTTAAGACATTCAAACTCTTAAATTAACTTCTCCATCCAGTTTCTCTGGATCCAATATTTGGAGTTATCCTATGGTCTTCTCTTTAATGTTCTTTGTCCAAAGTGCATTATCGAATGATCAGTAAATCCTGTTGATTGTACCTTCAAAATATATATAGTGTATAATCACTTCTTACTACCTTTACTGCTACAATCCTACTCTAAGCCGCCATTGTATCTTACCTGGAATGCTGTGGCATTCTCCTAAGTGCTCTCCATGATTTTCTCCTGTTCCTTTAAAGTGTACCTTCAATTCAGCAGCCTATATGATCTTTTGAAAAGATCACATACATCAACTCAGATGAAACTCTATGAGATTCTCCCATGGCTTCCCCCACTTTTGCCTTTTGCCTTTCTTTCCATAAACTGTAAATCTTTCCTTACTATCTGCATTTAAAGTTCAATTTTAACTACTTTTTTCTATTGTCATTGCACTATTCTTTGAGAATATGGTCACTTTATTGTTTCTCTTATAGTATTTAACTAATCCTCTTAGGCTTTCTCAAATTAAAAAAAAAAAACCTCTAGTTTATAATGCTTCTTTAATCATTTCATTGCCATTTTAGTTTTATTTAGAATGTATAAAAGATACCATACTTGAAAACACTAGTATATTTAAGTAGCCTCTAGCCATTTTAGTTTGTTTTACAGGCTTTTTCAGGGCATATATTTTTTACAAAGTACATCATATATCTGACCACATATGTGACCCCCTTTATTCTTATCTACCTCCTCAGCTCCAAACACACGGCGACAGATGGAGATCTGACTTTGGGCGGTGAACATGCAATGTAACATACAGGTGATGTATTATTGAATTACACGCTGGAAACCTATGTAATCTTATTAATCAATGTTACCCCAATAAATTTAAATAAACAAACAATGGTATCTAAAAAAAGAAATATACACACAAACATATACACATGAACATACAAATACAAGGTCATTTTTGTGAAAGTGTCTTTGGACTTTTCCACCAGGCAATGTTTCCTAAATTTCTTCTACATGGGTTTGACATTTGTCATGTAAAAATGACCGAAATGTTCCTGATTACGTTTATTTTCCAGCAATGCCACCCACCATTATTTACTGATGGTTTTTAAAAAGTGTATTTCTCCTTGTAATGATTGACTACCCAATAATTAACATAATGGAATAAATACATTAAAAAATGAAATAATAAAAACATGTAAAATTAGAAATATAACCAAATTTTGTTGCTAAGAAATAACAAACAGTCAATAGCAATTTAGGATACAGCTAACCACATGTTAGTCATTGACATAAAGTTCTCTAATGGGAGAAATCTGAGTAACGTTCATGGGTACAAAAAAAAAACCTTGCAAAATGTTAAATTTCTTCATTATATTTTACAATGTGCTTTGACAATATGTTTTATTACAGCAATCATTCTAGCCTTCCTTTAGTCCTATACTGAGTCAAAATAGTGATTATTTAGAAAAAAAAAAACTGAATTTCACTAAGGTGAAAGCTGGGTTTTATTCATCATGCATTAATTCCTTAATATGACATTGTATTTCCATAGATGAAGTGCAGGCCTCTTTCTAAACAGAGTCCACATGTTTGCAGCTTGCCCAGGCCATATTCCTGTTCCACAGGTAATAATTACTACAGCATTTATCAAAGTGGCTGTCGGCAAAAGAGCCATGTGTACCTTCTCCTCTCCAATTGTTACAAATGGAAGAGACTAGAAAATTAAAAATAAAACTTCAAGGATGAAGGGGCAGAACAAAATATTAATCAGTTTCCAGCTGAGTTAGTGTAACCACTAAATCTTACTTTGAAGTAAGCAAAGAGCTGATCCTTGGAGAGAAAAGAATGAACATAAAGGAAGCATTTAAAAAAATCTCTCATCTTCTTTGGAATATTTGTTGCTTAAACTACCCATTATTTTTAGTATTAGAATGTAAAGGCTTTTGACTAGGCTTTGAAACTGATATGCTCTTGAAGTTGTTAGGGCTGAAGGAGAGGAGTGACATCTTTATTAAAGCATTTTTTGATTATAATAAACAATTCATATACATGGCTCTGCTGCTTCTATGACCAAATATCTCCACGTATATTTCATTTCTTTCTCTAGAGCATCTCCCCAGCCACTACATATACATATGTATGTGTGCATGTACATACACACATATGCATGTACATACATTTAAGTGGAATAGTTATTTCATATTAAACCTCTTAATTCAAAGCCTAATACTAAGATGGCATCAAATATTTTATATGTGTAGATTATTAATGAGATAAAAAATATTCAAATCTGACTATCTTGTTTCCCAATTTACAGTAAAATAACTTTGGTTATTGTTCATAAATGATGCATTTTAAAAATTGCTCTTACTTTTTGAAATTTAATTTGAGAAAATAATTCTATAGAAATATTTTTAGTTGATTCTTTTGTTCATTTTTCATTATTGTTTGATTTTAACTTTTATTTTTGATAAATTATATGCATAATCTTTACTGTAAATTCATGACAAATATACATAAACCCAATGATAGACACTCAGTACTTAATCTCTCTTGTTAGTATATTACTGCTATACTACAGCTTGCATTTTGACACTTAAAATCACACATTCACACACACACACACACACACACACACACACACACACACACACACACATCTGTACCCTAATTGGAGTTAAAGTAATTGAATTATGCTATCAGATTTAAGCAAAAGCATTTTCTAGCAATTAGATTTTGAAATTTCAATTATAAGTGTATAATGCAGTCATTACTATTTTCATCAAATATTGGCAAAGTCCTCTCATTTGAGTGGCATTCCTATTCTAAGTTAGAGAAGCAGAGGCAAGAGATCTGCCCTGGATGGGGGGGGGCCCTCTGTCTCCCTAAGAACTAGGGGCTTGTTGAGCTGGGCTGGATGAGCGCTGGACATAAATCAACAGAAATGGTAATGTATGTTTCAACTTAGCAAAGCGTGGACATTTACGAACCCCCGTTCAATCTGTGAAATAATGACGAGACTTTTGATTTTTTAAAATTATACCAAGTTTGCTTTCAATTTATTTTTATACAAAAAAAAATTTTTAAGAAGGTTAATTAATCCAGATTTTACATGCAAATATTATATACTGTTTATACAGTTTATAAAAGCTTACATACATATATGCCTGTCCTTTTCTGATTTTATTTTGTCTCTTTCATTTGTGAAAATCTTACTCTTAGGTCAGCTTTAGAGTTAAAAAGAAAAGGGATTATTGTATGTTTCCATTTGATTCGAATTTGCCACCTTAGACATACCTCACGATGTGACTAAGGCTTTGAAGACCTTGGCTGGTGTGTAGGAATATTAAGACCTATTTGTATAAAAAAAAAAAAATGCCCCTTTACATATTTAAGTTTTAAAAAATATTTGCCATGTTACAAACAATTGCATTCCTTGAAAAGTGATAGAAATGTGTCTATTTTAACTGCTGTTTACAAAGCCAGGTACATTTACTGGAGGACCCTTCCATTACTTTCCAATATGCATCCTTATTGAAATACCTATGAGAATAAGTTGGTGTGATATTTGTGCTTGCATGCAATTTCATTGTTTCTATTAAGTAATTGGGAAGAAGGGGAAATGAGGATCCTTAGCCTTGAATGAAGAAGTGATGAATATTTATCACTTTGGCCCAGTCTTTCTCCCTCAGTTGAGGTAATAACAGTTAAATCACCTCGCTGCTTTAAAAATTACTAAGTAGCCTCCATAGTTTGTGCAAAGCATACATGGGTCCTGAATATGTAGTTAGATATTTGGAACAAAAAAAGAAACATCTTAAGCAGAAAGCTGCAGGTAATATTTGAACATTGTTTAACACTGTCTTAGGTAGAAAAAAGGAATAACAAAATAACCTCTTTAAAGGTAGTTTTGTGTCACGAAACTTTTATCTCATTGTTTTAAAAATAATCCATTTAGACTTAAATCAGAGAAAAAAACTATTTGTTATTTTTCACAGGGTTTTAAAACGCTATCTTCCCCATTTCTTATGAATATCTTATGAGATAAATGAAAACATCTAACTAATGCTTGGCTCATAGGAGGCACTCAAATATTAGTTTTTGTCTCTCAAGATGAACCACTATGTACATTTGTTTTTAACAGACATTCAGGGAATATTATTTTTTATGATTTATTTAGTTTAAACATATATCATTGTTTTACTCCAGAGTCAGAAAGTATGTTAAAACTGCATGATTTGAGCCTATCATTTTATAAATCAATTAAAAAAAAAAAAAAACCATGAAATCTAAGTAACTAATAAGGGAATTCTAAGTTAGAACAATCCAGTTTGGGGTTTTATTTCTGATTTTCGGCCTGTGTTCTTTCAATTAGTTTCTAGCCTTGTCTCTTTACCTGATTTATCAGCTCCATGACAGCAGGAAGTAGATCTGTGTCTGGATCGCCCATAATGTCCAGCGCAACTGCCAAAATGCATATATGTCCATTTGATATATTCTGTTAAGTTTGAAACTAATGGAGTGTACTATAATGCTAAGATTGTGCTGTTGGAATATTGAGGGATAGAAGAATGGAGCAAGCCTCAGCAACACGGCATGGATGGGAATCGGAGTATCATGCCAGTTTGGAAATAACATGGTATTTCTGTCCTAACACTGTTGATATTATATGTATTATTGGGAAATCTGAGTATTCTTCTTTATGTTTCTTTAGTAAAGAGAAATGTCTCTGTAAAAAACATTCAGAATTATTCCTATAATATTCTTTTATAAAATAATAAATGAACAAGAAAAATATATTAAAGTTTTCATTAGAGCCCCTGCTTAATCCTCATATATAATCTTCCCTTGTTTCTTTTAAGCCCTTATCATGTAAGCTGCTTCATTGTTAATTTATTTATAATAGAAAATATTTAATTGAAGTCATCATAATCAAGGAAAAAAAGGGATTCATTTCTACTCATCTATGTTAGCATATGTAGAACCGTTATTTTATATGTACAGAACATTAAAAATGTTTACTTTAATCACTTCACATTTTTCTAGTAAATAGCAATACCCATCTTGCTTTAAATATTTTAAACAAGTCCAAATTGTTTAGTGAGACTGCAAGTTTTTTGTGGTTGAAGAGTTTCATGAAATTCCAATAGCTCTACAGTTGGAACAGTTATTTTCTAAATATTCAGTTATTAGAGGATGATGAAGATTTCCAAAGAAATTGATGCCCACATTCTCATTCAAATTGGTGGGTAAAATAGCTTGTGCTTTGAAAACCATGCCTAAGTAATTAGGGGGGAATATGGCATTTTGTATTCTTGGCTCTCTGTGATCCTCTCAAGTGAACATATGGAAATGAATATGGGATTAAACCAAATACTGAATACACTAATTCTCCTCCACCTCAGTTTTTTCTTTTGATTTATTTTTTTCCTTTTAACCCAAATTAAATCTCTTGATATTTTGGTTCCTATTTAGAATAGCAACAATTTCCCCTGAATTGCTTTTATGTTACATTAAAAATCCAAGGGTAAATGTCATTAACTGCAGTTTTAGCCATTAGTCTCAGCCCATCATTATACTATTGACATAACATAGAATTTGTCTCTGTATGTGCAATTCTGACTAATTCAACTCTCGACTGGAAAACTTTTCTGAATCCTTTAAGTGTAATGATTTAGCTTAAGCAATATAGCCATCAAAGAGAAATCTGAAGTAGTAATAGTTGAAGGTAAAACTTAAAAATAATTTCTTACTTTTATTAAAAAAAAAAGTGACAAGGGTATAAGCCACGTCTTTGTTTAAAGTATGGAAGTCTGTGATAAAAAAAAAAAAAGTAAATATAAACAGAGACCATGAACATAGAACAACAAAAGGAAAATATAGTTATTTGGACATTATATATATATATATATATATATATATTAATATATATATATATAGATCATATAACATTGAAATAGAGTTAGCAATTCTGAAGGTATTGTGTGAATATATAATTTTGTTACATTAACGTAAACATACAGATTGTTTGTTTATATATTTGTTTATAATACTTCTACATACTTAAGTTTGAAATACAAACATTTAACCATTATACTTTAAATGTTTGCTATTTTTGAAAAACATTTTTAGCTACTGTCTCCTGAAAAAGAAACAAATGAGTCTTCATAAATTTAAATCCTTCCAGTGGTGTTAAAAAAGGACCCAGATTTTAGGTTTCTTCCACAAAAATCATTTCTACCTAGGCTTCAGATCTTGTAAATATCAGCTCCCAGGAGCATAGGATAAAATATAATCTATTGAAATACCAGACCTAGAGAGCTAACTAGAAAAGTTTTACGGAATTTGTTGCTCAAACAAAGGCACATACCAAGATAAATATCAAGCAAACAATCAAAGACTCATGAAATACTGACAGTAAACAAAATACATGAATTTACTAGGCAGGAAATGACAAATTCTTTAACCACATAAATAAATTATTTTAGAAGGTTCATTCATTAACTTTTCTTTAAGCTTGTCAAATTGAGCACTCAACGCTTGGCCCTTACTAAATAAAGTCTGGTCTCCACTTGAGTGCGGAAGGAAAAGGTAAAAGTGTGAACACATACCTACCTCTTTTATTCTTGACTTCTTGATCCACAGGCAGGAGATGCTCAGGATTGACTGCCATGTTCCCTGGAACTGAGATCTGTGGAAAACAATATGTTAATGTTAAATTAAAGGCACGTCTTGGAGAAAAAGTGTCCTGCTGCTGGAGCTCACTTTTTCAGGAACAGGCTTTGTGGTGATTGAGTTAGACTGACTTTCACCATCAACATACACGTGGTGCACCCTATAGTGGTTCCATTTCCTGACCGGAGCTCATCCCTCTCGTAGTGTTGAAGTAAATGCTCCTGTCAGTCAGAGTGAGCCACGAGCTCATTACTTCCCCCAGTGATATCCTCTCTGCAGGAGCCCAGGAAGACTTCTTTCTGGCTTATTTACCAAGAAAGCACACTCAGAGGAACAGACTGTGTGAGTGCATGTACCTCTGTGTGTATAAACTAACTTTTTAGTCAACATTTTTATAATGTTTAAAGATAAATTAAGTAATTCTTTAACATTAAAAGGTTTTTATAAAGAGGAAACTCTAGTACAAAATTAATCCTAATTATAACATGTTACTAAAACACAGTGGCATAACAATATTAATATATTTAGTATGTTTTTCTTTTTGTTTCCAAACTGAAATGGCTTTGTTGAAATTTATCTATGTCTAAGTTGATATTGGTATTCCTTTACTCACCTTCTAGGTGAGATCATCAGAAACAGAAGCTAAAGCGTTTTCTTATTTTAATAAAATAAATGCATTTCAAAAAATAAGTAAAAATATTTCTTAATAAATAAATCAAGAAAATTCTCATAAAGATACATAACTCCTTAAGTCACATACAACTCAAATATTAAATTTAGAGGCACTTTTTTGAGAAGAAAGTAGGGCAAATAGGAAATAGAAGAACAAGACATTAGTTCAAAAGGATCTACTTGACTGGAAATCTAGAATTATTGAGTTAAATCCTTCCCCTTGGGGTTTACCAAGTATACATTTCAGAATTCGAAATTATCTCCTCTCCCTATATATGATGAAACTAGCTTATCACACACAGCCATTCTAAAGACAAACAACTGAATAGAAGCATTCTGTTTTATGGCAGGTTTTTATTTTCTGATCAATGAACAATTATGAAACCTTCATCATGTTCTTATAACTGTTAACAATGCTGAATAGTTTAAAATCAGAAGAGATCTGTGAAATCCATGTACCATTTCCCAAAATACATTCCAGTATATTAGTTCTGCAAAATATTCTAAGGGAAAATGATGATGATGATAGTGGTTGTGGAGGAGTTACATGAATACGATTGGAAAACTGCAAATTATATCTATCTCTTGACAATTTACCAAGCATATTAGTATACTGAAATCTAGTATCTGTGCAGTAGAGTGTTACACACTCAAAAACTGTTTAACAAATATTTTCCAAATTTAGATGCCCACGAAACAACCTGTTGCAATGCTCATCTACCCCAACTGTATTTTTTAAACACATTGTACAATGTCTTACTCAACAGGTCCTACCTTCAAAGTCAGGAGAATTATAAGTTGTAGTAAGTCAGCCACTATAAGTGTTAAAACAAAACAAAACTAAACTAAATAAAATGAAACAAAAAACAAAAACTTAAGGCTGTGAATAATGAAAATATAAAGAAGTAAAGTAGATTTTAGGTCTCTTTTGAATAGAATTCATGTTTTCTTCTATAGTATACCTTCAAGTGAACAAAAGGAATGCAGTTACATCTGCCTTGTGCATTCTGCACTTGTCCACTCACTCACTGGCCGGGTTGAGAGAGGGTTTATACCACAGAACACTGACAGTCTCGTGTGCTATTGAAGAGACAAAAATTGGTTCTAATGCCTAGCTTAATGATCTCAAATATGCCATATTTCATATGCAGACTGTTACATACTTCTTAGAATTGTGTTAGACATATAAACATTACTGCTGGCATTTTAAAAACTGCAAGAAATTTGGTAGTTTCCTGAAAGACAAACAAAGCAAAGGGATAGCAAAGCAACTCCTTTCTCTGAGAAAATTTTATCCAAAAGACCTGACAGTACTTAAAGCCATTCTAATGAAATTTTACCTGGTGTTTACAATACATTTGAAGTCTTCTTGAATTTTCAACCTTTCCTTAAGGTTTTCCAAAGTTTCCTAGTAATCAATATTGGATTTGCAAGGGATTCCTCTTAGAGTTCTTCAGAATTATTTCTCCAAATGTTGTTTCTACTATAAGTCCAATTTACATATAGTTAACATTTACATTATTCTGATAATGTACAAATATGGTTTAAAGTCAGTGTTTTATTTGGTTTAACCACAAAATGAAATGTTCACTTTGAAGTTTAATGACTTTTGTTTCTGGTTAAGTAAAAACTGAACTTCCTGGGCTCTTATTACACACTCACACACATACGGAGGCAAGCACAGGCACATAGTCATCTATAAACATGGAACGGTATGTTTTATATGTGTGTAATATGTGTATGTTAATATGCATACATATAAATCATCTATGCATTTTTGTGTATAGATGTATTTAGTCTCTTTACCTGGCTCTGCCTGCCTTGGTCTATATATACTACCGTAAGCTAGAACTAGGTATTTCAATTGACATTAGCTTATGTAAATCTAATAACCAGACTCTGATCTATAGTTTAGTAACTGCATTTATATGATAAGACTTAAGAACAGAATAAGGCTTAGATGTTTTCCATCAAACATGGCCCCAAAATACATGGTTACAACATTTGCTGAATGAGAACAATTAAATTGGCAGTTGTTTTCCTTTTGATCCAAATAAACAGAAGGAAAAAATTAAAATTTCAGTTTCTATCTTTAATTTACTCATCATCACGTAGATTAAAAGGTAAGGAAATTGATACCAAAGTTTTATTATTATCAAAATTAACAGGAATTGATTGTTAATGACAAAAATCCTTGTGGGTATTTTATGCTAAAGATCACCAAAAAGATATATTTGAATTAACTGTATTGAAAATTGATCATTTCAATTTTTGAAAATTGAAAAACTTTGATTTCTTAAAAAGGTAACTTTTTAATTTATAAAATATTTGATATATTTAAAACAATGGCAATGTTTTAAGTACTTTCTTTTTTTTTTTTTTTTAATTCTTCAGTAATTCCCCAAGGGAAAGATGATCATCGTTGTTTTATAAAGAAACTGAGGCACAGAAAGATTGAGACTTCTTAAATTTAAAATCTACTAAGATGTATACGTGGTATTCAAATCTAGTCATTCTGGCTTGGGAACTTGTACTGCCTTTCTACTTACTATTTCAAGTTATAATAATTCCAAAATATTTCCACATATTTAGAAAGTCTGGCAAATATAAAGAAGTTGCAAAGATTTTAATATCTCCCAACTGGTTAGTGTCATAGTAAAAATATCAGCAATTTATATTCAGTTTCATTTCCATTATATGTATTTTTGGGTTGTTCTGTTTTCACAAACAGCCAGATGGAATAAGGCCTGGGAGACTTTAAGAATTAATCAGTTGGATGGCTGTTTAGTGTTAAAAGAATTCACAGTAAAGTTAGCAATTGTTTTATTATTCCTCTGAGTTCTGTAGATTGTGTTATTATGCTGAAATATGTGATTTTATTTGAATTGTTATAGGTACACAATTCTAGTTGCATGTATGTTACATACGATGATGTTAAAGTCAGAAAATATTTGTTACTTGTATCTTTTATTACTTATGATTCTATCTACATTGTTCAGTAAGTGCAATTTTAGTGGTACTATATTAGTACAACAAAAAAACATATTTTCACTGCCTTCTAAGGCAGGGGTCCCCAGCCCCTGGGCCGTGGACCAGTACGAGTCTGTGGCCTGTTGGGAACAGTGTCACATAGGAGGTAAGTGGCAGAAGAACGAGGAAGCTCCAGCTGTATCTACAGCCGCTCCCCAGAGCCAGCATCACCGCCTCAGCTCCACCTCAGGTCATTAGACATCAGATTCTCATAAGAGCACCAGATCTTGGTGCCAACAAGGTTGGAGATGCTGTTCTAATTGTGATGTTCTAATTGTGAAGTCCTTTAGAAATTAATTTCGTGTTGACAATTTATATAAATAAATGGTATAATGTAAATATCATTATGTAGAGAAAGTTAATTTCTTGTGTATTTTGCAATTTGAGTAAATGTAAAAATTATCTTTAAAATTCTCATTCAGAGACGATAATCTCTTTTAGAAATTAAAAAGTGCTTCTGGTTAGAAGTGCACATCTGATCAGAAGACCATCAATAAACTTGAATTCATTCTCCGTTATTATTTCTTACAAAGCTGTTTTGACGTTTGAAGAACAAGCTAAGCAGAGAGGCAAAGCATAGGAATTTAATCATATCAATGGTTAGTATTCATCCAAGTCATTACAGAGTAATTCTTGACCTTCTGAGCTTGAATTCAGCATATTTGTATGAGATACCTATTATGAAATAACTCAGATACCTATTCTGTTATAGAAGAAACACAGTGTTGCATAAAATCCTAAGGACTCGTTTGACTTGTGTCAAGGAAAGAATGTGTATATTTTAAGGACCCTTCTCAAAGTTTCACAGCACATTAGCAAAACTACATTATAAACTATATCTCAATGCCTTCATCATTACCAAACACATTAGGAAATGCTACCTTAGAATATAATTTCTGAAACTGTTTCCAGGGCTTCTCTCAGAAGGTGTAATTGGGGACAGCACAGCTATCTTCTTAGTGGAATTATTTACCTTTTTCTAAATGTATAGTTACTTGGTTAAAAATATAATCTGAAGGGTAATCCGAAATAATCTTAAAGTACAATCCAAAGGAAACAGAGAAAATAATACAGTTAATGCATATGATATACTGCACACGACATACTGAAACGTATCATGTTGAATAATAATTGACTGGAATATTTTACTTTATATAACATACTCAAATTACTATTTCAATGTGCAATCAATATAAGGTGTTATAAATGAGATATTTATAATTGTTCTTTGCACTGGGTCTTAGAAATATGGTACCTTTACAATTAAATCACACATCAACATGGAATAACCACATTTTAAGGTTTTAATGGTCACTTGTGGCTAGTGGCAACCAAATAGGACAGCCTCACTCTGCCCTTATGCACTATTTTATTTATATGCTTCATAAATTTGACATCTCCTATAATTGCATTTGTTTTGATGTGTTGAAAGATGACAGATTCAGAAATATTTCTAGAAATCAATACATGTATTTTAAATTTTAATTAAACTTACTGTGATTTATTTATATATAATAAATTGCACCACACAGAGTACAGTTCTATGAGAATTGACCAATGTATACAGGCATGTAAACACCACCAAAATGCAATTTAAAATCTTCCGTCACCCCGAAGTATTCTTTTATGTATCTTTTTAGTCACCTCTCTCCCAAGTCCCAAACACTGATGTATTTTCTGTCACTAAAGACTAATGTTGCCTGATGTAGAATTATGTATCAATGGAATTGTACATTATGTATTATTTCCTTCTGGCTTGTTTATTCAGTGTATGTATGTATATACATATATACATACATATATATATATATATATAATATATGATTCTTCCACTTATGTATAACAATGGTTTGTTTCTTTATAATGTTAAATAATATCCCATCATGAATACATCATAATGTTTACTCATCTGCTGTTGAACACTTGAATTATATCCAGTTTTCGATTATTATGAATAAATCAGCTAGAGACACTCTTTTGCAGGTCTTTGTGGACATTTACATTTCTTTTTTGTATAAATAGCTAGGCATGAGATTTCTGGGACATGTGTTTTCCAAAGTTAATTTTGTTTTCTAAAGTGTTTGTATCTTTTTATGATTCCCAGAGCAGTAGGCCTTTATAACTTTAGCCATTCTAATGGGCTTAGAGTAGTAATCTATTGTAAAGATGCTAACCATCTTTTATGATGTTTATTGATGATCTGACATCTTGTTTTGTGGCATATACATTTAAATTGCATGTCTATTTTTCTTAATTGGATCATTTCTTTATAAATTCTGGATATAAGATCTTTATCAGCTTTATGTATTACTGATATTTTCTCTCAGTTTGTGGTTTGTCTTTTCTATGTACTTAATGATGAATGCTGCATTTTAGAGACCAGAAGATTTGAAATCTGATGCTCAATTTATGATTTTTAGTTTTGTGCTTTTTGTATCTTAAGAAATCTTTGCCTAAAGTATCAGATTTTCTCCTATATTTTCATCTAAATGTTGTATATTTTTAACTTTTATGTTTAGATCTATGGTCCATTTTTACTTAATTCTCATGTTTGATGTGAGGTAAGGGTGTAGGTTTTTTATGTTGACTTTTTCTCCAAATAGGTACCAGTTATTTTAGAGCCTTGCAATTGTACTATAGGTCACTGAAGCTTTATTTTTCTACTTTTTTTTTTTTTTTGTATGTATCTTTGTGCTTCAGTTTAGATATTGCTATGAACTGAATTCACAACTTAACCTGCTCAAACTCTAAATTCCAGTGTGACTATATTTTGAGATATGGCCTATAAGGAAGTAATTAAGGTTTAATGAAGTCAAAAGGAAGAGACTCTTATTAGAATTAGTGTCCTTAAAAGAAGAGATGCCAGAGAGTTTATTCACATTCTCTCTCCACGTGAGCACAGAGAAAAGGCCAGGTGAATACATACCAAGAAGGTGGCCACCTGCAAGAGAGCTGTCATTAGAACTCGACCATGCTGACACCCTGATCTCACACATCTAGCCTCCAAAATTGTGGCAAAATATATTTCTGTTGCTCAAGCCACCCAGTCTATAAAGCACTTTGCATGGCAGCCCAAACTACACAGGTATCCTCAATTGTTATTTCTTTGTGTTTACTGCTAATTTGACTTTCAGTTCCTAATGAGATGCTAACCTCAAACAGTAAATATTTTAATTTAGGTATATTTATCTTAGAAGTTCCATCTGGTTTTTATTTATATTTCTCTTTTGCATTATGCTTTTCCTTATGTGATTCATAAATTCTGCTTATTTGCATGGCTAGTGTTTGTTTTATTAGATCCAAGACATTGCATAGGCCATGTTGAGTATTTTATTGACCGCCTTTAAAAAGTATTGTAGTTTGCTCTGGGAGACAGTTAAGTTATATGAAGAGGCTTTCTTATTTTATTTTATTTTTTTTCTTTTCAATTTTGTTGCGGCAGGTCTGGGGTAGGCTTTACTCAAAGTATATACAGAACTACTACACAGTGTTGGCCCTTCAAAGTGTTATACTGATTGTCCAAGTGTTCAATGTTTCTTTACTCTCTCTGGACAAAATCTGAATTTCATCCCTGTGTGTGGCCTGGGAATTAATACTCATAAATTGCTTGCAATTGTTTCCTTGACTTTTTTGGGGTTTCACTCTATTTGTGTATAGGTTAACAGTCAGCCAAGGAAAAAGAGAACTACTATACTGTTTTTCTCCAAGCTTGCGTCTTTCTGATAATTACCCCACATATTCCATCAGCCTCAGTCTTCCCAACTACAATCTGTATCTCTTCAGCTCAACAAAACTCTCACGATCTGTGCTGCTACTCTCTTCTTGCTCTGTAATCCGGAACTTGCCTTCCTCCAGAAAGAAGAGCAGACCAACTACAGGGCTTGCCTCGTTCCCTCAGGAAATATAAAACCGTAATCCCACCATTTCAAACATTTGTCCAGCTTCCTAACTGTTTACATTGAGAGATATTCTACAGCTCAGTTATTGCTTTACAGGATTTGCAATAAGCATATCAGGGAAAAATATAAAGAATACTTCTGGATATTTTTTTGCTTTGTTTCAGAAACAGGAGTAATGTGGGATGGAAGTGGGACAATAAGCGTGAACTTGAGACAAAGGATTTTCTGAAAGTCAACAGAGTTATGTTGTGAGTACATATCTAAGAGGTGAACTGTTAAAACGGACTTTAAGATAACAGCATTGGGATTAAGAAAAAGGTGGCTTATGAAGAGACTTTAACCATCTTTTCTACTCATATCCCACAACAATTATAGTACAGAAATATTAAAAGTACAAGAGTTTACAGGAGAAGAGGTAAAAGTGAATATCTCTATGATTTTTTTTTTTTTTTTACTTTTACAAAGCAATAGAATAACTGACCTAACAAGTAAAACAGTTCTTAATGTCAATCCATTTTGCGAGACAGCTCCACACAACCAAGCATGTTTACCTGTTGACTCTCTAAGATGCTTAGTATTTGGAGGAACAATTTCAAAGATGTTGAAACCATGGAGGTCAATTTTATGTTAAATTATCAGCTTTTGTTAAAGGAAAGAAATTTAAATGCACTAGGGAAACTTCTTTAAATAAAAATTTACTATTTTTCTTCTGAACTCTACATGCAAAATTCTTATTTGTACAAAGGACTTGATATACATTGCTTAAACAAATTGAGCATCTACATAAAAACTAAGATAATTTGTGTAATTACTGCTGTTTTAAAAGATGTGAACTAAAATATCTTCTGGTTATTTTCTTTAATAATGCCAAATTAATATTTACTTTTCTTTGTATACTACATAATATTTCATTTCTTAGAGGAAGATGGTGAGGTATTACAATACCTCAATAATAGAATTACCATTACAATCAACTGCAAATATAAATATCACTCTATTGTTTAGAGTAATATTATTCATCTTAATAGATAGTCTGGTTACCTCTAGGTAAATGATTTCTCTTTGAACATCTATCAAATGACATAGAACTAGACAGCATTGCAAGTCTGGAAAAGAAGAATCAACTGCATATAGTGGAACGTGAACATTGCGGGTTGCTCAGAAGCATAACAACACAAGACACCTCAGAGCATACAACGCAGACTTTCTTGTTAGTAATTTAAAGATATTTCATGAGTATTACAAAATATATCCTGCAATCTGGGAAAGAATTAATCTCATAAAATATTTAACAATTATAATTGTACACATAAAAAAAGACATCTAATTGTTCCCATTCAGTCCATCACACAAAAGCAAGGTTTCATGACTGAATCACTTCAGTCTGATTGCGGAACACTGTGAAAGACTGGCCTTAGCTGTTTAAAAACATTTGACTTACAAGTTGAGCCACAGAAAAAGAATATGAAGGCAAATCATTGTTAACTTTGAAAACCTCATCCTCACATTTTTTTTTTTTTTTATTTTGAGATGCAGTTAAGAATATTGGTCAGAAGAAATGTCCCACAGGTTAAGACAATTTGTCCCAACTGATACATGTTTATAGCTGTAACCAGCAAAGTCAACGACTTTCTAATTCTCCCCTCTGGAAAAGAACCAAAAAACATATTTCTGTAGCTGCTATAAAATTATTCACTTATAGGAAGAAAGTTTTAATATAATGCTGTTCTCAGAGTCCTGTTGGGTGAAACAGTGAACTTCTGGTGTTTATAATAATAAAGTCCCTTGGAGAAGGTCCAAAATCCATTTGCCTAAAACTGAGTTCTATGTTCCCAATGTTGTTAATAGTGGCATTCAGCCTTTTCCGGAAGAACAGATGCCCACTGTTTGGTTTTGCAAATTTTCACAGGAGATGGGCTATGTCTACCCACTAAGTGGCAGAATAGTTTAGAAAATATCTCTGGCCATAACTTCAATTAAATTTATTAAAGCACAACCTATATAGTTTTAACACAATTAAAACAATATATAATCCTATCTTTCTAAATTGTGTTGCCAGGTTGATGAAGAATCTGAAATAATTTGACTAAAAGCCAAAAACCAGGGTTAATACTATTTTCATATTATTTTATGTAACCAGCATACAACAAATTTAATTTTCATTAATTTTGACACATATATTGAGAAATAGATGCTAAAACTTAAGACATCTAGTGTGCCATATTTCTTTTTTAATCCATGTCATATTTTTTTTTACTATGTCAGTATTCAGATAATTTTTATGCAACTATAATGATAATATTTTTGGATTTAAATACCAAAGACCAGATAGAGTCAATGCTTATTTAGCCATCAGTGATAGATATAATAGATGCAAAGTTTGGCTAGTAACTTGAGACTTCATTCTAATCCAAAAGGACGCAGATCTGTAGCAGTAGCCCATGGTGATGTTTAATTTATTGCTCAAAGAAGCAGAAAGACATTGCACAACTGGTCATTGCAAATTTAATCTGATTCAATTTCAGTTGTGTTATTGCTGCTGTTTATCAAGCCTATCATCAATTTGTTTCTGATTCCCTAGCTAATTCACCAAATAGGATCTTCTCTCTTTCTTCTTCAATGCCTTGATCTGATAATCACGCCTATGAAACTTAAAATGGTAGAAAGACTATACACATTGGCTTCAGAAATCAGAGTTTTAAGATTTTTAATTTATTAACTGTGTTGTCTTGTTTAAGTCATAGCATTATACTTCTGTGTTCTCACTGATAAATAATAGTAGTAGCTATTTCACAGAAATAATGCAAAAAGAAAATGTGAACACATGCTGAAGTGTGATGTGTAACCTGGTGTGAATAAATCGTTTGTGAGATAGTGGTTAGTGAAGTGTGGCACGGCGGGGGGGGGGGGCAGCATCAGAAAAACTGGTAGTATCTATTTTGTTAGAAATGAAAGCAATTAAGCCCCAAGCCCGATCTACTGAATCAGAAATTTTAGGGGTGGAACCTAATAATCTGTGTTTGAACAAGTCTTGCAAGTGACTTTGGTGCTGAGTAAAGACAGAACCGTCAGTGTAAGGAATCCTACTTCTTTGTTCTTGGCCTGGCACCTGTGTCTTGCCCACTAGCATCCTTACTCAATGATTTTTCAAGGATCGCTGAGAACGACATTGATCTTTAACACATGGCTTTATGCCATGAATGACTGAATATTTAATATGTAATAAAATCATATCTAGATGATTTAAATATAATTACATAAATACAATATAATTCATGTAAATATTTATTTCGATTTTAATTACATTCAATTTCACCTATCTATCGGTGAGGAGATCGCACATCATGTGTCAGGATCTAGGAAACACCACTGCCTTACTCAGATTTAGATTTTCCTTCTTATATTTTTCAAATTCTAGTCACTCGCTCACTCATTCCTTCCCTCAGTTTTCTTTTTTCTTTCTTCACTCTCCTTCTCCCTTTCATAAATGTCGTATATCATCCTCTGCCATATTCATGTTCTATAGTGTCACTGGTACTATTGGAACTGTGTCGAATATCTTCGTACATTTGTTTTTAATTTACTTTAGACAAATAATTTCCTTTAGATAAGAGAAGTGAAGAGCGGAGAAAGAAAAAAAAAAACAACTACTAAGGGTGTTGTTTAGTGAAACATGTTGATTTTTGTGTGCGCACAGGTTTGGATGCAAAGCAGACTATTTTCCTACTCTGGGTTGAAGGGGAAAACTTCCCTGTATAATGCCTGCCTTCAACACATTTTTTTTTTTTCTCTCTTTTTGTCTCTCGTAAGTCTCTAATACTTTTGTGGTCTGTCTTCCGCTAACACTGCTTTAATGATTTTGTGTTTTAGGCTTTATTCCTTAGGCAAAATGAGTATATCCAAATTGTTTACAAGCTAAAAAATGGACTCCTAATCAAAAGAAATATATCTTTATTAAACATCTCTAGCTGCAGTTGTTTGAGATTTTACTATCCCACTTTTTGGAGGTTTACAAAAACATTCTTATAATAACATTTTTGTGCAATTCTGATTATTTTACCTATTTTAACAGCCTTGTTCAAAATAATATAATGGCATATTTTAAATATAATGTGATTTATAAAATTACTTATGTGCTAGACAAAAGCTCTACCTGTTTTAATTCTCTTAATAGTATAATTTATAAAGAACTACTATTATTTCCATTTTACAGATGAGTAAATGGAAGAAATGAGAGTTTAAATGATCTGTTCAAATTACATAAGAAGTGGTAAAGAAGGGAATTTTTTTAGCAGGGCTAGGGAAAGTGTTAACATTAGTCTCTAGGGTTTTATGTAGTTTTGAATTTTAACTTTTAGACATATGAGAGGTGGGAATGGGAGATTTATCTCTTAATTATCAAGTTACTATTTCTGAAGAAATGTCCACACTTTATATGAAGAACCTCAGGAAAAGATGAAAGAGCCCACTTACTTCTCCCTGACCACCCTGCCCCCCGCCAAGCAGGCCCAGTGTTCAGGACTCCACACTGGAAAGTGTCTACACTCAGAGGTGCCTGTGGGGGATGCAGAGAGAATGCCCACTCATATCCAAATGAGGACATGTTTCCCTTAAGAACAGTCATACCCTTGGGAAATTTTACTTTCCATGATTTTTCAGTTTCTTCAATTAGTTTACCTTTGAATTCTTATCACATTTTATCTTTTCTCTTTTCATGCTTCTATTTTACAATTTTACATCTTTGGCTTCTTTAGTTTTCTTTTTGTTTAATTATTTATATTTATTAAAAAAAAAAAAAAAACCTGATGTTTTCCAGGAAGGAATGAGTTAAGACCAATGAGGTGATTGCCTTGGGACATAAAATTTAAAAGAGCAGCAAAATTTAATAATCAAGATATATATAATTTTTTCATGTAATATTTTTAAAAAGTCACTGGCAAGCTATGCCCCCTGAGCTAGTTTTCTCTTCTTGTAAATAAAATTCCATTGGAACAAGCACAGGAATTATGTGAGGTGAGTGAGGTATAGTCATTACACATGCAGGATAAAATTGTTTTTATATAAAATTTTGCTATTTATTACTAAGTTTTTTTGCATTATTTTAAAAAATATTGTCTATCTATATTGATTATGTACTTATTTTGAACCACCTCGAATTGTTCACCCTGAGGCATGCTGTCTCACTCACCTCACCTGCCCTAGTCCCAACCTGGGAATACTTTTTTTTTTTTTTTAAATAATCCTAGAATCCACTTTCATACTACAATTGCTTTCTCCATGAGATGCACAACTCAACATATTTCCCAAAGCAATGATTCTCTTGTAGATAGAACGTAGGATTAGTAGACTTTTATTTATTAAGTACTCAACATATATCAGGCTATGTAAAGCATGTCCTGCTACAAAAATTCAGAGTAAAAATTCCACACATCTCTTTTATTTTTTTAATAAAACAGAGCAACACTTTCACATATCAAACTGAGATAAATCTCAATATCTAACTCTTGACATGCTTTTTCAGATTTTTCAAAACTATGAAAGGATATGGAATCCGTAATAGTGATCTAAATGACTTCCACACTTAAATGGAAAATAATGCCCATAAAGAATTAAAATCATTAAACTTTCCTCTCTTGTCTTTGTTCCTTGGTATCACATGGTGCCCCCGCTGAACTCTAGTCCTTTGCTGGTCCACTTTGTAATGCCTCCTTGTCTTAGATCTAGCACAAACTGTTATAATCCTACAGATCAAAGAGATCTGAACACTTTCTAGGTCAAGCACAATTAAGTTTCTTTGTGTTGGCCTCCATTCTGTTTACTTACCTATTCTCAATCTTTGTTCTTAAAACTCAAGCAATGTATTAAGTCTTCTGGGAAACTTCATGCATCAGCCTCATGCAAGGAAGATGGTGATTATCTGCCCAAGAACCTGTACTCTTCTTGAGGTTGGTTCAACAGCCTAAATCCCACTGCCTTCAGGTAATTTTGCATAAGATTCTTGTTGTGCTTTTATGCTCTGGGTCAACCTGTCCACCAAGATACATCCACCTAACTTTGACCCCCAATGGTATGGTGAAGAATGTTCTGTTTCCTTCCAGGAAGGTACTTGGATTTTTATGTTTACTGGATCCCCTTACTCTATTACTATTCTTCTCTATCCTAGCAACGTCAAGTAGTGGTACTTTTATAGTCACAAAGGAATAGTAATTCTAGAATAGTGGTTTCCAATAAAAATTTATAGGACCAAGAAGGCAAACTTTTTCAAAAGCAAAGAATGAATAATTAATGCAACATATTTGTTCCCTATAGGAATATTTCTATTTTCTTTCACTGTTTACCTACCTCAATCCATAGAGAAAGGAACTTCCTATGTTTTGTTCCCTTGAGGACATACTATTTCCTGAGGTAGGAAGAACATTTGTAAAAAGGGTCTGATACTGAGTCTTATTTTCTGGAGGATGTCAGTCCAGCATCAAAATCTCTGCTTCCACTTGCTTTGGTCCCCTGCTGTTCCCTTTTTCTCCACACAAGCATAGGTGGTGCCCATCACTGGCACCTTCTTGTTTATCATTCTTCAAGTATTTGGCATTTTCTCATCATCTCCACCCTTCCTCCACCTGCTAATCTCTTTCCCTACCCAGACTATAGAGGACATTCAGTCCTGTATCCGCATCATTAGATTTGTGCACTAATGGCAGAGATTAAAGCCAATTTGGAGAGAGAATAAATAATACACCTTTCATATTATCAAACTGAGATAAATCTTAATATCTAACTCTTAGTACACTTTCAGATTTTCTAAAATTATGAAAGGTATGGAATCCGTAATAGTGGTCTGAATGATTTCCATACTTAAACTAAAAATGATCATAAAAAATAAAAATCATTTTTTATGATTTTATTTTTTAGGAAGCCTGAGCTTCACATTTAAGACACAGTTCCATTTATGATTGTATAAGATATATACTTGGTCATTAACACAGCCAATATTTTTATTGTAAGTTATTAACTTTGTTTTTCTTTTTTTAAAAATCTCTACTGGGTAATCCAAAGGAGGAGAAAGATGAGAGGAGTCTTGTCTCAGAACTTTCAAAACCTTGTATAATTGCATGTTTAATCCTCATTATCAATTCTGTGGATTAGGTGCTATCATCAGTTGTTTTAGGTAATAGAAGTTTAGAGATCTTAAATAAGAGTTACAAAATTACATGGATTGGTAGAGCTAGGATTTGAATCCAGGTTTCCTAAGTCCACATGCTGGCCTCTTAATTACTGGGTTAAAAAGAGAATACATTAACTTCTCCGAGGTTCCTGCAAAGTTCTCTGACATTTTAGCATTACTCCATTATTTCAATACTCCATCTAGCCTTTCACTCCTGAGATGGGCGAGTTTGGTCAAATAAAAAGTGGGTGAGGGCATCAGAATTCTGAACTAAGGATCTTTCCCTTTTCCTCTCTTATTCTCTCATAAAACCAATAACCAGATGAAATTCAGGGCATGTGTTACAAGAATTATTGTGTACAATTAAAACTTTCTCCCATATGGCAATAATATCCTCCAAATCTAACAAGAAAGTAACCACTTTTCTGAAATAATTCATTTACAAATGGTGTAAAAACATACTATCTGTATTAAATATAAAGAACAAGACATGAACTACACACACACACTCACACACAAAATCTGGAAATAACCATGCCCCTTTTTTGCTTAAACTTTTAGTTTGTATGTCAAATCCCCATGTCAGGTAGAAGCAGACAACAACCACACACACATATCAGAAAGTTATGCCAGGGTTCCTTTATAATAGTGTCAAAGTCAGGATTTTTCCTATGGATAATGAAAAATGACCATTGTCAGTTAGTATCCAAAATTTATAAAGAATTCATACTCAAAACCAAAAAAACCCCCAAACAATCCAATTGAAAAATGGGTAGAGGACCTGAATAGGCATTTTTCCAAAAAGGACATACAGATGGCCAATAGTGTGATATATGAAAAGATACTTAATGTCACTAATCATCAGAGAAATGCAAATTAAAACCATAGTAGATATCATCTCACACCCATCAGAATGCTATCATCAGGAAATCAACAAACGAGTGTGGACGAGGGTGTGGTGAAAAGGGAACCCTTGTACAATGGTGAAATTGCGAACTGGTGCAGCTACTTTAGAAAACATTATGGGTTTTCCTCCAAAAATTGAAAATAAAACTACCTTATGACCCAGCAATTGTACTTCTAGGTATTTACCTGAAGAATACCAAAACACTAATTTGAAAAGATACATGCACCCTTATGCTCACTGTAGCATTATTCACAATAGCCAAGATACAGAAGCAACCGAAGTGCCCATCAAAAGAAAACTGGTTGCAGAAGTGGTACATACATATGATGAGATGTTATTCAGCCATATAAATGAAATTTCGCCATTTGCAACATGATGACTAGAGGGTATTACGCTAGTGACATAAGTCAGATAAAGAAGGACAAATATCATATGAGTTCACTTATATGTGAAATCTAAAGAACAAAATAAATGAACAAACAAAATGAAAACAAATTTATAAATACCGAGAACAAACTGGTGATTGCCAAATGGGAAGGGGCTGGAGGGCTGGAGGGCTGAGCGAAAAAGGTGTAGGGATTAAGTACAAACGGGTAGTTACGACATAGTCACGGGGATGTGAGGAATGGCATAAGGAATGCAGTCAATAATGTAATAACCGCATTTAGTGCAGGTGGATACTAGACTAACTGGGGGGACCACTTCACAAATTACGTATGTCTAACCACTACACTGCACACTTGAAACTAATATAAAATAATAATAAATGTCACCTCTAATTGAAAAATAAAAAACGTTCTAAAAGGCCCATTGTCCAGCACGGTCAAGGTAACGTTTCGGCAGTCATGCTGAGAACTGCAGATTTCAGTGTGTACCGCCTGGGTCAAGGTGGGTCCAAAGCTGAAACACGAAGTCACACTATTAACTGGATTCTCCATCACAGCTATGAGAACTGATAATGGGTCTAAATGAAAGAACAAATAGGAAATGGTTAAATTTGAACTTTCTGGTCACTGTCCTGCTTTGTAGATTATATCAATACTGCTTTAACGTCAGATAAAGAATGTTCCTCCTAGTGTAGATTTTTCTTTTTACCTCCCTGACAATCATAACAAAAGGGCAACTACCATAAACCTATGTCATAAAAGTGATAACAGAAAGTGATCCATTCATTAGGTATAAAAACCTTCCAGAGCTTTTCCTTCTTAATAAACATGTCAAGGTAAATAAGCCACTGACGCAAAATAGCACCATGTGACTCATACCCAGTCACTAACTTGGTACTGAATTCTGCCTTTCTATTCGAAAAATTACATCACTCTTATTTTTTGTTTTTGTTTGTTTGTTTCTGAAAACAATGTGGTCACCACTGACATCAGGACATTCGTTTTTCTCTTCGTGAACCTTATACAAACTGGTCTGTGCTGTTTCCCTAAGGTCTTGGAATATTTTGGTCTTGCTGCAGTTCTGGCATATACTGTAAGAGGGTTCGGCGTGTGAGGATGTGTGTCTGCGTGCAGCACAGACCCCATGGTCATCATGAGACTAAACCAAATGTATGTAAATGAAGAGGCGATACTGCTATTCTGAAAATAACTGTAGCCTTCGAAAGAAAGAATAACTGTGTATTTTGTAGTTCTAATGAAGAATACAGTTGCAATTACTATTTGGTCTTTCATCAGCTATCTAGACAGCGATAATATAATTCAAGAAGTATATAAGCCAGATATGTATAGTCTATGATAAATATTTTTAATTAAGTCAATTAATTTCTAATTTTATTAATAGGTAAATAACTTAATCTTTAAAACCCAGGGTTTAGTCACAAATAACCATTTAATGTTCTATGGCATCAGCCAAATCCATCCTGTTTTATATAACCAATGAGTTAAAAATATTTTTTACATTTTTAAGTGGTTGAAGAACAATCAAAAGAATAATGACATGTTAAAATTACACAAAACTCAGTGTCCCAATGAAATTTTATTACACATCGGTTTACATGCTGTCTATTGTTTCTGTACTACGACAGCACAGCTGAGTAGGTAAAACAAGACCTTTTGCTCTGCAGCATAAAATAATAATTATCTGGCTCTTGGCAGGAAAAGTTTGCAGAGCCCTGCTGTTGATAAACTGAGGAAGGGATGAACCCTTCTAGGGAGTCGCATTCCTGAATCAAGGAGAGACAAAACCCTTCTCTAGTTGAAGCAGGTGGTCACGGTAAAATGGTATCCTGGATTAGAAACTTAACCTGAGTTCATTCAGCTTGATAGTCGTCATGAAATATTAGGATCCAGGTTATAATACTAAGAGTTGTCAGTTTTATATGAGTAACACTTGTTGACCCTTTCCCAAAATTTTATATACATTTTTGTCTTTACTTTTCACAACCTTGCACGGTATGTATTATCACAATTTCATAGCTTAACTGAGCTTTGTAAGAATTAAGTAACTGCCTATTGCTTAAAGTTAGTAAAGGGCAGAAACATAATTCTAACTTGGATGTCTCTGACTCCAGGGATTTTACATTTTAATTACAAACTAATGTCTCCCTACGTTAGACAGAAATCTTTATTTCCTTAAAAGTTATACGAAAATGATGTTTTGTGAAAGAACTGAGTGTGCCCCTTAGTTGATAAATATTAGGATACATGACTTGTAATCCCTTTGTATGGAAAACAATGTTTATTAGTGCACAGGGGGAATGTTTTGGCTCTATGTGCAGTGGCATTGCTTGTGCATTTATGGGGTGAAGAGTTCTGAAACAGCATTGAATAGTAACAAATGAAGCACCTGGAAACAGGCATGTTTAAGCCAACTAGAGGTTGTTTTTCAAGAGCATCTGTTTTATATCTCAGCTTAAAAAGCACATTGTTATCCTTTTCTTATGTGACTTTGATGTTTTTCATTTTATAAAAAAAATATTTTCATATATATTTTAGCTTCAAATCAGACATTTGGACATTTTCATTCTTCATTTACAAACGAGAAAGTGGAAGAGAAAAGTAAATTCATTCTTAGAGAGTAATGGGCAGAGGGCCAAAGTACCCAGGCCCCAAGTACTAGTTCTGAACATATTAGTTGTTCCTGGCAGAAGGCTGCTGAAAACACCACATTCTTTTGAGGTGGCCAGGAATAAAGAGAACTGCCTGGGTTTGAGGGGAAAATGCAACGGATGTTTTTTCCGTTTCCCATGTGAATAAATAAATGTCATTAACTTCTTTTAAGATGCGAAGCATGCAATACAACTGGCTGTTATTTAGGGTAAATATACCATTTTGCTTATATATTTTATGTTTTCCTTTGGTTTATAGATGAATTTGATTTTATTTGATATTTAGTGACTAATTCTACTGTTTTTATTTTTGTCCTCTGAAAAAACACAAGATTAAATCAAAATCGATAGACCTATTTTCCTCCATTAATTGAATACTGTGATTTATTCAAATATGCAGGCAGTGAACATTTTTATGAGTGTTTACTGTTCATGCCACTCATGACACATTCCTATTAAAGTCTGACAATTTTCAAATGCAAAACAAATATATTTTTGATTGGCTAAGTGAATTCTGCAGAGGGATTTCACAGAACAGGTCATGTCATGTTGCGTTGTTAGGATGATCTGATGAACCCTATTGTTCCCTCTACTTCAAGAACTGCCTGGTTTTCCACAGAACAAAAGATTCTATGACTGCAGCTACAATCTTATTTTTAAGATAATAGATTGCAACCTTCCTATTGTACTAATATATGATAGTCAAATAGGCTTCCTTGCATATTACCTTCTATCGCAAGGAAAAACTATTTCCCTCAATAAATGCAAATTATGCTGAAATAACACAAATGTGTTATTAGTTACCAATTTATTTTATGAAGCAACTGGGAACTGTTGCCTATTTTGACTCTCCACTGAAAAAAGAATCTTAGAGCTCTAAGACAGCATTTTAGAAGTTTTATCCATGAAAGTTCTTAATACATTTTTAACGTTATTCCTCACAGAGCTGCTAAATTATATGCTAAGATCTAGCATGAAGAAATTACAAAATGATTTTTCACTTTTGTCTTTTTCTACATTTTTATATTTGGTTAAAGAATTAAAGTAAACAGAATTAGTAATACTATCATAGTTCTGTAACGACTATGTCAGAGATTTAAAAAATACTAGAGATATGTCTAATTGGTAAAAAGAAATACAGTCCAGAAGAGAATCAAATTCAGAAAAGTATATTCTAGTGAAATGATCTTGGAAATCTTGAAATATTTTTCCTCAAAGAATGTTCTGCTCAGTGAAATCCACATTTCACATTTCATATGAAAGCAATCACAACAATGAAAATTAAAATGATCAGGTATAAGTATACTGAGATCTCTAAAAGTCAGGGATATTTGTCAAACGAAACCATAACTGGCAGTTAAGATTTGTGCAACTGACATGTATTAATACCATTTTTCTCTGATGTAGAAAGCAAGGTGCTATCTTGAGAGCAAAAGGGGAAGAGCAGGACTAGCAGGTTTAGAGGGGGAGAAAAGGTTTAGATAATTTTTGCATTATACACACGCTCTGCACACAGTGAATGCAGCCCATTGACCTGAAAATACAGACAGCATTGCAGAGTCCAAGACTGTGTCCCGCATTTTCAACCAAGCTTGAATCAATGTGGTCAAACATCACGTTACTAAGGTCAAAAAGCCAGTCAGGCTGGTTGTCTGACTTGAATGACTGTGTGACTAAAGTGATTAGTAGAAACACCTTGAACTCGCATTCATCCCCAAACCTTGTCTCCTGAAAGTCTGCTGTTTCTGATGTTTCTATGGTCTTCTTGTCTGTGTCACTGTTCCTCCTCATTTAGAGCCCACGCTTCCTATTGAAAGCATACTCAATTTTATGCCCTCTTTTAAAGGTTTTCAAATTCAAAACAATTTTTTAAATGATAAAGACAATGGGATTTTCAACTGGTTTTCAAAATAAAGATAACTTTTCTTTATCTTGATGTGCATCGATGCCCATTTGATAAGAAATGGTCAGCAGCGGATCTGAATCTTCAAGTGGTTCCATTTTCTCCACATGCCCATTAGGGCACTGTGCACTAGTAAAGGTCTTTCAATTAAAAAAAAAATCTCATTTTCCCAAATCTAAGTCTTGTTAACTTTACATTGATATTTACCTCTATAGACTCAATTCACTGGGCATCAATTCTATGTTCACCACATGCCATCCGACACAGTTATCATTAGTTACAGACATGATACAAAGCAGGTTATGGCATTTATCAACTTCATTTGAGTGATGTTTCATTTGTGGCTTCCCATTGTTGACAGATAAAAAGCAATCTTTGTATTAAGATGGCAGAATAAATCAAATCCAGATCTAGACTCTAAATAATTTGCTGTCTTAGGGCAAATAGGATCTGTCTGACATTCTTTTCTGGTAAAATTATTAACTATTTGTAAAGATCAAAATCATTCATTGAAAAGAATCAGCGTAATCATACCATGAACATCTTTTAATGATCCCTTAGCAACTTTATGAAAAAAAAATCAATATTAAAATTTCGAGTGTGTCCATCAAAGGAACTTGTGTCAGCATCTTACTGTTCACTCCTATACATCACACTTATCATGACCCAGGTGACCTTACGTTCCTTTTCGCCCCACACAATAGATGGACCTGATGTCAAGTGTCCTTTAGGACTTTAAAAACAAAAGAGAAGAATTTTCTCTTCTCCCCACTGCCATACATCACCAAAAAAGGGAAGGCAGTTAAGAGGGGCACAGGGTGGAGAGGGAACAGTGTATTATGCTAAAATAGGGACAACTACTAAGAAGGAACACTCAATGATGGTTAAAAGATCATAAGATCAGTATTACGTTTAACACATTTACACTTTGATACAACTAAGTATAGACACTGAGTAGCCAGTTACAGCTTCTTATGCTTCTCATTTCCACTCCTGCCTCCTTTTTCAAGCCATAGCTTCATCATTTCCAAAATATATAGTCTCCTCAAGAAGGGGATCTTATAAATCACAATTTTGATCCAGTTACCCTAAATCTTATACTTAGACTATGTGGTCCATTGTTCATCAAATAGTGTTTAGGTCTTGTATATTCTGGCTCTAGCCTCCATTTCCCACCTCATCTTGTTATCTACACTCTGTGTTCCATCAATATCGCTTTCAGCATTTTCCTTACAGCACACTCCCTCCCCTGCAGGGATTTCTATATATCTTGCCCATATTACGCATTCTACCACCTCTCCATAAAATATAGTCCAGTATGGTTTGATCAAATCAATCATACTGAGTTACTGCATGCATTCTTTAAAGTGCATTCTACACAGGGAGAAAAAAGCAAAGTGTAAATAAGAAGTAACTAGCTATTCAAATAGTGAATGAAAGATTCTGGGTATAGCCACAAAATAAAATAAAACACTTTAGGAAGGTATAATTTGAATAGTATGACAAGAAATTATTCTACTCAGTTATATTTTGGGAGAACTTATTTTTCCACTAGAGAGACAGTCATGAAATAGTCTCTGGTTCTTTTACTTATTTTTGGTTCAATTATTCATTTTTATTAATCTTTTAGTCTTTAATTTTAATATTTTTGGTTCACTGTCATGCATCACATACTATTTTTCTTATTATATTTTAGTTGATAAAGATCTCTATTTCGTCTAATTTTAAAGAGTCTTTTCTAGTAGAAATAAAATGAATATTACTTTTATAATTATGCCCTTTGGTCTTTAGGTAGACAAGTGAAATGATTTCTAGATTACTTTAATGAGTAAAACTAGATGTAATTGAAGAGATTAGATTTAAAAAAAAAATCTGAGCTACATGTGCATGCTTCATGAATTTTAGCTATCTAAATGCACAAAAGAATTCTTGAACCATTTATGTTTTTCCAATTTGGGAACTTTATTGGTTTCCTAACTTTTTTTTTTTTTGGTTAAGTGCCAAAAGCCTGTGCTCATATAATAAGTCTAATTTTGGGCTAATAGATTCAGATTGTTTATGCTGAATATTTGAAACATAATTCTAGTATACTAAAAAGATTAATAATTTAAAAATAACTGGTAGAATTCTTGGAAACATTTACTCAGAAAATTTTAAATATACACAAATTATGATAATGCTAAATTTAGTGTGTATTAATTATGATAATTGAGAAGATTCTATCTATCTAAAAAAAAGAAATATTGGTCATTTACTGTTTCTCCAACCCTTTTCCCTATTTACTATGTATGTCCAAAAGCCATAAAATAGAAATTAGTCATTGAAAGTAGAAACGACTTACAAGAATTCTAATTAACATATCACTACCTTTGCGGTGTACGTTTTGAGTCTCTTGAGATTCTAATGATATCTATCACTGGAGAAGTAACTGATAATTGATTGAAAAACTTTCAAAACTGTTCTCCAAAGCGGCCACTCCGTGAGATGGAAACCTTGCCTTAACATGGGAGACAAGGTCTGCTGAGAGGCCCATGCTGCTTCCACACCGCCTTACCCACTAGCTGAAAATAATTATTAAAAATGAAATAAATTATTTATTTTGCTTAATTAATTGCTTATCTGTGGTACAGCTATTCAGGCCGCCAAAAATAGGATTAAAAGATGACATTAAATTATCTCTGTCTTGTATATGTCTATAGTTTTATTTTGAGCAAAATGTGAAGAAAGAGCTCCTGTCTTATTGAAAAAAAACAATGATTATATAAAATTAATTTATACTTTCTAAATAAACAAATGTTAAAGACATACTTGATAATAGCCTCTGATGACCTTTAATGATAATCGTAACCTATGGATATAAAAATAATAATGGATTCTCGGTACCAGACACAAGTGATTTTCACTGAGCTTTTTGTACATTAATTCTTTTTGATGATTTTAAAAACTCATAGATTTATATATATATTGTAAATTAGTAAGGTAGATGGTTATAGAATATTTTGTGATCTCACCTGGTAATAAAATGTGTGTCTTTTTTCCAACCACCAAAAATATTCAGCAGCAAAATAGAATGAGTATAGTTTATGAGGCCATCAATAAACATCTCAGGATCCCTCCAAATGCCTGAGATAGCCCTGGGCCTTTGGTAAATCATTCCACAAAACAGCCTAAAGTATCTTTAAGATATTATAATATGACCCTTTAACTTAGTCATTTAAAAAGAGAAGGCAATAAAATCTAAACTTATTTCTGTGATAATATACATATATAAAAAATAAGAAGAAGGGTATTCTAACTGCTTTTCCTAGTCTTGTCCATTGGATATAGTCTGTCATTTAAAATCAGGGTGAGGCATATAGACAATGTTCATGGGCATTGCTGGCCTACTTAATTGTTCTTTACTGACACTAAAGCTTTTTTCAACTTTATTTTGTATTGGAAAAACCCAATTCCGACTGGTAGTGACAAACATCTCATTAAAATCAGTAAGTCATGTAAAAATTTTTAAATGCAAATTATAATCAACTGCTAAAAAAAAATCTTTCAATAGCTTCCCATTGTCCTACAGATAAAAATTTTAATTACTTAGGTTAACCCATTAAGTATATCTGAAACTTGTCTGCCTCTTATTCTTCCTCCTCATCCTCTAGTTACATTGGCCCTCAGGTCTGGCCCATATTAGAGCACTTCACATCTGTTTTCCCTTTCTGCCACACTTCATCTGACATTTTAAGATTAATCTGTCGTGATTCCTTTTAATATCGTCCCTCTCCTCCCATTCAGCCATTGCCATTCATCTAAAAAGGCTGGCACCATGAAGGCAAAACTGTCTCTTTAATTCACCATAATATAATTGTGCTAAGCACAATACTAGGGACGCCAAGCTTACCAAAATCCACTCTTCTGGGTTTGAATTGACCGACTTTAGGCAGGGGAGCCCAAAGCATCTCACTCTAATAAAGGCATGTGCCCCAAGACCTGTCACTCGCTCTGCCTTCATTTCCCCATGGGTGGCCTTCAAGGCATGCTGTGTACTTCCTCCAGGACCTGTGAATAATAAATTTCTCTATTTTGATTCCCTGTGCTCTTTTGTTGAGTGAGGCTCATCAAGAGACACCCTGAGCTCTACTTAACAAATGTTAAGTCAAAACAGATTATAATGAATTTCTAATATATATGCCCAAATTTATTTTATGCGTATGTACATGGTTAAATTACCTTTACAAAGTATGACTAAACATGATATTTCACTTTAAATAATTCATAACAATAGAAAGTAAAGATAAAATATTGAATCCATGTTGGATTTACAAATTTAGTGTACCAAAAATATTCACAGGATGGAAACCAAAAATGGAGCCTCTTAGAAATGCAATGAATAATGATTAACATACTTGATTAAATCTAATAGATCCTCAATTGAAAGATGCATACTTTCACATATAAGAGCACACACAAAGTGTGTATACACACACACACATACTTTCTCATTATATATATATATATATATACTTTATATATATAATATACATTATATACATTATATATATACTTTGTGTCTGTGTATACTGTCAATTAAGCAATGACACAATTCCTTAATCATGCACTCTCAAGATGTCTCACAAGAGCCTGATGTTTTAAAATTTCTTTCAACAGCTTCCAGGGAATTTGTCAATTGCCTTTAGTTTTACTACCTGGCATGTTCTATCCAGTCCCTCTAGAGGTATATCAGCAACAAAACATAACTATGATTTAAACTACTTCTCGGTATCTTCCTTTCTAAAACCACAGTTGCTTTGCAAGTAAATATGAAACTATTTATTATCCATTGACATGTATTTTCTTTCCTGATATATCAAATTACACCCTGCCCATTTTCCATACCATTATGTATGCCCAGTAATCATGTGTTTGAATGTCCCTAGTGTCATCTTCTATAAGACATCTGAAGAGCAATTAAATACAAAACTGCATGTAAATTAATTCCATTGAAAAAAATATGAAAATGTTATGACTAATTTTGTATATTTGCAGGCAATGTCAACCATTTCATAATGGCTGTCTAGCAAAATGCAATTGTTACATGTCACCAATTGTACATGTCCCAAATTTAAAAAAATTCAGAGCTACAGGGTGTCGGGGGGAGGTTTGGCTTGAGAAAATTAAACACTACATTAAGTAGGTGAGTGAATATAAAACTTCAGGGCAGTATTCATATCCTATGATGCTTTTTACTTCTGCATATCAATGTTTTCGCTTAAAATGTGAGTAACAAATGATAAAAAATAAATATTTCAAATATTTTGCATTTTTTTCTTCACAATATATGTAGAATAATTTGAACTGTTGAGTTAATGTCATTTATATAATCACAGACTCGTATACAAATATATATACACATACATATATATACATATATATGTAATATACTCATATATACATATATATGTATATATACTCATATATATACTCATATATATATATATATATATATATATAAATTAACAGTAATAGTAGTAAACAATTACATCACCTTTAGCTTCCTAAACTGCCTATATGTCAAGCTCATAAAATGCACAGGTGCAAGCACTTGCATAAAATTCAAATCTCATCAAGACAAATTAGGTAAAAATGTACAATCTCACGTTAACATACGTTTTTTTTTTCTGAAGGGCAAACGTGGTCTTCAAATATTCAGATGCACATTGCTCTGATTACTGTTACCTGTTCATTGAAAGAATTTATGAGGCAATTAGAGTAACTTGTTTGCATTATTCAAAACTCAACGTATGACTAAACTTGATTGTATCTTTGATTCTAAACAGATTATTGCCTATTGATAGTAAAAGATTGAAGAGCTCTATTTATGAAGAATGAATACTGCACACTACACTTGCTGATTACTTGCGTAAATAGATACATATATTTTAAGTTATGGAATCATATATTTCAAAAGAGATGGCTTCTTTTCATCCTAACTCATTTCATAAGTCACTCTTTGGGTTTGTCTGAGAATTACTGACCTGTACTCTCTTTCGTTAAGTCTTAGCATCACAGAGGGACTCAAACTTAATATTTAATCTGCCAAATAAAGTCATATGTTATTGTTTATTCTGAAATATGTTAAATATATTCCTTGACAAAAAATAAAAGTCCTATATCTTAAAACATGGGATAAAATTGTTTTACTAAATGCTTCCAGAAAGTATGACAAAACTTAATGCTTTAAAAAATAAATCCTTGAATTCCAGAATATTTTTATTATTTCTTTTCATAATATCACACACAATTTTGCTTGGATTTGTATTCACTTTCTACAGCTATTATTTTGGGAGAACATTATTGAAACTATTCCATCCAGTAGGTCAAAAACATTAACAAGCACTGGAAAACAATGCAGTATAAAACGGTTTTGCAAACTATTTATTAACCATAACAAATATTCTTTACTGAAATACTTTTCAAATTTCATATTGTAATATGATATAATATTTATTAAAAAAAAAAAAAAACTTGCCCGCAAGATTCCTTTTTCGTTGGCAATGAATATGTGGTATGAAAATGTTAATATATGTTATTTCTAAAATATTGAACATTTAAAAATATATTAAGCTACTAATCATCTGTGAAATCTAGCCTAAATGTGTAAATACCTTTATAGGTAAACTTTAAGGAAAAAAAAATGTTTTCAATGAGCTATTTCAAGAGTTCATTTTGACTCTTATCTACCAGTCCCAGCAACTTTCACAGATATTTGACAATTTAAAAAAGTATATATAGTAACAAAAATAGCAGGAGAAAATCTAAGAGATTATTTCTCCAAGAATGTTGAGTGAGAAGTAAATGCATAACAAAAAAATATAAAAGAAATAAAAACAAAGCTATAATATCTACCATATAGTTAAGAGAATTTCCAGAAAAAGAAGTTATAAAGTGTAGGTTAGACAAATCAAAAAGACAATGAAAAATATTTTCTAAGTTACAGAAATACTTGCATCCTTAGAAATACTGGCATCAAGATGGATTAATTAAATATGACCAATATTTTCTTTTTATTGCTGAAATTTCAGAAAATCCACAACTAATATTCACATATCTAAGGATGAGAAGAATATGTATACAAAAGAAATAAGAATCAGAATGGCATCAGACCTGTCACTGGATATACCAAATATTAGAAAACAATGAAATAAATATCTAAAAGAAAATTATCTTGAACTTAAAAGTCAAAACCCAGCCAGAACAGCAAGCACATATGGGACAATAAAGAAAGCTATTTTCAGACATCTAAGACTCAAGTAATTGAGTTAAGCACATCTTTTACAAAGAAAGAAACCTGGAAAGCAGAGTATGTGGGTTACGGAAGATGGAAGACTTGAACAAGAAAATGCAATGAACAGAAATCCCAGAATGAGAGCTTTGAAATAATTCTTAACATAATCTACATTAGAAGAGGACAGACAATTCTATTTTAAAAAATGTACAATAAATTATATTGATGATACACTAAAATCACCTTCTGAAAGAACTTCATAATATGGTAAAGAATGAATTTATTTGTTTTCTCAAAAGAAAAAAGAAAGTCAACCAGAACTCCGGTGAAGAAAAGCCAGTCATATTAACATGTTATTGTTCAAATATAAAGCAAAAAATGTATGGCATAGTTTTTAAGCTGTTGGGCGTTACAATAAATAAATATGTCATGTATACTTAAAACTTAAATAGAATCAATATCTAGAAAAGGAAACTATGATAACTGAAACTATAAGTATTCGTAATCACTGACAACATAAAAGATATAGTGCATTTACTATACTGTTAGTCTTTGCTGTTATTCAAAATTCACATGACCATTGAGGAAAGTTGCTCATATTGCTTGAATAGCATTGCATATGTTTGGGGTGACTCATAAACCCCTAACCTGATAAACAATAGTCCTCTTCCCAGCTACCCCTTCGGAACATTTCCCTAACCTCCCTATAAACTCCCCCTTGGCTTGTGTGACTTACTGAAGTGTTCATCTTTTGTACTAGTAATGAAATTACTATATACTAAACAATTTATGCTATGTTGAGCAATGGAGACTCTTCATAACACAAAACACAGAAAGATACAGAACAGATTTTTCAATGCAATGCTGAAAATCCTATATAGGTATAAGCACATTTGATAGGAAGTTCATAGAAGTGATCCATACAGCTGTTTCACCCTCTCAGCAGAAGCAGTCATAAATTCGATTTACAGAAGTCCCTAATCTCCATAATATTTACTCTCAATGGAGATTTAAATATTTAAAGTCACTTATTACTTATTTCACCCGTGCCAGCTTGGATATTTTCTTGAGCCTCAATTTCCTTTTTTGGAAAATCGGGAAGATAGCAATGATGTAAAGTTATGAAGATATTATCAGAAAAATGGCACCTGCCCTATTGCTAGGCACATCATAAATAAGTCATCAAATATGGTTCCATTTTCCTCCATTTTAATTATTAAGTAATTACAAATTATAGGCATGAATTGAAGGAAAACATTATTTGGTACACCATTATACTAATAAAAAATAATATTTTTGAGCATGCTACATTTCACAAAATAAATAAATAAATAAAGCTTTTAATATAATTTTCTATTTATTTGCCACAATAAAATTGTGGGGAAGATGTTCCATACATAGATCTAAATATAGCATGAGTGAAATTTCTAGAGTGATGTAAAATATTTTGACATGGCGAGGTTTTTGTGCCATACCTGCATATTCCCAGTTACCACACAAAGACAACTGTAACCTAATTTCATAAATTTTTGCTAACATAGCATTATCTTGGCAATTCTAGCACTTATTCAGAGTTAGGTTTATTTCCCCTCTGAGAGGTTAATGTGAGCATGTGTGCTTTCCCTACCTCAGCTGTTTCTCCTGACAATGTACTTATGTCTGGTGTTTCTCTGGCCAAGGAACAAGCCAGAACGCCATTGAGCATCTCTATAAAAATTATTCATAAAGGAATAGCATTCTGAAACCTCACGGTTAACATATGTCAGTAGCAGGTTTAATGAAACAAACTAAACATAATGAGAAAGCATAATGTTCAAATAATGTTAAGATGCATATGCTTACAGACGCTTTTAAAAATCTTCCCATAGCATGAAAATAAATATGTCATTCTTAGATATGCATCTTAAACTTCTCTGCTTTGGCTTCCTTGATGTGAGATAGCCTCTTGTGCAGTTGAACTTAGGGGGCAATGGAGATGTCAAGGATGTCACTATAATGTTTTGACACTAGTGGTGAAGAGAGAAACACCACCATGAATTAAGATGAAGTATAAACAAGTTTTCTTCTCAGTAACACCCTTTGTTTTATTTCATAAGAAAATATGTATGTTTTTTTTATGTGAAATGAAGTTTCTTGTGCACTTATTAAGGCAGGATTGATATTATAACTAATTAAAATACTAAGAGGCTAATAACTCATACAGGTCCACCACATAATAGTGACACTTTGAAAAATTTAATGTGAATAGTTAAATCAAGTTACTAGGGAAATTTAAAGGGAGAGAATGAACAGATTTAGAATTTCCTGATTTCTATAGCACACACACACAGACAAAAACACTGATTTCCCTTTCCTTTTTTAGTGAAAAAAATAATTTTTACAAAGAATAAAGTTATCGTTAAAATTACTGTCTGAAACTTAGAACTCCAAAATACTTACTAATTACCAATAAACAGGAAAAAAATACTTATGTCAGAATACATCAGTACAAACTATCCTGACGGTGTACCTAATATCGGCATCTGGAAAGCACTTTCACTAAATATAAGACTGGAAGGCCGATTGTTAAAGGATTTATACACACTTCACCCTATAAAACAGAGTATGACTTTAAGTCCAGAAAGTGATAAGAAGAGGTTCTGTCACTTTTAATGATAAAATACAGTAAAAGGAGGCTAAAAGGCCATAAGGATTATAAGAAATTGTAGACTGGCAAAAATCAAAACTATATTGACACAATAATAACTAGAACTGACAGAGCGTTAAACAGTATAAATTTTAGAATCTCTACCAGAATGTAGAGAAATATTACAGACGACTCTCAAGATTTTTTCTTGGGAAACGTCACCAAAACTTTATAGATAAATTTCTCTTGCTATTTGAAGGCCACTAAATTACACATTCAGATATTTAAGGCCAAGATAAATAACGATTTTTGGAACTTCTAAGATAAATGTTAAACTCCTAACGATTGAGAGACAAATGAGAGTCTACAGTAGGCAGTCTCTAAGACAGTCCCGGCACCCTTTCCTCTTAGTATTCACACCCTGTGTAATTGCCCAGCAAGTGTCCACAGGACTTACTGACATACTTCTAAAAAAAGACAGTGCATACAGTGTTGTACCATTACAAGAAGAGGCTAAGACAGTCTGTGGCTTCCGTATCGAGAGTCCTCTAACTCTTGGTAGAAACCAGTTGTCATTTTGGGAGATCTCTAGCTACGGAGAGGCTCAGGTAACAGAAAGAGGAACTCAGGTCCTCGTCTGAAAAGCCTGCAAGGAACAGACACATGCCAACAACTATGTCAGTGACTCTGGTGAATTCTTCAACTATTGTCGATTTCCTGGCCAACAGTTTGACTGCAGATCAGAGATCCTGAGATAGATGTACCCAGCTCAGCTGCACCCACATTGCTTGTCCACACACAGTGTGAGATAATAAACGTTGTTCTTTTAAGCTGTCAAATTTTGGAATAATTTGTTAATCAACAATATATAACTAGTATAGGGTCCCCATAAAGGACCCCAAATTTTGATTGTTTTCAAATAAAATATTTGCTAGTAACCATTAAAACCAGTTAAACGATAACTGAATGTGTTGCTGCAATTCTAATTAAAGAATTAAACCTAAATATTTCTCTTAACACAAACACTAATCTCGTGCTACATGGTGCCCTTACAGACTGTACATGGAGATATGCTTCAGTCATTTGTCATTTTCTTTAAATTCTCGTGATTATGCAATAAGTGAACTCTTTCTACTTTAATGAGTAGTTTCATCTTTATGCATGTGCTTTGTTCTTAAAAGATGTCACATTTTAATATTTTATTTTTATAGGCATTATACAAACATATATGCATATTTAAATAACACAAACATATTTGTAATGAGCTAATACTTCTTGAATTTTGTTACATAATCTAAACTTAAAATTTGTAGTTAGCAATAATGCCCATTTGGAAACACTTACTCTCCTGTATCTTTTTAAATTGAGAAATGCTATAACCAGTATTTCACAAGAAAGATTTTAGGTATATAATCCTGGACTGCTGCTTCTGTTGCATGAATAACTCGACATAATAACAACTTTACCAAAAATTCTAAAATATACAACATAAACCCCAATGGGTTTAAGAATTGTGCATCAGTTTTCTCCCATAAAAATAATAAACCCAATTGAAGAAATAGAGGCATATCACAAAACATGTATTATAAATTACATGTGGCAACCACGTACATGAAATTGACCCTAGCAGGCACGTTAGGTACAAGTTACATTAACAGGTTTATCACCTCCTGTTAGAGGGTCTCCTCTTCCTCAACCTCAAACTACAAGAAATTACTAATAACCATTTAATTAAGGATTAAAAACATAAATATGATTCATGATATATACATATTTCTGTTCTGTAAGTCAGCACCACTCAGAAAGACAACTCTGACTTTATCTTTTAGAAGTGGCACTGACTCTAAGTAGAGAAGGAAAATCCTCAATTCACTGTTAAGAGTTCTATAAATCTAGATACCAGTACTTTGTTGAACATGTGGTTTGCAAATAATTTCTTCCATTGTGTAGCTTGACTTTTTATGCTCTTAGCAGTGCCTTACATAGAGAAAAAATGTTTAATTTTAGTAAGGCACAATTACTCCTTTTATAAATAATGCTTTTGATAGTAAGTCTAAAAACATGTTACTTACCCCTAGTTTCCTAAGTTTGCCTCTTATTTTCTTCTGTTTTCTAGTTTTACATGTAAAAATTCGTGATTTGTTTGGAGTTATTTTTACATTAGGTATCAGGCACCCATTTTAGTTACAGGCCATCTGTGAAAAGCTGGTCGATCAATGTGAGACCTGTGAATGAGGCTGACACCCACCATAAAAGACAATATTGCTTGCGCTTAAGTATAAAGGTCACATAAGCTAATGATTTCCTTTATGTAGGCTTAAACAAGTTTGGGTTTTGTTTGCTAATCATAAAATAATTCTAACATGTCAATATTTGCATGTAGAACTTTACAATGACTTTTGGAATATAAACTAGTAAATAAATTGTTGCTTATGTAAAGAGAAATATTTGTTAAAGTAAACAAGATATGTAATTGTATATGTAGGATGACAACTGGATATAAATAAACCAACCAAAAAAAAATCCACAAATTATACACACAGACTACTAATTAGAAGGAAATAAGTGAAACATTTCCGCCATTGGGTTTAGGTGATGGTTCTTAATATATAATATCCTCTTATTTAAACATATACATTTCCTAAATGTTATTTTAGCAATTTGTAGTCATTAAAATATCGAAAAAATACATGAGATAACTGACATATTTCACTCTAGTTAGTTTTAAAATCATCTTTTAAGTAAAATTTATTTGTCCAAATAATTTATTTCAAGTAAAAATCAAAGTAAAATATCTAATTTTGGTCAAGTATGCACGTGAAACATGTAATATTCAGCTATGTATATTTTTTAGACTCAACCACATTTAATATTAGGAAAGTTCCAAAATATGTTAATACAAAAATATATTGAAGAAAGTCTATTTTTTAAAATTTATTTGTATAAGTTGTTGCAAAACGGTAATCCAAATATTTAATTACTATTGATTAATGTGCCATTTCTCTTCAAATATGCTTCAAAACATTTCAATTGATATTTTTTAAGTTCCAGACTATTGAAACCTAAAGAAAATTCCAATTTTGGTTTTCATCCAAATCAGGTGTAGGTTTTAAAACTACATTAAAATTGACTTCTCTAAAGCCCATATAAAATTATTTTAAATATCCCTTTTATAGTTTTCTATAATTTGTTTTCTTTTCATGAATTATCTAAAAATTAATATTTTCTCATCTGTACAGTTCATTTTGCCACCTCAGCTCTTTTGGCTTTTTGTCTTGATTCTGATTTTTAACTCTTTAATTAAAAACCATACTTCTCCCATTTAAATCATTATTTCTAGTGTGCAAAGCAGTTTTATCAACTCATACTCTGAAAATGCCATATATTTACATTTTATTAGGAGTTATTTTTTGACCATATACTGTTTAAAACCAAAATAACTTAGTAACAAGAACTTCATATCCTTTTTATGTTATGTGCTATCATAACAAATTTTTAAGTAAAAAAAGAGATGTTCATAAATATCAGGTTTCTTCCCACATATACTGACAAATTAAGAATATACAGGCATTACATTTTGTACTAGTATTTATAGAAAGAGTGATATAATGTAACGATATAAAACTTGATCTATTTATCATTTTCCCCACTGGATATAATATCTCTAGTTTTACCCTAACATTATTCAGAACAATGACCAATGAAAAGTATTCACAAAAAAGACTGCAATGGAAGACTCTCCACAGCTAATCTAACATGCAAAATCGTCTCCTCCCTTTTATTTAGCACAAAAGATTTAAAGGAGAATGAAACGCTTTGCTAAATACATCAAGCTCATAATCTGAGAAATCTGAGTTTTAAATATGAAGTTTCTTCTGAAATCTATAAAGAATACCAGCAGCTGATTTTTTTTCCCCCAGAGGATACCTACAATATTATACTTTCATTGAGAGGAATTTTAAATGCTGAAAAAGATTAATCAAAAATAAAAGAAAATGGATGGCAAGATTCTATTTAGATTTGAAACGTTAAGTATCAATCACATAGTAATCTTTTGGTGCAGGATCCATTAGGTGACATGAGAGTGAGAACGAAGGAAGAGGCATTTCAGATTATTATCCGCATTGCATAAATAAAGCAATGCAATCTTGGACGGCATTCGTTCACTAAATCTAGAAGCAATATTCAAACTTAGAAACGTATAGTTTTATAGCCTATGGTTTGAAACAATATATTTGACTCCCACCCTTGATTGCACATGTAGTAATTCTGTTGTAATATCTGACTTAAAATCTTATGCATGATATTATTAAGAGATATTTAATGGTTAGCTAATAACTTCAAGTAACATTTTATTATCTTAGAATAACAGGGGTTCCAAATAAATAAGTAATTAAGCAAACATTTTGACAAAAAAAGTTAAAGTCGATTTTCTAAGATTGCACTGTCTAACCAGGGTGTCAGGGCACAATGCTGAGTCACAGGCAGATGAACACCAAGGAAATGGATCCTGGAGGAATCCTGCTGCTTAGGATTTATCTTTTACTTCTGTATGATAGGGCAACCTCGAGATCTGGGATTGGAGAGAGGCATTTCATTAAAGGTATTTGGGGAACTGGCTATTTACCAAAGGGAGTAAGAGAATTTTAATATTTTAAGTGTTCCTATACAAAAAGCATCCTGAATATGTATCAGCCTGGTTACAGGTGCACTGAGATACTAACCTTCTCAGTCCTCTAGGGCTTAAGTAGCCCCTGGGCAGCCAGTTGCCTCATCCGGTTGGCGCCCTGGAGTAGCCTCTAGCCACAGAAGTCTCCCAGGTTACCTCATTGGGCCATAGTAATGTTATTTTCAATGCCTCTCCTAATGTCATAATCTGTGAAGCACTTTTCTAAGCAGAGATATGGCATCACTTCTTAATTCACTCCAACTTTATACAATCATTACCTAAGTAAATTAAGTAATGTCTTTTGCTTAGTACATTTATCTGTATCCATACTATCTTTGTTGTTGTTCATCAATAAACTTAACTGGAATAGAGCCAGTGGAGGCAAGAAATTTAACTTCTAAATTTGGCTTCGGTAATGTACTAGTGATCAGTAAAATGATGGGATCGCAAGTGATTCACTCGTCCAATAAGCAATTGCGTTGAGTTTTTGCTAATCTTTAAAATAGCCTGTGTCTCTGAAATCAGAAACGTACACATTTGTAAAACACGGCTGCATGTAAAAAAAGGCACTCGAAGGAAATTTTCAAAATCTTAAATTCAAAAGCGTCTGGAGGCGAGGTGGGTGTATTTGCGAAACAGAAGAGTCAAGGAACGCAGGTGCTGCGGTCAAGCACGTCTCAGGTTTGACTTCAAGTTCTAACACCCCCCCCCCAAAGCACATGACTTCATCTCCCGGAACCTCAATTTCTTTGGCAATAAACGAAATTAAAATATTACATACCAGCCGCCTTCTTGGCCCAACGCCCCAGCCTCTTCGGACGTCGGACTGAGATGCACTGGGCTCACGCTCCCTTGGCAACGGCCCCGCTCTGGCGTGGGTCTCCATCCCTGCCGCGCCCGGACCCCAGCGGCCAGGTGAGCCCCCGGGGACCGCCACTCGGCGAGGGTGGCCGGCCCGGCCCGGCCCGGCCCTGCTGGGACAGGAGGCCCTGCGACGGCTGCAGGGATGGCTGGACCGGCCGAGGCGGCCGTTCCCGTGATGCAGTGCGGGACGCGTCCCCGACGGAGGCGTCACGGCGCAGCGGCCCGGGCGCTGATGGCATCAACTTCACGGTCTATAGTGAACAACGCCAGCGTGTAGAGCACGTGGTCTTATCACGTCGTGACGCCGCACTCTCTCTTTTCAGTTTGCAAGTGTATTTTGGTACTTGATGCTTGGGAAGTAATAGTTGGAAGACAGGTGGGGAAAGTTCGTGAATCTGGGATTATCCACCTACCTGCCTGCCTGCGGTGTCTCCTGAGGAACTAACCTCTTTGTAGTGTGAGAGTAAGGTCATCGAATGAAAATAAAAACAAACAAAAAAAACCCCCAGAAATTAGTAAAGTGGACTGTCTTCTTTCAAGTTGCCACAGCCATGATGGTAGCAGTTGTCCAAGAGGGGATTCTCTTGGAAAAGGGAGCATCATATCCCTGTAAACATTCCTTTTAACACACTTCTTACAAAGGCTTACCATCCAAAAGTATTTTTGGGAGCAGATTCTAGGAGCAGGGACAGTAATGGTAAAACTAGGATAATTAGATAGGACAATTGAATGTTAAGAGCGTTTTTCATGAAGTCACCGTTGATAGATAGTGGCAATCCCGCTATGAAAACTGAGGCCTTTCCTATTCAAACTCCACCGCTGAGTGAATACCTAGTTCAAGTAAGACTAGCAACATTGGACTGGTGATTGCAAAAGGAAGATCTTCCCCAAATCTACATGTTGACTAACAGTCGAAGTTCTGCAGGAGTTCTTCAGGAGGGAAAACCTCAAAGCTCAGATGTCTCTGGTATTTCAGCATTACCTTGTATTTGCCAATTAAGTCATTAACTGGAACTTTCTCCAAATTTAGGCAGACATTCTATATCTGCGTTTGAATCTTCACAGGATGTATTGTTAAAGCCAACAGAGTCCTGGTGGGAGATGCCTCTGGACAGCAGAGTTATGAAGCTTTTACTAATGGCACCTGGAAAAATCAGAAGATTCAGATAGGACACAAGATTCTTTATAGTGCTTGCCACTTGGCTTCTTTTCACAGACCTGACTTCCTCCATGAAGGATCATGGGTCGATTATCCAGCACCCTTCATTGTGCGATTACTGACAATGGAATTGCAATAGAAGTTCTGAAGTGGGGAATTTCCACATTATCATTGACCTGGTATCTGTATCCCCTTGAAATATTTTAAATGAACTTTTCTCCTCCTTAGTTAATTGTTTCACACATCTCACCTGTTGTTTTGGTTGAAATGCTGTACTGGAAGAAGTATGGATAAAGATGCATGGTACATACATGAAAGCTTATGACAAATTGCTGGCATCCTGATAGCTTTGATCCAAGATGACATACATTTTCATTTAGTGTTCCTTTTCCCCCAACATGTAATTCAAGTTTTCAATTCCTGCATGCAACTCCACCTAACTACACCAGGTGGCACAAGGAATTTGCCAATGGTATGGCCTCTCATGAGGAAGAAGAAATGAATGAACATCAAGAAGATTGTCAAGTCCAGTTTTTAGATCAAATAGCCAGTTTAGCGATGCTAGGGACACTGTATACCTTTCTGACAAGGTATACACAGTCCAAAGGAACCCCATGTGGCAAATATTATCTATTCACAATTCTCTGGAGAGTACTTAAATTACTGAAAGACTTTAAACACCCCACCCTGCTTCCCAGCACTCTGAAACAAATGGACAAAAACATAGCACAAAATTTGCATTCCATGGCTTGTATGTTGGATCTCAGGAGCTATGGCATAGATTGCAGAGAGATTATGAAAACGTGATATGAGAAATGATTGGACTTATGTCAATAAAAGTTGGAATCACCAGTTTTCAAATGCCTGTTGTAAAACCTGTTTATAAAGCACTGTTTAATGTTTAATGTGTCATAAACAATATACCACAATCCCTATTTTAAAAAAGCACATACCTATAAAGTTTATGTAAATATTAAATAAATGAATGCATTTAGCACAACTGTTAACACTTCCTGGTACATAATTAACACCAAATATTGTTTTATTATAAAAATTGTGAAATCATTCATAACTATGCTAGAATATCGCCTGTTACTTTTGTTAGTTAAAAAAAAAAAAAAGAGCGGAATGTAAGCCTGATAAATAAAAATTAACTACATAGAGGAACTAAAGATGTTATATGCCTCAGTTCCATATGGCCTTCCTAAATGGCCTTGATTCTGCAAGTAGAGGATGATTTAGTCTTCAATTGTGAATAGTTACATGAAAAATTTAACTAGCTAAACTAGACTATGCAAACTGCCAAGAGGAAATGTAATAGCTCAGAGTTATCATTTGGCATATTTTATTACACCTTTCCATTCCCAATGGGTAATTACTCCATTGTAAAGTTAAAATTCGGGCATATATATGCTGTTTATAAGACTATAAAGACTTTTTTTTTCTTTCTATACTCTCTCTTCTCCTTTGTCTTGGCAGCCATTTCAGTCTCTCACTATGAAAAAGAGACAGACAGCAGCAATGTGCAATGACACAAAATTTAAAAAATAGAATACTCTCTAAAGTTAAGTAAGGCGGGTTTAGTGTTAATTCCTCATAATCACTCGAACTTCCCATTGAAATGCATCCAATGAATTGAAGAATAGTTGGCTTGATGTTAGACAATGTTTGAAAGCATTCAATTCATATATATATATATATATATATATATATATATATATATATATATATATATATAATCTGTAGATAGACTATGCCTAAATTTTACCAATGCAATTTAGCTAAAAAGGGCTAAACTGGCTTTCTAATTATAAATTCATACCTAACTGGTTAGAGGGTTCTATCACTCTACTCTGCTGTCCTTCCCCACTGGGTTACAAGAATAAATTAACAAAATTGATTTGCTGGGATATTCTTCAGAGTCAGCAAGTTGGAGGAGAATGGTTTCTAAGATACGGGCAAAAATACCAGGTAGATTTTAAGCTACGACACTTAACTAGCTATATGAATTTGGATAAGATAAATTCTACAAACCTCAGTTTCTACATTTTAAAAATGGAGAATAAATTCGCTGCATATTTTATACAGATTACATTAGATGATGTCAATCCTTCTTGTACAGAACCTGGTACCAGATAGATATCGGATGCCTCCTTCTCTAGTTCTACTGATGAGGATACAACTGGGTAAGTCTATGTCTAAGAGGGAAGAGATTTAGGGGCTTTTAAGTGTGGATGGTTATGCTATTATGGCTGTTGATTGCATTCTGAGTGGTAATTGGAGATCTTAACCACAAGTATCATGGGTGGGGTGCTTAGTTTGTATGTGCAACTACACTGTTGGTTAATTTTACTTGTCATCTGTACATCTTCTCTGGTGAAGTTTCTGTTAAATCTTCTAAAAATTATTTTATTTGGTTATTTTGTTTTCTTATAGTTGAGTTTTGAGAATACTTTATGTAGTCTAGGTAAAAGTCATTTATAAGACATGTGCTTCGCAAATATTTCTTCCCAGTCTGTGTTTTCATAGTTTCTCTTAACAGTCTTTCACAAAAGTTTCTCAATTTTTTGTGCATACTGAATCCTTTAGCTGATGTACGTAAAAAACGTTTTCTAACTAGCCATTGCAAAGACTCAATGCTGTAAAGATTTTCTGCTGTGTTTTCTGGTAAAAGTTTTATAATTTTGTATTCCACATTTAGGTTTATAATCTTATGTGAGTTAATTTTTTAAAGTATAAGTTTGTGATTTCAGTTGATTTTTTAAAATTATTTTATGAAATTTCAGCTGGACCAGGTTTATTTGTTTAAAAGACTCTCCTTTGCTCTGGTGAATTTCTTTTGTTTCTTAGTCAAAAATCAATTGACTATATTTGTGAGGACTGAAAGAAAGAGAGAAAAGAGAGAGGGAGAAAGGTGAGGAAGAAGAATGGGAGGAAGGGAGAGGAAAGAGAAAAGAAAGCAGAAAAACAGGAAGGAAATCAGTGTTCACTCAGAAAGTGTGTGTGTGTGTGTGTGTGTGTGTGTGTGTGTGTGTGTGTGTGTTATTGTGTGTGATTGAATTAACTATCTGCATTTGGATTTTCTGTAAATGATTCTAATGCACATTATTTTATGCTCTTAAGCCAGTACACAAAACAATGAAAACAAATAAATTAAAATGGGATTACAAATGTACACAGGTAGTTTGGCAAACATAATTTGTCTTGCACACATAGATAACTGAAGGTAAATTGGGTAATTCAACTATGTTTTCTCTTATGTAACAGCTCTACCATAAATGAAAGACAAAATAGACTTTTAGATTTATGTCCTAGGTTTCAATTTTACTGAAAGATAGAAATTAGTGGGTTACTTTAAATATATAGTTACTTTAATACAGTTTATAAAAATCTCTTTTCTAAATATGCAAAATAGCAAGGGTATCACATACTTTGCAAACTATTTCAGGTGTTCTTGGCATAATTTGTACCTGATTTTGGGCTCTTAGCTGAATACTAAGTGAAATAAGACTTAAATCTTTTTCCTAGACCAAGTCTATGTCGGAAGACAGAAAAAGGTATTAAAATAACATAATTCACTCCACAAGTAACTATTAAGGGCCTACCAAACTTGCAGATTCCTGAGATACGCTGGTGAACAAAAAGGGCAAAAATACATAAATAACTTCCTTTGTGGAGTTTATTATGTTAAGGAAAACACAATTAAAAAAAGATAATTATATTGTATGTGAGAAGTTGACAGGTACATTGAAAAAAAAAACAGGGCAGAGTAGGGGTGTCTAGATTGTAAAGGTGACAATTTAAACTGTTTGTAAGATTTATCTAATAAGGATAGTTTTAATGAAGACTTGAAGAGCATGATGTGTAGTTAGCTATATAAATATCTCAGGAGAGAATATTCCAGAATGAAAAAAAAAAAAAGTGAAAATCCCATAAGGCATGAGCCCACCTGGCATATACAGTGAAAAATAAGGAGATCAGGATAACTGAGCAGAATAGGGAAGGGGCGGGGGAGAGATGAGATCATATAAAACCTTGAGAGTAACTTCAAGGTCTTTGGCATTTATTTGCATTAAAATGGGAGCCATCAAGGAGTTTTGAGTAAAGAAGTAGCATTTTGACTTGTTTTAAATGGTTACAGCACAAGCAGAAGTAAGGGATGGATTATTTAGGTCCAAATACCCATGGAAGCATAAAGGGTCATGGTTCTCAGGCTGGCAAGTCAGAGAAACTCCCCTAAAGGTGTTACTAGTTAATATAGAGTACTTATTGCCCACACCATCAGAGTAACCAGGTTAGGGGTGTGTTGAGGTGAGGAAGGAGTCGGTATTAACTATTGTTACTCAGTGCCACTTCCAAACCTTTACTTCTCTACTCTTATGTAAAAGAGTAGAGAAATACTCTTTTGAAATTCATCTCCTCTAGTGTGTTCCACTAATATCTATCCTTATCATTTTCCCATAATCAAGGTCATAGGCTATCTTATAGTTTCCTTCTCTTTCCTGAATTCTATTACTAAATTTCCATGATTGCCAATAATGTTAATAGGAAGTATTTCTGGCTCTCCTTCTGGGATATGTTAGGATTATATATGTGAGGCCCTCTTATTCTGACTGAAGGTTGTGAGCAGAAGTGATTTGTATTACTTCCTAGTTAAGAATTCATCTGCTGGTTTGAGATACTCTAGTGTATTCTTTTCCACGGTAAGGCAAACGAGAAAGATTTGACGTGGTGATTACTGTTTCAGCCTAGGTTCCTAAATGGTTGTGAAAAATAGGCCCATAAGCAGACTAGTTAAGGCCTTGTAGCATGAGTGAAATATAAGATAAACCTTTTTTTTAGGCAACTGAGATATGAGTGTTTTGATAATGCAGCCCAAGTTAGCCTATTTTGCAGCTCAGTAATATAGAAATTGTTATGTAATATAGAAAAGAAGACACTTGGATTAACTTATGTATATTGGCTTATGAGCTGGTTATGATGATGAGAAAATGTTATGGTAAACTGGAAAGATGGTGATACATAATGTGTGTGGCAAAATCTTTAAATTCTCACCTGCTATACACTATATGATAGGAAACGTATTTTATGAACTTACAGATCTAGAAAAGAGGTTGGGAAATAAAACGTTAGCAGTGTGGTTTGGCTACAGTTGAAAAATTACTCCAAGAGTAAATGATCTCGGACAATTTTGTATAGTAGCAAAGAAGAAAGAGAATAGAAAGAATCCAGAAATTCAGAGATTTTGGGGGTTTGAAGAGGCAGTGCTTTCCCATTATCAACTTGTAAAAAAACAAAACTAAGAGGCCTTTTAAGTGATAAAGGCTAAGACTCAAATAAATGGCATGGTCATTGCAACTGTTGTTACAGTATCTGAAAGGGTTAATTGCCATGCTGCAAACCTTTCCCTTTGGAAAGAAATGGCCCCGTGAAAGAAAAAAACGGACATAATCTCTCAGATGATATCGACAGGTTTAAGTGAAGGGAGAGAAATGAGAGGAAGGCATGTTTAACAAAAGAATCATGAGTGTGACTATCAAAACCTCAAAATGAATAACTCAAATAAGTTAGAACATTAAGGGTTTTAAGAAAGTTGTACTGTCAAAGAAACCATGGGTCTGAACGTATGATTTCCAATATGGCAACTACCAGCTATTAGAGCCTATTGAGTTTTTGAAAAAAGGCTACTATGACTGAAGAAATAAAATTTTAATTTATTTTGATTGATTTAAATTTAAGTTCTAATGTATGTCAAATATTTTTCTGCTACACATAACTTTATTGTTTGGAAGTGTTACAATTGCTTTCTTTAGCCATTAAAAATTTAGCATCAGAATTAAGATGTACCATAAGAAAAAATATACTTGACTTGAAGATTTGGTATAAGAAAAAAGAAAGTAAAATATCTCTAAATATGAGATATTTAAAATGTCTCATTAATAATTCTTATATCGACCAAATGTTAAATATAATATTTTATGTATTTGAGTTAAAAATAGATTGTAAGACTGTACATTGGTTCTGTTATGTGGGGTGGAGCCATTTGAAAACCATGACTTTTATACTGAAGTGATTTTTGTCACTTCTGAGCTGGAATTTTCCTTTCTTACCTCTTAACCAAAAATTTTGTTCATGTCTGCTGCTCCCTGAGTTTGCGTGCCTGAGTGACTTAGAAACAGAGGCCCCCTGCAAGACCATAATAGATACATCATGATAGGAAACAAACCTTTGCTATTTTAAGTCACTGAGATACTGGGACTGTCAGGTGCCTCATTTATCTCTATCCTATCCCAACAGACATATATTGCAAATGCAATGTCTAATTAGATAACTCAACATACTTCATTCAGAAAACCATTCCATGGCCTTACACTGCTTCTTTTTATAAACCATACTTATTTTACCTATGAAATCTTAAACTTCATCTGTTTTCCTGTGGAAACATTATTGTTTGGAAAATTTACATTTCCAAATAATTCTTTTTATTTTGTAGAATTGTCTTTCCTATTGTAGAATCCCATGCTACCAGTAAATTTGTCCTTTTATTAAAAGTTATTTAGTCTATTAAGTTTATTATTTCTCTGAAACCACAGCCATGACCTGTCGCCTAAATGTAGGAGTTTCCAATTTTGACCTTTGTAAGAATCTATTTTCATTACTCACATTTGCCTGTCTTCATCTTCCCGACCCACCAACACGACAATGACAATGTTGAACTTACTCAAGCCTTGTGATCCTGAAAAACATTACAATTAAAGAAATGTCCCCACTTCTTTGTCTTCTACAAATGGTTTACAGCAAGGAATTCTTCCCCTTATGACATGTAAGATTCAAGAGTATGGCCCTTGTTTACCTAACAGAAGGCTAAACAGAGACCCTCCAAATTATCATTCTTTGCCTCATAAGAGATTAGTTTTGTTTGGACCTGGTGTCTGATCTGGATAAAATACCCACTACCTTGACTTGACCGAACTTTAGTTAAGCTTCTTTCTCCTTCTTCCAGTTTCCTGAACTTTGACCCCCTGCCCCAGCCTAGCGGGCACAACCTCTCCAGAACATTCCCCTCGAGAACATAGGGTAACCTGAGGCCTGATCATTCCCTGATCATGTTTGATCACGTTATCCTTTCATCTCACTTCCCCACATCTGTTCATTCTTTCTAACCTCATTCGCTCCTCTCTATTTAAAAAAACCCTTTTGCCTTACTCTTAAGAAACTTGCAGATCTCATGGTGAGTGCATTTCTCCTATTACAATACCACTGCCACACCAAATGCATCTTCTGATGAACAAAATTATCATAGTCTCTGAAGTGTTATTTCACATATCAAGGTAATTGAAATATTATTACCAAAAATAAAGGGAATCATAATGAAAAATTTAAATTCTCAAACTTAGTGTGTCACGTCCCTACAGAGAGTCTGATAGTCGCCCTGCTCAGCTTGACAGCTGCAATTTCTGACAGCGCCTTTTCCAAATCTGGGATCTGGATTCGCTGTTCTTCCCTTTTTTCATTTAAACAGCCCTATAATCACACTTGCCTGTGTAATTGTGTTTGCACTTTTGGCTCTGCTAAGAGTGCTGCCTGCACACATGCTCTTCACCCACCTCCCTTTCTTTGTTAAACTAAACTCTGTTTGGAAGTCAGTTCTCTGGAGTAACCTTCCCCAAACCCTTAAATCTGTTTGACATTCTCTTTTACAGATGACTTCATTACCAACATTTCTCCCATCAAAGCATCCTAGAGCTGAATTATAATTGTGTCTCACTGGACAGGTGGAAGGGTCCTTTATTTTGGGGAGGGGAAGAGGGAAGCTCACAAAAAGAGGAAGCTGACAATAGTGTATCTTCCAAAGCCTGAGTTATCCAAGCTGGAGTGATACAATGAAATACAGCAGAAAATTCCAGGGTGGTTTGACATGACCAGTCTGGTCAACTCCTATATGCCCCAATAATACTCATACCAGATAAGCTCCATTTCCTATAGATCTACTCCTAATCTCCTAGAGAGAATACAATTGTTTCTAAGAACAATTTCCACAGTCAGTAAAGCACAAATCTATATCAAGGGGAAAAAGTTCCTAAAGGCAATCACATTTGAAAGATGTCAATTATTAACAGGCCCACAATAAAGACATCTTTTTATATTATTATGCAGAACAGTTCAAACCCTATTGAATGTTTCTGAATAGAATCTTGATTTTAACTTTGAACAGTGAAGACTCATTGAAATGTTTAATTCAAACAAGGGATCCCTTTACTTCAATGGTGAATTCAAGCAATACAGAAGTTACAGTGCCTTTTCACCCACCTCTTCTCTCTTTTTTCAATGAATCTTTCTTCTCAACCAAACTCCTAAATGTTGACTAACTTCAAATTTTGATCCTTTATGTACTCTTTCCTAACGTGATCCAATTCAGGATCATGTGTTTTAATAGATATTCAGACTCTTAATTATCAAAAAAGTACCAGACATCTCCATTTAAGGGCTCATTAAGTATCGAAGTATTATTAATGTGTTCAAATCAGAATTGTGAATTCAGATTCCCAGGTTCTTCCTCACCAGCCATTTGCATAAAGATAAATAACTCCAAAGCTTAAACTCCATTACTTTCACAGTAAGTATATCTCTGATATATCACAATCATCTTTAATGCTGGCTTTTCTTTCCTCTAGTCCTATACAGTTATCAAGGCATGTCTGTCAAAGATGATCTGAAATGGAAAATTCAGACCAGTGTACCTATAGGCAGAAAACTAGAGACATTCTTCTGGGAAGAGCAGACAAAGAAGGCATAACTTGAAGTCATGTATTAGCTGGAAATGGACTGGGAACTAGAAGCAAGGGCTTTTGCAGATAATTTTGCTTCTGAGCTCTGAGGGTTTATATATTTACCTTTTAGGTTAAAACGTATATTTGGTAAAAGAGTTTCTGTACTTTAACTTTATTTACATTTAATATTAGAACACAAGTGTATTTTCATTATGGCAATGGCTTTAAACTATTTTGCAATAAGAATGTACTACTCCTGGTTCTCAAATGGACTTAAATATCAAATTATGTGGCCTTGTAGGTCCAGGGGAAACCAAGACCAAGTTTAGGGTACACCTAAATGCAATGGCGAACCTCAATCATGAAGTGAAGATCACACATGGATACTTGATTTAAAAGAAAGTTGCTTCTAAAAAGCTTACCTTTGAATATCTTACATGAGTTAGTAGCTCTAATTTACATTAGTATTATCTATGCAAAGGGTTTACTGTAATATTTTTATAAAATAATAGTTATTCCATGCAAATTTCCTTTAGAAAATCCCAGTCCTCAAATAATTTAAACAGAGGAGATATTGAGAAAAAAAGAACAGAAAACCATTCAACATATATTTGAATTTCAGGAAGAAAATGAGAGGGAATGTGACAGAGACACTATGTCAAGATACATTGGTTGAACATCTCCCAAAGTTAAAGAAAGCTAACAATCTACAAATTCAAGAATTTCAGCAAAATTCCAACCAGAATCAGAAAAAAGAAATCCAGGCAGACATAGCATAGTTAAAACACAGAACACTAGAGAAAACAAAACATGAAAAAAAAAAAAAGTTAATGAGAAATTGTCAGAGAAAATGAATTATCTTTGAAGAAGCAACAACCAGACCAAAAGCTATCTCAATAATTAGACCTGAAACTGCTCTAAAAAATAAAGCGTATTTAAAAATCACCTATCTAAACAATCTGAATAATAGAAATAACAAGATCGATCTAATATACAAACATAAAATTCATACCGAATAGCTAAAGAAGACACTCTTTTCATTTACTCAAAGAGCTTTCAGAATATTGACAACATACTGGATCATAAAACATACTCAACAGATGTCAAAGGATTGAAATCTGAGAGATCTTATTCTCAACTAAAATGTGATCAAGCGCAATATCAATGCCACTCACATGCCATCCCCAGAGAACACATATAGTATTTGCAGATTAAGATCCATACTTAAGGACTTAATCTGAACACGTTCTTCTCTTTCTCATTTCAGTTGAAGGTGTAAGCATAAGTGGAGTGGAAATACGAATACAGAATTTGTATTTTATAATTTCTATAATCTTTGTTATTTTTTTTTATATCATGGTTAAGCTTCAATTACCTTGTTTATCCCAAGTGTGGATTTTTTTGCACTTTTTTTTTCATTTTGTCATTAACTCAATTCTTATTAATTAAAATATTACTTTAATATTGATTTTTTTAAAAAAATGAAGCTTTGCAAACTAAACATATTTGAGAACAGATTTTTATAAAGGTATTTTCATTCTATGCGATCGGCAATTTTCCTATGAGTTAAAAAATCACAATCTGTTTATACTTTGTTTTCCTTTTTCTATGCACTCCTCAAGTTCTTTTCTTTGAATGTACAATTTTTAAAAAGTAACATTAACAGACTTTTTTTTTTCTTAAACTTCAGCCATATGCCATTAATTCTTATTGAGGCTAGTTTTTAGCCAGGATCATATTAAAGTATTGATTTTAGATGTTATCTTATTATCTTGCCAGATGGCATGAGAGCAAAATCTCATCTTGGGATTTTAAGAAATGAAATAACCTATTTTCCAGAAATAGAAGGATGTTACACGAGGATGTTCTTTATAGATGTTTCATTTCTAATGATGTGAAAACATGAAAAACAAAATGTAGTTTAGTGCTACTGAAAATACATTCTTTTAAAATGTCCCTGCCTTAAGCTTTATAAGTTTGAAGTGACATTGCTACTACTCATGATGGCATCAGAAGCTTAAAAACATAAGTAATTTTATTTTGTCATAAAACAACAAGATCAATTAAACTTCTATGTTAAAATGGCGATTTGGCTTAAAGCCTTTCTGTGACATTCTTTTTTTAACTTTTACCTAAATACACAGCAATAGGTATAAATATGACCCAGACTAGGATTGATTGCATGCCAGTATTTACACAGATTTTCATGTACTAGAAGGAAGAAGAAATTGACCATCCATACAAAATAGAAGCAAACTAACCTCTGGACAGTGGGGAATTAAAAAAAAAGAATTTTTCATTTGTGGGTTTTTAATCACATTAATGTATCAGGGCTCATGCTAATTGGAAATTTGGTTCTTAACGTAAATGAGTTGTAGTTACTTAACTACACTGTTTCTGTATTTTACGATTCTGAATAGTAAAGTGTAGGAAGAAGGGATCACTCAAAAAAGATTCTTGACTTCTTGGAGATCTCGAAGTAAAATAATAACGGCAGTCAGCAGTCTCAGGTGATTATTTTTAACAGTTCGAATTATTAGAGAATAAGAAAATCCACCTCTGTAAAGGAAAGACACTATAATATCAAGAAAGTGCTTAACAGGTACCAGGACTGCCAACTCTTTGATTAAATTAACAGTTACTCCTCACAACAAACATGAATTAGGTACTACCGCTATTATCAGTTTACAAATAGGGAAGCTTAAGTAATGGTTGTATAATTTGTTCATAGTATCACAACTCATATGGGTTCCTTTCAAATACTGAGGATTAAATGTTTATGTGCAGATCAAACTGTTTTCCAACAGTAAATCTGATGTAGACATATAGCTAGCATTCAAGGGGACAGAGCATAGATTTATGGTAAAACTAAGTAGATTAGTTATTGGTAAAAGTGTATCTAAATAGAGAATAAATATGAGGGAAAGAGATATTCATTCTGAATGTTTCGAGGTAGAGAGTTTCTCTGAAAAAAAAAAAAGATAAATAACAGAAGAATATTTAAAAAAATATTATGGCATCTACTTGGAGGTGTTCTACATAGCCTCTGTGAAACAACACAAAGACTGTGATAAAAAATCAAAAGCTTTCATAAACATATTTGTAACTGTTTACTATAAAATGCTCTAAATTAATAAACAACATAAAATTTATTATTGTAATAAAAGTTATCTGTTTAAATATTTTTTCAGCAGCAATGGGAAGAGAGTTGTACAATGAAAAATTGAAAATACATACGAGAAAGAACATTGCAAGGAAAATGAAATGAAAACATCCATCGATAAAATCAAAGGTAAGTAGTGAAATATTTGGAAGATATTTAAACGTTCGAGGTCAAAATAATTATAAAAATACAAAAAGGAAAATGGATATGAGTTGCTCATATTTTATTTTGTTCATTTCTTTATGAAACACATTTGGAGAATGTATTTATCACTTTTTTAAATTACAAATGGAGAAGGTCAAGACGTGGACTCAAAAGATTAATTGCACTTGAATGGAAGAGCCAGTTTTTTATTAACTCGGCAATGGCAGCTTCAGTGTGCCACTTGAGAACAAAAGACAGAATGCAGTGAGGAATGAGCCCTCATTAGTGGAGACATCTTTCAGAAAGTCAGATGTGAAGTGGGGAGGAATGCAAGAAACTGAATAGAAAATTCCTAAAACGACTTAGATATCTGGGCTTCCATTCATTCCGGTAGATTACAATTACAAAGAAAATAAATTGTTTGTTTTGGAAACAACGTTTTCAAAATTACATTAATTACTTTATTAATCAATTATTTGTCTATTTAGTTGTCAGGGAGAGTATTTCTTCAGGAGAAAGAAACTTTCACTGTTTCTGCAAAATATGCTATTTTACTCAGAAGAATTGGCAAAGGTACTAATGCTTATCACTTAATTTTCATATACCTGACATTGGCAGGAAATAAAAATGTTCCCTCTACCGATTTAGATTCAGTGACTGGAGCCTGTGGATTAACTGTCAAAATTCAAAAGACACATTCAAGGGAGTAAAACACAAAGTTTATTCACATATGTGTGAACACACAAAGAAGGGGCTCCTTGGACAGCTGGAGTTAAAGGTTTATGCATCACCTAAATAAAAAGGTGGGGTGGTGGTGAAGACTCTAAGGGAAATCGAAGGGTGAGAAACTAATGAGAACCGAGTGGGGGAAAACAAACAGAAGTAATGGAAAATCCCTAGAATAGGGATTTATGATGGTTGTATTTTTTCCAGAGACATTTAGATAAGATTTTATTTTTTGCTACTGTTTGTTCAGATGTTTTACCTTAAAATAATCTTCATACCAAATGGGTGGTTCCAAGTGGACCCCATCACTGAAATGCTAACACTTTTTATATATTATTTTGCCTTTAAATTTTCTAAGGAACATTGCAAATATAGAAAGTTAAGACAGCTCCAAAACTTCATTTCTTTATGAAACGTTTCAAATTTTTAATCGCTTCCCATTTTATTTATACTTAACTTTATTATCTTGTATGTCCATTTAAATAGAATATGATTTTACTACAACTACTATTTAATGGCCTAGATTCTTCTAACATTTTCGGACTTTATGTTCTAGTTACAAAATAAAAATAAAGAATGGTAACATGTCCTTTACGTGTGAACCTTAACTTTTAAATTATTCTGTCTGTGTTAACTGTTCCCTCAAATCCTCCTCAAGGAAAAACTTACGTGAGATTATCTACAAAAAGAAAAATCTCTTGTGTGTTCACTAGATATTTCGCTGAAACATTTGATGGTTGGGCTCAACTTGAGGCTTTTCTTTTTACATTTACATTCACGTCTGTGGGATCACTACGTAAGGGTTCAAACACTGGTTCTAATTAAATGGTGTGAATTTTGATAAGTGATTTTATACACTGGTTGCTTCAGTGTCTTCATATGTAAAATGATGACCATAATAGTGTGCCTATCTTACAGCATTATTATGAAGACTAAATGAGGCAGTTTAAATAAAACATTTAGGATAGTTCTCTGCAATGATAAACAGTTAATACACGTTAGATTTTATTATTATATCAAGTAAATTAATTAGCTTTTAAAGAATAAATACTTTATTTCCTGTATTACGTCTCCTCTAGGGTAATCATATCAAGCCATGAGAAATCACTTTAAAAATAATATTCTAATAAGAGATTTAGTCACGTAAAAAAATAAACTTGTGAAATTGTTGATTTAAAAAATATTGCAATTTACAAAAATATTTTAAAATCATAAAAATGTATAAATTTTAAGTTCAAATTTTTACATATTTAGAAATAATATATTCTAATTCTACAACGTTTTTACAAAATGACCCCCAAAATTATAGAAGTAATATAAATTCCCAATACCTCAAAGTTTTGGAATACACCCTGCTATAATAGAGGGCAATGATATACATTACAATACAAATTACATTTAGATTATGCTAATTTACTTATCATTATTTACAGCACCACTATAAGAAATGTGGAATTATATTGACAGAGGGAAATTTAAGGGTACTTTTTTCCTATAGTTAGGTGACTGTTTTCAAGATAAATCAATGCTTTAAAAATATTCTCCAGGCATCTAAAACAATTAGAAAATAAATATTTTCCAAATACTATCAATTAATTTTGAAGTATGTGGTTTCTCATAAAAAATCAATGTTAATTATAAAGTAGTTCTATTTCTTTGGTTTTTTTTTAAGGTTCTTTTGTACTTTCCACACAGATTTTAAAGTAATAATAGTTTTTGAAGATATGTGTAAGTCAGATGGTATTTTCCAAAAGTAGTTCAAGAAATATCTCATTATACAGGTATAAACATAAGGAGTTGTTTAAATAATAATGCAATGTATAGTTTTAATTTTTTTTAAATTTTGGTAATATCTATAGTATTAAAACATTTTAATATAGAAACAAAAACTGAAAAAGAAATTACACTTTTCGATAAAATGAACTTTGATTATTGAGGATTAATGAATTGACACTCAAGTAAAATCTATGAATTCCCATGGAATCTATATTATGTCTCTCTGAGAATTTGCTAATATAAAGAAGAAAGTATGTTTAAAATGAACAGAGACTTGTGGAAAAGGTTTGGAAAATGTCTGAAAGTTTGAGTTTTCACTCATATTTTAAATTATATTAAATAATTAATGAATTCTGTTTGGTATTTATAAATGTTGTTTTTCAATAAAAAAGTACTCAGTATGCACATCTAACCAGTAGAGATAAAAATAAGTCATGATAATAGAATGTAATTATAACCGTATGTCATTTTTACTTTAAAAGCAGTAGCTTTTTGATATTTTTTCTAGGAGAAGTTATTCTTTGGGAGATTTGGTAGGACTTTTTAAAAAACCCTATTAAATAACATTAAAGATGAAACTTGAATAGAACATCATAAAACTCCATTACCAAAAGGAATTATAGCTTGAGCACATCTAACTAAACAATTCTGCTTCCAAACAAATTATGCCAAGAAACAAAAAACATTTTATTTAAAAAAAAATAAATATAACATGTTAAATTTCATACTCCATATATATATACTAAATTTCTGTAATCAATATAGTGCATTTTTATAGTGCACTATAAAATCATAGTGTATATTTTATACTGCATCTCAAATATAGTGCATTTTTAGAACATATCTTAAAACAGACTAGCTCAAAAACAGGCTTTTGTTTGTTTATTTTCAAAAAGTAATGCCCATTTACAGCATTTTAGAAATCTTTTTGATTAGGATTATTTTACAGATTAAATTCATTATAGTGAATAGATATTGTAAAGCTCTCCAGAGCTGTATATTCACATTTGCTAAAGATTTCTCTGAAAGTGATTAATATTTAGACAAATAAAATAACATGCCATTCTTCAAAAAAATAATTTTCATAAAAACACTGATCACAGAGTATCCCAGTGTAATAGTAGACATAATGAGACACAAAGGCATTCAGAAATGTAACAATCTATAAAAGTCTTTGTTAATATATATATTTATGAACTGTGACAATAGAGAAGTACAATGAAGTCTTTGAAAGTAGATACTTTTACTAATAATTATAAGAAACTTGAAAAAAACGTTTACTGGTGAACTGAGGAAAAAAAAAACAGTTCTTCAGTTAATAGTAGGCTTATATTTTAGCCTTTAAGATATCCATACTGTCAAAGAAGTTCATAAAAGCAGACTTCAAATTAACAAATTAAATTAGACAAATAAAATCAAGCCAAATAATAGCAGGAGTCAGGATTTCCATTACGACGCAGAAAAAAAATTATAATTAAATTTCCAGATGAAAAAAAAAAAGAAACTATGTTTATTATAAAAATTTTTCATAGGGGCACTGTTTTGCCATATGCTCTAGAACAAATTCGAATAGCTTCCAGAAGAGAGCAGACATGGAACACAAAAGGATAACATGGCTGCTAAATTTCATTTAAGATGGTTTCTATATCTGCTTTTAAAAAAGATGAACGGATGTGGCAAGTGATCTTTGGGGAATAGGAAATTAAGGAGGTAAAAAGCAGACGAATACATTGAGATTATTTATCTGGAGGAAGCAAGATAATGCTTTCAATAGACCTGAATGGGATAAAAGGCAAAGCAAGTCAAAACAACCAAACAAAAACCTTGAGGTGGAACAAGTTCAAAAGTGCCCAAAAGGTAAGAAAAAGGAAAGTAAAGATGGCTTTCAAGATAGTTTTAATTAAAAAAAAAAATCATAATGATAACCTGCAAAGATTTTTAGAGATTTTTTTTTCTCCTTAAAATAACATCAGCCGGGAATCTATCACCTGACTTTTCCAAAAAACCTTGAGAATCATTGTTGAGAAAGTATCTCAGAGATGGTGGTAAGAATTCATCATAGTATTAAATTTTAACTCAGCAAAGACAGGAGAACATTCAGACAAGTTTGGCAATTTTAAACATGAAACACATAGCATTCTATTATATAGAATAATCTGAGTTAATTCTGGGACCTTGAAGTTAATATTTAACTTTTCAGAGGCTTTTTGTTCATTTTTTATACATTAATTGTGGAAGTCAGGATTAGAGTATAGTAAACATTATCTGGGTTGTATCCTAAATCGAAGTTTGCCATATATATACATATTTTTTAACCCAGATGCAAAATATAAATTGCTAGGAATAGTAATACTAAGTTAACAAGGAAACTGCTCTGACTTCACTCATTCAAGAAAAGATGTCAGTAAAAGTGATTGGAAATCTCCTTCCGGTTACAATTATATTATTTCTTTATTTTACAAACTTTCAAAAAAAGATTTGTTTTTCTCCTCTACATTCTCATCCTGACCATGCCATGGACACTGTTCTTGTGCATCAGTGATCACCCTGTTCTTAAACCTAATACACATTTTCCTATTTCCCTCTTATTTAACATCTCCGTATTCTCTATTTCTTAAAGATGCTCCTCTTTTCTCCTTTCTTTATATTTTTCTTAAAATCGCCAAGATGAATTCTTGGAATTTCTGCCTCTTGTTTTAAAATCATGTATAGAAATATGTATGCAAGATACTCCGTGGTTATTTTGGAAAAATAAAATAAACAGAATACAATAACCACAGAGTGGCCGTGAGGAAAGTTTAATCTTCTACCGATACTGACCATTGCTTGGAGTCTTCCCTTTTCTGAATTTACCCCAAACAAGAGCATTGTCTCATCTTTGCATCTCTGAAGGCTCAATTTTCCAGACTGCAGAGAGCCGTTTCATCATAGCACAAAAGCATGTTTGCTGTTTAAACATTTCCCTACGACATTGATTAAGAAGTGAAGTATAACAGCTGAGGTGAAAAGCCACTCAGATCTTATTCTTTACTTTTGCCTTTCCAAAAATGTGAGATATATTGGAAATTGATTTTAATTAGAATGTCGGGTTTTAATCTAAGTGGAGAAAAATAGTTGCCAAGATGACTTGACATCCACATTACCTTATTCTACCCTGTCAGTTATCTCCTCAGGGGCAACTCTAGATATACAGTGGGGGTTTCTTGCTGACCTAGGCAAAAAAAAGAAAAGAAGTAATATAAATAACAGTTATTCTAAAACGTATGCTACCTGTTTGATTTAAGAAATAGTATAGAATTTAAATTGGAACCTAGTTTCAAGTCCTTCCTGCACTTTTTATTAGCTCTGTTACTTTGGCAGTTTTCTTAAATTGACAGAGTAGCGATTTCATTATGTGTGGATTAAGGATTAACATCCCAGGTTGAGTACCTCGAAAGAGCATTCTGAGGATCAGGTGTAATCTTGCATGGGAAACACTATATAACTTAGAAACTTATATATAAATATGACATAATAGTTTTCCCAAAAGAGAAAGCAATTGCTACTTTTACTAGTTAGCTAGGACTGCTGTAACAAGGTACCAAAAACTGGGTTGTCTTAACAACAGAAATTTATTGTCTCACGTCCTGGAGGCTCAAAGTCCAAGATCAAATTGTTGGCGGGACTAGTTCCTTTTGAGGACAGAGGGAGAATCTGTTCCAACCTTTCTCCTAGTTTCTGGTGGTCTGCTAGTAATTTTTTACTTTGCTTGGCTAGTTCAGCATGTCGTATAGCATTCTTCGTGTGTGTGTGCGTGTGTCCCAAATTCCTCATGTTTAGAAGGACATCAGTCATGTTGGATTAGTCGCCCACTTACTCCAATATGACTTCATCTTAACTTAAATAATGGTATCTCCAATGAATAACCCTATTTCTAAATGAAGTCACATTCTAGGGTACTAGAGGTTAGGACTTTAACATATGGAGTTTTGAAAGGGCACAATCTCATCACAGAAGGTCATCAGATAAAAATGGACTTAGGAGTTTACTCCTAGTTCTCTAGTCAGTAACATACCTCCTGACTCATCACCTGAAAAATCACACAAAGATTTTTCTATCCCAACATCATTACCTGTAGAAAAAGGATGAACCAACTCTCCTAAATCCTTTCTTATTTGCTAAATTTCCTGCTTATTCAGGCCATTAGACATCTTCAACCATTTTGATTAAAAAATATATTTTTATTTGAAAGTGTTCTCTGTAAGTCTATTTCTGCAACACATTTTGAGAGCCATGAAATTTATAAAAGATGTTCATCATGCCTTCCAATATGAAATTTAAAAAATACAATTAATTAAAGATTTTCACATTTAAATTTCTAAATTATAGGGAATGGAGAATTATTAAGATTTTTCACACTTTATAAAACTTCAAACAAGAAGTATTTTTTTTTTTAAATTGGTGGAATTTACAGCTAGAGCCCCAATATGCCCATCCAATAAAACAATTTCTATGGCTCTGTATCTTATTTAATGTTCCAAAAAAAAAATGTTACTTATTTTAAAGTAGAGTTTAGTCAACATACTGCAAATTAAATTATTCTCTTAGAGATACACAAGTTATTCATAGGAGAGTCCATCATCAAATGGATCATTCTTTTGAGATTCATTAAACTCCCCTTATAGATCTATAAAGTTCAATTCAGATTGCACAGGTGCAGGAAGTTTGTTCTGTTTAAGTTTCACTTACATCTTTGATTATGTAACACAAGCTTAAAAAATTGAGCACATTCAGACATAAAGGTAGTAGTATGACAAGTAGGTATTATATAGCACAACTCCTTGAGGTAAACAGGGATGGATAATTTAATTTCCAAGGTGACAGATTCTTCCCTGACATAAACTAAGTAGCTCAGCTTTAACTAGATGAAATCATTCTTCTTTTAAAGGCATAAGTGTTGAATAAAGTTAATTTTCTCTGATTTATTGTCTTTGTACAAATCTGCATAAAAATAGTGCTGTGTTAAGGTAATGTTAAGATGCTTGAATTATTTGGTAAGAGAACAAAAATAATAATACTTTAGAAAAAATACATATGCACACACATATTTCTAATGACTTAGTCTATAATAATAGATTAAAAAGATTAATGCCTTTACTCTCAACTTTTAAAAGGATGCATACATAAAAAAGTATTTATATCTCAGATTTTTATAATCATTTAAGAATACTATTTAAATATGTTATAGATTTAATTATCTTCTGACAATGGCCTACGCATTATGTGTATTAATACTGGAAATATTTCTTCTCTTTAAGTTTGGAATAGTACCAAAACCTCTTCCTGATAATGAGCTATTAGGTCTTCCTTAGTATTTATCTCTTCTAACTTAGGCTAAAAATTATGCCTAATTCTTAGTACCTCAATAATGATGAATCATCTCTAGAATAGTTTGAGTTCTTCTATGCTCCTTAAAGTTTCTTAACCTCTTTTATGCAGGTTAAAAGACCCAAATTTACCTTGAGTTTCATGATTATAAAGTATAAGTATTTGTAGATTTTTAACTTCATTGAAAACAAATAGAAATTAGTAAGGAAGGGCTCGGAGAGGCAACTGTCACAGATCTTGAGGACTCCTTCACATTTTTGCTGACAAAAGCCAGATTCATTTATCTATAACATGTTTTCTAGTTGTTTTTATAGCAAGTAAGCTAGAGAGATGAGGTAAGGCCCCACCTCCCAACACCAACCCAGGCAAAGAGCAGGCTTGGTACCACTTACTGTAAAAGCAAGCCCATGCTTCTCCTTTAACACAACCTATTGCATCTGCAAGCATCCTTGATGGACCCTTTGCATCACCTCTCTGGAGCCTGGGGGAAACTAGCTCAAGCACAAACTGCCGTGAAGTTCCAGCTACTGCTCTTGTGACTCAAATCCTTTGTCTTTAACTCAGGAGTCTCCTGTCTTCTCCCAACGTTCATGAACTAACTAGCTTATTAGCTTGTAATTAGGAAAAGATCTCACACTCTGCACAGTTCTTGACAGGTAGAAATTAGGATATACTCTTTCTCTTTGTTTCTGCAGTTGAATTTTTAGATAGATAAATAATTCATGTCTTTGTACTTCTTGAGGAGCATTCTTTTCTCACTTCTTCCCAAGTTATTTTAAAGGGGTGAGGCGACATGAAACAATACTAGCCTTCGTAATACTGCATAATAGGAACTTAAGCTCTCCTTAAATTTTAAGGAGAGAGAGAGAGAGAGGAGAGAGAGGAGGCAGAGAAAGAGAAGAGATTGATTTTAAATTCTCAGTTAAAAGAATTTGGAATGTTTAGAATGTCCATCAAATGGAATATTGAATTTAATAAAATTTTGGACAACAAATATGCAAATTGCTGAACGGAACACATAAAAACGAGATTGTTCTGTGAAGTATGATGGCTGGTGTAATAAATTCAAAAAGTAAAATGACATTTTATTCACTTATAAATTAATATAAACATCTTCACAATTATTAGTCATTGCATACTAGAACTGAAATATTAATTTAAAAACATGGTACAAATCTGAAAACTATTATAAATATGCTTTGGTTCCAGACACTATATCCTTTTATTTGAAATGAATTATTACTGTCAAATCTTGGCCTCTACCCAACTCCACAAGGATTCCTTCAGGGATGAGTTTAATTCTTCTGGGAGGTTTTTACTTTCAGCATTCAGTTCCCTAAACCTACTACATGGTGTATGTGAGGAAAGGGCATCTGTAGGAAATATATTTGTCTCAGGGTCTACTGAGTTGCAGTTTCCTAGGGGAGAAAAGCAAGCACATCATGGTACTTCTCAGCATTTGATGTTTACATACATGTGAATTATATAGATGTCCATGTGTAACTATAGATAATTTGGTTACATGTCATGGCAAATAGGTGTTTACATTTTAAATGGTCTTGATCTGTAAACACTGAAACTGCTAGATAGTATTTTACTCATAAATATTATAATCACTCTTTTTAATCACCATATGGTATTACCCAACATTATTAGCAAACTTCATATCTACTAGTGTTTAGGTCTTCATTCTAATTGTTCAAATGTATTTGGAAGAGCTATAATATGGAAGAAAAAATTATATCGGAGTCATACCGTAAGAAATTTAATTTTCCAATAGTGAGTCAAATGCCATTTTAATATGGAAAATCCCTTCAGAACAATTTAAAGTAAACAATTAAAATAATTTTAGACCAATTGATGAGATAGCTTGACTGATCACACTACCTTACATTTCTAGAGATTATCACTCAGCTTTAGATACATTCTGAAAAAGGAAATCTTATTTATGCTTAAAGTTCAGAGATACATTGATGATAGTGAAGAAGAAAGAATTAATCATCTTTTTAGCAGAGTTTCCAAACTGAGTTTAAGGCAAAGGGTCTGCAAAGTCCTGGAAAGGAGATCTTTGCCTCCATAGAACATCCTGTTTTTCATGGTTTTTTAAGTACGTTCCAAGTTTACAAGGTATTATGAAAAACATTTATTATGGTCTAATTTGTGCTATGATCTAAAATATGCCATTCAACACAGGAAGAAAGCAAAATGATGTTTGACAAACTGTACTTGTCAGAACACGTAAGTTCTAATTTCAACTCCACCAAATTAGTTGTATGACTTTGAGAAATTCACTTCATTTTTCAGGCTTCAGATTTTCTTATCTGTAAAATAAATAATTTCTAAAACCTTTGCCAACTCCAACACTTCTTGATTATGTAGTACACATTGTGAATATATCTGAGACATTAGCAATACAAACATGAGCAAGACATGCATTTGTAGAGCTCACTGAATAATCTGAAAATCCTTCATGAAGGAACATATGACCAAACAAGAGAGAAGGTTATATTCGGATCGAGCCTTGAAGAATGGCAGGGTGAAAAGCATTTCCAGGTTGAAGAGAACCCTAAATAATGAGCTGGCTTCAAGAGTACCTGTCTTCGATGACAAGGCAGAATGAAAGTGCAGGTTTTTTATTGTTGATGGTAGTGTTGGTGGTGATATGAATAATTGGCCTTTGGTTTAAAACTATGAAAGATCTGAAGCTTCTGTAGGTTAACAGAGTTGCTAAAAACGAATATGGTTAAAACCATAAGCTAGATTGGTGCAGCCTCTATGGCAGTATGGAGATTCCTCAAAACACTAAAGATGGACAAGCCATATGACCCAGCGATTCCACTCTAGGTATCTATCCAAAGAAGATGATAACACTAATGCAAAAAGATATGTGCACCTTTCTATTAACTGCAAGATTATTTACAACAGTCAAGATATAGAAGCAACCTAAGTGTCCTTTGATGAATGACTGCATAATATATATAATGGGATGTTACACAACAATAAAAAAGAATGAAATATTGCTATTTGCGACGACATTGATGAATCTAGAGGATATATTATATTAAGTGAAATGAGTCCGGCGTAGAAAGACATATACTGTATGGTTTCACTCATATGTGGAATCTAACAACAAAACAAACAAAACAAAAACAGACTTATAGAAACAGAAACCAAAAGGGATGGTTACCAGAAGTGAGGGGACATGGGAGGGGAACATAGTTAATACACAGTTGATAATATTGTGATAAGTGACAGATGATTACTAGACTTAGTGTGTGTAGGGGGTCATGCTGTAAGTATAAAAATGTTGAATCACTATATCATGCACCTGAAACTAATATAAATCAATATAAGATTGTATACTGACTATAATTAAATAATAGATAAATTTTAAAAATTTACATATGCAACTAAAAAAACACACAAGCTAGAAAAATTAGCCTTCAAAAGGCTCTTTGGTTCAACAAAGAAAGAAATCTATATAACGATTGAGAAAAAGTAGGTGAATAAAATGAGATCATTTGGATGGAGTAGAATTAAAGAAATCTAGATGTCCAGCATCATATATCGCATACATTGCCATATGCCTTGCTATAATATGTAGAATTAATTAAACCTTTTTAAAATTATTCATTAGCTCTAAAATGAGTTATTTCTTGAATTCTTAATCTTTTGTTAATGTTTGCTATAGCTATAATGAAAACATATGCATAGTTTATAAGAGGTTATTACAAATAACTCAGGTTTACAATTATTTTTAGTATTCATGTTGTTTTAAGCTATTAAAGTGAATTTTGAGTTTTTCCATGCTTCATTCACAATATGCTTTAAAAATCCAAGTTAAGAACTTTCGAAGCATTATTGCATAAGATGCTTAGGTAATTTAACAGATATTTTACCAATGTTGTCGATAAGATTAAATTTAATGGTAAAACAACTATATTTTTCTTTTCATAGTGTTGTATATCTTTTTGGTTGCTATTATGTTGGATTTTTAGTGTATTCGTTCCTCTCCTTGGAAAAGAAAGTAAACAATTTTGTATAAAGCAATTCATTCCATAGGGTTTCAACACAAGACTTTTTAATCTACTATTTTCTACATTAGGTTCAGGTTTCGGTGTTGATAGGTGAGAAAAATGTGTTACTGTGGGATCGTAAGAAGATATGGAACAGCACAAAATTACATCGCTACCTATATTTTGGGCCAAATCAAGTTCAACCATATCCTAGCTTAGGGCTATATTAGTTTTCCCCTTCAGAACTCTGTTACTTGCCTCAAAAAGTACTGACTTTGAAGGGCAGAGAGCTGCAAAGAGTTCTTTCTTTTAGTGTTTTGCATATTTCTCAACCTTGGGTATATTTGTGATAGCGATGTATATATGTATATATGTGTGTGTGTTGTATACACACACACATATGTATATGCATATATACACACACATAGACAAATTGTTTTTTAATAATGTTTTGCATAAAAGTGCACAGTAAGTGTTTTACAGAGGACACATTAGACTATGCTTTCTCTTTTTTGAGTTCCTAAGCAGGAATCTATGGCATTGATTGATGTATAATTTTGAAATCTGCAATGGTCTTTATGGTTTTAGTTATGAATATGTATGAAAAATCAGTTTTAGTAACTGTGCTATTAGAGATGGTCTAGGACTATAATTCAATAGCAATTTCCTTAAAAGACAAAGGAACTTGAATTACAATAACGTATGTGTTGCTAGCTGAATGTATCATTGAAAAATAGGTTCTTGTATTCAGGTACATTTTCGAATAGTGACAATTAATGACTAAAAGAGATATATCAACTCCTAGTTGAATTACTGAAGAAGAAATAACTTCAATATTCTGTCCACCTATGTCACATTATTTGTAGAAATATTTTAAATCATTATTGCAGCACTGTTCTATTTCTGCTAAAAAAAACCATATTTCTCATCCATCTATACATATCTATCTTGATTGGAGAAGAGAATATATATTGACATTTTAAAAATTAACCTTAAAATATGGTATTCTTTGAATTCTTAATCCTTTTTATTTCTAACATAGCAACAATTAAATATATTCTGCTGTCAAATCAGCCTTTACTTAACACTTATATGCCCTGTTATCAGGATTAATTCAAGTAAACAGAGCTCAAGATAGAGAATACAATATAGACGTTCTAAACTCAGCTGTCCAAATATGGTTATTATCATAGTTAAAATGAAAACAAAACAAAATCACTATTTACTAACACAATGTATTTTCTGTCTTTTTTGTTGCTTTTGGTTTTTCTTTGAACTAATTAAAATTTGTTTGATACAGACACAAGTATGATACAGACATAAGTATGAATCCACATTTCTGATACAATGTTTAGCTAAAACCCCTGTCAACGTGCTATAACCATTTCTTTACTAATACACTATAGAAAAAAAAGAGTATTAGTTATGTTTATAGAATAATTGACCTTTGTAACTTTCTATTCTATATGCAATAATCTTATATACATGATCATATAGGTAATATATCAAAGTACAATAACTTCCTGATCACGTGCTCAAATTCTGATAGAATGGGACAAAATGGAGGGGGTCTTCCTAATTGTGGAATTTCTAAGTCACACGATTAAACAAAAAATAAGGAAATAAAAAACCCCATATATTTATATATCTGCGTACTCACAGTGAAGAACATTGTTACATAGCCACAGAGGAGACTGGCTAGGCCAACCGTATGGCATCTATTATTTAGGAAACAACATAAAATGTTAGAGCTACATAATGGAAAACTGTAAATGAGTCAACCTTCTTGACACTCAGACTCTCAGGCACCAGGTTAAAGTCACAAAGGCAAACTGGTCAGCATCCAGGGCAAGAAGCCAGATAGAGTATCTAACTACATTCTCTGAAAGAATGTAGCTTAGAAAATGGAGCAGTTTCAGGAGGCTTTGAGAAAGTAATTTATGGTAGAATTACAGCAGACAATTGGGGCCTATTCTGACTAGACAAGTCTGTGGGACTTCATTTCATCACTCACAGCAACTGACAACAACTCAAATTATAGAATGCAGTGAAAAAATACACATTTCATTGAAAAAGAAACTGTAATTAGTCACCTAATATTGCTATTATGTTTTCTATTTATATTGATTCTATTTTCTATTTTCTATTACATTGATTCTATTATTGTCTCCTAAACTCATATTTTTTAAGTTTTAGTATATTAGTAGATGTCATTATTTACTTACATCTGAAAAAAGTTGAAACAATTCTTTTATGATCACATTTGTAGACAATCCAATGAAAAATTATAATTGCTTTTAAAAATATTTATTGCTAAATTTAAGTAAAGTTTTTGCTTATTCTTCTTCATAATTAGGTGTCAAGCCTTATTATGAAGATAGGCAATAGGATTTAACTTTTGTTTAATAAAGTAAGGAATAAAAATGGTAGCTTCATATCATAAAAATATAAAATAAATATATAAAAGAAAAAAGAAATAAAAAATTGAGAGTAAGCAAAGTGATCCAGATCATATAATGTGACTCTCTAGAAATTATGTATTGAATTTTTATAAAGTCATTGAATAAAAATAAACTGTGTTTATCTGAAAAAAAAAAACTGAATATGTGTAGATATATATTCTCTCTTCAGGCATGTTTTTTTCATTCCAATTTCTATTCCGACGTTATCATGTACATCTGAGATACTTAATAGCATAGCCACTAGCCACAGGTGACTATTAAGTCCCTGAAATATGGCTACTTTGATGGAGGAATCAATTTGAACAAATTTTTATTTTAATTTAATTTGAATTTAAAAGCTGAAGTGCTGGATATAGTTCTGCTGTTAAACGCAACTTTAGCACTTTGATGGGATTACATTTCACTTGAACTATTGAAAATGGTGTGTTTTATTTGCAATGTATTCTAGGTATAAAATACATACTTGATTTTGAAGTATTATGAAAAAATTTCACTAATAAATTTATATTGATTATATGTAGAAATAAAAAGTTTAGATATGCTGAGATAAATCCAATGTGGTTGAACCTTGAACAATGCAGGTTGGAACAATGCAGGTCCACTCAGGTCTGGATTTGTACTGTATTTGATCCACACTTGGGAGTGTTTGGATGTGGAGGGCCGACTGTATGGATTGGTCTACACCATTTTATATATAGACTTGAGAATCTGTGGATTTGGGTATCCCAGTGGGTCCTAGAATCAATCTCCCCTAAGGATAAAAAGCAGAACTAAATTTTCAGGTAATCAAAAGTTATATGCAGATGTTCGATTATGCAGAGGTAGGCATCCTTAACTCCTGAGTTATTCAAGGGTCAACTCTATATTATTAATATTAATTTAATCAGTTCTTCTTACTGTTTTCGAGGGTTACTAGAAACATTTTAATTATATATTTTGCTCACATTATATTTCCTTTGGTAAATGCCAGTAGAAGAGATGCTTTTTTCTATATATTGAACATTGAAATTGAAAAAAAAAAATTAAGAAATAATCTTATCCAAAGATTCTGACAAAAAGAGATTCCAGTCTAATAAAGGGAAAATAATAATCATTGGGTGGCTAGTCATAATCATGTTGACGAGAAAGAAACTTAGCCACATTAAAAATGAATAAACAAATAAAGAAAAACAAAATAGGGCTGCTGTCACTGAATATCTTATGTAAGTAGGTATAAAATAATTTTAATAAAAATTACTGAACATCCTTCAGAAAATTTTGTTTTTGATTCAATGAGATTTAGAAATTTATTGCTCTTCACTTATTTTGTTGTTCTTAATACAGTTTTACCTTCAGTTGTTGACATTTAGTTACACCCATCACTAGCATTTAGTAGACTCCGCTTCTTAAAACTAGATTTATAGTCAAGCTTGACCAGAATCAAGTATGCTGCCTCCATTATGCTCTTAATTTTTGCAACTTATTTATCTCCCCTAAAATGCCCTTAATTAATTTAAAATGAAAAAAATTGTTATAAGTATTGATATTAATTTTTTCTGTTATCCTTCCAAAAATGGATATGATCGAAATTAATTGGTACTTAATTTCAAAGTACAGATATAATTGTACTCATTTTCTTTCTTTTTTTTTCCTAGTGATTCTACGATTACTATAGATGGTAAAAATATACTCCAAAGTTATAATATGATGCATTTGAATATATTGTAGTTTAATGGACATAATCTTGAATGTAATCTGTTCTTAACTCGAAATAGTCTGTAGTTGCTTCTTTATAATATATCGGATTTCCTTCTTATATGTGTATTATGTGTAGATTATAATAATTAACTCCTTCGATGTTACTTGAGTTACCAGTATTTACAAAAAAAATTATCCTATCAGAATACATGAGGTCATCACAGCAGCTGGCAGTTTTGAGTTGTTTGTATTTTTTACTTCAAATACATGGAAGTCAGGAAACGCTGCAGTCCTTCATCACCTCCATAATATCATTGCACTGAGCAAGCAGAGGAAACTACTGCATTTTTTTTCTGCCCTCTAGAGAGAATCGAAGTCACAATTCCAATTAATAAAAATTCTTTCTTAAGTTTTACATAATTTTCTTATTTGCATACTATTATTTCAATAAAATTCAGGCAATAAAGCATACATTTAGTGGCCTAAGAATCCTACAGATATCTTTGAAGCAAAAAGTGAAGATAAAAAAATTCTTTTCATTTTTAAATGAGTTAAAATTAATAAATGCTTAATTTAAAAGAAAATCAGTGTGAAAAAGAGAAAGCAGAATTAATCAACTGCAAAGAAAGGCAGAAACAAGAGAAGGAAGTAGATGCTCTCAAGTGTTCAAGTATCCGATTGAGCAATATCCTGATTTTCCCAAGAGTAACTTCTCAAGATCCCTAACCATCCTGGTTTAATAATGATTTCGGTTACTTGTAAACCAAGCAAATTCAAATAATTCCATAATATGTTGTCTCTCTACTCTAGTTATTTTAAGTCAGAGTTTCTCTAACTGCCTTTATTTATATTGTCCAGCAGATGTCAAAAAATTGTGTATCCAATATTGAATTTCACTATAATACATCTGTAGACATTTTAAATTAAAACAGGGAACCTGGCTTAAATAAAACTCCTTGTGATGCTTTCAATAAAAATAATTCAACAAAGCTGCCAATTAGGTGAGTTGGACCATTTAAGAACGGCTAAGTTTGCTCACGTACACAGCATGGCAATGACCTGAACCGCAATGTACTCTTCCAGCTAGCTGGTGGCTACAGAGTTTCTTTGGACATTTATTTCAAGTTGCCTAATAATTTCAGAATCTTAAAAATGCGAAGGGAAAAATTATTCTTAATGCTTGTGAAAACGTGTTAGTTTTTTATGGCGGCCAGGAGACACGCCTATGCTCAAGAGCAGTTAATGGCTTTAGGCTAACTATGATAAGACAGATTTGAGAAATCAGTAAATAACCATAGCGACAAAGCACTAGTGACAATAAGATACTGTTTTTGTCCCAAGTTACTATGAAAACAAACAAACAAAGGTTTTAATAGTTTTTGTCACTATTAATAGTTTAAGTAGCTTTGTCACTATTAAATTTTGATAGTTTTGTCACTATTACATTTAGTTATACTTCAAATTATTCAAAATCAAAATCATCTGTCTCTTTTTAGTCGTCAGTTCTTTTTCCTCTTAGGATTCGGCTAGTTAAGCACATCAAACCAGTCGTCTTTGTTCTTCAATCAGAATTCATCATTACACATTCTGCACAGGCGGGTGAGTGGCTGGCTGTAAAGGTATGTATATATAGTCCTCACTGTCCTTTCCCCGCTTTATTTTGTCATCCCACGACTTTTAATTAGTTTCTTCAGTTTTAGGGTTTCTGTTTTTCTTCCACTTTTTCCTATTATATTACTTGATATTCCTTTACATTTATTCTATAGTTTTAAAAGTACACATTTATGAAGAGAATTATGTGCAGGTAACAAGAGAGATGGATAATGCTATTATGCAAAATGTATATAAAAGCTCACATTCTCTTCACCTCCAAAGGAAATTAAACTTTACTTATGCCGGCTCATCTTTATGAAAAGTATCTACATAAAGATAATATGATACATATACGCTCCCCGGAGACATAAAGGGTCTTCGACAATCTCTAAGACATGACAAATAGTAAAACTGTCACCACAAACCACTCTGCATGATGCCTCTATTCGCATTTCCTAGAGATCTTTGGATGCTATTTGAGGTTATCTATTATTTTTCATATTTCCCTTGCAACCGAATTTATTGGGATGCAGCTTAGTTACCTTATTAAATATTCTCAAAATGTAGATTTTTAAATGAGATTGGTACATTTACCTTTGTTCTCATATAATGGTTCAGAAAAAACATAGCTGCAGTTTCACCAGCTCGTTATGGACCTCAGTCTTTCGGTCTTCTGACTCCTTCCTTAAGAGTTCGGCCCTTGTCGACACAGTCAAGCCTTTTGCTACCACCATGTATATATTGCAGGCCCCAGGAAGGAATAAAGAGAATAGGGGCCCAGGGCAAATAATCTGACAGTTACCTTACTTCTACTCACATTTCATTAGCAAGAACGCAGTCACATGGCCACACATATTTGCAAGAGAGGCTGGGAAATATGGTATTTAGCTGGGAAGTCGATGGACTACTAACACAAGTAGAGGACGTAGAGTTTCTATAAAAAAAGAGAAAGAAAAGGATGGTAGAAAAACACAATTGTCACACCAAACATTCGATTTTATTAAACAAATGTAGATATGTATTATATTGGTATTTGTTTGTTTTAATAATATAAAAACAGAGGAATTGCATCAATTACAGGCATTAAAATATTTAAATAGGTGAATCTGCATTTACTTGGAGGTATTACATTATATTATGTTCAATATTCTATAAAACATATTACATATGTGATTTCCTTTTATGTTATATATTTATAATATTTATATGTTCATATGTATAAGCTTTATATCCAGGTATCCAAAAGTAGTAGTAGAAATATTAATATTACTGATACTATAAAAATTTAAACTACATTTATAATGCCTGCAGGTAGTACTCAGGCATCATTTATTTATCATCTGTAAAAGTAGCTAAGGACTTTTGGCAAACTAGAAATTGAATATCAAATCTTTAAAATGAACCAAATCAAACAGAACAATTCTACGATTGTTTTTTCTTGTTGTAAAATTACTTTGGTTTTTTTAAGCCTATAACTTTGGCAAAGATTAATGCTGACAATGCTTGAAGAAATACGTATATATTAAATATGTGCATGTAATATATATAAAGTATACATATATAAAATAATGTATATCTGTATAATCATCCACATGCAGACAAGATATTTGAACTAATTTATTCTAAGATAGGTAAGCATGGCCAAGAGAACCTAGATGATTTAATGAGGCTAAAGCAAATTAATTATAACTCTATCCATGGTATCAAATCCCCCCAAACTGCCTCCTAGCATCGCAGAGACCTTGACATAAGTGAGCTTAGGTCACACTAACAAAATCAAGGAGCTGACAGACTAGATTTTCTTCCCGAGGTTTTGCTCATTAGCCAAACGAAAATATTTAGTACATCAGGTCACTCTGCTTGAATTCCCAAACAACACATGACTTTGGGATATGATCCCATGATAACTCATTGAAAGTGTCTAAATTCATGTACCCGGTATAACAAGGCATAGTTGACAACTTAGGCTGAGGGGTTTTTCGTGCCTCTGTCACATATTTTTGACAGATTTACAAACTGCTAACAGCAGCCTTCCTACGCCATCTCAACTTTTTGTTTGTTATACTACCATGAACTGTGTTCCTCTGACTTTTTAAAGATTCTTATAGACATTATTATAACCATCATTTGACAGATTTCAAATTGAATGAAATATTTACAGATTAAATTGGAAAAGTGAAAAAAATTAACATTAATTAGACGATAAAACAACATTTTCTTAAGCAACTGATATTTGTTACAATTTGAAATATTAATTTATGATTTATGTCTCCCTATTATTGTAAAGTTTTAATAAATGGACTGTTTTTCATAATGTGCCTAATGTTCCTTAACATTTATGATGAGATGGGCTACTCAAGGGAGTGCATTATTTATAAACTTTATCTACTCCAAAGAGATGGGAAAAAAAAAATATTCTGCACACTCTTAGAAGACACATAGGGCAACATATAACTTAAGCCCCAAATGTATAGGACATATAAAGATCACATATGAGTTTTCTAAACTGTTTAAAATCAGAAGAAAACCCCTTAACCCCGTGTACTTCCTGACAAGCAATATATTCCCCCATTACGTGAAGCAACCACAAGAGACCTAATTCAATTTTCCACCACTGTAATAGTGAAAAGCATGCGTGTCAATCTATCCGTCTTACTCTTTCTCCAATTAAAAGAAGTATTTTTGCCATGTCAGAAGTAATTTCTCTATTTTTGTTTTGCAGCCCATTATTTTTTCCATCTCTGGCATGCCATGGACAAAACTTTCTCACATATAATTAATGACTTCTCTTCAGGGATTCCTTCTCTTTAACAATTAAAAAACCATAGATCAATCCATTACACAAACACCAAAACAAATTCTTCCCCATTAATATCTCTTCACATTCATAATCACAATTATTGAGAGAGTTGTTTAGACTCTGTGCTTCCTCGTCTTACTATACAACTTAATGAATTCGAGATGTGCTTCCAATTTAACTTATTTTTGCAGGAATCCGAAATGACCTCAGTAGCACTAGTCAAGTGGAAACTTTTCGGTCACCTTCTCACTTTCCCTACTAGCAGCATTTGAGATCCTCCTGACTAGGGGTTATGCCCTAACCCCTTGACTCCTGTCACAGGGTGCTCTCCTCATTCACAGCCACATGTCCGTGTGTATACTGGCAGTCTCCATTTGGATGGTTCTCAGGGAACTTGAAAAAGATGTCACTCTGCAATTTTTTTTTTTCTCTCCCAGCCAATTGGTTCCTTTGTGTGTGTTTTCAGTTTACTGCCTACTCAGCTGCCCATGACATGTCTCACTGTTGACCCCAAATTTTACTTCACCAACATGTTAAATAATCTGTTGAAATCTATTATACGTCCAAACATGGTTGAAATCCTTCCGCCTACGTGCTTCATTTCAGTTGCCATCTTCACTCAGATCACTTTTTTTTTTTCAGGTGAGGCAATCCTTGGTTGACTTCACAGATTGCAAGGACCTTGTCAGCTTACGATCCCTTATTATATTATTATTATTTTTTAATTTATTTTTATGCCTACAGCACGTGGTCTTCCTAGGTGATCTCCCATCCAAGTACTAACCAGGCCTGACACTGCTTCGCAGATCATTTTTCTGAACTACGCCCATCCTCTTATAGGACTGCCTATCACAGAGATTTTCAACAATAACTTTTTTTTCTCACTACACATCTCATAATCTGTTTAAAGCTCAAATGAACTCATGTGATTCCACTTTTTAGTGGCTTCCCATTTTCTTTAGTTACAGCTCTAACTTTGAAGCCTTGCATTGAATTTCCTAGACATGCTTGATGTTTTCAGCTTTTCAAATTTCTTAAAATTTAAAATACATCACTAACCCTCCTTCAGGCAACCCTCCCACCGATTCACAATTGCACATGGGCATAACTCAAGCTTCAATACGTCTAATTTCCCCTTCCATGGAAAACCTCAGTTTTTTTTTTTTTTTCAAAGTATTACATTTTTTTTCAAGGTAAATACATTTCAAGGTATTTTTTCCAAAGCATTACATTTATTGTAGTATATCAACGATTTAATAAGTGTAAAACTATGCTACTGTTTTTACTAGCTTCCTGTATTTTTATTTTTTTATGTTACTGAAAATGTTTTTGAATGTTGTATCATGACCTACTTTTGCCAAAACCCTATGGTTTTACCTGTGTAATTTTGTTTACTGTTGTGAGTTTTCAAAATGGGTAGGTTGCATTGTAAAAACTGATAATATTATTACATGTCCTTTTACATATGAGAAAATGAGATGGCTTGCAAACGTCAGTAATCTTCAACATCACATAGCATTAAGACAATACTATTAAGAATAAATATAGGGAGACTACCAGAAAAGTGTGTTCTGTTAAGAAGTCATCATAAAATCCATATATTTGCACTATTTTATCCTTAGTATCTATCAAGGATAAAGAATTTTTAAACTGAATTAATGAACAAATGAACAGAGGAGTTTAAATATAAAGTAAGAATGGAAGCATAGTCAGGAATCTTTGATACATATCTCAAGTTAATTTCCTATTATTAGTTATTTGGTAACAGTCAGGTGTTATTAAAAATTAATTTTAAATCATAACTTTTTGTTTTTTCTCAAAGAAACTTGTTATAGTGTTTTAAAAATCAAAAGACTATAATTAAGTGTGTAAAAATTGTCATAGCAACTGAAATTACATATTTGCATCTACCTATCAACCTGTTTTAGTATATTTAAAGTTGGCTTTGGGGCAAAAAAGGGATAATCCGGATTAGTATTTAAAGTGTATTTAATGCGTAAGTGTTCTCATATTAGCTGTGAAAAGTAAGAAATCAGACTTTTGAAAATGTTTAAGATAACCTAAGATTATCCAAATTTGTATGACACTTGACTACATTTACTGTATGTATCTAAATAGTTGGGATAGTTTTGCTAGATTCAGGCATTTAAAGAAGAAAATTGAGTATGTTACATATATTAATCAAGTTTAAATTTCTTAACACAACTTATTTACCTTAGTAAAAACCTTTAAAGTGATTTCAAAGATTTATGAGTTTTATATAGAATAATAATTATATAATTTTAACCTCAAAGTAAACAAATCTAGATTTTAAATTTATTGCAGTAAACTGGATGATAACTTTAAAACAAGAAGGTAAAAATATCTTTTTGCCCCCAAGACCAATTTCAAATACACCAAACATAGGTTGACGTGTAGCTGCAAAATATGTAATTTGAGTAGATATGATAACTTATTACATAATTATGGCCTTGTGACTAACCTTTAAAAATATTTTATATATGCCAGCAAAAATTTGTGAGTTCTCATCATCTACCAAATCTAAGTGCCCATCAACTTCTTTCATTGTCATTATTACACATAGCTTGTTTCTAGGTGAACTTTTTCAACTCTGAATCATCCACTATTACACATGAGGAATTATGTTTGTGTATGAGAAATTTCCTTGTATTCTTTATCAAATATTATTATCAAAATAATGCTAGCCCTTGGGGTGATTTTTTTTAACACTTTGTCAACTTAAAATCAAATATCTATAAATCTATTTAGCAAAGTGAATCAAGTTCTGGATGAATATGCTCCACCGATGAATAAAGTTTAGTGCCAGTCATATGAAAACAAATTTAACTTTCATTCTTATGGTAAATTTTAATAATAACCCTATGGAGTAAGTAAGATTATGTTTGCTTCGGTTTAGTTTTGTTGCATTATAAACTCCCTCAATATTTAGTGACCTTAAAAATAATCATTTCTAATTCCCAGGAAACTGCAATTGTAATAGGGATGGGTGAAAAAGGCCGTTTCTGCTCCACATGGCACCAACGAGGGCCTGACTGGGGACTGGATACTTCATGCACAAGGCTATCAACCAAGCTGGTACAGGCTGTTGGTTGAGTCCTTGGTCAGGGCTGAGGTCAGGGACGTCACCTCTACCACATAGGAACTCTCTCTGTTTTCTTGCAAGGGCTAGTGTTGGCTTTCTCCAAGCATGCCACTGGACACCAAAGGCAAGAGCCCCGAAAGAATCAAGTGGAAGCTTTTATGATCTAGCTGAGAAGGCACACATTGTCATGTCCCCCATTCTCTGTATCTGTGACAATCACAAAGATCCACTGAAGGTCAAGAAGAAAGGACAACGAACTCACCCCACAGAGGGCAAGGGGGAAGCTCATGCCATGGTTTAAGAAGAGCACATAGAAAGGGAGACAATGTTGTAACCATATGCGGAAAACGTGATGCTTTTTAAAGATTGAAGGCACAGAGACTCAGAGACATAAAGTCATCTGCTCCAGATCACAAAGTTCAGTAAGTGGCAGACCTAAATATGCTTTATGTGAGATGACTTCTTTGACAGATGACTTCTTTAAACAATTTATTTTAGTTTCATATTAATGTTGAGAGTAATAATAGTACTGTTTTTATGGACAAGCATAGTTATAAAACATTTCCCTTACAGCCTCATATTTCAATTATCAGCTTAATGTATGTTCACAAAAATATGATTACACAATACTGTATGATTGTAACATTAGGTACTGTGGCAAACGAATGGGGGGGACACAAATTAAAAAGGTAAGCATAATATGAATCGGCAGGAGCAGAAATGTGCTGATTTATTTGAGAATAGGTGAATTATGGGCATCAGTCAATTGTGCTAGTGAATAAATGTGTCAGTTTTATCAGGTGAATCAGTTCGATGGAAGTCAATTAAGAGCTCTTACTGCACTTAAAATTTAAGTCACATCAATTATTTAAATTCTTAGAAATGCTGCTTAAATCACATATATAATAATTTATGTTCTGTATGTAGGACTATTTCATTAAAATGTATTTTATGTATTTATACTATATGTTTACATGTATATATGTATTTCTGAAGAAACAGTCCATGATCACTGTTTCAAGACTTTTGTAAAGGGTCAACTTTTCCCTTGATGAATAGAAGGTTTCCTAGCTCTTCTGTGGGTTGACTGAAAAATGGTGTCGTTCTTATCTGTGCATAAAACGGAGATTATGACCCAACTGTCACGTAACGGGAAGGATCATCTGTCTTTCCTTTTTTGAGTCAAGGGATTTTGGCAGGAACATAATATTTCCTTCAAAATCAGTTTGTTCCCTTGACTTTTTTTTTTAATAGACTCCATTTATCTGGTTCTACCACTTCCACACAGACGCTGGGCCTCCAGACTGATTAGGTCCTAATTCTCTTGGCATGCTGTCAACACGTCCCATTCTGAATAACTAACTATTAGGCCTTTGCTTTTGCTCCTTCTCTGCGATTTCATTTCCCTTTGTTTGCTTCATGTCTCTGCTTTGTGATTTTCACCTAGTTTGCCTCAAGCTATCTCCTGACAATGTGTTACCATCTCTCTCTATGAATTTGTTTCTTTTCTACCCAAGTCATTTATTTACCCCTCCTTCCTGATTTCCCTGCTCTACCTCTACTCATGTTCTAAACTATTAACCGTTTATGTCAGCATTCTTTTATTTTGCTTCCATTCATTATGCATATTCAAAAAGATTAAGGCATTTTATTCTATCCTAATTATGCAAACAGTACATTTTTAAGACTAAAAATCTTATGCTGCAACTACGATAAGCCAATTTTCAGATATTATGGGGATTTTCTCATTTAGTGGGGAAAATGTTAATGTAAGCTAAGTCATTTATTCAGATTTGGGTTTTTTTTCCATTTCAATATTTTTATGCACTAGTAAAAAATAAAATCTCAATTTAAACATATTTTCAATATTATATACTTGGTAAAGTAAACATTTAATTCACCGATTTGTGAGTATTCTCGGCAGGAAACAAAGTCAGGGCTGATGATAACCCACTGTCATTTCCCAAGATCCATCTGTCTTTTGCACAGCCCAAACAGGAGAACTGGATGGGTATGTGGTGGGGACCATGCAAGTCCGTTATGGGGCGCTCATCTCTGCAGTTCCTCCAAGGTGAGGTATCGCTCCTGGATTACTACTTTCCTGGGTAGAGGCAGTTCTAACAGCTTCCACTCGGTCTCTCCCACCAAAACAGCCCTCACTCCAGAGGTCAGGGCAGCACTATGGTGATTCTGTCAGCTGCTAAGTCTTTCTGTTTCGATTATGCATTCTGGAACTCAGGACATAGCCAAAGGATGGGTTCGGGGACTCACTGGACACACTGTGAGATAGAGCTGAGCTAAAACTACATCGATCATCTGACCTTTAGAAGTCCTCGGCCAGAGAGTCGCAGTAACATTTTGGGTCTCCTGGAGTTAATGTTAGTTCAGGGCCAGTATCTAGTAGTTCCGGAAAGTTTCCAATTATTGTCTTTTCCTCAATGCACATTTACCCAGGTAAAAGTCCATAGGTCCTCTGAAGGCTAGGAGAAAGATTAGCAGTGCACATTTTGGGCAGTGTACCGGTTTCCTTCTTTCAGGGGACGCGGCCTTCTCTTTATTCAGGGGGTCCTGGGTCTGTAAACTGCCTCAAGTCTGGCAATGGATTGGGGAGCTGTGACTCTGTTTTTATCATTCGAGTTAGACTTTTATTCACCTGGCCTAGAGTTTTTCTGTTTAAACAGATCAGGTAAGACCACTGACTTCCTGTCTTTGTCACTCTAGGAGTGCCTTGACTAAGCTGCCCAGGACTTAGGTGTGTACGAGGCGGACTACTCCGACTGCTGCATTGATCTACCATCCAGCAGGGTCACCACACCCACTTGACACGCAACCTTAAAGTGGCCCCTGCCACCCTGGGATCCAATTACTCCGAGAGAATTTAGGATGCGGCTAGAACTGTAACATCTGGCCCCAGACAAGGACAGCCAAGGAGCTCTTCCAGGACACTGGAGCTCCCGTCACAGATTTATATCTTGGATGGTTGGTGAAGTAAGTCTCCTAGACGCTCCCAGTGTCAGTAAGCAACTAATCCACTTCAACATTCCGGTCTTGTCTCATTAACCCAAGGAAGGTCCAGCATTCCAGTTTGCTCGAGGTAGGCCTCCTCTGGTCACATTTCAACCAACCAATCAAACTGCCAGAGCCTTTTCCAGCTCCCTGGATCGCAGCATTGCATGTGGAATCTTTGCTCAGCGAGTCCATTTCAATAAATCCTAACTTTACTAACTTGATGTTCCTTCTGCCATTTTCCCTCACTCTCATTATTCACATCCACACACGTTCTCCAGATTTTTGTTTGTAGACATTAGAAAACTCAAGGAGTTCTTTTGGACTGTAGCCCACCCCTTCATGTCAAGACCCTGCGAGACCTCGGGTCTTGCTACAGGTCTAGAATCAAAGAAGAGCGGAGGGGTTAGGTCCTGAGAAGAAGCAGCCCATTGTCTTGCAAAGCAACGGCCTCAGGGGAGGCCCTTACCCCAGCTTCCTCAGTCAATGCAGGGTTCACTCCCAGGCGATGCAGATGGAAAGGCCTGTACCCCCATGGGTGGAGGGGGTGATGCCACTGGGCCTGGGCAGCTCTGTCAGGATGGGGAGGCCTTTACCACGGGCGAACTTGACTTATCAGGACTGAGCGGCTCAATGTCTCCAGCATCATCAGGGCCTTTCTGCATTTTCCAATCAATGCCCTTACTTTTAACATCGGATAAATGTGAGGCTGGGAATTCACCTTGCAGTATAATTCAGCCCATCACAGGATGAAGTTCTGCATCTGATTTTTGGCAGTTTCAGCCCTGTGGCTGCAGAAGATAAGGGCTTCTTTTAGGGCATGTCTAGAAGATCTCAGATCATTTTACAGGGTGCTTGAGGTAGAAATTTGCATCTCTGAGCCATCCTTTTCCTTCCCCACTTCCTCCAGTCACATTAGAAGCGACCAACCTGTCATTATATTTTTAGTTTCTAAAACTGTTCAGAGTCACTTAGCTTCTTTCTTTGTTTAAGTCACAGTTAGGAGTATCCAATGCAGATATTGAGTACCTCTATGGATGGATCACTCCGTGGGTGATCAGTGCTCTCTTTTCTATTAGAAATCGAGTCATTAACATCTTTAAATCTAATCAGATTAGAGAATCGATTTCAGACACCGCGGAACAAATCTGAAAATTTGTCTTTAAATTCTGCTCCTCCAGAACTACTCTCATTCACAAAATCCACATCCACCCGAGAGGACATTTCCCTTGCATCCAAAATTCCCTTGTGCTGCTGCTTTTAAGTTCAACTCTATCCTTGCCCGAAGACCCTGATTCGTTCTCAATCCCCATTGCCTTGCCTTTTCCTGTATGTTGTAAATGGAATCTTACAGGGTGTCACCTTTGAGTCTGACATCATTTATTTAGCATAATGCTTTGAGATGATCTATCTTTTTTGTTTCTATAAATAGTTTTTTTTTCCTTTTCAATAGTGTGCTCCTTTCAAATAAAAGCCATTTAGCAAAGAAGCCTCAGAAATGCAATGTGCAGCCTAGTAGCTCTGCCTGACTTTAATGATCAAGACACAGAACCAAGAGTAGGTAGCTGAGAGACAACAGTACGTATCGTTCGATAGAAATTAAATTATTTAACTAGAAAAAGTATAAGATGATATTGCAAATATAACACGTTTGTATATGTTGACAAGTTATATGTATTCTAATCACGAGTATAGTTATATATTCAGAAGTTTGTTTCAGCAGCAAAGATAGCGAATTGCTTTGGGCTAAATTATTTCTAACAAGGTAGCTGATAGAACTTCTCTTTTATTCTATTTGCCATAATTGAAGAGGATTATTTAGAGGAGATGACCCAGGATTGCAGAGGGATCCAAAACATGTTAAATAAAATAAAACTAAATAAAACTATATTAAAAATCTCCAGCTCAACCATAATAGCTGAAGGACCTGGGGACAGGATTTGCACATTTATAGGATAAATTGGGAACCTCTTTTCCCTCTGTAAAACTATGGTTCTAAATTGAGTTTTAGGGTCAAATTATTTTGAAAATGTAATGTTTTTTAAATACCATTTACTCAGTTCACATTTTATGTAAGCCCGTTGAAGTGCAGAATATTATAGACCTGCTCAACAACAGTGAAAATGAATATTGCTTTTCAAGGAAAATTCACTTTCAGGTTGGAGCCACATTCTGTCTTTGCGGAACCCTAGACAAATTCTGTAAACTCATGCATAAAGTAAAAATACAGCAAAATCTTTCACAAAAAGTAGGAATGAAAATTTCCTGTCAAATAAATAACAGCATTATTATGAGGTTAATAAAATGACAAGGATGATTTTGGAAAGCTAATTCGTTTGGACTTCCAAGTGCCCTGCCACTCAGCCTAAGTCCACTCGAGTCCTGCCTGATGTTGGGCATAGCCTGGTTACATTGTCTGTTTTTTTTGTTTTGTTTTGTTTTGTTTTTAATATAGCAGGCATAATACTGTGATATGCTTTGGCTGGGACTTCTATGACAGTGACAGTAATTCCAGGAATCTGTCAGCTAACTTGTGACTGTTTATCTGGTACTCCATGGATAGGTTAATCTAAGGGAAAACAAAAGAACAAGGAATTTACCCACTGACGCCCTAAGCCCCAAGGGTGAGTCTACAGTTTCCTGCTAACCTCGCTTTCCCCTCGATAGAAAATAATAACTATTCTATTCTCATCATTAATGAGGAGTGAGAAGTTGGACAGAGTAAAGCTTCTAGTTGGCTGAACTGGATTGGAAATGCCTTAGGTTTTATATTAACAAATCATAAATAGATACATATTATTTTTTCAGTTTTTGAGGAGAGGAGTTAAAATTAAGCCCATTCATTCCTAGAGCAATATCCATTAAATAGTACATAATAAAAAGTTTATCCATTAAATAATAGCCAACATTTACTGAGAACATACTAAAGGCCAGATATTTTACATTTTCATTCAAGTATCACAATAATTCGGTGATGTAGGTATTATCACTATCCATATTCAACAAGTATGAATGAGGAAGAAAGAGAGGGAGTAACTTGTCTAGGACTCGATATTGGGTATTTTAATACAGGATTTCACTCTTACTCACTGGGTGCAAAGACTCAGGTGAGCACAGGCATATGTTTTAAGGGCTGTCACATGGAAGAGGAATAGGTTACTCCTGTATGTTCAAAGCAGACCTGGAGCTGATAGTCATTGTGACGAGAGTGGGCATGATTCTGAACGATAAGTGGAATTTCCTGGGAGACAGTTTGATTTAAAATAAGAATATTTTTCTTACCATTTCTACCATTAATCCTAACAAAGGTTTTGTGGAGCAGAGTACCGAGCACCAGTTATCAATCCCCGGGGAGGATGCTAACCACTGCAGACTACATCTTGGTATTATAGTCACTGAAGACAACACCTGCAGGACAAAACACACCCTTCTCCTGCCAAAATAGAACACCTCTCCTCCCTGGTAAGGATGGATATAGCCGTGTGGTTAACCAGGTGCCACATGATGCACAAACCTTAAGAAAGGACATAAGAGCACTCGAGCCTAAAACAGGGGACAATAATTGCCATACGAGGGAATAAGCCCAGCCCAGGTTATATGCGTGCTTGGTAAGAAGTGTTTCAGGCACCAGGCCCGCCCGTTGTTATGCAGCTGAGCAGGGGAGAGAGCCCGCACACCCATCGGACTGCCTTTCTCGACAAGTTTTTTTTTTTTTTTTTTTCTGTAACTGGCTAACTATGAGGCAGAGACATTTTACAAGAGTTTCCAGAATTAGATGATTTATATTAACAGATGATAAAATCTCTTCATATTCTGACACTCAAAAACTTGTATAAAAAGATTGAGAATCATATAATTTTCACTTTGAAAGTAGCTGTGATTCAGAAATAAGTGATTTTGCGATGACTGTAAAGCAAGTTATGGCATGCATAATTAAATAGCCAAGTATTGGGATAGCCTGATTTGTGACTGAGTATGTGTACATGGTGTGTGCATGTGTGTGTATGGGTGCGTATGTTTTTTTAACAACAAAAAAAGAAACTTATTCTCAATGTGGGAATCGCAACTCTAACATATTCTTCTATTCTTCATAATAAGCTGTTAACACTTATCTCCTGCGATGACCGAAAATTCGCAATGTTTTATCTAAAATGCCCAACTCCCTTTATCTTCCTGGCAAGCTCAGATCCATCATTCAAGAGTCAAGTGAAATATGTCATATCGCTTGAAGGCTTCCACTGACTCTTCCTAATCTCTAGGCAAAGATATTCAATATTCTCATTTTGTCCTGAAATTTATTACATTTCTTTTACTAAACTGATAGTTCATACGTCTTACATTGAACCACGAGAGTCAAAGGGGCAGAGACATATCTCTTTTGTACTTGCTACACTGACATTTCCCACAGTGGCCGGAATTCGAAAGTCCACAGAAGCTGGTCGAGTGCATGAACTAATGACATGATGAATAAAGTGATATTTCTCTCTCTCTCTCTCTCTCTCTCTCTCTCTCTCTCTATATATATATATATATATATATAGTTTATCCTGCATTATTTATTCCACATTTATGCTTTAAAATGTGAGTTTTGGATCATGGTATTAACATTTCCTACTTTCTTCTAACATCCAGATTAGGTTTAGCCCCATCTTTTGGGGCTCACATTCTCTAGGTTTTGCTGTTCTTTCTCCCTGTGGCTTTTATACTACATTCCCAGCTACCACATTTCTGACCCCAGTCCTGGGGCTGCCTACAGCATGGATTTTCTTCTAACATGAGAAATTGACTGTTGTTTCCCTATTTGCGCCATTTTCCTGATACGGGATTATTAATTATTGTGATGATTATTTTGAAGCTAAATTGGGATTACATTGCTGAGTGTATTTTGGAATCTTTTCCTATTTGTTGATTTCGAGAGTGAGCATCTGGCGTGTTGTTCTTCGGCGCTGGCTAGTGTGTTCTGTGAAGGGCTCTGTAGCATACGGGTGGGAGGGCGAGTCAGAATTTCTTTCAGTGCATTTCCCACAAATATCACCATATGCAGACTGTGTCTTGGATAAAACAAGTTAGTCATGTGGTGGATTATGACAAGCAAGCTGATAGACATTCTGACACCCAGAGAAAGAGAATGAAATAGCGAGCTGAAAAAATAAAAGCTAACTGATATTTGGCACTTATTTTTAAAATGATGAAGGAAAAAAAAATCACTAAATATATTTTAAATTATACTGCCTAAAATAGATACCGGAATACTGTTCATTAAAGTGGTATATTTTTTGGCATTTAAAACCTGATACCACTTTATATATTTTATTATATCATACGCTCAGAATTGGCAATTTTTACCTTGAGATTGAGTTATTTTTAGCCTGCAAGCGACCTACAAACCAAAATGGCAATAAAAAAGATAACGCACAGTCTCACAAACCTATTTTTCTGGCTGGAAATACCCAGAATTAATCAATTTCTTATAATAAATTTTCATATTTAACTCAATAAACATTAATTAAGCAAATAGGTTCAAAGCATAATGTTAGATGCTAAAGATCCAAAGATGAATGTGCATGTAGTTTACTTTCAAATACGCTTTCAAAATACTAAAGTAAAAAAAAAAAATTCACAACATTTAATGTAATGGATTCCAATTTGTTCTAAGAAAGGTAAACATAACTGCTATGGGAAAATTGAAAACAATGAGATTGCTTCAGGATGCAGAAATGGAGTTCCAGTTCAAAGGACAGGCTACATTGGAGCTTGAGCCATTGAAGAATGAAAAAAATAAGTAAGTAAAAACAGGGCTTCCCGTCAAGAGTTGTGAAACTACATGGCGTGTACAGGGAATGACACATTTCTCATTGTGACTGGAGCCTTTGCTAAAAGGCGTGGCAAAGACAATGCTGGAGAAAGAACAGTCTTGAGAAGAGTTGTCCTTATTAGGGATCCAAACTTCTGTGAGCTTCTGGGGCTCTTCCGGGGGCTGTGGTTAGGAGCAGGGAGGAATAGAGATGTTGAGAGAAGACCCAGCTTTAACAGAACATAGTCAGGCACACCAGAACCGAGGGAGTAAGCACTGGAGCAGCACGGCTGATAGTGGGATGGAAAAGAGATGACAGATTTGAATAGCCTTTAGAACAAATTACGATCCTAATCAATTCTTCACATAGCAGTTGGAATTTTTTGTCATTTTTTTTTCAGTGTTAGTAGTAGCAGATAATACCCAACTTGAAATCATACATTTTTCTTTGCACTTAGAATAAACCCCTGCCTTCTATGTCCTCTCGAGCCTCATTTCCAGCCTCATCTCATTCACACAAGGTCCCAGGATATTAGACCTCGACTGGACCATATACCAGCTTCTCCTGCACCTCTAACACGCTGGCCTGTCTAAAAAGCTTCTAATCCCACCTTCTCTCCTCAGAGTCCTTTATTTTCATCCTTCATATAATATCTTAGACATTGCTTTTACAGAGATAGGTTTTCTGTTCATGTAATATAAATTTCTCATATTCAAATATCTCATTTTATTCGTTCTTAATATTTACCCAAATTTGTAACTATTTACTTATGTTGAGGCTTGCTTTAATAGCATCTATCTCATTCTCTGGACTGTAAAACACTTTAGGGTAGAGTCCATATCTGTCTTCTTCATCCAAAACTGTAGTTCAACAGTTACTAAATATTAAATGAACATCAAACGAATGTGACATAATTATTAAATGAATAACTGAATTTGATCCTGAATGATGAGGCATAAAAAAAATGGGCTTTAGGGAGAAGAACATGAGTTTGGTTCTGAATATTTGCATTATGAGATACTTATACTCCCAACAACTTCGTCCTCATTCTAATCAGCACCATCATGATTTGAGCACTTAATGTGGGTAAGGTCCACATACAAGATTTTTATTTTTGCCTTACACAGACTCTACTGAGAAAACAGATTTAAAGGTTAAGTAATAAATCTAAGATTAAATAACTAAAAAGTTAAAAAATATAACTTAAATTCAGGTTTTTTTTTCTAACTCAACCTACTGTCCTTACTGCTAGGATATATAGCTAGAATTTTAAGCCTGTCTAAACCTAAAAATATATATTGATCCTTGAAATTACATAAACTACAGAAGAGATATACAAATTATTAGCAACGTAGAGCAAAAGATTAATTTGTAGCTAACATTTATACTTATTACACCTTTATTTTTATTATAAAAATGTGTGAATTACTACCGATAGTTGAAAACAAAACTCAAACAATTGAGTATATACATTAAAAGAAAGTCCTGTTTTATTCTCAGCTGCCACAAATTTCACATTTCTCTCTCCTATGTAAGTAACTTTGATTACAATTCAGTGTATACAATTCTGAATATATCTAGATGATAGATAGATAGATAGATAGATAGATGATAGACAGACAGACAGACAGGTAGATGCAGGGACGGGAGATGGAGAGATAGAGAGATGGAGATAAACAGAAAGAAATAAAACTACCACCCACCACTGGTTTTGATCTTTGAATTATGTCCTTAGGTTTTATTGAATTTTAGGTTTCCCAGTTCCCTTGAGTTTCTGCTCATTATCTCTGCTTCATATATACATGGATGAATATTGAAGAGAGAAAAAGTTCCCACATATAATGCATGTTTTCTGAAAAATGTTGTTTATTTAAACCTTCCCTATTTTAACTGTAATACAGATATATATGTACATTTCATACATATGTATTTCTTTTTATAACTGTATTCTTAGCAAGGCATACATTATATTTTTCTTTATCTAATGATTTCCTGTACAGTTAAGTGCACATAACTCTAATTTTTTGCTCAAAATACAATGTCCTTTCTGTATTTTTATTTCAAACCTCTCAAAATTCACTCCTAGACTTTGTTGGAATTATTGAAAATATTAATTCCAGTTTACAAGTATTACATTCAATTAAGATTATTCAGGTTTAATTTAGTAAGCTATACATTTTGTACATTTCTTTACTCAACAGCGTTTCCTGTGTATCTTCTTTACATTTTGAATTATTTTTCATTTTGTTTAAGAACATTTAGACATAATTCTATCAGGTTTGGTTATTTTTACTGGTAAATGTTTATGTTTGAAAATGTCATATTTTGTTCATTTAACATAAATCATAGAATTGGGTAAGAATTTCACATTTTTTTAAAAAAGCCTTTTAAAGATGAAGACATTATTCCATTTCTTCTATATGTACATTAGCTGGCATTTTCACTCCATTATTTAATTAATTGCCTGGTTGGTCTCCCATGGTTGGTTTTTCTCACTCACCACTGATATTGATCTTTGAGTCCTTTTCCTTCCTCTAAATTGAATCTCGTATTCCCTATTTTTCTTGGGCTTTATCTTCATTCTCTCTGCATCATAAGATCCAGAAAGTTTTTACCATTCTCATCTGCTGGTTTCATCTCCCCTGCTTTCAATGGTTATTTTGAATTTCGTTTTTCACTATTTCATCTAGAAGTTCCATTACCTCTTGGAATGGATGAAATCTTATTTATTCAGCTAGATATCCTGGATTTAAATCCTCCATAATGATTTAAAGTATGCAGATTTGTTTATTTGCTTCAAGGACGCTGGGGTCAATACACAAACTCGCCAGGAGAGTTTCACAAAGTATGAATGACTCTTCTCTTTTTAATTCGCTTATTACACTGCGTTTTTTTAATGACCCAGAAGCCTATGGTTTGCTGTACTATTTTTCAAAATTGAAGACTTCAGTTACATTCCATAATTAAAAAATAAAAGTATGGTATAGCATTTATATCATCAGAAAAATATAACATCACTCAATTATTGTCCAACCTTGCAACATATGTCACACCAAAAGTGAGAAAAATATACCCCTCTTCCAAAACTTAAATGTTTAACACTAGTGATTTTTCATTCACAGTAGGGGCTGTTAAGGTGCTATCAATGTTTAGCTTACTTTAATACCCTGAATTAAGTTAGTTAACATGACCTAAACAATTAGATTACAAACGTGACAGAAAAAAGAAACACTTTTTTTTTTCTCCTCACACTCAGAGGACAGGTCTACACAGAGGTTTCAGTCCATTTCTAAATTGATACATTAGATAGCAATGAAAACAGACATAGATATGCAAATGCTCTGCAAAGCGTTCATGAATGTTTCACAGAACAGATAACAAAATCATTGGATGTCAGAGTCATGGGCTGCTGCAGCCAGCAGGGATGTTTGATAATGTGTTACGTGACATATGAAGGAACACAAAATCAATGACTTCTTTGTGGCTAGGAGTTTTGGTTTTTTTTTTTTTTTCCCCCAGGGTATACTCAGCCTCAATTTATTCTTTGTCTGCCAAAAGGTGAAGTTGAATATAAACTCATTAAATAGTGCCCCTTAAACTGAGAAGGAAGCCGCTGTAAGAGATTTGGCACGCAGACAGGATGTTGAGGCAGAAGCACCTGCAGTGGTCATTTTTAGAGCGTACCTGGCAGACAACTGCCGCCTTCTGCTCTAGAATTAATTTTCCAGACTTGGTTATTACCTACCCCCGACACCAGCAGCTAGAGCTAGAGAAATGCAGAGAGACAAACAACTCTCTGCAAATGAATGAAATTTGTGGACTAACGAGGGTTACAGAGATGACTCACAAAGAAACTTTTAAACCAGTTTATAAGATATTCAATGCCTGTTTATAATGCTTATTTCTGTATAGTGAAAGAGTAAATATATTTTTCCTTTTTATTTTACCTTTTTGCTTTTATGAATTTCCTATTTTACAAAAATAAGTATGAATTACTTTGCAGAAAAGTAATTTTTTATTTAGTATTTTTTTTGTCTTTCAATTTTTAAAAAAATCAGAAGATAATTGAGGATTGAGGGAACAAAAAAAAAAAAGAATGACATCCTTAAGAGCTATAAAGAAAGCAGTTCATGAAAATATACTTGAGAAATTTTTGTCCACATTCTTAGTAATAAAAATTGGGTATCAACATCAGAATTATATTGAATATTATTATTAGTTTTCTGGGTACAATATTCATAAAGTTAACTAGCTTGTGCTTTTCCTGATTTAGTTCTTCATAGTGTATTCCTCATTGTGATTTAACTCAGATTCAACAGAAGTAGGTTGAAAAAAGAAAAGTATTCAAATGGAAGCCCCATTCATGTGTCATTATAACTAGATATCTGAAGAATTGTTTCACAAAACAATTACAGTTTTAGGTTTGATTTTCCAAAAGGTGAATTGCTTATTCAGGAATACTATAGAGAATTCTGGAGAATAATTACATTTCCATAACTTATGTCGAGTGACCATCAAAGAAGACAGTGTGATTTGTGGACCAGTTAAACAGACTTGGGCTTATTGCATTTTCCTCTGTAATTCTACAGGTTTTCAATAAGTTGTAATTTGAAATTCATGAATATAAAGTTTCTTCTTGTATCAAATACATGTATCGCATATATATAATATTAAAAACAGTAGAAAGAATGCAATTTAATAGTAAATCTAACTAAGAAGACATTCTCAAACTCCTATTATTAGACTGTGTAGTTTCCTATTTCAGTTTTAGCCGTTCATATTGAAAGTGAGAAGCTAAATTATGTTAATTCTCAGAAAATGTTAAGTGCACTAAGTCTTTGGAGCACTTTCTGAACAAGTGACTCTTTCAAGCTATTTAGTCAGCTTTCATTGCAGTGCCTTTTAAAAAGGAAGGCTGTGTCTTGAGAAAAATGAAGCATGTCTAATCTAAAAGAAACAATGTGGAAAACGTTGCTGAAGATGAGGTGGGAAATGGCTAGATAAATAAAACGAGGCAACTCAACTGGAAACTAGAAATTCAAAAGCAATGGTAGTGTTGACAACAGATCTATACTTTCCACTTTGAAAAGATTCTTAACCGAAGTGTGTATACTGAGATTCTGGGAGCAAAACTTCTAAGTTCCCTAAGCTACATTCCTTTTTCAGGGGTTTTCTCTATGCAATCTCTCTTCCCGCTAAAAACCAAGTGTCTTCTAAAGCCCTGCTTCCACAAAAGATTCCTTATTCCCTCATTCAAGATGAGGTGTGTCTGATTGTATCGGCATGCGATAAGTTATATGCCAGTTCGTCATTTATCACAGACCATTCTCTATAAAGAGAAGCTTCAATGATATCAAGAACCAAAGTGTATAATAAAGAAAATAGGTCTGATGTGCTCTAAAGCGCGATCAATGGTGACCAAAATCATCTGTGAAGGCTGCCGGAAGGAAATATTTGGGACAGGCCTTCAAGAAAATTCCTAGGAGCATTTTCTTAAAAGAAAAGTCACTTGAACTTAACGATAACCCTACTGAGAATTAGCTGGGGAATGATAAGAGGGCAGTCTTTCATAAACTGATAATAAATGTGACAGTGTATGAAAAACTTCAATTTTCCACCTCTTGTACAGGAAAAAAAAATTTTTTTCTTCCTACCATGTCTTTCTTTTCTATGTCTCCTTTTCTATTCACACAGAATATTTCACTTCTCATATTTATGGTCATTGAATATGTGGAGATTTTTTTTTCACATCAAGCAATTCTTTATGACACCAACTGGTCTACAATTGAACTCAATTCTGACATTATCTACCTAGAGATAGCATTAAATACCATAGGCTGAAAGCTCAATGCACAAGACTGCTCCCCAGTCCAGATGCTAATTACAAGTAGTAGATCCTCAGGTTACCTACAATTTCTGTTCAGCTTGACTACAAATCAGTTGAAGGTCATGTTCCCACGACCTTCTCCCCTTCGGATTTGATGATTTGCTAGAATGGTTCACAGAACTGAAGAAAACACTTAAGTTTACCAGTTTATTAAAGGATCTGACCCAAAGTCAGCCATCTGATTCCATTTCCCTTAAGAGTTATAAATATAGAAAAAAGTATATAGAACATTTTAGCTAATGAAGTAAAGAAAAATTCCTCTGGGACAGGTTACTTTAGCTTAAGAGACAGACTCACAGGACGTGCTGGTCTCTCCTTCTAGAAGTTGTTATGTCTGGATGGAATAAACAATTGCTGTCGGGTACTTTGTAATCACGTGGGAAGTGATGGGTTGAATTGTGTCCTCCAAAAACATATGTTTGAAGCCCTAACCCCCAGTGCCTGTAAATGTGACTTTATTTGAATACAAGATCTTTGCCGATATAATCAAGTTAAGATGAACTCTTACTGAATTGGATGGTCCCTAAACCAATGTGACTAGTCTCTTACAAGAGACAGAGCTGCATGGGGAGGGTGCCATGTGACGACAGAGGCAGAAATGGGGGAGATGCAGCTGCAAGTGAAGGAATACCAAGGACTGACTGCCACCCACGGAAGCTGGGAAGAAACAAGGGATGTTCCTATCCAGAGTCTCAGAGCAAGAACGGCTCTGCTGACACCTTGATTTTGGACATCGAGTCTCTGGAACTCTGAGAGAATACATTTATGTTGTTTCAAACCACTAAGTTTCTGATAATTTGTTACGTTAGCAGGAAAAAGCTAATACTGGAAGTACTGAACTAAGGAAAAGGCTGTCAGCTATAATGGTAGAATGGAAAAAGATAGAAGAAACTTTAGTTTATTTATAAAGACATCAGATCATTCTACTAATCAAGGCTAGAACCACTGTAACCTGTTATTATGTGGGGTAATGTAGTTTTTAATATTTCTTTGCTTTTTTTTAATCTATAGCAGATTTAGTCTTTCATATATAATGGTCAAGATTGAGCATTTAAAATAGATTTCTTCCTATATTGTTAAAATAACCACAATTGTAATATGCAAAATCATTGAGCATAAATGATTTTTTAAAAATAATTCAAAAATGCACCAAATGCTAGATGAGTAGAAATATCTCAAATACAGATAGTCCTCATTTTTCATTGTTCTGTTTTGCATGCATTTCAGCTACCATGCTTTAGTTAAACAAAACCAGCACCCGCCCATCCCCGCCACTCAATTGCATGGTTTGAATTTTAGTTACCACGCTGTGTTAACTAAGAGTGATCACAGAAAGTACAGACTTTGCTGCACACGCTTTGGTCCACAAATCACTGCATACTGGCAGGTGCACATCGTCATCAGAGACCGATCACGCCACTTCTTTCAAAGTCTGCTGGTGACTGGTCACTGAACAGCTGTTAGCTCATGCACAGATAGTTAAATATAAAGTGATGCTGCTGTTTTGTCGTCCAGTGATTAATCCACACGTTATTTTACAGATACAGAAAATCAAAATATGGAATTGGTCACTACAGACAAAAATGCAGTAATGTCAACAACAAAAACCCACCGTTAGTGCTGGGGGTGAAATTCAAATGGAACGGGACAGAGTTATAGAAGGATCATGAACTCTGAGAATGTGATGCTGCTGCAGATGGAGGGACCCTAGATACGCAGCCTCAGGGTCCTAGGGAAGGTGACCCAATTGGCATGAATTAGGAAAGTGGTCGTGGTGAAAATAATGAATATATGATCAAGGAAGCGACAGTAGCAAAAAAAAAAAAAAATGTGTTATATCAAAACTTTGAAAGCAAAAAGGATAAAATGTCAGAGACTGATACAGTCTTGGAAAGAAGTTCGACATTTCACTGAGGCATACAAAAGATTTCCACTCTTTAAGTTACAAGATGAGAGAAAAACACACAAAGGCGCTCTTCAAACTACTCTTAATAAGTTTTTAGAAAGAAATAAAACACTTTAATTTTTAATGTTTCTAATGTTTTAACTGAGATCTACTAAACAGTTTCACTTTTTTCATTTCATTACATATGTATAACCAATAAGAAAAGAGTTTTAATCTTTTGATAAATTTTTGTAAGGATCAGAGAACAATTTTAATTTTCCTGTTTATTATTAAGATCGCTTAGTATAGTTTCAGTTTGTATGGATATTTTTACAGACTTGAATTCCTATGCATGGTGAGAACTGGTCATACTCACATAAACCTAAAAAATTCCATTGTTTTTCCTGGTTCCTATATTGATCAGAATAATTTAGAAATCTAAATTATAAATAAGATATCTTATTATAATAATATATCATAAGAAATCTCAGAAAAGGCTTGGGATATTTTTGTACTCGGTAATTCTGCCCTTAGAACTTGGAGATCTGAGGGAAAAAGGGGTAAAGGATGTCAACTATAAGATGGCAGAGGAGATTTTACTTTGGGTGGTGAACGCACAATGTCATGCACAGATGACGTATTGCAGAATTGTATGGTCGAAACAAACCTATATAATTTTATTAATCAATGTCACCCCAATAAATGTAATAGAAAGGAACGTGAAGAAATGGCCTTAGCAGCTGGCAACTAAGGTCTTGATATTCCCAACTGAACACAAACAGTCTTCAAAGAGTATATAAGATGATCAGGCAGCCTACTCTAGGATCACAGTGACCCAAACAGAGACAAGGGTGCTCTTCAACCACCACAATAACTATCTTCCTATCCCAACATGGCTTAACACTGCTTCTTTTCTAGTGGTAAAGCTTTTGCCAGCCCTGATCATCCCCTACCCCAAAAATATCTCAACTGCTCAACTATTTCTGTTTTCTGGCAGCACCCAGTCGAGAACTGGACCCTACTCCCTTAAACCCCCAGAATCAGCTACCACTAGCTGAAATTATATCACAATCACCTCTAAATTACTCCATACCAAGACGCTCCTCTCATGTGCATTCACCTAGTTCAATGAATCTTGTCTTGTTTATATCATAGGTGTGTTGCCAGTGGCTTTGGCTGCGAGGTATCAGCAACACATTACATTGAGGAAAAAAGAAAAAAAAAAAAAAACCTTTATAAATATATAAAAAAAAAAAACTGCCTCACTTTAGCACAATTGCTGTATACTGTAGTAATAGATGCTAAACATCATCATTTGATTTTAATAGTGGATTTTTCCTGCCATGAGTGAGGCCTGCACTTAAGCAGGAGAGTTTTGTGATATATGTAACAAGGCGAATGGTTAAATGTAGAAAATTATTTTATTTACTAAATGGAAGAACTACAGAAATTTAATCAAATGGGTACCTTTTCAAGCCTTTTAAAATTTTACCTTAATAAAACAGAATGGAAATATCACATGTGATATTTATTCATATACATTAAGAAAATGTTTATCATATAATATATAAAATAATAGATTACTTCCTTTTTGTATCTAATTTGGCATATTCTTAAATATTACTTCTATTGAATTTCTCATATTTGTCAATTATAATCTAGGGCTTAATGTTTATATCAGTGAGACAACATTTTCAATAAATGATTTTAGCTTTAAAAATTAGATTTTTGAGGTCACAATTTTGTAATGGATACATATAATTAGTTTCAGTGGACTTAAATGTAGTACATATTTATTTTCCTAAAAAACTGAGAAAAACATTGTCAGTATTTATATTTTAAAGTGAATAAATTTATTCAAAACAATTCAACAATAATTAAATATTCTTCATGCAGAAATAATATTATTTTAGGGTGAAGATGATGTTAATACACATTTTTTAATTCATTATAGAAAAAATTATAAATATTAAGTAAGAAAAATTCTAACACATTCGAATTTTAAGATTAAGAAGTTATCCATTTTTGGTATCAAAAACAAGAAAAGTCCCCTATAACATGATTTTTCTACAAAGCTAAAAGCAGAAAAATCAAAGCATAATCTTACTTTCCTGAATATGTTTCTCTTATTAAGTCCAAAAAAGTGATGGTAAGTTGACTACTAACATATTCAACTAAACACACTGGGCAGCCTTGAGCATTCCTCATGTTATTTTCCATGATTATTCTTTAATATACGACTTCCTCTGGTGCCATTTATATTTTCTTGATCTGTTTGCTCATTTGTACTGTTTTCCATTTATTCAGGAAATGCAAGTGGCTGATGAAACCATAAAACATTGTTCACTGATTGTAACTAATGAATAAAAGCTCGCGCAAATGTGAGCAGGGTTATTGTTTTCTACAAGATTCATAAATGTAAATACTTGAAAAGGAAATTGGAAACGTAGCTGCTAAGTGAAGCATGTTTCTGGAGGCTTTCTTTTGTAATTCCATTCCAAAGTATCTCTATATCAATCAAGATACCAGCCCTGTTGAAATTCATTGGATATCATAGTTCATGTAAAACATTTTCTTTTTTGGCCATGGTGATAATCTGTTTTCCTTAAAGAGAATTTAAAATGAATTTTTATGATAAAAGCATTGGTAAATGTTTACCACTACTTGATGAGAACACTGCTTGATTCAAGGTGCTTCTGCGAGTATTTTTAACAATTACGATATTTATAAGAAAGCAAGTAAGATGCCAGGGAAGTCAGAAGTAGATGAGGAAACCAGCAAGAATATCTGGGAACGTTAGTGATTGCATTTGCAAAAATTCAGTACATTGACAACCAAGAGCATCAGTTGTTGACCCTTTGAAGCTGCCTCACCTTGACCAAATATCCTTCCTTCTAGCAGAAAACATATCACATATTTTAAATGAATATTTAGATGATTAATATAATGCACGTAAAATAGTTTTTGACTAGCTTTTTACTCTTCTCTATTTTGATATATCTCTATGGAACATCTGAAGACTTTGGTCTAATCAAAATGATGAGAGTAAAACTGGTTTCGGAGTTTTCAATTGCAAATTTAATTAATCGTCTGATAATTAGATAGATAAAAAGTATAATAATCATATTCAATAATGAAGCTAGTCAAATGAATTGATAATGAAAAGACTTTTTTTTTTTTTTTTTTTTTTTTTTGCTACTTTGCAGCCTATGAAAGTTTATGTGAGAATGTCACATCAAAGACCACCATAGGAAACTCACTGGGGCTGGGCTTTGGGTTTTGCTTGTTCTGTCTCTATCTGTATAACATGTTGCTCACTTTGAATATGCATTCAGAACATCACAGTACCACTGCATGGACATAAACAGTCTTTCACATTGGAACTTCCTCTTCCTCTTATTGCAAAAAGAGAGTACATCCAGAGTTCTTACTCTGGCTTCTTTCTCCCAGCTCCTAATGCTATTCGCTTTAAAGGGTAACATTTTCATCAAAACTTCTTAGTGTCTCTGGATTTCTATGTTCAATTCATCTTTGGATTTTTGCTAAAGCTGTGTGACAATAAGTGCTAGTCTGTCCCATATGAGAGGGAGAATTGAAAAGCATCTTACGGCCTCTGATGATTAAATTAAAGCCTTTGATTAGGAACAAATTTGCTAGTTGGTTTAAAAGCCCAATAAATTTGAGTTTATATATTTGAAATTAACATTTGTCTCTAATCCTGTTGATCTTCCAACCTTGTTTGTGCTAATATGGGCCTATTTTCAACTCGATGAATAATTTTATACTCTGTGGACTTAAATTAAATGCCAAATAACTTCAAAAGCTAAAATTAATTGTAGAAATGAAAGAAGACACACATCAAAGATTTATTTTTAAACTTGATATCTACATAGCATTTTATACTCATTTAAAACTGTTAGCTTATTCCTTATTTAGCCTCCCTTAACAATTAAAAGCTTAATATACTTCAGGAGTACACTTGAAGAAGAAAATGGTATGCACTATTAAATCTTCCCAAGTCTAAATACTTTAACATAAAAATGTCATTTAAAATTTATTACAGCAAATTTTTACTCCTAAAGTGTACAATCAATTCTTCTGAAATATAAAATAAATATCAAAATATTTTAAATTGTGGCCCTTTTCTAATGTTCAGAAAACATTACATTTGCCTAGTAATAAGAAACTTTGCTAATACAAATAAATGTACACATTTCAAACAATTATATTGAGAAAATGAAATGGCAAAAATAATACATACATTCAGAATATTATGTAGTAAATAATATGAATATATATGGATATGTAATGTGTATTAAGTTTTTAGAACAGGTAAATGAAGATATAAATTCAGGTTGGCGATTGTCTGGAGGTAGGTGTTTGATATGGGGCTGAATGAGAAAAACTTCCTGGGTTGATAAAAATGTTCTCTATTTTGTTTTGGGTATATGTTTGTTGAAATCTTTGAATAATAGACACCAAATATAGGTGTTTTATTGCATGTTAATTATTAATAAAGTTCACTTGGAATAAAACAAAACTAAAACCTAGGAGGCTAAATGAGTATCAGCAGACTAAAATAAAACAAAATAAAATAAAATAGTGTCAAGAAAAAGATTAAAATGCTCAAAGTTTAGAGGATAGAAGATAAAAATTTAATGTTTTGCATTAAACTTATTAACATAAAATTATTTAAAACTTTATGGAAATGTCCTCTTATTTCTGTTAGTTTTTTTTTTTTTTCCTTTTTGACATTGACTTCTTGTTAGAGTATATTCTTTAAGCAGAGCACTTCCTTTTTCGTTACATCTTTTCTCTCTGCCATTTCCATGTTGTATACATCTTTATAAAGTGGAAGGCATCTCTAGGGCTTTATAATCCAGCACTGTGCTTTCAGGCAGGGAAACAGCCTAAGCCACTAAAACAGATGGTTTTCTCACTTATTCTTACTGATGTTTAGAGAAAGACATTATATAAATCCCCTTGGTGGTGCATTTTTGTGTTTAAACAGCCCTTAATGTCAATAAGTTGTTTCTTACATCTAACCTGAAACTCCCCTTCACAAACATAAGTTTCACATGCTTTTGTTTTATTCTCAGTGGAGCAAGAGAACAGATGGTCAGTATCTTTCTTTGAAAAACTATTCATACACTTGAAAACAGTTGCTAACAACCCCTTATTTGATCTTAAATTCAATCATTCCAATTCACATAATGGAAAAGATGGATTTTAACTCAAGTTCATCTAGTCTAATACCCAATAGTTTATGGCATGGAATTTATCCTAGAAGATGTTTAATTAAAATTTTTATGTCAGCAAATGTATTAATATTTGGTAACATGTATTTCTGGAGACTCACCATACTCATTCCTATCTTAGTATCTCAGAAAAACTCAGTAATGAAAGTAGTCTATATAAATTTGCTTACCCAAGTATTTTCAAATTCTCTTCTACTTCCCTCCCTTTTACTGTAACTCACTGATTAATATTCACTAATACTCACAGAACACTGTACATATCATGACATTCTGATTTTTATCATTATAATCCTTTAAATATTAAAAGTGATAATTACATAGTTGTTTAAATACAGTTTTTAATATATGACTTGCTTTATAGATACATCTATATAATGACCACTTTAATGATAACCATAAATATTCAATAAATATGTTTTAAATCTTCAGAAAATGGTGGCACAGAGAAGAAAATTTCTAGAGTACAATAATAATAAAAAAAACAACACAAGGTAGAAGGGACGACAATACCTTCTAAAAAATCAAGACAAAATAGACAATACAAAGATACAGAGATAAAGCTAATGAAATTATTTAAGTGTGACTTCTAAATACATGCAATTAAATATTTCAGAAATTGAGTAACCAGATGGAAAATTTTGGATAAATAACTAGAAACTGTTAAAACAAATCTAATACAAATTACAAAATTGAAAAGAAAATCTGAAATTAATGACTTGACTGATGGATTTACTAGCAGATTAAACAAAGTTAAGAGAGAGAATTAGTGAAAAATATATGGAAGAAATAGCTACACCGGAGTTTGGAAAAATAAAATGAAAAATTAAATAATACAGAATATTTTTAAAAGTTTAATATTTCTGCAATGATATTGCCCAAAGAAGAGAAGAGGGAGATTGTAGGCAAAAGTAAATTTAAAGAGGAAACAAATAAGAATATTTCAAAACTGATGAAATATGACATTCATTAGCTCATTATTTCAAGAACCGCTGTAAAATTTAGCATCACTAAAACTCTCTCTGTCTCTCCAACTCTCTCTCTCTCTCTCTCTCTCTCTCTCTCACACACACACACACACACACACACACACACACACACACATAAACACACACATATAATGACACCAATTTATGCAATAGTAACCTTTAAAACTCAAGAAGAGAAGGGAATTTTAAAAAGCAGCCAGTGGAAAAAAGACACTTTCCATTCAAAGGAATAAAAATAAGGACAGTAGCCAATTTCTCAACAGTAAAATGGAGGGCAGCATAGAATGGGATATTATACTGAAAGCGCTCTTAGAACGTAATTGCTAATCTCAAAATATATTTCGAAAATGAAGACATTTCCAGACAAAGCAAAACAGTAAGAATTTATTCAACAATGGGTAAAAGCTCTTCTTCAGACAAAATGAATTATTCCCTTTAGAAGGTTTATGATGCAGGAAGAAATGAGAAAGGTGAAATAAAGAAAATGGTAAAAAGGGTGACATATTTGATTGATTACTGACTGTATACAAAGATGATATATTGAGAGGCTAAATTCTATATGAAATAAATATATAGAACAGCAATATATTTTGGGAAGAGAGAAATCAATGTTGTCTTCTAATTAACCCGAGTACTGCAAAGGAAGTGAAGTACTATTTTATATAATATTTTAATAAATGTGGAAAACCTGTTGTTTTTTCCAGGGTAAACACTTACATAATAGTAAAATAACGTATAATTGACAATTTAATAATGAGGAATTCAAAATTATTTTTAAAAATAATGAATCCAAATGAAATATGACAAAAGAGAGAATAAAATAGTATTATGCATTAAATATATTATGTGTACATATCCATAAAATTTATAGATATGCATTTGTTTTTGTTTTTGTTTTAGTAGTTTTATATAAAATTTAAATTAAGTACAGTAGATCTTTGTGTGATATATTTTAAAACTCTTCTCTCATTCTGCATTTGTACATCCTTTTAGAAAAGTTAAAGCAGTTAAAATTACTAACCACAAAAATTTAGAATTCATAGATGCAGAAAATTTTGCATTAATTGTTGCATTCTTACTATCTGGAAGAATTTCTGGAACATACCAGTCATTTAATATTTGTTGAGTGAATAAATAAATATTTTTTACATTTTCTGCTGTTTATGTATTTCCTAAAGTAAAATCGCTGAGATATTCTTCTATATTTTTATTTAATAATTTAAAATTTTATTTTTCTTATATGTATGTTAATCTACCTGGATTTTTTATAGTGTATTGTGTGATGCATGGACGCAATTGTGTATAAATGCATTTATTTGCGATGCATATATGTGTTTATATATGTACATATGTATCTAGAGATGATAGATACTCACTGTCCACACAAAACTTTCTGATGTGTAATGTCTCTTGTATCACATATATCATATGTGACATATGGAAAGTAACTGAATGAACTTATGTGTCTATATCAGACCTACTCTTTTTATCGCTGATTTATAGTTTATACCTTTGTCATAATTATATTCACAGTTCTATAATAATTTTCTCTTCTTGGTTAGGTGTGTTCTACTTCTGTCTTACAATTGCCTTGGTGTACCATATAAATTTTGGAATCCATTTTTTCAATTTCTGTAAAAAATATTTCAGTGGTGGGATTAGCACTGGGTGTATGGATTAACTACAAGAAAAAGGACATATTTCCTTATGTCGATTCTCAATGACTATATGCATGCTTTTTGTTCTTTAATAATACCCTGCAATTTTCTATATTGGTCTTGCATAACTTGGGTTGTATATATTCTTCAGTACTTCCAAAATCTTTTGGCAGACATCATACTTAATATTTACATGCATTGTTATTTCAACTATTCAATATCGTACAGGATGTTCAAGTCATTGAAATAAGGCACGAGTCATATATCAGGTTCCACATGGATTTGAAAGACATTCAAAATATACAGCTGTTTCTCGGTAATTAGTTATTCCATAGCAATTTCAGCATAAGCTATGAACTACCAGAAATAAAATAATTTAATAAGATTACTGAATAAAAATGTATAGAGAATATTAATAGTGCTCCTATACAGGAGTGATTGCCAAGCAGAAAACAGAATGGGGTACAGAAAACCATTCATAAGAGTCTCTTTTTCTTTCCATTTTAAAATATGACATAACGTGTTTAAGTATATGGATAATTTTATCGACTTTCTCTTGGGTTAAGAATTTTTGTTCTGCATATTCAGGTGTTTCTCAAACTCTGGAAATACACTTATTTCTATTTTAATATTTTATATTTTCACTCAGGATACCTTTAGTGTGTACATTGCCACCAACTCCCATCCTTTTGCTTATTATCCCGACCCTTATTATTTTATGTTGTTGTCGTTGCCACCAGCATTCTAGCATTGCATCCATTGGTTTCTACTGATAAAATTCTGTTCTCGTTACCTCTAATACAGCTTTTAATCCTGATATCACTTTTTTGGGAGAGAAAGGTCTTTGCTATTGTTATCTCACTCCTTGTTCCATTACACAGATACTATTTAGTCATTTCCGTTAAGTTTTAAGTAGCACACTAGACCTAATTTCCTTAAATATCATTCTCATGTTGGTTTCTGATTTGTGCTTTTAATCTCAATTTTCCTATTTATACCTTTTCTTAGTCTTTTTTTTTTATTTACCCACAGAATAATGCCACACAATGATATTGCTGGTGAAAACATCTCCTGGATACTGAGAATTGATTGTATAGTAGTTCCTTTCAAAGAAACCATATAAAAAATGATATATGTATTTTTTTTAATTATATTTAATTATTGAGAAGTTGAGAAAGTTTTTACTAGGGCTGCCAGTCGTGTCATGCTAAACGTATGGTCCTGAAGACTGATTTTATGCTGAAATGTTAACACTACTTAGAGTAAAATCTGAAGCAAAGGAGAGATTCTCTGAATGGATAGTTAGAATCTCTCTTCGCATTCTATCCTTGATTTGATTTTCAGATCAGGCACCAGTAATCAACACTGAATACTTGTAGTGAATATAAAATCTGAGATTCGCATTGCATAGCAAGTAAATAAAGACTGACAGAAAGAAAAGGAGAAAATGACAAAGATAAATACCGAGGATAATTTACTTCGATATATAAACTATTCATTCCAAAATAATAAGAGTAGATAAAGAGAACAAATCTCTCTTGCGCTACCTGGATCCACATACTTAATCATTCTAAGCATATTCCAGTGCAAGACACATGGAAAGCAGATGTTAAAATAGTTAAAAGCTGTACCTAAAGAACAAAAAATTTCTCTATTTAGTATGTTATTTCCTTTGAAGTGTGGATAATTATTTTGCTTAAGAAAGTCTTAGAAACGCATATTAAATATTTTTTTAAAATGGATCCGTACTGACATTCCAGCCATTAACAATTTAGTGACTGTCTATTATATGCAAACTAACACGTTAACCCTTAGTTGTATGTCAGAAGACAGTGTAAACATGGCCCAATAATTACATTCAATAATGTGTTTTCCTAGGAATGTGTTTTGCGAAAAATACATTTTTTCTTGGCATAATTTATATTTCTCTACCTTTAGTGAAACTGAGCATCTTTTTGTGCTTTATTATTTTTTGTATTTCTTCTTATGTACACTTCACATTAATAATCTTTTTCAAATATGTTTGGATCGTCTGTCTCGATTTTATTTTTAGGAGTTCTTTGAGATGATTTACCTTTATTTTATATATTCAAACTAGTTTGCCCTTCATTTATTGATTGTGAGTTTTGTGTGAATGATGGGAATCCCCAAGGTTTATTCATTAGTTAACTGACTCTAGTTAATATAGAAGGAAAAGGTTCTGTTTGGAGAAAGGGGAGCTAGAGAAGAGAGAAAGGGTAGGGGATTGAAGCAGAAAGTTTGATGTATGCTCTGTTCTTTCCTGTATATTCTCTAGGGACAAAACCACCAGAAAAGTATCCTCACAAAATGAGATTTAAGATATGCACCATGCGAATGCCCCTTTAATTTAGGGGCTGACGCTAGAAAAAGAGGGTGAAAAACACTATTTTTTTTTTCTGGCCTTTTAAATGTTACACACTTAAAAACTGAGCTGAGATGCAAAACCAGCACTACCTAAATCCATAGTGAAAGGTCTCAGTTTCCCTGAATCATATCATGGTTTTTCTCTATTATAAATTAGGCCACAGAAATTATTGCAAATATTAAATATGGGATAAATGATAATGAAAATCCTTAGAGCACACATTTGTTAAATTAAATGTTTGTTTCATGTCTAGTTTTTTTTTTTTTTTTTTTTTTATTTGTTAGGTAAGGAAGAATTAAACTAACCAAAAAAGATAGATGTCGTCTTCACCCCCGAGGTGGTCTCTAGGCCATTGGAACATCCTTTCTGACAAGTATGCCTTTGTTTATCTGGGGGTTTTGACCACATGGTATCAGTTTTGCCTCTAAAAGAGAAAGAAGAATAATGGTTCTAACCTGAACTCCAGCAAGGCCTAGAGGTTAAAGGTTAAAAGCCATAGGACTGCCTATGGTTGACCCTAGCAAAATTCAGCACTCCAAAGACTCAAGAGCCTCCCTGGTTGCCAGTAATTAATGTACATTGTCACATATTGATGAAAGTAACATGCCCATCCCTAACTCCAGGAGTTGAGAACATCAGAAGTTCCATGGTGGTTGGGTACCTTCCCTGGCCTTTGAACTATGTGCTTCTTCCCTTGGTTGTTCTTAAGCTGTATCTTTCCCTTGTAATGTACTCTAACTATGAGTATAACAGCTTTCAGTGAGTTCTATGAGTCGTCCTAGTGTCTTATCAAACCACAGGTAGCTTTGCAAACCCTGCCCTTCAAGCCTGCACCTGGTGTCGGAAACAAGGGCAGTTTGGTCGGGATTGTTTATTCTACACTTCGCAGTTGTTCCAGAACTCTGTGGCTAGCCATTAATCTTACAAATATTTATCTAAGTCTCTCTAATATATTCTGGTGCCAACGAAAAAGATTCTTGGAAATTCAACACAATAGCAAATCAACAAAAATGTATTTGAAAGTGTTCTCCAAACAGTCTTATTCAAAATTTTTATCAAAGGTTTACCCCATCGCTAGCAATGTAGCCAGGGATGACTCAGAAGAGCAAAAAGTGAAACCGAAAAAAAAAAAAAAAAAGTTACTGTATTTTCCAAAGTGTACCTGGCAAAAACTGAGAAATGCACATCTGTTTCTGGGAATTAATATTCCCTTATCACGGAAGAGAACCACCGTAGGTTATTTGTTATAACTGCCATAAAATAAAATATCAAAGTGGAACAGAAGTCTAATGTTATATTTTGAACCCTCGGAGAATATATTCCAAATGGCTGCAGTCCTCCAAAACGCTAAAAAATGTATCCACTGAAAATTCATCAAAAGTAAGGATGGACACTTTTGATCCAAAGTTAAGTGGCATTACTAATGTCAGGGCTGGATATAAAATAAATTCTTATCATTCAACAAGTATTGCAATGGTATATAATAAATTTGTCATTTGTCATTGTGCAATGCACCAGAAAAAAATATATCATTTTATATTGCATTATATTAAAAATTTACATTCTATTAAATATCATATTTATGCTGTATAATGTAGGAGAATTCAATGCACATACTTCACCAACTGTTAGCACCACCGAGAATATGATGGGATTAAGCTCACAAAAGACCCTTTAATCTCAAAGGACAATATTCTCCATTTAAATGGAGATGACATTGTTTCTTTTATCTTAGGAAAGAAGCACTAAGAGAATTCTGAATTAAAACAATGCCAAGCTACTTTATATTATCATTTGAAATATACAAAGTATGAATTCCATAAACATTGCCTCTATAAGAAGGAGATGACAAAGTTGTTAATTTATACTTCATGCGACTACTTAAAAAGATCAGAGAAATTACTAACAGTTCAGGGATCTTAACCAAGTCACTCTCAGAACAGTTTGGTTTAAAATAAATAAACAACATCCAGCATCTACAGTCATTGCAATACAAGCTAACACTCTATTTCAGATACATTTTATATGTTTTATTTTCATTTTATCTATTTTATCTATCTATCTATCTATCTATCTATCTATCTATCTATCTATCTATCTATTTATCTACTTACTTACTTACTTAACTTATTTATTTATTTATTTATCTATTATTTATTTATTTTTGTTTGTTTGTTTTTGTTTGTTTGTTTATTTATTTATTTATTTATTTAGGGGAGGCAACCCTTGGTTGACCTCACGGATTGCAAGGGCCTTGTCAGCTTGCAATACCCTATTATTTATTTATTTGTTTGTTGTTTGTTTGTTTATTTTATGCCTACAATACCTGGTCTTCCTAGATGGTCTCCCATCCAAGTACTAACCAGGCTCAACCCTGCTTAGCTTCCGAAATCAGATGAGATCAGGCTTATTCAGGGTGGCATGGCTGGAGACTAAAATACATTTTAGAATGTTATTCTGGTTTGTTATGATAGTGGCATTTTCACACAGAATCAAGGCTGAGATCTAAAAAATCACTGAACATAATCTAAATATTCAGGAAAATTCAATTACTAATTTTATATATGTAAATGTATTTTTCCCTTTAAAAAGAAATACTCATTTTTGGAAATAGTTACAGTAAGAATATAACGATGTCAATATTATGTTAAAATATTTTCAATGAACTTGAATGTATTGCAGTGCCATATTAGGTAACCTTGAAGACCCAGATGAGAAAAGCAACATTCAATAGTTGATAGTCAAACTTTTAGGTAAATTATGTAAAATGTTTAAGTGACTTTCAAATCTCATTTATTTCTACATAAGTGATGACTATTCTTTGTTGTTATTAAATATCAGCATTTTAACATTGTAAAAATATGAAATACTAAAAATAAAATTAATATTGCTTAGAATTTTAAATTTACAATTACACAGAATTATGATTTCCTTTTGTTTAGAAATAAATTATTATTTTGTCAGCATTTTCTCTTTCACATCATATTTATTAGTTTTATTTTAATCTATTTTTCACATGTAGCATATATAGTTGCAAAAAATTTAAAAGAGAGAAAAAAACATGTATCAACAAAAGTAAAATTCACTCTAAAACCTATTGATTAAAAATAACCATTGTCTAAAATTTGGAGTGAAATGAATTTTTTTTCCCTTCCCCCAGTGATCTTGTAACTCTTATTTTCTCTACCTCTATCTTTCTATCTCTATTCTGGACTTAAGCCAGCATTTTAATGTTTAATGTTATGTTTTTTTTTTAATTATAATATGGATCGGACAAATTCAAATACACTATTCAAAAGCTTTCTTAATGGAGAATAAAGTGTATTTCATATGGAACACATTTCTATGGAATAACTATTCCACCTGCCTAAGTTTCTCAATTTGAGTCAAATATAGTTCAATACAGTCTTTATAATTGCCTGTTGCATGTCAGTCCTCATGGATCTTTTATAGAGAATGTCACCGAAGATCTCTGCAAGGAGAATTTCAACGGAAATGTAGGAGGCAGTTTGCAAGGAATTAAAAGGTTTAGAGAGACAGCGAATGTCCCTGGTCGTGTGATTGGTTGACAAGGTTGAGAAAATGTAACATTTTAGTTGAATCTCTTAAGATTATTATGATCCCCGTTTTCTTACAATTGGCCTAAAACTTACAATAAAAAATGTGACTGAGTTTAGCTGTATTTTGTGAGCTCTATCTTTTGAGTATTTTGTAATATAGTATAAACGACTTAAAGGTTTTAAATTATTTGTCTCTATTTGATATGTTGATTAATGTATATATGTCAAATATTTAAAAGCATCAGTTCCCATGACAAAATTTTATAGTGACTAAACAGTCCACAGGAAATGAACAAATATTGGCATATTCAACTTTCTAAGTGATTACATTAAAAACAGTAAAATATATAAACTAAATAATATAATGTAGATACTTTCATAATAACATTTTGCTAGATTTCAGAGGAGACCTAGTTTATATTTTTACTTTTGCCGACACTTTATAGCACATAATATTTTGGTGCGTTTTTATTTTTAATTATACAAAAAAGCACGAAATTAAATATAACTTTAAATAAGTATTAAAAGAAACTGCATTTTCGAACTTGGATTTCATTTGTTAGAAGCTCTGTTCTAGAAGTATCTTATAAAACAGTTCAAATCAGAGAAGAGTTAGCATTGCCCCTAGGAATGAAAATCAACTCACTAATTATTTAGCAGATTTGAATGAATCGGTATCCAAAAGGATTACTGCCCAAAAGTTTGCCCTGAGGTCGAAACAGGTGTTGTTTCATCAGAATTCAGTGTTGCTGCTATTTCAAGGCGGAATTCAAAAAGACAACCCTGGGAAAGAAAATCCCATCTATGCGATACGAAAAGCATGACTCCTAAACGAGATCGTACACTTTCTCTCTCTCTGTCATTTCCTAGACCCCTTTCTGTCTCAAATAGATCCCTTACCAATTGCAAAGCAGCTGGCATAATTCTGCTCCTGAACATGGCAATGGCTCCCTCGCAGCAAACCGTAGGCACACAGGTGTCTGAAGGGCTCCGAGATATAGCTAGACAGAAGCCAGATTTCACGGAGAATCACCCATAAAGGTTATAACTACAGGGCCAGAAATTGCCTACTAATCTTCCTTCCAAAGGGTTGTGGCTCAAGGCTACACTTAAGAACCTTCCTCCCGAAAGGGAGTCACGATTAAATTCTTCTGCAACTGTTTGGGAGATTGTTTGGGTTGGCATTAGAGCTGGTCTAATGACTGCATTCTTCACTGCCTGTGTGTTACACCTGCAAGTTCTTTCCGTCCTTCTTAGCTCTCGAATGGTGCCGATGACTTTGAAAACTTTGCTGAGTGAATAGGAGTCTATGGTTCATGATGTGAATGATTACAAGTGGGCAGTCATTCTTGACAGTGGATTTTTTGTTTGTTTGTTTGTTTTTTTGCCATTTTCTGTGGGCATGAGGCTATAGAAGTTTTGCTTTGAAAAAACAACAAAAAAGAGAAGTTTCTGGCTCGAGGACCACTTCTTTATTTGCTCCACAGATGTAAGATGGCAAGAAGAGGTGGTTTTGTTGCTTTTGTTTAAATAGCTACATACTTGCAGGCTAGAACCTGACTGTTCCTTGACTGTCTACTTTAACGTGGGCACTTTTTTTTTTTTTTTTTTTTTTTTGGTGGGGGTTGACATTTAGCACAGGAATTAGGGCGTGCATGCCCTGTATGTCAGAGAAACGTAAAGTCACAGCAGAGGATCTGTCGTCTGGAGTGCAGAATAAGGAATTTGGGGCCTCCCCTCTCCTAACTTTGCTCCCCCTGGAACCCTAATTTTCCTTGATGCTTGTAAATCATTCTGGCCACCTGGAAGGTGTGCACCTTTTCCTTTCTGCTTTTCACGCACGATCCTACCATCGCCAGTCGTTGTGTTTTTAGGTGTTTAATCCTAGAGGCGATCTTATCCACAGCAGCGTCCCTGCTCCCGAACTATTCACGAGGTTTGCCAAAATCCAACAGCAACATGACACTGCGCTCTGGCAGCAGACACTTTGAACCGCAAATTAAAATTTGATATAATTAGGCTTAGAGGCCCCCTAATGCGTAGAAGAAACTGGCATGTCAACTCATAAACTTAAATCTTAACATAGTTCTTACAGAAAACATTCCATTTCAGGACAGATTCAGGTGTGTGAGAAAGCAGAGCCCATGGGCGATGTTAGCTCTTAGATTGTTCATCGCAGGGGTGCCTTGGGAGGAAATAGATATTAGCCAAGAATACCGGTGGCAATGGTGACATTTGAGAAGGGAGGAGCATCTTACCTTTGTATGCATCATGCCAAGGTACCAAATTTATCTCATGTTGTTCATTTAATTTATAAAAAAACATTTTCTTTCACTAAAGAGCTAGTATCGCCTTCCTCATATACAGGCATAATGTTGGAGCTAAAAATCCTAAGTCAAAGTGCCCAATAAAGATCTGGGAGCTGGTCTCATTCTTAAATGAACAAGAACAGTCTAATACATCAAAACTCTAACAGCCCAGTGTTCTAAAAAAATAAGTTACTGGCAAATCTTAACTAACTTACTACGGTAGTTTGCAGTAGTCAAGTGCTTCACACATGTTTAGCTAGTCTTCTCTGACCTTGAGAAGAGCTGAGTCTGGTTTAGCATTAAAGCAAGCAAGTCAGGGCTCCTGTCACCGTGAAGTTGGCGTGAACATGGGGGATGCTTAGTATGCGTGCTAGGTAGACCCTTAGCTCAAATGAGAGCAGGCGTTGATCTATAAATTAAATACTTTTATGACTCCTAAGCCATATTGTGACATTTTAGTGAAAACCGGGTGGAAAATGATAAGGCAAACTTTGGTCTCATATTTATAACTTTCATAAAATGTTCTACGGAAATTAGATTTCCGGGCTAACTATAGCTGAAAATTTTCCTTAAGCACTTGTGTGCAAGTCATGTCTTCATCTGTGCCTCTGCTGTTTCTAAAATAAAACTAACTTCAGTTACTTTGCAATCGTGGGGTCTTTTATTAGAGATTGAAAGCAAAAAAAATAAAAACAAAACAAAACTACAACAAAAATAAAGGAGCAACATTAAGGCCTGACAGCCAGTCTAGAATACTGAGGAAGGGAACGATGAAGAGGCATGCCATCTTAGATTTGGCATGAAACGTAATACTATCTATCATGATGATATATATTAAAGCCTTGGTCCTAAAGGAGAATGAATCCATCAGCAATATGTCCTGCCTTCTCCCTTTCTTTTGCTCCTTCACAAATATTTACTGTGCCTAAAATTACAAATAGATGGAACCGCATTGTAAATATAAATTCACTTAATTCCTTTTAATGAAATTTAAGAGGAAAATTTCCATAAACATGGACTTTGAGTTGGGCCGTGAAAAACTTCTAGAGGCAGATATTGTTACATGGATATATATACTTTAGAACTCTCTAAGCATATTTATTTTTAATTAAAAACATGTAATGTTTTTATTAAACCCATACAGCGAATAATTTATTGTGTTTCGGAGAAGGCTTGGTACCATTTTTTTTCTACATGTTTTCCTCAGTAAAAAGGAGTGAAATGCACATTGGCCCAAACTGCCTTCATAATGACAATATAAATAATGTGTTCTGAATCACAATCAAATACAGTCAGGCTTTATTCAATAACCCAAACAACTAATTATATGCCATGGTAGATAAATCAGTGTAAATATAACAGAAGCTAGAAACAGCTGGGTGGATGTCTAGGGATTTTGAAGTTTTCTTATTTACAGATAAAATCAGCATACCATGGACACTTTAACTTTTTTTCAAAGAATTTGAGAAACTTATAAAGTCTCTTTTTGAGATACCTTAAACACAAGATTCCTTTACTTTTTAGAAATAATAGACTCCAATATATACAGTAATATAAATTCATGATATATAAATTAAGAAAATAGGGGAAAATCTTAAAATAAAATGATCAGTACCTAAAGAGATCTTTTGTAAGCATTTTATGTTTATTCTGGGTTCCCTATGTTCCATGGTATAAAACTTTGTTATTTGATTCATCAGCATTTATATAAATGTTTTTTGACTTGACTTTCCCTTTTATTTGATTGGTGATATCCCCATCAGAAATCTGGGTTACCATTTAGTAACCCTGTACAAGAGTCCTTAAAGTCTCATTTGGCACATTTATGTTTTGAATTAATAAATATTTAAGTGGACAATTTTTAATTGCAAGAAGATTAAAATTAACAGAATAACCCCACCTGAAACTTCCTGTTTTTAGTTTAAATTAGTTTCTCTAAGTTTCAGATTTTCATTTCCTGAATCTCTGCAACAGTTCTGGAATGGAAAAGTCAAAATGTCCACAGGTTTCATGAATGAATGAGTGAAGGTAGCATGGCCATAGGGAATACAAACTTGGGTTTAAAGTGAGGACATGATAGGCAAGGGAGAAAATACGACAGAACGCAGAGTACATCTTTCACCCAGAGGGTCAGGGAGCACCTTTCATCATTTATTGCTGGATAGGAAGACAAGCCCAATGTTGCCTAATTTTTTTTTTTTTTTTTTTGGCAGAACAGAATAGATTTTAAGGGAAATTGTCTCAAAAAATATTGCCAGTTAAATTAATTTTAAAAATACATATTGTGGAAGAATGCTTCTCAATTAAAAAAAAAAAAAAAACTTTATGTGAAGAGCAGCTATAACCCATAGACCAAGAATTTCCAGTTTTTGACATATGCCATATCATCTTCATCTATGTTCTTTGTGAACCGTCATTCTGCATAATTTCCAAATTTATATTTTCAACTGATACATTAAAACTCAGGTAAATTTGTCACACAGTTGAAATCCTACTTGTATGTGAGTCAGGTGGCACAATCACCTCTACATGGCCCAAATTACTAAACTTGTTTTGTATTTGTTAGAGGTACGGGGTCTACCTACTACTTTATCTGAAATACTGGCAAATCAATTACCAGCTCTGTGCCTTTCTACATATTTTGCAATCTGTCTAAATCAGTTTTCACATGCATGGATGGAAATCATAATTGTACCCACCCCTTGAGTTGTTATAATAAAATGAAAAAAAATTACATATATATATATATTGGTGGCACGGTGCCTGACATAGAGTCTGAGAAATTTAACTATAGTTCTCTGCACCCTCTTTTCCCTTCCTTTCCTTCACCAACTCCTTTTCTTTTCTCAGTAAAATAAATCTCAATCCAGTTATTCAAACCAGATATATGAGTCGGGAGTATCATCCTTTTTATTCACTCTCCCACATCAGAAATATGTCCAATTTAACGTGTGTCTACCTCCCAAATATAGTCTGCCTTGTCACCTCCATGTGACTCTTGCATAATAATTCTCAGTGCTGCTGTTATACGAAACTTTTAAAATACTGATAAAATCAGGTCATTCTTTAGTTTAAAAGTTTAAATTGCATTCACAGTCTTTTAAAATAAAGTCCAGAATCCTGGCTTGTTTTTAATGACCATACTGAATAATACAAACAGTGCTGTCACTGATCTTTTTTGCTTTAATGGATTTTCAACAGCTGTACTGATGGCCTAGGAAGAATTTTCTCTGCAGAGAAAAGTTTTAGGGTTATTGGTTCTCTTTCTCTGTGAGTCTCTCTCTCTCTCAATTTTTGTACTTCCTCCTGTCAATTACTCCTGCTTTCTTAATTTCTCAATGTCTTATTTCTCAAACCCTGTAAAATGGGAATAATAATTGTATCAACTTCACTGGGTCACTGTAATTATATATGAGATGACCCATGTAAACCAATCTGCCAAGTGTCTGTTAAGTATTAATAACACAATATATGTTTGCTTTAATGATAATATAATCACATATATAAACTATTAATAATTTCTTAGGAGTAATAACTTATAGCTCGAAGCATATAGCTGAATATTTTAATTTGCTTCCTCTTCGTTTTAACACACATGAGCTTTTCAAATTACAAAAATTTGAATAAGGAAAAAATCCATATTTTATTTTCTATAACTGACACTATGGTCTAAGCAAAAGGTGTATCTTTTGGTGTTTATGGGTATAGATTTTTATTTTATAGTATGTTAATTGTCATGGTGACGCTGCAAGGAAATAATAGGTTGCAAAATATGATTCTGATTACAGAACAGCTATAATTACAACCATTTACTAGGTCACAAAGTTAGAGCAAACATCTTGATTATTTCAATGATGACACAAGATAAAAAAGAAAATGAGTTTTATCCTAAAATTAATCTATACGTACCTACAAATAAACTTCTATTTTATATTTATAGAAAACAATCTACTTTAACCAAAATTTACTTATTTAAATATCAACCCCATTCAAAAACATTCTCCAAGTTCGCACATATAATTAAGCATCATAGAGTAGAAACATAATGGTCATTGGTAGTGCACATGTAGTTCATTATTGCCCCCCCAAAAGCTATGATATGCTACTAATTGGCATATATATATATATATATATATATATATATATATATATATGTATATGTATATACACACACACACATACACACACACACACACATACACACATATAAATAATATATATATCTATATTAAAAATATAGATATATATATATATAAATCGTGTGTGTGTGTGTATTGTAGTAACTGACTGGCAACATTTATGAAGCAGTGCATTAGAAAACATGCTTCGGCCTAGAATAAATAAATATTTATTTCTGATAATCAACTGGTTTTAGAAACATTTGACTCTCTGAAGAATTTCTTATAACTCCCCCTTTATATCCCACAATCACACTGATATTTAGAATAAATAAAATGTATTAAATTTTGTTTGTACGTGTTCAAAACCTAGAAATCATTAGTCAAAGTATTTTACAAATAGAATGGTAAAAAAAAACTTGAAGATTTTAATGAACTGCAAGTTTTTAAAGTAAAAGTTGCAAAAGAAAGGCCTCTTATTTTTAGTATATCAAAGCAAAAAGCTTCTGCACAGCAAAAAAAAAAATAAAAATAAAGAAGAAGAAACGATCAACAAGACAAAGAGGCAATGAGTGAATGGGAGAAGATATTTGCAAACAATGTCTCCAATAAGGGGCTAATACCCAAATATACAAAGAACTAGTGCAACTCAATGACAACAAAATGAACAATCCAATTAAGAATAGGCAGAGGACCTGAACAGACAGCTCTCCCAAGAAGACATACAAATGGCCAACAGACATATGAAAAGATGCTCAACTTCGCTAGCTGTTAGGAGAATGCAAATCAAAACCACAATGAGATGCCATCTCACACCTGTTAGAATAATTGTAATCAACAGGACAAGTAAAAACGAATATTACAGAGGATGTGGAGAAAAAGAACCCTCATACATTGCTGGTGGGAATGTTAATTGGTACAACCCCTATGGAAAACAGTATAGAAGTTCCTCAAAAATCTAAGAATATAATTACCATATGACCCAGCAATCCCTCTTCTGAGTGTTTACTCCCCAAATTGAAAAACATTTATCCATAAAGATATATGCACTGTGATGTTCATTGCAGGTTATTCACGGTGACCAAGCCATGGAAACAACCAAAGTTTCCTTTGATAGATGATTAGATAAAAAAGATGTGGTACATACATACAATGGAATATTACTCAGCTATAAGAAGAGTGGGAATTCTGATGTTTGCAAAAACATAGATGGATCTTGAGATGATCATGCCAAGTGAAATAAGTCAAAGTTGAGAACCATATGACTTCACTAATATGTGGGATATAAAACTGAAACTAATAAATGATCAAGACAAACAAACAGAGACTCATGGGCATGGACAATGGATTAGTGGTAACCAGGGAAATAGAGAAGGAGTAGGGGTAGATAAGAAAAAAGGGGAATCAAATATATGATGACAGAAGAAAATTTAATTTTGGGTGGTGAACACACGATGCAACATACATATGAATTCTATACTTGAAAACTATATAATTTTATTAACCAATGCCACACCAATAAATTTTAAATGATAATAATAATAATAATAATAATAATAATAATAATAATAAAGAAAGACGTCTTTTATAACCACAAAAGCTGAACCCAGCATTCGTTGCTTCGGTTCATGACATTGTCCAAGTTTTTTCCACAGCACAGTGCAGGAAGTGGAAAATTAGGCAGTGAGTAATCAAACGCTGTACAAAGATTCAGTTTTGAAATCACGTAATTGTTATTTGAAATATCGAAGTTTGGAAAGAATATTCACATGGAACTTCTATTTGTAATTAGATAGAGATATTCTACACTAAATGGAAAGAAACTGCAAATGCAAAAATCCAGTAGTGTAAAAACTAGGTCAATCATGGGGTCATTGGTTGTGTTTTACAAAATATTTATGGAAATTAGTTCCTCAGAATAGTGACATTAAACTAACATCTATGAAAATATTGATAAATTAATTGATGATGTCAATAATCTCACATGTATTAATCGTAAAAAGCCACATCAATAAAGATTGAAAATTTAAAAAATAATATGCTATTTGAAATATTCTACTGAGAACTAATGATACATGAATTAGGGATATATATAGTTAGCCTCTTACTTTCTAAATTCTAGGTAATTATTAGAGATATATGTTTTAAAATTATATAATTTTCGAAAAACATATTCAAGACCAGCAAATAGATTTTACTTGGTAGATGAACCTATAAGATAGTTCTAATTAAATTTATTTTAAAAAATAAATCCTTTGTAAGAAAAGCAAGTGGCTTCTACATTCCTATCTTTGCTTTGATAACTGTCACTTATCATTTAAGCCTCACTTCGAAGAGCTTATTGATGCCCCAGGGTCTCATGATCCCATGAGCTGGACTAAGCGCTCTCCAGGCCTATGCTCCTGCTTTATATCACACTGCAGGGGACTCGTCACTGTGCTGTTTGCCATCTCATGATATCAGGAAGTATTCAAACACCCCAATTTTTAACACTTCAAGTCATATTGTAAGCATTCAATATCCATTTTTTTTTTAATTGAGTAGAACAGATTTAGCTGGGTGTCATTTTGTTTTATTGGAATATGAGTGATGGATATGAATATGGCCAAGATGAAAAAGTGAAAATTCTGCAAGTTTTGAGGGAAAAAATTTTAAAACGGCTTATTATACTTAAAAACAGCTTTAATTGGAGGCCCTGAGATAAAAGAAAAATATATTTGGGAATGAATAATACCACTATGTGTGCATACATTATGTGTGAATACATCAATAGGTTAAATATTGGAAAACATATAATTGAAGGTCTGTGAACTAAGGAATCACACACTAGAAAGCAGATGAATTAAGTATTACAATTTAAAGTTGTATGCCTAACAATGAACTCATACCGTAAACCATTATTTTCTTAGTTTGCAGAATTAAAATATTATTTTGAATTGTCACCAAGGACACAGGATCTTTTCTAGAACACATCTGTATTGCCAAATCTGTGAAAGGCTGGTCTTGTCACTCCCTGTGCATGACAAAAACAAACAAACAAACAAACAAACAAAAACCATGGGGTAAATATGTTTTTTAACTTGAATCACAAAAAGGCATTTTTGGTTGGGAAGGCCTCAGTTGAATTGATTTATAATCTACTATGGCCTAAATAATGATTTGATTATAACCTGCCAAGGGGTATACTATAATATACAATTGAGTTGAAAATAATAGATGTCATTTTATTTGTAATACATTTAAAGAAATCAAATAATTATAGTGTTTGAGAGGTATTTCTCTGAACAGAAAATCTTTAGTTTACTTATCTGTACATGTGCTCTGAATACAAATTCATCTAACGCCAGTATGGAACTAAGAATGAACACAAATGGATAGAATTAAATAATTATATCAGCAAATATTTACATAAATATAAACTATACAAAATTTTTAACAATTCTAGAGATTAACCTGAGCCATTTAAATATTTATCATGTATTGACTGCTTTCTTTGTATGCAGCTTACAGTAACAACTTTAATATCACATATGATCTCTTTTAAACTTTATAGCAACCAAAACAGGAAGAGACTGTTGTCTTATTTCATAAACGTAAACACTTAGATGTTGCAGCTGGTGTTCAAACACGTATTTGTGTGATTCGATATTCATGTGTTAACCTTTGCACCATAATAACCACATCAGAATTCCTGCCCTTATATGTAAGATATAACTAGGATATGTAGCTAGTTAATAAGTAAATCTGCTTGGATTTAGTAGTTTAAGAATTTAATTTCAAATTGTTACCAATTCATTTCTTCTTTCTCAGATCAAATAACGTTAAAATTTGTGAATGTGTGAAATTAAATCCCTTATTAGTGGGCGTTTTATGTAGAATAAATATTCCTAAAAGGTAACGGCTCACTTAATTTTTTGATAAAAAATTTAATCAAAAAATCAAAGCTGATTACTTACGTACATGTGTGGAAATTATCATAACCAAATTGGGCCTGGGTATAAATATTTTGTATCATGTACAAAACCTTAAATCTGTGAATGTAATTATTAGTATTATAAACTGCAACTTGCCATTTTGTTAGTTTTGTACGTGACGCTAGTTTTCAATGTGCAAACCTAAGGGGTGTTAAGAATTACCCCTAAAAAATAGGGCAAATCTCTATATCTTGAGTATATGGAAAAACAATCAGCAAAGAGAGCTCTTATTCACAAATGAATGAATTTGTAGGATTCAGTACATAAAATAAAATTCAAAATACTATTTTTGATATTTTATATTGTAAAATGAGATGCATATTTTTAAAAATCAGCAAAAATTATGACTAAAATTATCTCTAGCATAAATGAAACAAAATCAAAGTGACAAAAAATCATATAGTTTCATTTCTTTTGTTTCAAAGTGTGAGGAATGTAGTTTGAAAAATAAATGTGATGTTATTAATAATAGTCTTTCTACTGAGTGAAAATGGGCCTGAGGATGATATTTTTATTTCATAAAATCTTATATTTTTGAGCTTGATATAGCATTATCTAGGTAAGGGACACTATCAATCTTAATTTTTAAAATAATGTTAAAAATTATTGAACTTATAGGGAAGCAATATATTACATAACAATACATTCGTAAGTAGCCTGTATTTGGTAAAGATAACATTATTATGAATTTGAGACAATTTCAGAATGAATATCTGAGTAGGTTATTAGCCCCATCCTGCTGAGAATTGAAATCCCAATTTAAAAAATCAACTTATGGCTCTTGAAAATGATCCAAAATATATAAAATCCTTAAGATTTACTTGTTTATTCAAAAAATATATTATTATTATTTTTTGCAACAGTACCTATCTGGTTGAGTACAAATTCTAGGCATTCTAATTGCTATTTATAATTCTAAGTATTGTGAATGTATTTAGGTCCTAAAAGGACTCTACATCAACAGAAACAAAATGGAGGAAAAGAAAGGACTATTTGAAATCATGATTGTGGATAAAAGCAAAGCTAAATCATGGCAATTTAAAAACATTATGCCTATAATCTATATATCCCGCTATTATTATTACTACCAGTATGTGTCTAGCTTTCTGGTTAAATTTGTGTCTATACATCAATTCCTATACCTTTATATTTATCCGCACTGATTTTCATCTTTATATAAGTTTATGAGAATGGGAAATAGTTTAAAGAATAACCGAACTTGCATGCATCTGTTCTTGTATAATTCATAGGTTATTACATAAATTATTACATAATTCGTTCATTTTTCAACCCAAAATTTAAGTACCAACACTTTTCAAATGAAAAGTCTAAGGTGACAAATAGGAAAGTGTATAAATATATATGCAGAGGAACTATTTGACTCTCTGGTTTATTCTGTATTATCTAGGACGATTGTTTCCTGGAACTATTACTTATTTGATAGCACTGCATATCAAATAAGGATTCTGCTTCCCAAAATATACTAACCTATATTAATACACTGAATTACTTTGAAGTTAGTGAAGGTTAAGGTTTGGTTCTCTTTACTTGCGATAAGTTTATATGGTCACTTATTTGGGGTAAAATATGCAAAAGTCAGATAATTTTAACAGCAAATCAAATTGTCTCTTTTCACTCTCACTTCCTTTCCATCACACTCCCCCTAGTGTCTGATCCACAGTATTAGCTGTCGGAATTTGGGGTATGAAGGGAAAGTTGAGTACACATTTTTGGTATGGAATGTGGGAGATGTGTTTTGATTGCTCACACGGTCGCCGATGACATGATCCTAATACCCATGCATTCAGCCGTTGTGCCCATAGGAAGATGCCAACATTCCTACAGACTTTCGCCATCCCAGCCACAAGTGTCCCTGCCCACCAGACCCTGCAAAGCAAACCAAGCTGGAGACAAGTCAGATTGATGTTTCTGCTATCTCACCACATAAAGATGAAATCATAGTTTACACAGAAAAAATGTTATGGTATCTCTGGGTGTGTGTGAAGTCTGTTTGTAGTTGTCTGCTTTTAAAAACTTAAAACTTGGGTGTTGTCTCATTCCAACAGAAAAAATAAATGGTCCCATACTTGGTTTCAATGTGTAATTCTGAAGCTATCCCTTCAAACTGGCCTGAAAAACACAGATTCCACCCCTAATTCTAATCCCAGATCCTCATCACCACCCTTCGCAGCTTGCTCTGGAATCCTGATATCCCCATTTTGTGGAAGAAGATGATAAAATGCCCACACGGAGGAATAGCTCTGTTTTCCTAACTTTTCAAATATGCCTAAATCTCAGCGAAATCTAATTGGAAGCTAACACACCCACAGGAATTTATGTGGACTACTAGGAATATATCCTAATCTAAAACGTCTAAACCATTTTAGGCATGTAGTAGAAAAACACTTTCCACTTGCTTCCCTGGGGTTCTCTCTCTTTTCTCTCTCTCTTCTCTCTTCTCTCTCTCTCTCTTCTCTCTCTCTCTCTCTCTCTTTTTCTCTTTTTTTGAATGATTCGTTATCCAGGTGAAGGCACAAGTTTCCAAGAGTAATATAATAATTAATTATGTTTATGGATTATAGCAATGAAAACTGAAAAAAGTGATTATCACTTTTAAAATATGCATTCCATAATATATTTAATTTGATTTAAATGAATTCCTAATTTTATGATTTGCTTGGTTTTCAACTTAGTTAGGATGAAAGAATGATCTCATAACATATTCTATTTGTCTTTAGCCTCAATCTCTCAAAAGAACAATTAAAATTCATTATATATTACTCTATTACTCCTTAAAAAAAATAAGTCCTCAAAAGTGCTAGAAATGAATGTATAAATCTGAAAATCCCTCAAGAACATCAGCTTTTGCCTTGCCTTATGAATTTCTGTGTCAACTAGAGTATGGTTTTCCATTTTTCTCCCTGAAATCTGATTTAAATTTCCAGAGAGAACATTCCTGTGGCTTTTCACATTGACTGGGGACTTTTCCTCAAGGCAGGGTCTTTCTCTACAGGGAAATCTCAGAGAATTTTTTTTAATAAGAAACTCTGTGAATTGAGTTTCCTTTGTGAGATGAGAAGTGATGAGATGGACTCCAGGGAAATACGACTTATTTTTTTTTCTTTAAAAAAAAAAATCTATTTCTTCAAGAAGGTTTCAAAATGAAAGTATTGCTATTAATAAATAATTAGCACAAAATAAAACAGAAATTTAATGATGATACAGGCAGTTTAAACATCAAGGATATAAATGAGCATTTTGGCTGGTAAATTATCACTCTGTTTCTATCTATAAGCTAAAGAGTTACAGACGATACCTAGGCTGGGCTGCATAGACTCAGCCTCAGTTAAAATAAGAAATTCCCAATGAATTTGCATACCTCCTAGGAGCTACTCTGTACACAGGAATTGATATAACTCTTATAAAAAATGCATGCTAAGATGTATTGTAAGAGATGACTAAACTATTTTAGCCATTAAAGTCTACTGTAGGCTAATGTCACATATGTTTTAGCTATGTTAAAAAAAAATCTTTGTTTGAGGAGGTAAGGTAAAAAAATGAATTATATCGATGCCATTATTTAAATTTAGTCTGATTTTAAATTTTCCTTATTAAAATATTTTATATATTTGACGTAGCATTAATTTTGGAAAATGCATTAAGCTCTTATATACATCTTTTCCTCACTTTGTTATTTTCAATAATCTTTAAAATTAATACAAGTGCATTTTTCCACCATAGTAAGTGTAACATTACAATAAAAATCTGATTATTATGTCCCTCCCCCAACCAGGGAATTTTTACATTAAAATTTTGACACTTCTGTCGTATGCTCTTGAAGAAGGAATGGTGCCTATTAGTTACTAAAATAATAAACAAAAATAAAACTGTAATCGGTTGTATATATGAAACAAAAATTACTGGCAAAATGTTGACAAATAATCAATTTAATAGAATAAATAGCTGTAATAAAATTACTTAATAGAATCAATAACCTCAGTGATAGATGATTTTAACATATTTTGCATCAATAAAACTGATATTTAAGTAAGCAAAATGTTATTTTTTTAAATATTTATGATAAGAACTCACCCCAATAAAAATATGTCAGGAAGTCAAATAGATAAATAACAAATTACACTACTTGGGAAAATTTACAAGAAATTAATATTGTTTTTGCACATTATTTACAATAATTTCTTCATATATGTTCATGGAAAGTAGTATAATTTTCTTAAAATGTTTTGTTTTTATAAGTGTGAAACCAAACCTTTATCAGGATGAAAATGGCTGTGTCAAGATATCTGGAATACATATGCAGGATTTTCTATGAAAGCAGGCTTATTGTTTATTTATTTTTATCTTTTAGGCTAAGACAGCTTTATACCCTTGTCAATCATTTATTTTTCTTCCAATATTTCCCTTTCCTTAGTTATAAATCAAACCACACTATCTTAAAAATTTGCATAAAATATTTCAGGTACTCGATCATACACTCCCATGATTCTTTTCTTTTGGGAAAAAAAAGTTCATATGATATTGAGTACATGCCTGTTTTGCTATTTTCTAACCTGTTGTCAGAAGTCCCTCATGATTTTTAGGGAGAAAAGAGTACTTTCAGAGAGATACCTCAGGAGTCTGTGACACATTTGTTTGCCTGAGCACGATGTGGCACACGAGACAGCCTCCAGAATGTGTTCCTGTATATGACACATTCCACAGCTTGGTTTTCAGACTTTTTTTTTTTTTTGCTTCAGAAAGAACAGAATGTACTATTCTTGAACAGGGCCTGCAAATTCCCACCTTTAGCCAATTTTCTTTATCTAGATACCATTTACCTGCATCTCTTCCCTTAAAAAAAATTATTCCTTTTCATCTAGATTTAGCTCCAGCTTCTCCAAAAACACAACTTTTTTTTTTTCTGTATTATGTGTGTAAGTGGCTTATCAACTGTTAATGTATTTTAGCAGCTTGACACGAGAGGCTGTATCTCAACATCTTCATTTCACTAAGTCTTATGGAATAAGTCAAATGGAAAGGAAGTAATTGCGCACAGAGATGGTGCTAACAAGAGTGTTGGCAATGAGTTGCAAAGAGAAGCGTCATCAGCGGAGAACGAAGAGCTTCCTCCCTGCCGCAGGAACAGGCTGCAGACCACAGGGTCTCACTCTGGATGGGGATGAAGAGTCTCTGTATTCCTTTTTAAAAAGCACCTGCTTTTCCCGTTTTCACTGGATGCTCCTAAAAGTGGATCGCAGGTTTATTAAGAGTAATGGATGCGCCTTCCCTGCTTAGAGTGTTTCATGATTGTACACATATTGCAATTTTTGATCCTTACAACAATCTTATGAATTAGGGAAGGAAACAGTTTTCTGATCCATTTTTTATCAACCATAATAAGAAAGAATGTCACCACAAGTTCCATATAGCCATTCATTTAAATAGTCCAAATACTGAAAAGCCGGCTTTATCTTTCATTTAAAAAAATCCTTTCTATGGCTTTAGTTATAAATCGAAATACACTATTTAAAAATCCTGCATAAATATGCACAACCTAAGAATTCTCTAGTCGTTTTTAGCACAAGAGTAACAGAAAAAGGTCTAGACTAACGTACCAAGAAGCAGAAATGCAATGAATAAATTAATGCCGGCATTGATAGATGAGGGGAGAGCGAAGGAATTTCATTGTGCAGCTTGACTGAACAACTTTGTTTGCAACGATATTTGTTAGATGAGAATTGTTGTTTGGAATTTACTAGGGAATTAAAGAGAATGATGAAATGGATTCCTCATCCTCAGGATTGTTGGCCACTGAATTTTAAATCTGCCGAGGTAGGCTTTAGAAATTCCTGCGCATGCCAGCTCCATCTCAGAGAAACATGAGGACAGCAAGCATACTGATGCTGTGGTATGGTGCTCCTTTGACCTTTCCAGGAATACTGTGTAGGACACAATAATTGCATGAGGTCTAAATATGTGTTAACATACAGATGGGCGATTCTTCACTGAAACACAAGTTGGCCACGTTCACATGGAAACCTAAGAAGGAAAAATACTTCCTCCTAAAGCATCATCAGCAAATGCATTGTTGTATTTCATTGGAGATAAAAAAAAAAAAAAAGAGTAATGAAGTTAAGGAAGGGGAAATTGTAGGTAAATTCACAATTTTGTTTCAACTTCCATCAAATTCTGTGGTGTTTATCTAGAATGTTAATGGTTAAAAAGGAAATCTGAACTTCTTTTTTCCCCTTTTCTTTATCCCAAGGCATTTTATGGTATCATAGCACCCTCTCTACTGTGCTCTCCAAAAACATACTAGATATGAGAAGGGTTGTATGCCTTTAAGTTCATGTTATTTCCCCGGGAAATTTAGAAATGGGTGGGATATTTGAAAATAGATGAAAAAGATCAGATGGAAGGAAACTCACAGAAGGGAAAAACAGATAACTTCTTATATCATTGCCTTTTTAATCCTTAAAATTCAACAATTACCTTGTTTATATTCACTCTCAGAACCAAATAATAGTGATTTTTTGACCTCACATTAGTTAGAAAGTCGAGAGTTAAAAAAAGCCCTTTACTTAAAACTTTGTTTTCACTTAATTTTATTGAAGCATTCAAGGTCACAGTTTCTGATTTAATGCAAGGAGGTTCAAATTTTTCCCATCTATTTTATTTTTGATTCTTTAGAGGTAAATCAACCAATTAGCATTAATCATAAATTTCACTGGATGAGAGATTTGTATATGAAATGAATGTTTTTTCCCTCTATAATACTATATCTCAATTTTTAAATATTTTAAAGAAATAAAGAGTTATAACTCTTCAAAGTCTGGGAATTTCCCCTCATCTTTTATTTTTTTGTTCCTATAGTAAAATCAAATATGTCATGATCTTTATTTTTTTTTTACTCCCGTTACTAAAGGTATTATCTAGCACAATGCTTCATGAGGTGCTCTGTGTAATATGGTTGATGCCTCTTAAATGATTACTAGTTAGCATGCTTTCTTCCAAGTAACATACAGTTTGACTTGTATAAATTTGCATAACAACCCTATAATGTCGACTCTGCTATGGAGATGGGGTGCAAACATCTCGCTCTAGGTCACTCAGAACCTGAATTTGATTCAAACGGCCTTGTTCTGAGGCCCTGTTCTCAACCACGACTCTGCTGCTGCCACACAGGATACTACAAGCAACAAGTGACACTTTTACACAGTCACATGAATGCTTCAGTTACAGATACTATACTTTGTGTCAAAGGTTCAAATATTAAAAGATACGGAGCTGGACAGAGTGGTATTTTGATCACTTTAAAACCATTTTCTTTTTAGGTTTTGACCTCCAGTTTCAATGGGGCAAGAGGTCTATCTTGCACTTTTTACTTCCATATACTTTCAGGGCTTTATGTTTTTTTTCTTGCACCCTTGTTTTTTTTTTTTTTTCCCTTTCCTTCCCCCTCAGCCCCCACATTTCTTAAGAGATATAGAGTAGAACGTAAGGGTAAGAGTGTTGAAAGTTTGGGAGTATGATTAGATGTGAGAATATAATCTATCTCCACACACACACACACACACACACACACACACACACACACACACACATTTAATTGATGCTCTGTACTAGGTTATTTCAATCTTCTTGATACTGTGTTCAAGCAACTTTATAATTTAATTGTAGATATAGAAAATTAATCTAGTTCTTATGGAGAATGAGATTCTGGGCATTTTACAGAGAGGGCAGGTTATATTTTCCCTGATTCCAGGCCAATGGGAAGGCAGTGACGGAGCTGCACAGGCTTCCAGGGCATTCTGGTGGGATCCCTCGAATAGTCTCATGGGGACCAAGGACCCGTGCTTCCTTCTTTTTCTACCTGGGTTTCTTAGTTAAAGTTTCTTATCCCCTGGACATGGCACCCAGGAGCAGCTCTGGAATCTGCATATACACTAGGGGTAGAATTAGATAGTCCATCCTCATTTAGACTTGTTCTCTAGCTGTTGAACTTCTGGAGATCACTGATTCTGTCTGCTTTTTGGCACTATAGTCCAAAGTATTTTCTTTCTACCATCTTGGCAGGCAGCTGTCCTCTGCCACTACTCATACTTTTACTGTGTAATGCCATATGACATAAAGTAAGTGATGGCTTTTATTGCCTTTCTAGAACCTAACACAGTGCTTGGTATGCATCAGGCACTCAGTAGCTTTTTGATAAATGAAGGAAACATCAATGAATCATGTAAGGTGATTTGTGGAAAACAACATATTTAAGAAAATGGAAATTGCTTTACATTTGGCTTCTAAAAGGCCAAATAGATGTTGCATTTCCTCAATGAAAAAGTTCATATATAGCTGTTCTAAAATTATTTTAAAATTATACATGAATCCTTTAAAAGGTGATATATGCAATATAAATAGACTGATTTTAGTATATCAAACTTCCTGGTTTTTGAGGAAATCAGTGGCGTGTTAGAGTATATTCGAGTAATTTAATTAATTAATTTATTTTTTTCCTGAAAGGAGTAACCACTGATTATGATGTGGGTTCTGTTATGGCCTCAAGTTAGATTTAAAGAAACCAACACAGAGGTTAATATAATAACTGTGCATCTTTAGCAAACATCAGATATAAACCTTCCTGTGCTTAAACTCCCGACAAAATTTGTAGTTTTAACTAGAGTGGGACTGGTGTCCTGACTCAAAAGGTCAAGATGGTCCAGTAACTTCACCTATCCATATTTAATAAAAGTTAAATAATCACTTCTTTGTAATTTATTTTTTAAATAGTTGAAAATGGCTGTGCACCAGGTCCTGAGACACACACCTGTATACTGAATGGAAAATTAAGGGCATGCTCACAGCGGCCTGACATGAGTTACTAGTTCCTTTCCACTAAGGAATCGATAAACTTGATTCAGATGGTCCTCAGAAAATTTCTTTGTTGAAATGGATTTAAATCCTCTTCCATGAATTTTAAACCCATCTTGTCCCACACTGTTTGTACTGATTACCACTTTCCTGCAGCAGGGACTTGTATTTACTTATCTTTCATCTGCTTGTCTACACAATCTTGACTGACAACTACAACTGTATCTACTATAATTAATTTTACTAAAGCTAATGGTTTGACATAAATAAACTTTCTTCAGAACAGTAGCTCATAATGATGTTAAAAGGGGTGCAATAGTGTTAGTTTACATTCAACAGTATATGAGTGACACTGGCTTCCAGTCACTGAGATTTCTATGAAGTATCAAGGTTCCGTGAAAGTGAAAATTGTCATTAAATTGTCTACTTTCATGAACAATGCTAATGATGTAGGTATATAAATATATAGAGAAACTTATCCTTCTTTTTTTTCCTTCTTTCTCATAATCAAATATCAGAAAGAACATGTCTATACCTAAAATTTTCATATGGAGCTAGTAGGCTTTAAGAAAATTAGTTATTTGTATTGTTTTTGGAACTGTCAAAAGTCCTAAGAGGATGAACTTTTTGAGGCTCAAATCACCATTCCTTAACTGCTTGAAAATAAAAGCCAAAGAATAATATTATGCAATATTACATGTCACAGTATTACAATCATATTATATGTTAGTATTTACACCTGCCACTAACTTCATAAAGTTCTCTGACACATAATTATTTGATCACCTCAGTTTTATTAATAATTTATTGTAGTCCAGTGGCAAGTAGCATCCTAAAATGGCTAACAAAAATATCTATCATGTGGGTTATATTTTAAAACTTTGATCTTAGATCACTCTACTGTATGGACGATAAAAAATAATAATGCCAAGGAAAACAAAATCTTTATATTTGCCATCCTGCTGTGAAACAGATTCTTAATATCCAGTTTATCTTTAAAATATTTATTAATTATCATCTTTAAAGATACTCAAGCTATTTTTTACTTATTCATACTACTCCATACAATGCTATTATAAGTACCTTAAATTGGTGGACATATGTATGTATGTATGTATGTATGTATGTATGTATGTATGTATGTATGTTTGTATATACGTATGTATGTATGCATGTATGTATGCATGCATGCATGTATGTATTGCTTTACTATGTAAGTTTATCTAAAAGGAAAGTGGAACAAAATTTTTTGCTGAGTTGTAGTTGATATGAAATCAGCAAGCTTTCTCTCATTTTAGCTCTGTCAGTTGATCAATGTTTTTTAAGTGCTTTTCTTTATATACGTTTATGAGTGATTGGAAGTACTGAAGAGCTTTTACTCTTAGCTATGAAGAAGAAATTGATTTTCACTTGTTCTAAACATTTCAAAAATTGTTAACATTTTCTGAAGCAAAAGGTGAAGCGGTAACTTAGAAATTCTGTCAGAATTTCTAAATCAAAGTACATTAAAGACTAACGTTATGTAATATTAAGGTTAGAAAATTATAATTCATACAGATTAACAGATTATATTTTTCAATAATTATTTGAGCCCAGAAGGGCTAAAAGAAGAATCGAGGCTGCGCCCATTGGATTGAAGAGGACGAACTCCACCTGGGAAGGTTCTGTGAAGGCCAAGTGTGCACAAAGACGTCCCAGAGAGCCTGATTCATGCCCAACAGCAGAGCCGTGTGCGGCTACAGCTTAATTCTGAATTATATTCCAGAATGAACAGATGGTAATCTATCCCGATTTGGTGATGGGCCTTGTGGTCAGAGAGGTGTCACAAAGCCTGTACCAGAAACCATCCGGTTGTGGAAAAGCTGTTCAACTTCAATAAACCTGCCCAATGACTCGCATTCCTTCTACATTTCAGCACATCTCATTATGTTAAGAAATATTTGGCATCTGCCAGACACACCAGTGAATAAAATGGAATTCCTGCTCCAAGGTCTGGTGGGGAAATTGATGAAACAAACAAAAGCATAACAATTCAAAATGAACTAAAATGTGCACAGATGTTGGGTGATATTTATTATGTATGTATGATTTTTATATATATTATATATTTATATATTTATATGATATATATATATATATTTATATATTTTAGTAGTGTGATTTCTACTAATGGCTTTAAATGTTTATACACTTTGATAATAAACCTTAACCAGAAGGTATTAGAGGACGTCACCTCCGTGAAATCAGTAGTTTTATGTCTGAGAGTTCTGAATTTCTAAGAGAACCAAAAAGAAGTTCTATCTTTGCAGATTCGTAATTCCCAAAATGGCTGGCACAAAACACAGTCACGTGAGACATATTATCACACCGACCTCTCAAAAGTAACACTGTTTATAAATAGGACACATGAATGGGACAGCCTGGCTGGCTGGGGATTGCACTATTATTTTTATCGTCAGATCATCTCATCCCTCTTCTGATCTACTTTTAATAATCATACACTCCATATTATAAAAGAAAATGCAAGTCCAAAGAGGTTGTATGACTTACCTAAAGTTATAAACTCAGTAGCAGAGTCATTTTTTATTAGTAGCATTAGTGTTTTATATGTTGTTATTGCTTTCGAGTTACAAAGCTGGGATTCAAATAGTGTCTCCTGCAGCCCAATAATTTCAGTTACAGAAAGTATAAAAGGAGCAAGCAGCTCTCTCATGGAGGCTAAGTGTGGAAAGGGTCCTGTTCAGCTTTCTTATGACATCTCTCTGAGCACGTGTGTGTGTGTGTGTGTGTGTGTGTGTGTGTGTGTGTGTGTGTGTGTAAAACAGTGAAGAGGCTGAGCTGGGCACCTACAATGACATGGACAAAATATTGGGAAGTATTTTGTTCTATTTCAGCTTTAACCGATTAGGTGAGGCTCACTCCCCATTATGGAGAACATTCTGATGTTCTCAATGCCCACCGATTTAAATGTTAATCTCATCCAAAAACACTCTCAAGGAATGAACTAGAATTGTAGTTGGCCAAATATCTATGTACATCATTGCCTAGACAATTGATGTATAAAAATAACCATCACAAATGGCAACAACAAATACTTATTCAACATTTATTAGAGAATGCCAAGTAGAAAGAGAATGTGTTGGCAATGTTTATTTAAATGGCAAATTAGTTATATATCTAAATATTTTTCATACATGGGTGCAAGCATCTAATAACTTCACTGTAGCTCTGCCTATAGTTGTGCCAGGCTTTTACATGTGAATTATATAGAATTTTATTATGCATTGCTTTCTAAATTTCTTCTCTTCATTATATCGTTGTAGTTATTTTTAAAAGTATAAACTTGCACCCCTATGTATGCAGTTTAGATTATATGTTTATTAACTTTCAGCATAGTAAAGGAAATTTTATAAAATATTTATTATTAAAAGAAGGCTTTTCGTCTGTAAGGGTTAAGAGGTATCGACATATTGTTATACTGGATCTATAATTTTTGGAAATGTATCTAGATCATCCTTTCCAACTGTCTAGGCTAAGCACTCCAGAGCAATGAGCCCTGATGAAATTTCAACAAACCTTCAGATAAACTCAAATATTTGTTAAAATTTTTTTTTCACAATTGTTTTAAACTGACTAGTTAGTGTTTCTGTTAATTGACACTTTACTCTGTGACTAACTTATTTTTCCAAAGTATAATTTTATCACAGGTTTATAGGCATTGTAGACTTTGGCTATTTTTTTTTTTCTTTTTGTAGGCTTTGGGGACATGTGAAGAGTGAGGTGTATTGCCCCTTGGTCCAGGGATTTCAGAGGGTGTCCTGGGTGTACTCTTTCTCCACCTCCTCTTCCCATCGACAGAAAACTTAAAAACAAAATTTAGCCCATGAGATTTAAAGAGTCTTGTAATTGCATGTTAAAGACACTGAAATTCCACAAGGCGGAAGAAACTTGAGTCTCTGACTGAACACCTGAAGTAGAAACTTTTTCTCTGCATCTCCTCTCCCCAAACCATGACATCATGACATGAATGAGCAGTAACACTTATGTTGTTAAAGTCAGTGATATTTTTACATATCTTTTCTGGCATGTAGTCTATCCTGACTAATAGAGCATGCAAGCATTTTCACACTGCCTGGTATCAAGTAACTACTTAATTAAGAATAGTTGTTATCAACACTTTTTATGCCAGATGATAAAATAGATTCTCTTATCAGATACCTGCAGGTAAAAGTATGCTTTTTTACCAGAAATGCGACCTTGTTTGATTTTTACAAAATACTTACATTTCAAATAAATATAATTTTATGCCATGGAATCTTGATCTGCCATAATATGTATCCAAATTATTTATATAATATTCGAGATGCAGTTGACTGACTATTCCTGCCCTTTCCCAGTTCTCCATTATTCAGTATTCCATAGTTGAAAACTAGCATTATTTGTTTTTCTCTGATATTCATTAATTCAACACATATTTAGTGGATTACTACAATATGCTGTACACTGCTGGGTTTCTTTCCATGATTGATGCTATTCAATGCCCACCACAAATTAGCCCTTACTTCTTTTGTTGAGTAAATACATAATGATGCACAACTGGCCTTTGGACAATGTGGGGGTTAGCGGCACTGACCCCCATGCAGTTGAAAATCCACACATGACTTTTGAATCCCCCCAAAATTTGACAACTAATAGCTCACTGTTGACCAGAAGCCTGATTGATAACATGAACAGCTAATTAACGCATATTTGTATGTTATATATATATATATATATATATATATATATATATATATTTGCTGTATTCTTATAATAAGCTGGAGAATAGAAAATGTTAAGGAAATATAAGGAAGAGAAAATGGATTCACACTATTGATTGAAAAAACTTCATATGTTAAGTGGATCTGCACAGTTTAAACCAGTGGTATTGAGGGGTCCACTACATTATTCCTTTTTACGCAGAGGAAAACACTAACCCAGTGTCTTCCAAACGGGTAGTTTATATATTATTATCTTAACTATTCCTTTTTTAAAAAGTTATTTTTTATTGGAAAATTGCGAATGATGTTGACTATTCTACAATTTCGCTTACTGCATGATTTAAAAAGATGGGTAGAAAGGTTTAGATGAATAAAAAGCAACTATTTTCCAGGTCAGAATACACAATGATGTAGAAATCGCCCAGCTGAGCCATAAATGCAGGGCCCAGTCCAGTCCCATCTCCATTTCATCAACTCATTTTTGAGATTTCACAATTTATGCTGATGAAGATAATAATGAGTGTTCTTTTTTTTATTATTTATTAATGAGATAGTAGGAAAAGTAGACATGACTAATACTTGGAAGAAATGTAATTTTTTTAGTAAAAATATAGATAAATTAATAAAAAGGTAAATAAAATTTGGGAGGAATATAAGAGCCGTTGAAAAAACATATCTTCCAGAATTGAGAGGATAATAACCCTAAATCTGCTATAATTTTAAGGTAAAGACACATTTCTACCTGAATGTTTAAAAATATATATGACTTGGCTTGATTTTTTCTAATTCTCAGCAGGGTCTATGTAGGCTAGAGTACTTCATCTTTTCAGTGACACTGACAAAAAAGAAGAAAAAAAAATCTTTATCACCGAAATAGTCACCATCATAAAATATAGCATACTTTCTCTAGTGTGATAAAGAGTCACAGAACATCTGAATAGATGGCTGATTGTAATAGGAATGACTAATGTGGCATCCCGGTAAATAATCTAGGAGCTTATTTTACTAATACCAGAAGACAACCTTAAAAATACATGCTATTTACTTTATTAGAATAAATCTTACAACAAGTATAGGGCATATCTTCCTTTGTGAAACATGATTTAAAGTTAATTTACAATGTATAATCTTATAAAAGTAAATTAAAATGTCATTAGTGGTCTGGCAATTGAGTATCAAACAGGATAAGTGACCTATATATCTTAGATTGCAGAAATCTTAATTGAAGAGCAAACGTTACTTGTATATAGGGCAGTTTTATATGTCTTTTATTTGTTATTATGAAAGATGTCATAAGCTAGTAAAATGACAAGCCTATTTTCTAGAATTGGGCACAGGAGAATAAACATCAAAACCAAATAAATACTGTGAGTAGAATGACTTTAGAAACTGTTATACCATAGTCATAAAAATCCTTGAAAGAGAGTAATAATTAGCTTTCATTTTAATACCTAATATGAGAATATATTTATACATCATAAGAGCTAAAAACATTATAAAAATACATTCAAGTTATTTAATCACTTGATTAAGAGGCTGCAGATATCATTCAGTATAATATAGGGACAAGGGCTATGTAATCATCTTCTTTTGTTCAGAGTCATTGGCATAATGACTATTAAATGGGCTCTCTGTGCCCATCACTGTGACAGCCAAGAAGCCAATCATTCTTCTGAATAAACCTATGCTAGTCTTGAGAACTTGGCCAACAGAGATAGTAACGGATGATTCTGAAGGGTATAATTGCTTCCTTAGCGAATAATCAACTTCCAACTGCAAGGATATTTAGAATTAAATTTAGAAAAATTTAAGTGAGCCATGCCAATAGCATTGATATTTTAAACATAATTGTTATTTAATGTATTTATAATGTTAAAACAATATTTAGCTGATTACATTCAAAAAGTTTTGTTATTCCAATTCAAAATAAATAATTTCACATTTGATTTAGACTTGAATGCTATGTTGAATTCTTACTAAATTTTTATACCATGCTGAAACATGCCAGAGGGTTTCGGGTCATATATGCTGAGGCTGTTGAAGAGTACACACAGTTTGATGTGGGCAACCTGCATGTGAGTAGATAATGGAAGCCGAATTTATAACATTTGAAAACATTTTTTATTACCAGGTTATACAAATTTTGGTTCTGGTCTGCTTTGCATTTATTGATAATTTAATTTGGCATACAGTTAGTTAAAGGAATGTTGACACGTTTGATACAATTTAGTATAGTCTTCATATCGAATAAAGGAAGGTTCATAAAAGAATTTGGTGGGAATACTGCCAGCCTGAGTATAGTGGGGTATAAAATCACCATTTCTCTTTCCATTTCATGCTAACAAGAAAATGCAAGGCAAATTCCAGAACCAGCTAAAATGCAGATCTTGCCAAAGAAGATTATGGCTACCACAAGTAATGAAGATAGATAGATCTTGGAGCATGAGAAACAAGAAACAAGATCTAAGATGCAGAATAAAACCTATACATAATTCAAGCATGGGAGAGCCATTGTAATTGTAATTAAAGATGAGTGCCATACCATGAACCGAAAAACTCTAAATTTCTTGTTTGGAGCAACAGGAATGTGGACTTGCCAGTCAATGTCAGGGGCTTCTCTGGACCCTGCGTGCAAGAGGCAGAGGGGGAAGGCTAAGTATCACTGAGCCACACATACTCCCTTCCCCCATCTCCCTTCCTCACCTCCTTTGTTTCCTGAGAGGCTGACACTTTTGTTCTGCATGAATAGGATCTCTTTGCCTTCTGTGATAAGTTTTGGCTAATGAGAGGAAATAGTGGGGCCTCTAAAAGAAGGAAGAGAGAAATAGTGGGCATTTATCATTCCAGCAATCTCCCTAACAGACACTTCACCAAAGGTTGCAGCTTGGGTCAGGGCACCCACTGCCACAGGGCTCCCTCTCTCTTCAGGCACAAAGGTGCTCTTGGCAGCCCTGGGTTGCCTTAGCTTCTCTTGTCAATTCTCCTAAGCCACGCCACCCCACTGTAACTATTTCCTTGATACCCATTTAAGTATTCTACCTTTTCCTATTCAATTTACAATGATTCTATAATTTATACCAGCAGCGGTTTTGGACAAAGACCCTAATAATGGGCTTTAGGAATTGAGATGTTCCCATATTCAAGGAGTGTTGAGTCTTCAAAGAATGGGAATGAGACAATGGGGTAGACCCTGATGGAGCTGAAAATCTTCAATTATCCCTGAATGATGCTTATTGAGATAAGAGTGTCCTGTCTCCCATCTGAGTTTTTCCCGGTATAAATACATTCTAATGACTTTCACTGGGGCAGTTGTGTCACAAGAGGATGTCAATTGTCCTTAGTGTCTACCAATCTTTCAGCTACTACGAAAATTAAATGTCAGCACAGCCCAGATGGAAGATGTCTATATTTTAAAAGATTTGTAGACCTTACCAATTTGTAATGGCAAGAGACTGGAATAATGTAGGACACAGGATGTTAAGATTAGACTAACAAAGAGGAAGCGAAGTCTTGTCTTAACGATATGGGATTTAATGAGTTGGCTTAAAAAAAAAAAAATGTGAGTGACATTAAGAGTCTCTAGGCTGGTTCCCTGAAGCTAAATTCAACCATACGGGTTCAATTTATGCTCAGGGATCCCCTGCTTAACTATTCCACGTAAGATGTGAAATCCATTTCTGCATGTAGAATGCCCAAGGGATTGAAATGCATTGGGGAAATGCAAGAGGAAAGTCCACCATCATCTCTGAAAATCTCTGGGTTTCTTTTTGATCTTGCTAGGCAAGAGATGATTATGAGAGATGTTGCAACGAAATAGGGCCCCCTGCTTTCAATGGGAATAATGAACATTTGGAGTGGCTGGAGCCAGTTGGTAGCACTTAACCTTCACAGAGCCCAGTAGAATAAATGGTGGGTGAAATTACCATAACTAGGCCACAGGGACAAATTAGTAATCAGAGTGTTTTGATCAGCAGAGAATTGTGAAGAAGGCTAATTGATTACAGGGTCTTTAGAACGGGAACAGATGGGGAGCCTACGAAGGTGCTGTTTGGAATATATAATTAGAGAAAATCTTGATCTGGTGGTGAGAATCCTAAGTCAAGTCAATGCATACACATCCTCAATAAATTAGCAATAAATACATACATCTACGCTATTAAAAATAAAAAATTATCCTTTTCACCCAAAAAGCCAGTTCGTTTTAATGAGAAAACAGAAGCATTATCCTCACTAGAGTAAGCTCAAGACAAGAATGTACAATATTAACCAATTAAGTGATAATATTCTGAAATTAATAGTCAATATATTTAGAACAGAGAAATGAGAACTATGAAAAATGGAGAGATTTTTTTTTTTTAATTCTGCCTAAGAATAATAATAAACTTAGACAACTTCAGGGATTGTACCAATTTCTGTTACAAAATAAGAGAATGCATAAACTGATGGGGGGAAAAAGTATATATTCACTAATTTTACATGTACAGCAGTTTTAATAAAAGAAAATGTTTTATTTCAAAAGCAACAGGAATATTACATATCAAAAGACAGATTCGAAAGGAATATCAAAACCTATCTAAAGACATTCTTAAAGGGTGTTCAAGGTACACTTGAATAAACGAAAAAGCATTTGACATTCATTCAAAATATAAAATATTTCATTTTTCTTTTTACTTAAGTAACTCACACTTTTAAGATGATGGCAATACAAACACAAGCACAAGTTTTTTGTGGTTACTTTTTCGATAGGAAAGAGATGATCTAATTCTAGGTTCTCATGGAAAAATTAGTGAGCAGCAGGGACCAAGAAAAATTTTAGAAAGAAGAGAAATGATGGGAGACTAGCCTTACTTGACATTACATCATAATACAAAATCGCGATAGTTAATAAAGTGTGGTATTTATGTACTAATCAGTATTCTGATAAAAAGAAATTGAAGAAACAAAATGACATACATGCGAATTAAATATATGACAAAGATGAATCTCAGCTTATTTCGAGATGGAGATTATTCAATAAATGATGCTGGGAAATCTGAGTAGCCATATAGAGAAAGCATAATTTCGGACCTTATAATACAAGGTATATATTCCAAGTAAATTAAAGATTTAAATAAAAACTATGAAGCAATAAAAATGATTAAAGTACACTTGAAAAACTTGTTTTATAAACATAAAGCAAGAAAGTGTGTCTCAATATAAAGTTAAAATAGCAGATGTTGTAAAAGAAAAAAATTGAGACACTTGTATATATAAGATACAAATATATGAAAAATCTTAATTAAAATAAAAGGATACCACATCCTGGGAAAATATATTTGCAACTCATCTGACAGACAATAGGTAATTACTTATTATATCTTCCCACTAATGGATAAGAAAAAGACTCTCCAGTATAAAAAGAACCTAAATCTCTCTCAAATTATAGAAATTAATGAGTACATATAAATATTATTTCTAAAAATAAGATCAACAATAGTTCCAGTTTGTGAACAAATCTGTTGGCAAAGTTACTAGGTAAATATTTACTGGGAAAAAAAAGGTAGATGAAAATATAAATTGATAAAACACGACAATTTTGAAATAATTATTTTTTTAAATACACATAATCTCTGATCTTGAAATTCTTCTTCTCTGAATTCATTCTATATGTACATATCCATGAATCAGAGGAGGAAGGTAAAAGGTTTACTCAGAATTGTTTAATAATCACAAGATATTTAGCCTAACTTTAATATCATCGATAAGGGAGAAACACTGATTATAACTATTGTGTATGCAAGCTTTAAAAGTAGATGGATTGAGATGAATAAAAAACACTCTATTTTGAATATTATCAATATTTATATATATGCAATATGTCAACATATGAAATATTCATAAATATAATGGTTAATAAACTACTGAAAACTTTATAGCTTAAAATAATAATTTTATTTTGCTCAGATTTTTTTTGGATTTAGTAATCTGAGAATGGATTTGCTGGGCTGAGGCCCTTGCAGTCTCTCTCAGGGCTCCCCCAGAGCAAGCCAGCATGATGCTGAGTGACATTTTCCGACCTAACTTGAAATTAGTTACAATTGTGTCACTAAGGAAGGTCCAGCCAAGTTCAAAGGAAAGAGGTTAAAGACCCCAATTCTTGATGAGAGGAGTTCCAAAGTATTGGCAGACATGTTTTAAAATCATCACACCTCTGTTAAGGGCCTAATATCCAAAATATACAAATAATTCATAAAACTAAACAACAACAACAAAATAAACAATCCAACTAAAGGTCGGCAGAGGACCTGAACATACACATCTTCCAAGAAGGTGTACAAATGGCCAACTGACATATGAAAAGATGCTCTACTTCACTCACTATTAAGGAGATGCAAATCAAAATCACAATGAAATACCATCTCACATCTGTTAGAATGGCTATAAACAGGACAAATAATAAAGAGTAGGAGAGGTTGTGGGGAAAAAGGAACCTTTGTACACTGCTTGTTGGGACTGTAGATTGGTACAGTCACTATGGAAAACGTTATGGAATTTCCTCAAAAAACTAAGAATTGAATTACCCTATGATCCAGCAATCCTTCTTCTGGGTATTTACCCAGAAAAACTGAAAACACTTAACTGGAAATATATATATGCACCTCGGTGTTCACAGTAGCATTATTAATGGTGGCCAGGACATGAAAGCAATTGAAATGTCATACAATAGGTGACTAGATAAAGAAGATGTGGTATATATATATATATATATATATATATATATATATATATATATATATATATATACAATGGGATATTACTTAATTATTAGAAAAAATGAAATACTGCCATTTGCAACCGTATGGATAGAGCTTAAGATAATCAGGCTAAATTAAATAAGTCAAGACAGAAAAAGTTGAAAACCACATGATATCACTCATGTGAGATATAAAACAGAAAGCAACAAACATGACAACCACAGACTCATGGTCACGGACAGAGGATTAGTGGTTACCAGAGGGAAGAGGGGGTAGGTAGGAGGTGGGTAAGGGTAAAAGGAGTTAAATGTTTGGTGATGGAAGGAAATCTAACTTTGGGTGGTGAACACACAATGCAATATATATATACGACTAGCTGTAGAATGATACACTTGAAACTTATTTGATTTTGTTAATCAATGTCACCCCAATAATTTTTAATAAGTTGTCATATACTGCAATGAACATAGGGGTACATGTGTTTTTTTAATTAATGTTTTTGTTTTCTTCAGATAAATACTCAGGAGGGGAATTAGCGTTTTTGTTTCTTGCTGGGTAAATGCCCAGAACATAAAATAGTTCTATTACTTCTAAAATGTCACAGGAATTTTTGAGATCCCATTCATTCACAGATATTCACCTAAAATTAGAATGAAACCAGCACACAGAATTAATACAAAGGAACACTGCATTATTGATTCTAAATCCTTTGGTATTTAATAGATATCAACATTTAAGAACAGGTGCACAATTAATTAATCTATTGCATGAGTCATTGGATAAAAAGAATTAAAGTGTTTTTTAAATTTTAGAACCAACCTTATGATATTTAATTTTGTTAAAGTTTAGGCTGGTACTAAAAGTTAAAATAAAAATAGTGTTTTTTTCCCTCCTAGATGAATGTCATAAAATAGAACTAAATCTGAGATACAATTAAAACAATCAATAAATTGATTTCAGATTGCATGCTTGTGGCTCTCAAAATCTTATAAAACTAACTTCGAAATCAAGATATTTTTCATTTGCGTGCCATTATTTAGAAATAGCTATTGCATGCTTTTATATTACTTCTCTATGTAACTGAAAGTTACAAGATGAGTTTTGATATGAAAGGTATTCAAAGAAAAGGCTTTGAGGACAAGTCTCACTATGCATGGCGTGCTTTGGGGAATCCTATTGTTTAGCAAACTTACTAACAACTGCTGACATTTTCCTAGTTAATCAGAAAGTAAGACTGACTTACAGTAGAGGCTCAGGAGTAAATCAGATTGGTTGTGATAATGTCTTACCAGTAAGATGTGAAAAACTGCATTAAAATATACCCTGGTATATGAGAATCGATCAACAGGCAGGAAGGAAGGAAGTGAAGAGGGGATAGAGGAAGACAAAGAGGAAGGAACCAACAAAGTCGGGTTTATTTTTGGATTAAAAAAATTATTTAACATGAAAACATTGACAAATTTAAAAAAATACATAGGGACTTTTTCTCAATTTCCAATTTTTGGTTAAGAACATCTGCATCCAACGTGTATTTCTTATGACACGAGTTCTTTTAAAACATAGAAAATCAAAAATATTGGTACCATTACTATAAGTCGAATTAAGATGCCTTTTAAACACGACACAAAGTTAGATACTATAAAAAATGAGACCAAAATGTGTCCATAAACTGCTCATTTTCTGCTTAAAAATATCATTAAAAAACCAAGAAAATTAAAAATGATCTGGTGAAAAGAAGTTAATTTCAGAGAAAATTAATTAAAATTAATACTAAACAGTAAAAACTATGAAATAAAACAATAGTGAAGTATATCATCTTAGCATTTTCAAGGGGCAGTAATTTAGGAAATATCTTACACTGTTAATGGGAGTATAGATTGATACAATCTTACTGGAAGGCAACTTATCAATATCTATCCCATTTTTTTAAAAATTAAGTTTATTGGGGTAACATTGGTTAATACAATTAGATAATTTTCAGATGTACATTATGATTTGACATCTATAAATTCTATTGTGTGATTCCCACCCAATATATCCATCTCAATTTTAACTGTATATTTTTCTCAATTCAAGAATGTCACACATTTACTAAGAGTATATTTTCACCCTGGGAATATGAATAAATGCAAACATTTGGAAATAACAAAAATGTCTGCCTTTAAAATCTAGTTAAATGAATATATCAAAAACACATAAAGGAATACTATGTTTATTGAATAGCATTTGTTTTTACTTTTAAAATTTCTTTATTGTAGACATGCATTAATACCTTGTAAAATTTTTAAAAATCTGCACAAACCTTAATGAACTATTTTTTTCTTTTTCTTAAAGTTTGTTGACATGTTGAGTATGATACATAAATATGTTTTCAATTGATCACTGTAGTTTAATATTTCCCTAAGTTTAATGATATAGATGGCATTATGTCTCAAGAGTCAGTACCATTTCAAAATTTTATACATGCATTTAATGTCTGTCAATGGCATTTGCATGGTTCTGTTATGTAGATTTATTTGTCTTCATAATGATATTGAAAACATGAATATACTTAGATGACATCAGTTTTCATTGCAAAGAATATCAAGGTAATAAAATATTCAATCATTGTATATAAACTATATATTTTTTAATTTGGAGTATCATATTTTATGAAGGTATAATTAGCATATTTTCCAATTGCATTATTAAATATATATTAAAAGCACTTTGCTTAGAACATATAAGGCTTTAAAAATTCACAATTTGTTTAATTTATTCAAATAAATACCATGTGAAATGTATTTGAATTTACAACTTAAACTAATCACCAATTCCTACTTCATAGTCCTTAAAGTATGGCCTTATCGTATGTTTTAAAAAGTATGAACAAATATAAAGCAAATTCGTAAAATGTTTCCAAAACTTTAATGTTTTAAATTTAGATGTGACAAGTCTGTGACACTGAAATTGAAATTGGACATAATTTGGATCGAAAGACATCATGAAGTGGAAGTTGGAAGTGTGCGATAAATTTCTCAGTATATTATAAGGAAAGAATTTAGATTCTGATTTGTATTTGCATGTAAAATAAAAAACTGTCAATTACTGAGTTAATTTTTGAAACGAAAGGTTTTTAACTCAAATTAATTTGAATTTTTCAGGTAAAAGCTTTCTTTTAATTTAATTATCTATATAAAGGATTAATCTTATCGATTCAATACTAGTTTAAAAAGTCAACAAAATTTTTGAAACTATCACTATGTAAACACTAATTACACCTTTTACATTACATAATGCTCATATCTACATAATGGGATAAACCAGGTTGGCAGAGGAGCAGAAAGCTGCAGAGAGGTAGCTTATTTTATAGTATAATTCAATCTTACAAAACATTTAGTTTCACCGTCTGCAAAGACAGCCAGTAGTGCTCCATGAAGATGTCAGCTAAATTCACCAGTTCATGTTCAGCAGACTTCTGCATGGTGTGCCCCATTGCCTCTATTTCTCTCCCATTGAGGACACTTTGAATAATAGAAAAAAAGTGCTTCTGATTGTCTACCTCATTTCTAAGTAAGAAAGAAGAATCACAGGAGAGCAAGCCCTTAACTTTCTTTGTCCATTCTAAATTTCATTCCCTGTTGTGCATTGACAAGATAGATATATACACACATACATACACATATGTATGTATATGTCTATGTGTGTGTATATAGAGATATTTCTTAGCTATATACATACATACATACATACATACACATATATTTCTTAGAACGACCTTTGACAATTCTATATGAATAACCATGGTCTTAGCACAATTTACAACATATTTTCAGCAGAATATTATGATTCGAACTATCACTACTAAGCAATAGCTGGACATGAAAAACGCACCAAGATTTTGAAACAGCACATCATTTAGTAATCTATCACATAAGGTATAATGCCCAACTGAAAGACACACATTCACTTAGATAAGTGGAAATTTGTCAATTGGCATAGATTCTATCCTATTTTGGTGGCAAACATTGTTTTAGCTAGACAAAATATTGCAGAATATGTTAGATTTCATACTGAAGTTATTATTCTTTCCCGTGGAATTGGATATATTCAGTTTCCAGCTATTGCACAATCACAGCATTTTAACCAGAAAGACTTGTAAATGAATGGCTCACGTGTGTAATGATACCTATATCTTCTTTTGGAACACAGAGTACCCCTTCCAAGTGAGAAATTAAAACTTTCATCAATCATTAGAATTCCTTTGGCCATAAATAAATAAATAAATAAATAATAACTGCAACGCTATTTGGAACTTGGAATATGGTTTTCAGTTCAATTTGATATTATGCTCCCTTTGGAAAAAAATGAATTCTTTTAGTATACGAGTGTTTTTTTGTTTGTTTGTTTGTTTTGTTTTGTTTTTTAATTATTATTATTTTTTTTTATTTTGGGGTTGAAAGTGGCTTCCAGAGTGCTTCTCCTGAGGGAGGGCAGGTGAATGGTTCCCAGAACCCTCTCACTGCCCTCTGACTGTTACAGAGACATCCAGGGCCGTCACTCTGGTGCAGACAGACGTCACGTGCCGTCTGCACACAGCCACAGGCTGTCCCCAGTGTCGAGGCCTAGCTTTAATAACTGGTGCTTATTTAATCAAGACAAATGCAGCTCTCTAAATGATTGGCAGCTTCAAGTCTGCCAGGTCTGCCAACTGTTATCTTTCAAATGAGAGTGAACGCTAATAGCTTAACACTGTGCGGCTGCAGCCGGGCATGAAGGCCATAAACATACAACAGGTACAATGGATCTGCTTCTTCCAATCTTACATGGGAAACCGATTCTACATTATTCATCTGTTTTTATTCTTTTGAAAAAATGTGGTTAGTTAGTGAGGATTAATATTTCTGAAACTCCAGGCATGTCCTACACCAATAACTTGAATCTAGAGCACAAATTGACCTTTATCCCTTCTAGCAGCTATGTTTGGTGAGATCAGAAAAGTAAACACAGACAAACAAAAGTCTTGGACTCTGGTCCCGTTTTTGCATTTTGGTTCTATTTCATTCATACTTTGTAAATAACTGATGGCATTTTTCTCTAGATCAAGGTGGTGATTTGACATAATCAGTGTTTTAATGATATTAATATGGTAATTTATTTTTAATAGCACAGCTGCCTTTGAATATTCTCCCTTGGAAACCAATTTCATTAGATGTGTTTCCATGTCACCAAAAAAAAATTTACAGATGAACAGACAGTTTTTTTAGCTACAGCAACTGTTTATCAAACTCTTGTCACATCTCAAGTAGTGTCCTGTGCACTGTATAAATACACAGTTAAACAAATAGGTATGTTGTAAATTCCCACAACAGTTCCTTGAAGTGTGCATTATTCTCTCACATGTAAGTAATATGCCAAAGGATATACAAGTAAGAGACTTATACTTTACTTCAATGCTTCCTGTTTTAAATCATGAGATTTTTTTTCTTCCCATCTAATAACATGCATTAGAGGAGATATTTAATATAGGCCCTTCATTATAGTTTTAGGAATTGTATCAATCAGGCATTCTCAATTGCATGACATGTATCATGTTGATTCTATCGTGGAGCAGAAATTATCAATAACTGTCAAAGAAAGTGAGTATAATATATTAAACTAATTTTCATGCACCGGAAATCAAAGTGCTTGCGTAGAACTGTAGTATTTACTACTGATTTCATAAGGGCTGTTCATAAACTCTGCCGATAAACTTATATTATTGTCCACAGCATAAATATGTGTGTATTATGCTTCTAAACCTGTTAAGGTCTTTAGTAGTCAAAGTAATGGAAAGAAGTGAGAATGCCAGAAATTAGGAGACTTAGTAAATGAACAAGTGTATGAATTTGGAACAATGTAGGATTATTACAGGAAAACCATTTTAGGAACTTTCCAGGCAATTCAGATATAATGCTAGTTTAACAAGACCGCATAGGGAATGATTGAGGTCAGAAAACAAAATGGTTCGCATGGGCAAGGGGCTGCCCAATGACTGATTGTTAAGAGGGCTGGACCGCACATCTTTGGGGGGTATTCCAAGGCCTGGGGTGTGAGAATTGGCAGACCACTGCATGCATAGGAGAGTCAGTGTAGTTGAAGTCAAGAGGACTGGGTTTCTGGTATGTGAGGTGGTAGTTAGGCACAGAGCCAGCCAACTTCAATTGTATAGGAATTTTTTCATTAAATAAAACACTGACTTAGATCTTTCCACTTCTCTAAGACAGCATGTGCATTTTTTTTGAGCCGTGTTTTATTTAGAAGTCTATTTCGTCTCCAAATATGTGGGATTATCTATCTTTAATTGATTTCTAATTTAATTCAACTTGATGAGAACAAATTTTGTATGGTTTCTTTGTTTCATCCATCCATCCATCCATCCATCCATCCATCCATCTATCCATCCATCCTATCTATCTATCTATTGTATTTTAAGCCCGGAAAGTCCATGTAAGCTGAGGAAACACGTGGAATATTCTATAAATGTCAATGAGATCGTTATGATTGATAGTACTGTTTAGGTCATTTATATCTTTTCTGATTTCCACCCCGTTTGATCAATGAATCGCTGAAACAGGAAGGCCAACGCGTCTGACTGCAGTACTGGGCCTGTCTATTTTCCTTGCAGTTCTATCAGTTTCAGCCTCACGCACTTTTGGTTCAGTGTTGTTAGATGTGTGCACATTTGAAATTGTTATATCGTTTTGCAGAAGTGACAGACTGACCCATTTATCATTATGCAATACTCCTCTTAATCTCACATGCATTTTTTTATTCTCAAAATTTTTTTTATCTGAAATCAATATAGTGATTCCAGCTTTCGTTTAATTAGTGTTGGCTTGGTAAATATCCTGCCATCCATTTACTTTTAACCAATGTGAGACTTTACATTTAAAGTTAAGTTTCTTACCAGTGACATAGAATTGGGGTCTTTGGGGGGGGGAAAGCCACTCTGAATCTCAGTCTCTAGTTAGTGCATTTATACCATTCATATTTGGAAATTATTGATATAGTTGAATTAGAATTTAGTATGTTTGCCATTCATTTTTTCCTGCATTTGTTCATTGTTTGTGACTTCTCTTGCTTAAAGTGAGCCTTTTATATGGTTTGGCTTTACCTTCTCACTTAGTATGTCAGTGTCCTTTCTTTTTTAAACACTCAAGTGGGTACCCAGGCATCTACAACATACGTTTTTAGCTAACATAGGTTGATCTTCAAATAACACAATACTGCTTCACAAATAGTGCAAGTATTTTATAAAAATATATTTCCAATTTCTTTGTACTAGTCCTTATAATTTTGCTGTTATTCACTTTGCCTAAACATGTTAGAGACTCCAACACATTATCACTCTTACTTTAAGCAAGGAATCATCCTTTGATCAATTAAGAATAAGAAAAATGAAAATTTAGTTTACATTTATTCATTCTCTTAAGTTTTTTCCATACTTATGTAAATCTGATTTTTCTCAAAGCAAGAGCCTAACGACTTAGATTATTTTCTTTTATAAGCTGAAATATCACTTCAATGTGAAATGGATACTATTTTTCTTCTGCGGAAAATGCATCTTTGAATCCCTTACTTTTGTGTTATTTTATTATTAAGAAATATAATCAAATATATATATATACAGAAGTCAATTTTTTATTTTTCAGATAGAAAGTGTCATTCTAATGGGCTGAAAGCACAGATTTTATTCCAGATATTAAAAAATATCCAGAAGGTAAAATAACATGTACATGAGAGGTTAATAATTAGACCTCAGGAGCCAATCCTCTTGGATGCATATCTGTTACAAGTTTTATGCAGGAATGGAGGTGTTGTACTCTGTCTGCCGTAACTCTCAGCAAGAAGTTCCTGGCACTGTCTATTGCCCATTGTTCTAAACAGAAAAAAAAATGTAGCCAGTAAACGTTTCATCTTGTGATGTGTTCAGGTGTTTGTGGTTTATCTCTTCTCTGCATTTAAGATTTCCAATTTGGCAACTCATTCTCTTTATCCCTTGGAACTTAAAACAATGATCATTAAAAAAAAAACAATGACTTGGCTTTCTTATTTGGAATGAATGGTTTGAATGAAGAAGAATAAATACTAAATCGGGGATGGTTTTGTCTTTCCACTAAGGCAGCATTAAATTAAAAATCCTTCTCTTTGAATTTCAAAGTATATGGCCCCAATTTGCCTTTATTGCTGTTACTTTTTTCCTTATAGATTTTCTTGTCAGCAAGTTTCGAAGACTAACCTCTACTTCCCTACAAAACAGTGCAAGCTCTCTGTAATGTTCACATCTGTATTCTGTTTTTGCCAGGCATTCAAAGTTAACATTTGTGGAAACTCTCTCCCTGAGACATAGGGAAATAGTTGAATGGCACACAATGGCCAGAATCTCTGCTTCTCATTAAATGGCTTTGAATACAATGTTATTTAGTTTAGTCACTGTTTTTCATGGTGTGTTTTGTGGTGAATTGTCATTCTTAATTTTATTTTTTGTTGTTGACTGTCTCCATGGGTCATGAATTGGATACTAAGAACCAGACAGTCTGACTCCAGAAAAGTAGAAAGCTTTTATGAAAGGATTTCTATTTACTGCAAGGATTTCTATTAGTGAATGATGGCCAAATAAGAAAATACTCAGCAAAAATAATAGCGTATAAGGTTGTCACATATTAAACTGAACACACATAGAATAGCTCTATAAAAATATTTTTTCTTTATGAATATTAATTTATATATTAATAACATAAAGAAAAATAAGTATGCACATTCAATACCTGATTTATAGGTTGGGTAAGTTTTTTTAAAAAGAAAAATATAAATCAAGAAGATTCTTTTGTCATAAAAAGTGACATATTTTTAAATTCTCAGCTTTCATAGATCAGCCATATAGATTAATATTAAGCCTTTCAGATAAAATTTATGTTTCTTATTTGGATGAAAAGGCATTGAGCATCACTGTATTAATCAAAGTTGAAATATCAGAAAGTTTGGAAATTTATTACTATTTAATATATATTGCTCTTAATCAATCACGTGGACTTCTTGTAGTTTCACACATATAGCCTACATTTCCCATTGACTCAAATAATATCTATTTTCTAATTTCCTAACCTATTTCATAAGGATTCAGGAAATGTTTAGTTTAATATGGTGCTAGATTCTAGGAACAAATATTTAATGATCTGGGAAAAACATAATAAAACACAGAAAACAAATACACTTTTACACTTTAAGGCTGTCTTGGTGTCATACGGTATCATACTGTATTGCTACACATCATGTTGATATTTATGAGAGAGGAGCTGAATGAGTCTTTGATAAAATCCTATAATAATCATTGCTTCTGCACATCATTACAAAAAACAGCTTGAAAATTCACTAAAGCTCTGATCTGATAATCTTTGACATATATAATGATTAAAGAGATGGACTTTAACATTTTTTAATGGTCTGTATTAAATAAATAGCCTAGATCAAATTTTCTCATATTCGTGGTCAACGTTCTTCAACTCTTCCCTAGATAAGTATTGTATTAGTCAGGGTTTTCGAGAGAGAGAGAGAGAGAGAGAGTGAGAGAGAGAGAGAGAGAGAGTGAGAGAGAGAGAGAGAGAGAGAGTGTCTGTGTGTGTGTGTGTGTTTTGAGTGTACTCTTAAAATAAAACAAAGTGTAAAGAAACTAAACTTACATACAAAATAGCATCACTGTCAAGGTTTTAATGCCACCACTAATGTGTGTGTTGCCTTTACATGTGTAATAGAATTGGCTCATGCAATGTACAGAGGTGGCAAATCCAAAGTCTGCAGGCTAGAGAGCCGCAGGTAAAGCCCCGAAGCCGCCTGTGGCAGAACTCTCTTTGGCCAGGGGAGGGCAGCGTTTCCTCTCCCAGCCCTCAACTGATCTGTGAGGCCCACCCACATTCTGCTTTACTCCAAGTCCACGACTTAAGGGTGGATCTCGTCCAAAAACACCTTCACGGAAACGTTCAGAATAATGTGTGACCAAGTACGGTCATTATGACCCAAACCAGTTGACACATAAAATTAACCATTATAAGTAAATGTATATATGTGTCACTAAACAGTGAAGTGACCTCTGTTTTTGCTGATGGACAGAATGGGGAGGGGTAGACACAGAATGCTATAATATGTCTTAATCCCTTTTTTCTAATGTTTAGAACCGCTGATACAAATAATATATATCTACCTTTTCTCTCGTTTCACACAAGATGATTTTTAGTATCTTAAAAAAAAAAGTTATAAAGTGTGAAGGATTAGCTAACCTGTTCTTAGGTGATTAAGAACCATTATTGTGCAGGTTTTAATGGAATCTTTTACCTAAGTTGCTGTATCACATATAATATAACTCTAATTTCTCTTCCTATGTAAACCAAATCGTGTCATTCTCTTTTAGCTCGGACATATTTATGATAAATTTTAGTGAGTTATTTCTCAAATATCGCATTGGCGAGGAAAATAAACAGCTTGAATAAATTTTCAGGGTCTGGATATTAGCGCATTCTAACATATTTGTAATCATATGATCCTGTTAGGGAAAATGGTAACAATTTTACTGGAAGATACTTATGGGAAACTGCAGATATATAAATTCCTGTAAAGATATTTTATTTGCTGTATTGATGCTATGTTAATTAGATGTTCTATTCTTTTATTTAAAATTTAAAAAGTAGATAATTGCGACAGTTGCTTAAAGTGTGTTAGAGACTCTGTTCAACATCGACAATCCTATTGAATTATTAAAAGGGCAGCCTAAGGCTTGATGTAAGATCTGGCAGTCTATAACTCTAGGCCATGATTTAAATGGGATATTTTTAAGGCACAGTGAATATATCTCACCTATATGGCTAGAAAAGAAAGGAGGAGCCTTGAAAAAAGGAGACCGTCTATGTATGATGGTATTTAATGTAAGAAATTTGTGAAAAGTTGACTTATTTTGTTTTGGGTAACTGATGGGCAGAACTCACTCCTTTTCTGAATGACTGAGACACAGTTTGATAACCGCCGAAAGCAAAGAACTTTGGCTAGAATGGCGCTGAGAGAAAGTTATTTACTGGTGTAGCCTCTCGCATATATATAATTCCTGAATTACAAATGTAGGATGACGTACGCTCTACACATGATAGAGAAACCCAGAGCAAAGTGGCAGCATTTGAAACTTGAATAACAAAGAATTCATTTCCAGAATTGCTTTATTTATTTATTTTTGGCATGGGGTCGGTGAATATTATTTCATTTTGCATCACTGAGCTGACCATTATATAGCCCTTTCAATTGCCAAATGACTATCAACCTCAAAAGTGCAATGCAGAGTACGGAGAAGCCACTGTACCAAGTAACACATCAACCTATATACGGAGAAGCCCTGATCTACCTGTTTCGTGTGAGTGCTTAGGGCTTCTTTTAAGGGCATCAATCCCATTAAAAGGATTTCACCCTTATGACCTCATCTAAATTTAATTACCTCCCAGAAGCCTCACCTCCCAATACCACCATGTTGGTGGTTAGAACTTTGAATTTGGGGCTGACACAAACATTCAGTCCATAATGACCTCCAAAAAAGTCTGTGATTTACTTTTTTAATTTCCTGGAATCCTGCAGATATACAAGTCTATTGCATAAGGAAAATTAAGTAGAAATAACTGAGTCCTAATTAGCAGTGAAGTATCCTGAAACTCCGAATAGGAGTTTTTAGCCAATCAGCCTTATTTCTTCTCTGGGATATGCAGGGGAGAGAAATCAAAACTCAAAAACAAATTGTTGAAAAAATATAACAGGATCCTTTAATAAGTACTAACTAGGGGATCGCTATTTAAGTAAACAAATTAAAGCGCTCTCATAAAAATAATAAATACATAAATATGGCATAAAAGAAATGGCAAAGAAAAGAAATTTTGGAAGATGTCTTTCTAAAGTAGCCAGACCCTTTGTTGTTGATATTCTCTGAAAAGTTAATGGACTTCCGGTGAGTCCAGTTATTTATCTGATGAGTACAACTGATTCGAGTAAATAGAGATAACAGAAGTCTATTATGAGAGCAAAGCACCATTTAATTCCAATGAACTTTAGGAGTATACATGTTTTTTTCAGTGTTTATTGGAATATGAAATTACCAAATACACAGGTATTTTGATAATATATCTGTGGCCAATTTGTGTTATTTAAATTGTGTGAAGCTTCTTTTCTTTAGGGCATATGATCCAAAAGGTCTGGCTACGTAACAACAATCTAGGCAGAATCCAGTGGATGCTCAGACTCTCTTCAAGAGTGTACTTCTAACCTCTGCTTCAAAATTGTGTAATAAACATAGCATTTACCTTCATTCTCTCTCAAAACACAATTAAGCTGAAGGAACATAAGGAAAGAAAGAGAAACCCATCAAAGCAATGAAAGCAGTGAAGCCGATTGTCAGCAGGCTATTTTTAAAGTGACACACTTCTATAAAAGACTGAGGTAGATTACATCCTCTTGAAGTCTGGAAACCCCAGAGGCTCATGGGAGGATCAGTGTAGCAGCAAACGCTCTTCTTCCCAAAGGATCTCAGAAAATATGACGTCTGTAGATGGAAAGGACTGGGAATAGCAGATAGACAGGGAAGGACCAAGGGTGGAGTGATTAATAGAGTGAGTACGGAAGGTCTGAGTCCAAGACGCTGTCTAAACCTTCATCCTTCTCTCTGTATTCCTAAGTGAAACCCCTGTGCAGCGCTCTGTAGAGTGGGGATGCTCTTCTGCCTCTTTTTACTGTGTGTGTGCCTTACACAAGAGAGAACCGAGAAAAGGTCGCTTTGAACCTTATGGGAAACACACACAGGAAGAGAGACAGTTTAAAAATAAAATAAAATATAGTACACAGGCCCAGATTAAATATTACTTACTCTTTTACTCACAGGAACCTGTGTTTTTCTAGCTGTTTTCTGTATGAATGCTCCAACTGGAACTGTTTAAACGCCCCTGCCCACTCGCCCACACAACTACGATGAGGTCACACACAGGGTGGAAAGACAGGTGTGAAACTGACTTCCAAAACTGGATAGAGATATGGTGTGCACAATTAAGAAAGCCAATACTTCATTTATGTCTATATGACTAGTTTAGAATCATCAGTCATTTAGAAAAAAAAAAAAAAGTGAACAGGAAAACAATGTGATAAAATAACTGACCTGAGGAGAAGCAGAAATAGCATAGAAAGAAAAAAATAATTGGGATTATTTGCTTATGAGACTCTGCAGTGAGTTCGAGGTGACATTGTAAGAATAAAGAAGATCAGAAAAATAAAGAAAACAGAAAAATAAGAGAACATGAAGCATTCCTGAGAGCTGTGGGGCATGATTCATGCATGAAGAGTGGCGTGATTAAACCTAGATAATGATGACATCTGGTTTCTCATTGGATAAGAGTTATAAATTAGTTACTAACAAATTTGTAAGACATACTTAAAAGTTATCATTCGAAATTAAAATTGTGGGAAGAATGTAAATAGTATATCGTGGTGGAGAATATGACATTTCAGTCAATTCTGAAAAGTAAAAGAAAGCAAGTTTACATGAAAGCTTAGTAAATTAGATAGTCAAACATAATAATGGGTAAAGATCAAATGTATCAAAAATTTTGAATGGAATAACTTACTGTATTAAAAGATAGTGACTTTCATATTAGTATTTTTAAAGTTTGCTTCAGAAATACATTTTATAAAAATATATATATAGGTTTTGTACACAGAAGAACAAAGAATGCTAAATGAATAAGAACAATAGAAAAAACTGTCACATTTAATCTGGGGCAAAATCAAATACTGAATAGAAAAGATATATTATATATTATGTATGTTACCAGGTAGCAAGATTATATTTGCCATGCTGCAAACAATACTACATTACTACTTTTTAAAAAGAAAAAAAAAATGTAAGTAGTTGACTAAAATAATATTATAGGGAAAAACTCCTGAAGCAGGAAGGCGTCCTGTTAAAAAGCCACGTACATGATAAAATCTTCAATACTGACTCTAAACATGTGACATATTTGTCTGAAGGAGTGTGACAGGCCTCCCACAGAGGACCATGACGAGGGGGCAGGTATGTGCGACCCACGATCTGAATGTGAACAGGCTGGATAGTGAAGAAGCTGGTCTCAGGGACCCTGCGTGACTGAAGCTCGCACCAGCACTGACCTGCGCCCCCCGCCGGGGCTCCCTCCGTGCGTGTGTCGTGTGTCGGGTGACATCCCCTCCGCCTCCACTGCCCTCACCTTGCGTCACCCCGCCTCCACTCAGCTTTAGAGCAGCTGTACAGTCCTCGAGCCCCTTGGGATGCTTAGCCAAAAGTTAGTCAACATGGTCCCCAAAGCAAAATTCTGAAATTCGAGTTATTGCAAGATCAACGGTGATGCGGATTCTTTTTTTCCGCAAACCCAAAGCGCATAGTAAGTCTAAGCTACGGTTATAATGCCGTAATTACATCATTAAAGATCTTATCTGTTAATTCGTATTCCTGGTATTTACTCAAGCACCCACAGCTGGGGATATACAAACTTCTCCTCTAAGAATCTGCACTGCCGAACTACTGAAAGTCTAAAAGGTGTTTCAAAAATACTTTTGCAGTCTGGGACAAGAAAACCATTTCTAGAATAAGCATAGCCCTCACTGAAGTTTATGTCTTCCTTATATTAATATAGTGGATGCATGTCCTATAATCCCACATTATAATCACATCTAGTCATTATTTGGGGACAGAAACAACATTGTTATAGGCTTTATGTAGGGAGCATTATGCATCATGTATTTTCATACAGAATTGTATTCGATTTTCTAAAAACTTTTGAGGTAGATATTGCTAGTTTAATTTTTCAATTAAAGATTTAGGTTTGAGAAGTTAAGCAAATTGCCAGGTTATTGTATTTACAGTGGGGCGGAACCTGAATTTGAACATATTTCAATCTGAGGTCAAATAGAGGCTCTCAACCATCTCATTATATTGCTCTGCCAATTCTCCCGTGAAAGGAGATTTAAACTTAGTAAAATATTCTGCACCTTGCAGCCCTCACCTTTAGAGGATACGTCAATTCATCCTCACTTTACTCAGAGGGAGAACAGACTGCGTGAGTTAAGGACGATGGTGTGACTGTGGATCAGCTAACTTGTGCCGTAACCTTCCCACTTTTTCCCTTGGCATTAACCAGGTCTTTTATTTGCCAGGTGAAAAACAACAGCTCTCAGAAGAAAAATCTACCTCTTTGAAGGATCATCTGAGGGGGAAAAAATGAGAAGACTAGTGAATATAAACTCTAACTTTTTTTCCACTGATATTGTGGGCTGAAATAATTTTTCCGACTTAAAAAAGTAAAATTATTTTTTGTACATGGCAGTTCACCACCTACATGTCTTAGGAAATAGACACTCAATGTTTAAAGTATGTAGGCATCTGAAAACTAAAAAGCCCTGGATACTATTTTACACAGTGTCCCACTGCAGCAATTTTTGGGGTGATGGCTTTAAATAAAAGGCATTTTCTCCATGGGGAGACAGCAGCCTCCATATTTAGATAGTCTTCTCTTTATTGCGAGAAATTTAGTATGCTTATTTTTCTGAGAAGCTATACTTATTTCTAAATTAAGATAGGATTTTTTGGTGAACTTATCTATAATGAAATTTCTTTTGTAGTAAAATGGAATGGAATTCTATAAATGTTTAGAGAAAGGCAAGAACCCAATTAAAATTTCCTTTGAATGGAAAATTGAACTTAAGCTTTTATGAAATTGTCTGTTAAAAGTATACTCATTAATAGAATAATACTTTAGTTTTATGACAAGCTTTCATCAATTTCAGAATCAATAGAATTAGGCTAACTTAAAATATTATGGGAATGTTGATTAAGTTGGATGGAAGGAGCTGAAATAAAAATTGCCAGCAAATATTTTTCTTAGATAAGGACTGATAGTAATCTTTACTATTAATTGCATGATTCTGCCTTGTACAGTTTTGATAGTCATGCTAGTAAAGTAAAGCATCTGTAGGTCTAACGATTAGCAATCTTAAATAATCTCTTCTTTCTTTTAGCCATATTACACAGGGAATGAATCTGGATGATGCAATGAATCTGGATGACATCTCTGCCATGTGACCTAAGAATTCTTCCTGATTCCGAAATGGACATAAGATAAAACATGTCCCGTTTTGAACTGAGATAGCTAAACTGCATTTGTAGAATCTTTTGTTAATGCCTTTTTTTAACTCATGGAGAATATATGACAAGATATGTAATCATCCTCTCAACTTTTTAACTCCTTCAATTTGAAGGATGTAGGTAAGGCAAAGGAAAATTAAGCTTGGCTCTGATCAGTGGCATGATGAGAGAAATTTTTTAAATATGTATTTTTCCCATTTTAATTTGTCGGAATATCAATTTTCTTCTAAACTAAGTAACTGAAGTCCTAATAGAATATATATCCTATGCCATATAGCAGCAAATTAAGATAAACAAAAGTATATATTTTAAATTATGTAATAAAAATATTATATCTTTTTATAATTTTATCATAGCATTTTAAAATTATGCAGCAAAGCAATGAATAAGTGTTTTGTGAAAAGATAATAGTAATTTACCCCTAACTTAAGCTTGAAGATACATATAAGAAAAGTGTGCAGACCAGTAAATAAAATCTCTTAAGAAAAAAAGTACTAATTTCTGCTACTAATTGATGTAATTTCTAACATTTTAAAGGGATTTTATATCACACTATGTGTCATTTGCACTCTATTTTATCCACACAAATCACACACACACACACACACACACATACAAATACACAGAAAGTATAAATTTAAATATGTAATACACATATATTTATCCATTTTCAGTCAAGAATTTTCAAACTAAATAATATCATTTTAGGATGTTTAGAGTAATGTATATTAAAAATACATTTTTTTCTAGACTGTGGATTTATTTATTTGCATGTGGTATGTTAAAATGGAAATACAAAAAAAAAACAGCATGTCTTCAACAATTTAATTTTTCTTTAAATTTATTCTTAATAAATGTTAAAAATCCTTAGTTCTGTAGTTATAGTGTGATGGAGTAGACCAAATTTTAGCCTAGAAACCTTGTCTTAGTTCTTAGTTAATACTTGTCTCTAATTCTTTTGTGAGAGTGGGTAACTTGCTTAGCCTCTTTCTGCCTTATTTTCTATATAAAGTGAGGAGCCTGAAGTAGATGTTTTGTAATATTTTTCTCGTTTTCAAATTAAAATGAGTAATGATGATGATGATGATAATGATGATGATGATAGTTCTAATTTCTGGAATGCTTGTTTTGTGTTAGGCATTATTTAAGAATTTGCATGTATAGGTTAATTTAACGCTCAAATCAACTCTGAGATGAGGAATATTATCCCCATGCCATGAGGTCCAAAGCTTCGCAGTTAGTAAATATTGAACCCAAAAGCAGTGACTGATAAAAGCAGAAACTTTTTAGAATTTCTTGTAACTTTATCAGTCCTCTACACTAATATCTAAAATATGCACAAATATACACACATTTATAACAAATGTGCATTTTGTCATATAAATTTCATTGGTACTAAAATTTAATGAGATTTGAACCTAACATCAAATGTTTTCTCAACTCCCAAAATTGAATTAAAAAGTTTAAGTATTATATATCAAAAAGGTTTTTCTACCTAGAGAGAGAATCTCAAAACTATTGACTGTACACACTGTAAATAAAGACACCTAATTTAATGCCAGTGTACCTCTCAGCCATTTTTTTTTTTTTTCCAGTCCTCCAGAAAAACGCCAAAGAGAACCCAAAACCCTGTCTGGAATTTGGTTCTGTCTATCTTAAGTCAGTCCTTCAATATAATGGTTAGGTGCTTTGTCATGTGATAGGTTTAATGATCCATTGTTTTCGGGAGGGAGGAGGGAGGCTTATTATTTCCCTCCCTTAAAATTTCTATCCCTCCCCTCTACTCACTATCTCCCCAAGCCTCTCTTGGTCCATCCCCCTCATGCTCTGTCTCTGAGAGAAGACCAGACTCCGTCTGTGGAGTGTTACCCCTTTTCTAATAAACTTCCCTTTTGACTAAAAAAAAAAAAAAAAAAAAAAAAATGTCTGTGAGTGCAAAGCTCCTGCTCTCTTGTACCCTCTCCATTTGCCTATGCTGGCAGTTGGGGAAAAGGTAAATGAATAGTAACTACAGCTGAGAAATATTAATGTTCAATGATTTGCTTTCCGTTGTATCAATTTAAAGAATTCATTCAATTTCATTCTCGTTCATTCTACCAAGTGTCCTTAATATCCACGAGGTATCCATTATCAATTCAGCGCTCTAAGTTCTTGTCCTGCAAGGCAAAGATCGTCATAACACTGAATTGAGAGGGTGCCAACTCCTAGGACCTTTTGCATGATGGCAGAGAAACTTGTCCTCAAAGCGTTTTTAAAGTTAAAGATGAAATTCTCTCTCTGTCTTGCCAGTGCGTAAATGGTTATAGTCAGCTCACATTTACTGTTCTTTATATTCTGCTGATATTTCATATGTAAATTTTATATGCCAGATATTTTATATTATCTTCTATTATTGTGAATACAAGTTATAAAATTTGACATTTTCAGATTGTCGATATGCCAAGTTCCAAGAATAAAAATGATACAATAAAGGGAGTCAGGTATAATTCCAGATGCCATGTCCCATATGTAAATACATTTTACGTTATTATGGAACGACCATAAGTTTAAAAAAATATATATCTAATACAACATGCTTAAGTCCAGACTACATTTCCAATTTTATTATCTTTCTTCATCCTATAGTTTCATAGTCAGGGAGAAGGTTAAATTAAAAAAATGTGGGAGAAAGGCATTTTTGAAGTCGTCTACAACTTTCTAGTTATAACTTCTATTCCAAAAAACACTCCTATAAGATTGAAAGAAGTTATAATGAAATTTAAAATGTGTATACGTTTTCTATTCTTTTGTGCAGCTGGATTTCATAACCTTTCTCAAATAACCAATTAAAACTTTATATAGACAGCAGGACCAAAAAAAACATATATTTACTGCTCTAATTTATGTTAAAATTTATCTTCTAAGTAAACCACTCCTAAAAGACAGAGTGCCTTGATCTTATTGAATTTTATGCATTTAAATGCAGACTTTGAACAGCAGCCAAGGCTGTGTGGGAAATCTTTTCACTAATAAACAAACAGGAGACCAAAAGCTCAGTCAACTGCAGTATTTTCTCTCTAAGGTGAGGTTTTAATAGATACTTTTCAGTATATTGACTTTCAGATTATACGCTTTTATTTCAAAGTGTTAACATGATGGAGTCAAAGGAAGGAGGAGTTAAAAATAAAATCCTGGCAAAACCACAACACTTAGCTATTTAGATTTGGAGCTTATATTAATTTTTTTTTCTCCTCCTAAACAATGTAAATCATTCTCCAAATGAAAATGTTCTCTTCCTTTTTTCCTTCTTCTTGGATCAGTACGGTTTATTTTAATCCGGCTGTCCGCGTCTTTTTGTGGGACAAGCAATAACCTATAATTAAATGCAGGTGCCTTAAGAAAAGAGTACCCCGTTCTCTTATGACTTGAGGTAAATAATAAAAAATAAAGAAGAAAAAAGTAAAACCTAAATAATACTGTCTGCTTGGTGGAGCATGAGATCTTTTCCAGACATAAAAATGGAGGCCTGCTTCCCATTAAGGATGAGATTCCCTTGGACCTGCCAAAAGGTCCTCTCATTAATTTGTTTTATAAGGAGACAATTAAAGAACAGTTATGGGAAGGCATCATTAGCGGTTCTCTGAAAAAAAGAAAGAAAAAAGAAAGGGGGTGAGGGGAGGGTAAGAGGAAGGAAGTGAGAGAAAAGAGAAGTGAAGGGGGAAACAAAAATATATGCTGACATCTGTAAGAATAATTAAGCCCAAATATTTTAACCTAAAATTTAAAACAGCGGTGCTCTCAGGCTACCTAAACAAAGGAACAGGCAGGAGAGGGTCTTCTTACACAAGATTTTGTCAATTCAGAGATTAACATTATTAGAAGCCAATTACGTCTACTATACAGAAGTGTTTCCACTTTTTGTATTTTCTTTTCATTCATCTAGATGAGAGCAGTGAATGAACATGGCATACTCGTGTTTGCTTACAACATGGATCTACATGAAACACAATTTTATAACTACCTAAGCAGATAATGTGTATTCTTTTTCTGTTTTTTTAAAAAATAGTAGACTATTCTGCCATCTCATCCAGAAGTAATAATGTACTCTTGAAGCTTGAACTTAAAAAAAAAATAAAAATCAGCCTAACTCAACCTACATTGTATTCTCCTCCAAAAATGTTTATATATTTATTTAGAATAATCAAGTGAACAGATAAGATTAACTCCACAATACAGAATGTCATCATGAATTTGCTTTTGACTAAAAACAGCCAAACAGATATAAAGATAGGGAAAATTCAGCATTGTAAATTATAGCCTTGCTTGCTCAATTTAGCGTTATCATTCATTGCCTTCACCCAGAGCTAAGACAGAGTTGAAGGGGATTCATGAGTACTATACTCATTGAGAATCTGCAAACCTTCTGGTGTATTAATGGCTGCAAGATTACAGAGAATATTATTGGTATGTACAGGTTTTGAATGGTTCTTAAAAATAGTTCACAATTTGTTGTTGCCAGTTATACAACGGAAGTCAACCTCAAAGACCGTGAAATACTTTGTGCCTCCCTCCTTTTTTAATTCCAGAGACTTTCAAAACATGCTCTATGGCATGTTATTTTCAAGCACAGCAGATCTGTTGACATTTGGTAGGTATAGAAGTTTCAAATAAGATCTCGTTTAATAAAGAGTAGTCTGCTGCTGGCTAACGAAACACGAAAGCTGCTACAATCTGAGATTAATTTAGGCAAGTAGCATGGTAACACGATGAGATTAAATTTTCCCCAACATTAAAAAAAGACCTCACCTCCTCTTTCTAAATAATAGTTCCCCAATCCACATGTTATAATCTATGCCTACATTCAAAATTTCATTCTACGAATTCCTTTTGACAATGGTTTGCCTACTGTACACAGTCCACGTTATCAGAATTTTAACATTTGGTAGAGAAAGGCCCACATTATTACTCTTCTCTCTCTAAAATTGCCTTGCATATGCCTGAGATTTTCTCTCCCAAATTAACTGAGGTTTATATAGATTTGAAAAACTTTCTATTTTTTTAAATTAATTATATTATACCACATTTTGTGTTCTATAATAAGAATGCTTCTTCCTCTAATTATTAATATTTCTTCAATTCTTTCATAATTCTTTCAAACCAAGCGGTAGAATTCAGTGATAGTTAAGGACTTAGAAGTTGTCACCACTGAAAACAAATTAATTCCTTCCTTTGCCCACTGGTCCAGAGCCTGGAGAGCACAAAGTGACCAGGGGGCAGAGACAGCTCCACATTGAGAAGGATGCTTAATGTATTCCCTGGCAGAAGAAACCCTTCCTCGCTTTCCATGTGCGAGGACACTTAACCCAGATTTCAGGATGGAGTGGAATAACTTATTATTATGGATAGAGATTACTAGGAATGATGGTGAGAGGGGCCATTTTTATTTCTGCCTTTTTGCCTTATCTTATATATGGTGGCTATTGTACAACATGGTGGGATATTGCTTAATTCATTAATTAAAGATGCCATTGTTTATAACAGGCTTATTTTTTACATAGTGCCAAAAGGTAAAATTCAGTTGTCAATTAAACAGTTAAAGAGCATTTTCATGTCACATCGATTTTTAAAAATTCATTTATACTTACTAAGTAGCTATTTTAAACTTATTGCATTTCATGGAATCTTACACAAACCATTAAGAAAAAATGTTTCCGCATATATTTAACATGCCATTGATTATAAATTGCAACCTTATTCCATAGATTTTAAAAAGTGAAAAAAAAAATGACTCTAACAACTGGTACTATAGCATAAAGTGGGAGGGGGTAGTAACACCCGATGCTAAAGAAGCAGCTATATTTTAAGGCACTTTCAGCCTTAGAATGATACAAAAGTGAACTACTGTCAGCCTTCTTAGAAATCAATCAGTCAAAGTCTATTAAAATTTAAATGTTCGTGCACTTAAACATAGCATGTTTAGTCCTGGGAGTCTACTTGATTGGCAGAGAAATTATACTAAAAAACGTTATGATCAGTAATAATCACTATTGTCTTCTATTACCAACACGAATACCCAACACATCTGAGTTTCTAAGTAAGTTGTGGTAATATGAACTATAAATAAGTATGAAGGCAATAAAAAGAATTAGAATAATAAAAACATGATTACATACAATGACTCCAAAGTGTTAAATGGGAAGAGGAAAGTAATACATAAATGAGTTTTTATTAAACAATTCAAAATCCTCTATGTATATTTCGTATACTAGTTCATTAGTATGAAAAAAAGTATGGAGTATGCTTTACAGCTATATAGGGGAAAAACAGGATAGGTAAACGGAAAACAAACTAGAGCATTTTTTGATCATCTAAAATTAAATATTGAAGAATAATTAATGCCTAATTCTACCTATACACATTTTATAAAATATGTGAATATTGATTTTATAGTTTGGAAAAACTAAAGGGATTGTACCAATAAAAACATTCACTTGATTTCTTTGTAAATCTAGACAGATGGCTTCTTCAATTTCTATTGGTTCTGAATAAAGTCTTCAATAATGTTTTTTGGGAAAGAATTAGGACAGTTATTTGAACATGGTGAATTACATGTTTGATCTTTATAAAGTTATCCCCTTATAGCTTTGAGTTGCCTGATTGTAAACTACATTTTTTTTGTATATTCATAACATAAACAACAAAAGTATTTAGTGAAGAACTGGGCGCATATTACATAGCTTATCTGAATTTGGAAGGCCTGAGTAAAATATTGGAGTGTATGAGAGAGAGAATAAGGGTAATAAGAAATGGTTCACTCAAACATAATGCATCATACAACTGTGTTAATGCTACTTTAAATGGTTTAAACTTTATTTGCTAATTACTTGCTAGGAGAAGAATACATATTCTAATTTCCTCATATTATCTTAGAGCAGGTAATATTTATACCAATATTTTGCCAAGTTATAAGCACGGAGCAATACACTTAGGGAAGCTTGCTTAGTGCAGGCTCAAGACCAAAGCAAATAGATCGGGATATTGAACCTGCCACTGACCAGCTTATGATCCTAACAACTTACTCAATTTCACTGTTTTCTCATGTTCAAATAGAAAGAACGATAATATATTTCTGATGATCTATTGTAACATTATACACACATAGAGCTATTTAATGAAGGAGGACATAATTCATGCTTAGATAACAATCTGGCAATTAATAAACACTCAAGGAATGTCAGCTATTATTGCTGTCATTATCCTCTCCACTCGAAAGTGCTTCTCCAAAGGAGAAGCGAGCCTGGTAAGACAGTGACAATGATTAGATCCAGCTTCGCTGATGGACAATGTTAACATATTAAAATAAACAACAGACTCACGTTCACATTCATCTCTTTCTCTCTTTCCCTTGCTTTGTATCTCTGTCTCACTGTAAACTACTTTCGTGCTGTAAACTTTCTTTGACATTAATCCCAATATCTAAACAGTTAAAAAAGAAAAACAAATTTTTCTTCTCTGTTGTATATCTACCACCTAATGCAGAGTACAGTTAAGACCCAAACATTCATATTGTGATCCAAGAAAAATAGCAGACGATTTACATCATCCAGAGAAGAGAGGAGACAAAACACGACAGAAAACGGAAATTATCGTTTTCGGTGTGGCCAGTATTTCAGAAAGTCTGTGTTGTTTCTTTAGAATCTACAACCTGTAAATGTATACAGTCTGGAGAAGTCTCTCATCCTAAGGTTACTTGTAGCATGTCACTTCTGGCATCAAAGGAAAATATCCATGTGGATGTTGCTTTTATGCTTAACAGAATTCGACACATTTTGAGCGTCTAATGAACGTTAGAATTTTCTGTGGTGCCATCAACTACCTATGGGGCCTTGTTCAATGCTTGTCTTCCCTTCAGTGTTCTTCATGCGCATCCTGCGACCTCTCACAACTGTACTACACACTCATCCTCTCAAATGGGACCTCGATGTGGCTCTAGCTGACGTCATGGACTCTGTACTCACATTCGTTCTGCATGCGTTTTGGAAACCTGAGTGAATTTCAGCAATGGCCCAAGTGACGCTACAAGCAAAGCTTTGTGTTGTGTATTTTTCAGTCTCAGCCTCTTTCTCTGCTTCCAGTACTATTTTTTAACACATGTTTTCCCAGACATTTTAGGCTGTGCCAACGTAAATGTTACTACTGCGAAGATTCTCTATATGAAACTTTATGTCTGAGGAGAGGACCCCCACATTTCACCATTTCTGAGCAAAGAAGCACCCTCTAAACACCACTAAGCTGAAGAATGTCTTGAGACTTACAAATGTGGGGCCACCAAGGCCCCAGTGATAATAGTGTCTCTTTAATAGTTTTAAAAATTACCCCATAAGGAGAATTCTAGGCCCAGACCACCTCATTGGTAAACTCAGCTAAACATTTAAAGATCGAATGATATCAATTCTACACAAATTCTTCCTGAAACTGAAAAGGATTCAGTATGTTTGAACCCTAAGTCTAGGAACACCAAGGCACCAAAATCAGAATACAACACTACAGGAAAATAAAAATATGTAGCAAAACACTATGCACATTAAAAAAAAAAAAAATAGAAAATCAAAACTATCAGTATAAAAAATAATAACACATGATGACTGAGTATGGTTTCTCCAGGTTGATTTAACACTTACAAAATCAATAGTTCACTATATCAATTTAAAAAAAATGACTATCTCAATAAATGCAGAGAAACAGTTTACCAAACCTTGCATCCACTACTAATAGAAATTCTTAGAATATTAAGAATTAGAGACTTCTTTAAATTTGATAAAAGACATACAAAATAATATGTAACTAACATCATATCTAAAGGTAAAATTTTAGTTTTTTACTCTTAAGATATGGAAGAAAATAAGGTCATTCGCTGCCATCATCTCTATCATTGTACCGAAGATCCTAAGTAAAAATAATAAATAAATAAATAATTCTAAATAAAAGCTATCCACATTGAAAAAAAAAAGGTTTTTTTGTTTTTTGTTTTTTTTTATCTTTGATGATTTCCTATATCTTTATTTATAAATAGTATGATCCTCTAGTCGTAGAATCTATAAAGCCTACTAAACCAATAAGTGGATTGAACATTAAAAATAATAAGTGAGTGAAAGATATAACATCTTTTTATAAAAATCATTTGGCATTTTTGTGTAATAGTAATGAATAATCAGAAATTAAATTTGGATCAATATAATGTACAATAGTAAATCAAATAAAAATTTTAAAGATGCACACACTGGAAATTATAAAACACTGATGTGATAAAGACCTAAACAAATAAAGGCTGTAATATATTTATAAATCAAAAGACTTGATATCATTAAAAAGAACAATTCTGTCCAAATTGATATTCAGATGTAAAGGAATCTTAGTCAAAATCTCAGTAAGTACTTGGCAGAAAATTAAAGTGAATTTTCATATCTATATAAAAATGCAAATCCTATAATATCCAGAATAACTCTGACAAAGAACAACTGTATAGAAGCAACACTAACTTTTTATAAGAAATTATAAAGCTATAATAATCAAAATTTGTCGTGCTGGCACAAATTCAAAGTGACAGAACATGATAAGGAGTAGTGATATAGTTGCAGAGGCAAATCAATGGAAAAGGATAAAATTCACAAAAATAGTGATAGAACAGTTGACTACCCTCCCCCCACAAAAAATGTGCTTAGAACCATACCTCACACTACAAATAAAAATTACATAAAAATGAACCGAAGGTCTAAATGTCAATCCTAAAACTATAGAAGTTCTAGAAGAAAACATAGGAGAAAATCTCTATTACCATAGATTAGACAAAGACTTCTTACGCAACAGCAAAAACATGCTCTTTAAAATAAAATGATAAATTGGATTTCATCAAAATTAATAATCTCTTCAAAAACACTACTAGGAAAATGAAAAGACAATCTACAAACTGGACAAAAAAAAAAAAAAAACATTTGCAAATCATGTATAAAACAAGTAACTTGTAAGAATAGATAACGAACTTTAAACACAAAAATAAAAACACCAAAAAGTCATGTAGAATGAGCAAGAGATTTGAACACTTTACCAAAAAGGTAAACAGATGGTAAATAAGCACATGAAATATGGTCAAATATACTGATCATTAAAGAAAAACAAACTAAATGACATTACCACCACACATCTCTTAGGATGGCTAAAATTAAAAATCTAAGCATGCTAAAGTTTAGTACTAGAATTTTTATTCACTGAGATAGTCACTTAGGAAAATAGATTTTTAAAAAATGAATACTGCGACTACCCACCATATAATCCACCCATTCTAGTCCTCAGTATACACTCAATAGATAAATAAGCACATATTTATACATTTGCATGAATATTCACAGAACCATTTTTGGAATAACTTAGACTGAAAGCAATCAAAATGTTTTCTCAACAATTCAATGGATAAACCAACCAGTTTACCCATCATTGAAATACTACTCAAGAATAAAAATGAATACATACCGCAAGATGTATAAAATCTCAGAATGATTTTACTGAATAAAATAAGCCCCATCCCTTATAAAATAATAGGTACTTTGTAATTTCATTTCTATAAAATCAGAGAGTGCACAATAATGTAAATACATATGAAAATAAAATTAGTGAATGCCTGGAGATGGGGAGTGGTTAGGAATAGAGAAGAAGGGAAGAAATTAAAAGGGGCATCCAGAAATTGGGGGGAGAATTGAGTATGTTGAACACCTTTTTTGCAGTAATGGCTTCCCAGATATGCACAAATGTCGAAACTTAAATTATATACTCTAAATGTGTGTGATTTACTCTAAGTCAATTATTCTGCAAAAATACTGTTAGAAAATTTTAACTTTAGATGCACTAATTTTATGTTCTTTGATACGACTTACAGGAGTGAAAAGGTCTGGTTGCCGTTCTGGAGGATGCCCCGACGTTATGTAAGATTCTAAATGAACTTCTGGTTGTCACTGCAAAATAAAATATTAGAGTGAAAAAATTGGATACAGCCTGGGTATTTCATAATGGAAATTATTATAAATAATAAATAATATTCATTAAGTATTTGTTATGTTCTAGGCCTTTTTTCTAAAAGCATTAGATATATATTACTGATGTAACACCAACTACCCCATTTTTTTTCCTAGGGGATCTTGGATGACAGTCCTGAAAGCTAGATGTATTTTTGGACACTCTTCCATGTCATATTCTACTTTTACCTGAAAGAGTCTGGATGAATAGCCTGCCTTTATTATTTCTAGAGCCTGGTCTTGCAAAGTCACGGCCACTCTCTTCCAAGATATAATTTATATATGCTCTGATCGGGAAGTGAATTAAATAATACAAAATGTTTGGTCTATGTTTCCTGTCTAGAAAATTATTCATGCATGCTACTTTTTAATATGTTTGTTAGATGATGAGAAAAAAAGATTGCCTCTTACTGTCACAACAGAAAAAAGCAGTAGCAGATAGGTTGTAATTAGATATCATAACTGTCGATTATCTTAAATATCTATGGGTTTAAGGTACATTTAACCCCTGCAAGCAACTCTTGTAAAGATTCGAGAAGCTTAACTATTTGCAAATTTCTCCTTTTGCTTTTTCAGTCTATGTTGTCTGAATCTCTCCTGAAATACTCTTGAACATGGAGATCGATATTTTTATTTTGTATACTTAGTACCTAAGTAAATAATACATAAAATGGTCTGTCTCAGTGTGTGCTGGTTTAATTCGACTAATTTCAAATGAAATAAAAGTCACAACTTGCTCTCACAAGTTTCTTTGTCGTCATATCCATCTTTCCTTCTTCCTACCTCATTTATTATGCAATATGAGAACCACGTGAGATTTTGTAAAGGAAGACACGTGATGTAGGAATATAGATTGAACAGTATTTCAAAGTGGTTTCCTATGCAATGATTTCCATAAGTTTCTAATTTCTGCTTCAGCATTTCATATAATTTTATATTACAAACATTATTCATCAACCCTAGACATTTTAATATCCTGATTAAAAGGAGGTATCCTTTACATCAGGTTCATAACTTCATATTTAACCAACACACAATTTACCCTAATTTTCTCAGAATTTAATTTAATCACTTATATGCAATATTAAAATCTTTGATCTCTGATTCAGATTTTATTTCTTTCAAATTTAGAAAACTGTTATATGAATGAAATTTAATTATATTTATATTAATCATTTATATCTTAATACTCTTGTCTAGTACAGAATGTCAGGCATTGAACTTTAATTCAAAATATCTCTATAAGGTGTTTCTAGTATTTATTTTATCTACTCCTCATGCTTTCTATATCTTTAATATTCATTATCACAAGATTATTTCCCCCAGAATTTAGGAGTTCAGTTACTTATCCAGAATATTTTTCTTTTTATATAAAAATATTTTATTAATAGATAAATAATTGATTTGTCAGAGAAAAATAATATGAAAAATATTCTTTTAAGACACTCAGAGCTTAAAATTAAAAAGAAATATGTAAATATGAATTATGAGCTTGTTATATTTTGTTCAGGCTTCAAGTATTTGTCAACATCATTTATAAAATTCAGACCATCATTCCCACTTTTACTCAAGGTGTTACTGTTGCACTAATGTCAAACAGTGGCCCGACAAGCATCTTCCTATATATGCCATATACTCCATACTAATTGAATATGAAAAATGGTATTTAAAACTCTACAATCAGTATCATCCCACTCAAAATAAAAGTGATATCTCTGTTTTCTTTTATCCTACTATACTGCCAAGATCATTCTGTCAAATAGAAGCTGAAGATAGCACACAAAATATCATATTTTGGCTTGTCACCAACACCTGTATTTTGAATTTTGAAGCATAAATCTTAAGTTGAAATTTACAAAAATATATTGACATACTGTTTGTGATCATTTCCTAGTAAAATGGAATTCATATATTTAATACATTACAAAATTATCATGGCTAAAATAAAAAATTTGATTTTTTATTGGGTAGGGGACTTTGACATTTCAAATTTCTAGAAACACTTGATCATTTAAGAGAAGAGACAGAAGTCCACACTCAAATTTTAAAATAAACAACTTCATTATACGATGAGTTTTAAAATGTATGTCATTTTATTAACCGATGTCACCCCCAATAAATTTAATAAAGTAAAAACACAGTTAAGTATAAAAGTACAAAATAATATTTTAGTTTTCACCATTAAGTATCTTGATGTGGAAGGGTGGAGAATCAATACGATTAATTCCTGTAACCTTCCTGGCCAAAACCAAATTTACCAGACTAATTTTCAGAACACATAAACATAGAGTGCAAGTATCAATTCTTAAGTTTATTGTTGTAATAAAATTTTCAGAATATCAGTTTATATCATTCTAAATTTTAAAAAAAATGTTGAAATCTATAATAAGAAAGTAATTATTGTCCTAAGAAATCTGACAGGTCTTGATGGTTATCACTTTTTCTAAGAATCAGTGAATTCTTTTACATAATTTTTTTCTAATTAAAATAAAAATAAAAATTAAGTTAAAAACAACAAAAAATGTCACCATAAAGTGGTTTCCAGGAAGTTAGCAGTTATCTGTGGATGTGTCATTCTATCTATGACAAGTTCAAACTTGACTATTAAGATATCTGTTTCGATATATTTAAGCTATATAATACAAGGTGCCTGCTTTGTACATCCAACTTGTAAAACAGACTACCTTCTTTTGAATTACATTTATTCCTTTACCAAACTGTTTATTAATAAAAACATAACAACTAAAATGGATTTAACAGAAAAAAAAAAAAAAACTTTTGGTTCATGTATCAAAACATCCATGAGAGGTAATGAAATTATATTCTTATTGATCATAATAATATATCTGATTAACTATATAAAAACATCTTAATTTTACATGAATGGATTTTTAAATCTAGATAAAAATTTAACTTAATTTAAGAATTTAATTCTAAGAAGATTTTAAAATCTAAATTTTATTCATATCCATGCTGAATTGGATTAATTAAAATGTTTCAAATAGAATAAAAATTTATATAAATAAGTCATAATTAAACAAAATTTTTAAAACTATTTAAATGCTAATGATAAATTTAAAGTCATTCTTTCATAAAGTATAACAAGTTTCACAAGTTAAGAAATAGGATGTTTTCCTAATAGAATACATTATATTATTTATTCTAAAGAGAAAAGAAAATTGAATATCCAGAGGCAACTTGAGCTCTTTTGGGCAGAATAACCTTCCCCATCAGTGCGATAGATAGTACAGTGACTTAGAGGAGCTCGCTCGTGTGCGCGCTCTCTCTCTCTCTCTCTCTCTCTCTCTCTCTCTCTCTCCTCTCTTTGTATGTCACAAACACAGAATATCCCCTCCCCAGCTCCCCATACCTATCACTCACAAGTTTACTGTGAGTCAGGAAAACTTCCTTTCAAATAGAAGCAAGCCCTAAAGATACTTAGTTGGTTCAGGAGGAATTCTTCCTATTTAACATAATAAAAAATAGAATAGTCCTATCATATCAAGTATACAAAATTTCATAGGGATAATATATTATTGATAGAACACTGAAAAGAATATACACAAATATTTTGCATACATTCGATATAATTCATGTTCAAAGATTTCTCTTAAAATTACATAATTAAAAATATATAATATATAAAAATTCTTAAGGAAGAAATTATTTAAGGAAGAATTCTAAGAATATGGACTATAAGCTCGAAATTAGAAGAGAACAGAGATTGTGAAAGTGCTGTAGAAATAATCTTAAGGCTGCAAAAAAGAAAAAATTTGGCTCAAAACTGATTAATGACAGTAAACATCAGCTCAAATGAAAGTGAACAAAATAAACAGGAAATAAGCAAAAAATTGAGTAGTTTAGAGAGACATCTCACAGATGTGTACGACAGTCAATTATGCCCCACATACCTATACTCCCACTATATGCAGGTATTACTATCAAACAATATTAAATTATGACAAATTCTAAAAGTTAAGTGCTTATTTTGTACTACATGCTCTTCCAAATCCTTTACAGCTCATTTAATCTTGGCAACAACCCTACAACGTAGGTATTGTTTTCTGTCTCATTTAACTGAAGAAGAAACTGAAATACTAAGACCAGATGATGTAATTTCCCCAAGATTACATGACTAGTACTAAAGTGACTCACTTTAGAGCCACTTTTTGTAGTAATGAATTATACAATAAAACACCTGTAGTACTAAAATGTGCATTTCAGAATTTAAAAGCAGACAAACATGCCCACCACGATCAATTACAAGAAGGAGTTTATTTGCCAACAAAACCTGTGATAAAGAAAGTGAGACACTTAAATATACAAAAGAACAAGAGGATACGAGGAAAATAATCACAGCAAAACATTAGAATTTGAAGGAGATGATACTATAAATACACACCTGATGGCATGATCAAGAACAAGCATTAAAGAGCATTAAAAAGAAAAAAAAAAAAAAAAGCTACCCGTGGAGTGCAGCAGAACAGAATGAGTTATGAGTCTTGATAAATCTCTGGTGAGGGGCACCATACCAATCCTGAGAAAACCACCTGAATGTGATACATAAGCCTGTCTGATCTGTTGTCGTTTTGCTCTATTACATCTATCAGAACTGTACAAAACTAAATACAATCAACTCATATGATAAATCTGAAAAGAAACTCTCATTTATATTGACCTAACATGTGAATAATAAAGTCAGCTGCCATTTTCCTTAAAAATATTAGACTGTAAGCTAATATCTTAACATCATAAAATAAATATCGCTCAATGTCACCTAATATTAAAACCAAGGGACTAAAAAGAACAGATGGCAGTTACAAAATAGTCACAAGATGTAAAGTGTGGTTTAGGTAGGACAGTCAACAATATTGTAATAACTAAATACAGCATCAAGTGGGTCTAAGACTTATGGGGGGGGTCACTCTGTAAGTTATGTAAATATCTAACCACTTTTCTGTACACCTAAAACTGATATAATGTTGAATGTCAACTGCAAATAAAAAAAATAATAAAAAGAAAAACTTTAATGTTTTGGACGATGCACTTACGGACAAAAATTGAAAAAATAGAAATAAAAACCACTTATAGACATGTTAAGAATTACCAGGTTTCTTAGTGTGTACATCAGTATTGTCACGATACTGTTTTTCACAAACAGATGTAATCGGAGGACTGTACTGGCATCGGACGGGAAAACAAAGGTGCTGGAAGCTGGTGAAATCTAACTCCAGCTGTTGATGTGCATGTTGGAACTGTGGAGATAAATGAATAGATTCGGTGGTGAAAGCAAGGGCTGATTTAGTGATTCAAAACTAATTCCTATACCTGAGCTTGAAGCTAAGTTGAATCGCCGTCTACCAGCTTTGGAAATGTGCAAGGCCCATGAGATTTCAACAAATTATAGATAAAAAAATGAATACACAGAAATTGACTTGATAAGGACTTATGATGGGTTTCTGAGTTAGTTCAATCGTGGACCTTGTCATGTTTCAGTAGTGAGATATATGTGCTTGGACATAAGATGCCAACTAAAATTATATTTGAAATGTGAAACAAAAGAAAATATTAATTGGCTAAGAAGATTCATTTTATTATCCTGACAATTATGTCATTCCATGCTTTTTTTTTTCTTTTTCACTCTACAAAAATGCATCATGAATACATTTACATATGATATAGAAAGAATAATGTGAATTGCAATAATGTAGTCAGTTGAATTGTGCTTATATCAAAAGTGAAAAATAACATCCTTAATCCCTCGTTGAGTCCACTTAATGAGAATGCTGTCAAGGTAGACATTTTTTTGTCTAAAGATTTTACCAGTGACATTTTGGAATATCTACTAACTACTCGACTTACAAACCAATTGAGAATGAGGAATCTGTTAAAATGGGGGTTTCTAGAGATTTTAAATGGACAGAAAGGTATAATTTTTTAAATATACTATATGTTATCTTCTATGTCAACTATTCCAAGAGATATGATTATCCTTTCATTTGCATAGTCTTAAGGACAGTTTAATACTTCAAAGTCAATGTGAAAGGTTGATAATAGTCTGTGGCCTGTTTGGGTCCTACATGCTTATCATTTCATAACAGGACACCAGTGAAATAGTCTTTTCTTAAATCCTTACATCAGTATTCAGACTCAACACATACATGTCACTTGGGGGGGGGGTGACACTTTCATCCATCTGTCATAATGGCATAATGCCCAATCCTTGGTCAGCTGAAGTATTTCTCTGGAGTTTAAATAATGACTTTTCACAGTTTTTCCTTTTTTAAAGTGATTTTGGTTCTGATGAATTTGATAAGTAGCTACTTCAAAAATTCAAATATTCTGGAAATAAGTATAAGGAACACTATGTCAGCTAGTCCATGCCTTTTATTTTTTAAAACATGGTCAGTTTATATAATTTCACAACAGTGGGTCCTCTCTGATTTCCTTTCTGTTGCAGTTACTCTAAAAAGCAGCAGTAATGGTAATGTGAGGATAGATTCTGTTATGTATGCACTTCCCCCGGGGAGACGGAATGGGACAACTGATTCAAGAGATGTTACTTGGAAGTCTTTTGACATATATCCATAAATAATAAGAAGCATCTAAGACACATAAATAGAACTGTGCTTATGAGATTCAAAAAAACTGCTTGTTCTAAAATTATTTTTTTTAAAAGTCACTCTACACATCTATATTCATTGTTAGGTGAATAATTTTGAGGAGGAAGTTCAGTGGGAGAAATAAAAGCAATATATTTTATTAAATCCTTGAATATTTAAACATATGCTAATATTTTTAGTTCTCTGTATGAGCTGCTATGTTTTATCTGATATTTACAGTCATTTTCCTAATGTATACAATTTTTTTTTTTCTGTAAACTGTACAGTTTGAATGCAGCATGAATTCCTTCGGTATATTTGGGTACCATTGTTTAATACAATGCAATAACTTATTATTTTATTCCATCGTATGACTTTGTTACTTCTTAATAGACAGGCTTAGTGTTGTACTCAGTGCCACCCAGCAGTGCCAAGGGAGCTTGTAATCACACCCCACAGCAAGTGGCACCAGAGAGACCAAGAGAAGAGGCAGACCCTCTGTGTGAAATGGATAACCTTGTTCTTCTATTCACCAGGAAGTGGCGGGGGAGCATCATTAATTTTAGTTCTTTTTTTTTTTTTTTAACTTCTACTTTAAGTCCCTTCTTGACACCTCTTGAGATTATATGAATTATTATATCAGCAGGTATGAGGTACCAAAGCATGCAATTTCATGCAGGGAGAAATCAAGCAGTTGAACCATTAAAATTAATGCAAATAGGCTGTTTCTATTTAAGAAGAAAAAGAGGGGTAATCTTGAGGAAGAATTATACATAGTATAACAGAATCGTCTAAAACCCACACTTAAAGGTACATATTGTTTTAATCAAAAGTAATCACAATGTCTGCAATATTAATTTTATGTGTATTAATTCATTATAAATTAACTATACAAATACCAGTCCAAATTTATTTTTATTTCTATTTCTTATCAATACAAGTTTTGTTTTCAACCTATTTTCCAGCAGGCCAATGGGGACTTTTGAAATCCATTTTTGATATTTGTGATTCTGTATTTTAAGTAATGTAATCCAACCAGAGAGGAATGTATTAAAGATTTCCTCAAGCATCAGTCACCTCCTCTTGAATGTCTACTACAATGAGATCTAGCCCACAGTCAGAAAGGGTTTCTTTACATCTAAATTAAATCATTATTGCCCTGACTCTTGGTTCTGTTCTGTGGAATGGGTAAAAATGTTCTGTATTCATGAAACATATTAAATCATTTTTTATATCATTAAGAATCTTCTCACAGAGCATACAAGTTGTATTCTTACATGGTCTAACATTCTTTGATTCTGTTTCTCAAACCCTATGTTCCCCAAATTTTCTCCTAACTTCTTACCATTGAACATGAAAATGCACAAATTGTGTATTTATACATAAGCTGTTAATACCCATAGTTTGGTTAGGTGGGATTTATTTTTCTTGTGGTGCTTAGTCCCTGGTTTCTCATTTGGCTGCATGACCCTCCTGCAATCTACAGCCTTTCCCCCTTTCAATATCTTCTTATGCAAATAAGATAATAGCTTCTCTGTCCCTTTTTAAAAAAATCCTTAGCATGTTTTAAGTTTTCAGATTTATTATGGAAACGGGCATATGAATTCTAGATTATACTCACAAACACGTGGTTGATTTTCATAAACACCTGATTATAGAAACCAACATCAATAAATATTTGTTTAAATACCTATTTCTTACATTTGTAATCATTTTGGCTGTGGCTTAAAGAATTCTTATTAGATCAATGAATCAGCCAGTATTATGGAGTGTTTCAAAATGCATGGCACTGGGATTGTCTCTGACCCTAAAACAAACAAGGAGAATGGCTTATCATAATGACTGCAGAATACACAACCTCTTCCTAGTATGAGCTGATGTTATTGTTTACTGCTTGCTTTCCATGCAAAATAATTATCTGCAGCAGATAAGATCACAAGCTGCTTAATATCACAAGCCTGTCCTTGCTGTTAATATGATCTTATCAGTCACTGACTGATCACTTTCTAGAGAGAAGTATCAGCTATGCTCTCTTTTATTTATTTATTTATTTATTGCTTTTTTTTTCTGATTCTAAGGTGAGAAGCGAATGCTATATACTATAAAATTAAAATGAGCTTTTACTTTTTTCTTTTTTCTTTGTTAAATATGTTACTCACAGAGCTTGTGTTTACCTCATGGGATTGTTGCCAAAGGCAAAGGTTTAATTCCATGTGCTAAAATATATCATCATGTTTTGGCATAATTGCATTTCTAATGGGCTCTTGGAGAAAGGAATGTATAAGTGCCAATTACAGCATGGTACAAATAAAGCATTATTATGTTCTCTGGAACAATCTGCATAATGGCAATATAGTCATATTATATTATGTTCAGTTATTTCTATTTCCTCTATTTGAATCTCTCTGTCAATAAACTATTTTTTAAGGGCTGCTCCAAATGTGATTTGAATGCTATAAAGATAATATTTTGGTCAATGATGTAGGTAAAATAAAGTATATAAATAGATAGATAGATGAGAGATAGATAGATGATAGATAGATAGATGATAGATAGGAATCCCATAAACAACTACATATTAGATTTCCATATACAGATATAAATAGGTGTCCCATATGCAGATACCAACATACATCTATCTGAAACACGCTACCACTTCTCCGATTATTTATGATTATCCAAAATAATATATTACTAATCAGAAGGTAATTAGGAGTAACTAGTTCCAGCCCAGTTGATATATGGGACACATGAGAAAGTGACAGCAACCAAGCATGTTAAAAGCAAATATTGCAAATGATCGTTCAAACAGACATGTAAAAAGACATAAGCACCAAAATTACATGTAGGTTCCTCCTAATTTCCTTCCAAATGAATGAGAAACATCTATTATTGAAAATAAATATTATGCTGTGGGAAATCATATATTAGTTATTTTCTTCAAGTCAAAATGCCTTAAGGGAGTACAATCCCTTCGAAGCGATGTGGCAAATCCAGAGGACGCCCATTCTGATGTCGAGCACTGGGAAGCCGCAGAATGTTTTCTGACCTTGACAAATATGACAAGTCAGAAAGACATTTTTTCGCTTTTGTTTTTACTAAGTTGCAATCTTTTCGACAATATGGCAGGCGCTGCACAGGAAAGGATTTTATTGGCTTGGGCTTCTCATTTCAAGAAAGATGAACCATAATATGTTTGTGATAACATGACCACTGTTCTTGAAGTATCGATTGCGCTTGAGCAACAATTTAAACCTGTCTATGGGGAAATGACTGCTTTTTTCTGGTTCTTTCCCCCTCCCCTCCCCAGGATATCAGAGTATTGATTTTAGACACAAATTACTTAAAACCATATTTCAAAATTTTTGGTTTATTACATATTTATGTTAAGGAGTATTTATTAATTCTAAACATTGAATATTTAAATAATATTAAATATAATAATAAGCAATGATAAAGACCTATTTCACTCAGGAAGTCAAATGATACATTTTGAGAAATGTAGAGAGAAAATTATATAGAGCAAATATTGCAAAACATGCAAGAGAAAATGTTTGTAAGAAAAGGGGATATAGCAGTGTGGAAGAAAGGAAGAGAGACTGTGAGAGAAACCACCTTATATAATATGGACCATATGATCAGATCTTCCCTGAACTCAAGATTTTCTAAATTTTTAATGGAAATTTTCTGGTAGATGAAAAAAGTAAGCGTCTACTCAGTGGTTTAACTGGTCAGCTGTCTTACTGCTGGATTATGAAATTTTAGGAGTCATGGAAAGCTACAAATGTTAAAAAAAAAAAAAAGCTACAAATGTTTAACTCAAAATGGATTAAGACTTGAATATAACACCTAAAACTGTAAAACTCCTGGAAGAAAAAGTAGGTGAAACAGGATGCAAGAGATTTCATCGCATTACTCAGAACCACCCATAATTTAAAACTGCTAAATTGTTTACTTTTGTGTTTTTCCATTTAATATTATTCACAGTTGACTGCAGATAAGTGAAACCATGGCGGATTAAACTTAGGGATAAGGGGTGGGTGGCTAATGTATTTAAAAATGTCAACCTGACTTCATCTGAATTCTTTTTTGCCATAATATTTTTGCAAATTCAGTCAGCATCCATAATAAATGACTGACATCACTGTTCCCTTTGTGGTCAGTAATTGTCCTGTCAACTGGCACACTCAGATCTGAAGCTGAATGGTCATGCATCTGAGTTTCTGGTTGGGGTCCAAATTTAAAAAAATAAATAAATAAATTGCTGACTTTAACTTTTAGGATTTGATGTCTTTGAAGAAAAAGGGCACAAAAGGTCTATTTATTAAATTATTAACGAAGTAAAAATCCCTCCAAAAATATGTAAAATTATTACCTAATAATAGTCAACATGAGACTATTGCCGTACATCCTAAGAAAATGAAATCGCAATCTCAGATATCTGCATCTCCTATGTGCATTGCAGTGTTATTGACAATATCCAAGAAACAGAAAAAAATCTGTGTCCTTCAATAGATGAATGAAGGAAATATGGTATGTAAATACAACAGAACACGATTCAGACAGAAGAGAGAAGGACATTATGCTAAGTGAAATAAGTCAGACATAGAAAGAAAGACAAATACTATATGATCTTATATGTGGAATCTAAAAAAAAAAAAAAAAAAAAAAAAAAAAGCGAACTCATAGAAACAGAGAACAGATTGATTGATTCTTGCCAGAGATGGGGTTGGGAGGTGAAGAGAATGGATAAAAGTCACCAAAAGGTACGCACTTCAGTATGATACAAACAGATCTGAGAATGTAATATACAATAACAAGGCTGCATTGAGCATTTGAAAGTCACTGAAAGTAGACCTAGTTTTTATCACAAGGAAAACAATCATAACAATGTGAGGTGATGGATGTTAACTAAATTTATTGCAGTATTCACTTTGCCATATATTCAAATATCAAATCATGTTGTACACCTTAAACTAACACAATATTCAATGTCAATTATATCTTAGTAAAGCTGGAGAAGAAAAAAACAACTATTGCCTAGCATTTTAAAACTGTAAATGCCAATTTCAACAACTGAAGTCTGAAAACATATGTTGACTATTATTGCCTTCTGGAAGATATTATTGCAAATATATATTGTGGTCGGTCCTAAATTAAAACAATTTAACTAACATTACAAAATGCAAAAAACTAACATTTAAATATAAAAATTATTTTTCTTCTGAGTTCTGTATCACCTATATCAGATCAGCAAACTGTGATACAAGGGCCAGCTGCTTTTGTTCTTTTTGTAAATAAAGTTTTATTGGAACATGGCCACACCCATTCTTTTACTTACTGCCTTTGGCTGCTTCCTTGCCTGGGACTGTTGAGTAGTTGCAACAGATCTTGGATGACCCTCAAAGCCTAAAGCATTCACTATTTCTTTACCAAATTGTTTGCTGACCCCTGACCTAGCTTACGTACTTGATTCAATTCTGATTCCACATCAAAAAGAATATGAGGAAATCATGCTTTACTCATTCTCCATGACTTTTCTACACCTTCTATATTTTGTCAGTGTCCTTTACCGAAATATGAGCAGTTTAGAGATTTGGGGGCAGCGGGGGGCTGGGGTGGAGCGGGGGGGGGGGGGGCGGGAGTGCAGCGATTATCTTCAGCTGTGTTCTTTGTTCATTTTAAGCTTTTGTTTTATTTCCATAATTCTTATACACTCCATAGGATGAATAGGATTGCTAATTATTGATTATAAGTACAAACTCACTGATTTAAGATTAAGCATTGTCTAACCCCAGCGTATACACATTATATGCCATTTCTGAAAGCTGATAATTTAGTTTTTGGACCTAAATTAACTGTCTAATCTGAATAGCAAAAAAATCTCAGTACTTTAGGACATACTAATCTTCCCGATTTAAATAATATATTAAATATATTTTTACATGCTGCCTCCAGTGTATTTCACGTTAACTGTCTAACTGGTGAAGTTTCATATGATACTATGACACAACATATGTATTGTTTTAATGGTTGTCTATAAGGGAAGAGAGTTCTACATTTACAAAATCAAGGCCAGAGATAAATTCCCCAACATAAGCAAGATCAGTTGTTTTCTGTTAAGTCATTAATTGGGACTTCGGTCATTAATCAGGCAGCTTTACAAAGCTTCTAACCATGGGGGCTGGGCCATCAGTTATTTATTGTCTTCCCAGTATAACGCAGGCCCCATGCCGCTCACTTAGGGGATGAGTCCCGGTCACCCAGAAGCTGAAGCAGCATACACTGGCACGCAGAATAGCACCTGCTTAACGAACGGGTTGATGCTACCTAACTAAACACTCCCTACAACACTGTGAGTTGAGCGCTGGCATTCTCACTTTTCAAATGACGTAAGCAAGGCTCACAAAGGTTGTGTGACTTATTCTGAAACACACAGCTTTTATAAAGAGACAATATTAAAAAAAAAAAAAAAAAAAAAGCTATGGCTTCGCATCCTAAGTTTTTTCCTAACAGTTTCTTTTCCTTTGAAAAATAAAGAAAAAAATATTGGTGAACTTAGAGAAAAAAAAATTAATATGAAAAATTTTATGAAGGGGAAGAAATAATTTTATTTTTATTTTTTTTAATTTTATATTTTAATTATTTACTTAATTTATTTTTATGGTGACGTTGGGTAACGAAATCCAAGAAGTTTCCATAAAGCTGTACACTTTAACAGTAAGGCACATGTATATTTATACTGTGTGTTCGGCTCCTATAGTTAGATTTCTTTTTGTCACCCACATTTGATCCCCTTTACCCATCTTCCTCCCCACTCCCTCCACCTCCTACCCTCTGACAATCGCTAGTTATTGTCCATGTCCATGAGTCTCTATTTGTTTGTCCTGTTTGTTTGTTGCTTTTAGGTGTATATCCCACATATAAGTGATATCATGTAGTTTTCAACTTTTTCTGTCTGGCTTATTTTGCTTAGCAAAATAACTCAAGGTCCATCCATATTGTTGCAAATGGCAGTATTTCATCTCTTCTCATGGCTGAGTACTATTCCATTGTACACATGTACCACAGCTCCTTTAGCCAATCATCTATCATAGACACTCCGGTTGCTTCTATGTCCTGGTCACTGTGAATAATGCTGCTATGAACATCGGTATGCAAATATCTTTTAAGATATGGATTTCAAGTCTTTAGGGTAAATGCCCAATAAGGGATTGCTGGATCATATGGTTGATCAATTCTTAGGCTTTTGAGGAATTGCCATAGTGGTATACCATTTTGCAGTCCCACCAGCAGTGTATGAGGGTTCCTTTTTCTCCACATCCTCTCCATTTGTTATTACTTGTCCAGTTGATTATAGCTATTCTAAATTAATATATCTTTTTTAAAAATGTTGTAGTTGTTATCTGTATAGCCCAAGACACAAAATATAAAATGGGATGAAATAGAAGTGGAGATAATCCAAGTAGGCATAGGAAATTGTCTTGTAATCTTTTATTATCTTCTTGACTTGGACTCAGCACAGATATTCATCTGCTTACTTCTGCATTTAATTATCACCACTGTTAACTGTCTAACTACCAGAAAAACAGGATACGTAACAAAGTGTTGGAATGCATTTACTCCGCCCACAGAGAAGCAATGCAGACTTAGCAAAAGATGGTTCAGAAGCTGTTCATGACAAAGTGAATAAGGGAAGATGCAGAAACTTTCCAGAATCGTATTTAACTGTTTTGAGCATGGGGATTATATCTAAGTTTCATTGATAATGTTCTTTGATTATATCTTTCATATAATTTCAGTTTTTTTGAAGGCTATGTTATCACTAGAGTAATGATCACAAAATATGGCCCAACATGTATTTTATATGGAAGAAGTTCTTTTCCTCAAGTTTCCACAAATACCTGGATGTCTGATTATGGAACAAAACTAACAGTGTGGTTCTGTTGGTTCAGAAAATTCTCCTTTTTCTCTTTTCTTAAATATTATGTCCATTTTTTCCCAAATGTACAAATGTGAAATAATTCCATTTATTTTGCTGGAAAGATGGGACCACTATACTCATTTTTATGATAACAATTTTGAAAAATAATTATTGGAAGTCATGATATGTATATGTGTGTGTATATATATTAAATCTATATAAGTATATATACACACACATATATTTAAAAAAAAACAAATAGCAATAATGAAAATTCTCTTTTGATTCGTTGTCTTTCTTCAGCTACTATCTCATTGTTTGTTATGCTTTTATGTAAAATACACTGAACTCTCCAGTCAAGCTGTTCATTGCTGGCAATTTCCAGGCACTAGTAGAAAATTTCCTCAATTCTGAATCAACTTCTAAACCCTACTGACTGCACTGAACAAACGTCATCATCAAACAATAACGCCTATGAGCTTCAGAGAATCTAGAGCTTCTTTGGTCCACCCCGGGCATGGTTAACTAGACAGCAATATCAGGCAGTCTGTTGATGTGTCCGCAGCTGAAAATAATGTGGAGGATATTTACAATAGTATTTTTTTTTTATTTCATGCAAGCTCTGTTTTCTAGTTTATTTAGTTATTCAATGCAGGCTTATTCCATTTAGAGTTGTATTTATCTTATAAATGGCTGTGTATGTAATTTTGCTTTAAATTAGTTTTTAATTTGTAGCTGTTTCTCAGTACTTTTTGAGACCAGTGAGGATATTTTCAGTCCTTCTTTCCAGCACTTTTAAAATGAATTCAAAAAGTTAACAGAGTTGATGATTAGTACAGCTCCAGATTAATTTTGAACAGTCAAATCTCCAAACTAGAAAAAAAATCACAATACAAAAAAAAGTAATAGCATATTATAGTACAGAAAGCTAATTTCCTGTTGCTGTTACAGATTCACTCACTAAAAAATGTCAGGACAATCTTATTTCATAATTTTAACACAGTAGTGGAGAGCTGTTGTAATACAGCAAGTATTTATGATAATTAGGTTTTGCTGAATAATGTGGTTCTTCAAAGATGATAGTTGTGGATATTGATTTTCCAAATGGACTGAGTCATTGATTGAATGCAATTTGAAGAGGAACCAAATTAGTCTTTGAATTTACCTGGGGCTGCTACGGGTGGAATATATTATCTGAGGAATCCCACAGCTATATTTAATAGGTCAAGGACTCCCCCTATCTGTTGGTTCACTTGTGAGATCATTTCTTAGTTAATAATGTTTACCTGTAAAACCATAGGTGACTTCAAGGAGCTGCTCAATGATTGATTTTTCTTTTTCCTTTGCTAAGATAAACAAATCCCAGAATTGAATTAAGAATGTAAGCTTTTGGATTCATACGACAAAATGAGGAAATAGAATGATGATTATATTTTGCGAATATAAGCTATTATTGGAGGATAAGAAAGAAAGATTTCTGCAGAGACGGTTGGCATCACATTTAAACAAATAAATATTCCTCAGGGAGAGTACAATGGAAAATACCTTTATGTGAAAAATAATCGATTGTTTTTAATTCCCATTAGGAAAAAAGCCCTCATTCACTGGAACTAATGTAAATGCAGTCAAGTTAGCAAACTATTATATTTCTAAAATTCTAAACAGAATGATTTTTTTCACATTTTGCATTTTCTGAAGTTGGAATATTAAACATTGTGTGCATTTAATAGAGAATGCTTTAATTTTGTGTTATTAAATTGATTATATACTTTATAATAGGAAAATCCTAAGATCTATGGAAATATCATTTTAAAAGTGTATTATGAACTGTTTATAGCATGTAGAAAAGGTCAGAGAATAAGATAGAGTTAAATACTATTTTGTTTGAATTGCATCTATCAAAAACAATAACTCAAGATAAATTTGAATGTTTCCCTCTAGTATGCTTTTCTGACATATTTAAGTTACTTTTCTCCGTTTATTAGGGTGACCAAAAATCTAAAGTTTGACAGATACCATACATGTGCATATCTTTATACCATCTCAATATTATAAACATATGCATACTTACTATATACATAATATACACATTTTGAATATTATACTGAATTGATTCTAATATACTTTAATATATTTAAGATATGTTAAATTACAGTCAGTGGCATCTTGAAATGACAAACGGCAACATTTTTTTATTGTGGTAAATAATATGTTATTTAATCATTACCATATTAAGTATATTTATCTTTATTTCTACTAGTTTTTATTGGCGTTTGTGGGAGATTTCAATCATTCATTTTAATTTATCTTTTCTCTCTGGTAGATGTATATTTCATTTCACTTTATGATTCAAAAGGTGACATTTCAGTTATTACATGTCTACAAAAAGGTTCAGATTATACTTACATTTTAACCTAGGGACCTATACTTTTTTCAGTTTTAAATAACACTTAGATATTGGGTAATCAAATATCATGCTTTGCCAATTCCTTCATTATAGTATTTTCCAATTGCTTTATGTTTGAAAGATAATTAGGAATTTTCCTAGAAAACTAAACATACTCTTACTATATGATCTATCAAGTGCATTCCTGGCATTTTCTCCAAAGAGCTGAAAACATAAATCACACAAAAATCTGTACATGGACATCAATAGCAGCTTTTTGTTTTAATAATTTCCAAAAACTGGGAAGAAACCAAGATGTCCATCATTAGGTGAATAAATAGACTGTGGTACATCTAGACAATAAAATATTACTAACTGCTCAAAACAAATGACCTACCAAGTCATAAAAAAAAAAAAAATTTTTGAAGGAGGCTTAAATGCATATTCCTAAGCGAAAAAAGCCAATCTAAAGTGGCTACATTCTATATGATATCAATTATATGACATTTGTATAAAAACAAAACTATGGAGATGGTAAAAAAATTCATAGTTGCCAGTGGTTATGGGAGAGGGGCGGATGAATCTCTGATTGCAAATCTTTGAAAGGAAATTATATATGAGAATAGTATATGTTATATACTATGCAATAATATCTGAGACTATTTTATGACCTTGGTGTCAGAAATAACATATTAAACAGGAAACACAAAAGTCCTGGCCTAAGAAATACTAATAAATCGCACTACAGGTTTTAATTAAGTCACCCCATATACCAGCAGGCCTTTAAAAATTCATACATTCTGATGACTCCCAAGTATTGATTACCATTGCAGAACTGCATAACTAACAGCTTACAGGTCATCTGCAAAGGGATATCACATCCTCCCAAACTGTTAATTTATACTAAATAAAAATAATCTCCATGACAGTATTTTAAATATCTCTGCATGTGTGACTGATAGTGGAGGCAGTTTTTCTGGAAAAGAGAAAACTATCTGGCATAAATAAGTGGAAATAATAATTCATTATCAAAAGATACAACAGTCTGAGCAAAGGTAGAAGTTTCTTGTTTGTATTTATGATATTTTCTATTTGTTGAACAATGATTTGTGTAAAAATGAAAGTCCCTTTGGGGGCTGAAAACAGGTATCGGGAATGTCTCATGAGGACACTTCCAAAGAAAATTAAAGTGAGAATTAAGCTAGGGTCAAATAGAAAGCATTCAGTAGTAAAATAGGAAGTCTGGATTTTATGATCATCGAGAAGACACCAAAGATTTTTCAGCAGTGAAATCACATGAACAAAATGATGATATCGACAGAAGTATAGGCAAGTAATCTCTTAAAATCTCTATTTCTCATATTCTAAAATGAGGGGTAATAATATCTGCCACATTGGACAGTTATAATCAGTAAACACTGATTATAACATTTAATGCCTATTGATCTATAGAATAAAAGATATAAAAATAACTCCAATAATCTAAATGTGGACAATAAATAAGAAATGTGATGCCATTAACAGATACTGGGAAAGAACAGAAAAATTGGAGAAACAGGAAGAAAAGCAAGAGAAAAAGAAGAAAGAGAAAGGTATGGAAAAGAAAAAATGAACAAGAATAAAAGAGCAAAGAGAAGCAATGGGAAAAGAGTGAAAAGGAACTAGAGGAAAAGAGGAAAAACATCATGAAGGACTATTCATTTCACAAGGAAATGATAAATTCAAATTTAATATAATTTTGAGATGACGGCAGAATATCTAAAAAAATGTGTAGCAGATTTTTGTGGAACTAGAGATCAGAAGTCAGCTCTGGACATGTAAACATAAGAATTATCCTTAAAGGTGGTAAGCCATAAAAATATTGGATTTTAGAGGGAGAAACTGTAGCATTACACAGAAAAGGGAGAAACCAGAGGGAAGAAGTAAGGGAAGGAGGAATGGGAGGGGACGGGAGGAGGAAAGCAGGTAAGGACTGATGACCTAGAATGTCTATTTTTAAGGATGTCAAAAAAAAAAAAACGATATACATATACATATATACATATATGTATATATATGCAAATTGAAGATGTATGTAATTGATTTTTTTCATATTTAAATACTGTGAAGTCAAGGAAAAGAGGGATTTATGAGATGCATGTGATTTAAGAAAATGTAGTTTTAATATCATAGTAGGTTCAGAAGAAAATTGAAAGGAATTATGAGCACAATAGATGTGAGAAAATGGAAAAAAAATTGAGTGTATGACCATCTTTTAAGAATTCAAGTAAATAAAGAACAAGTTTAAATGAAAAAATATAACTTAAGGTATGCATGAATTTTTAAAAAGTGTGAATAATGAGAACAGGACATCGTTTAGGCAAAAATAATAGAAATGGTAGAAAATAAGACACTGCAAATATGAATATGGCCGGTGAGTTGATGACTGATGAGATTATTTTTGGAAGGAGACAGGAGAGAGTAAGAAGAGAACACATGGAGAAATAAGAATTGAAGAAGAATAAAAGGTGTTTCTAAGCCCAGAGTGGAAATAAAAAAAAAAAAAAAGATTTAATTATTGTGCTTGCCCTGAGGCTTGCCCAAGATTAGACAATGTTAAGAGACGCTTCATGGGATAAAGCATGATGTTCAAAAATATATGTATTGCTATTTAATTACTAAGAGAAAGCACTGTTGGCTTTTCCGTACCAAGCCTAAAGAGAACTTCTTCATTAATTTTTCTGTCTGGTGGAAAATATTACCATTTTATTCATGTCATAAAGATGTGAATTTTATTTAAAGCAATAGAATCAGAATTGATTTGACATTTTTTTTCTAATCTAGTCAAACTCCAGAGAAGTGTAAGGGATATAAAACCCTCATAAATAAAGTATATTTTCAGTATCACAAACATATACCACAAACCTTCTCAGAACTAAATTTTAAGAAATGTTTAAACTTAAATATAATTTATTAAATTCAAATATCTAAAGAAAATTTGAGTCATTTGTTACTTTTCTTAAAGCAGATTAATCAGACTAAACTATATGTAAATGATTGAGATTTCTGATAAGAAATGCACCAAAGATCAAAGGAGAAGACACATATTCAATTTAATACTCTATTTTAGATCTTGCTATATATCACATATGATGCTTAGATTTTTCATACAAATATATAAGCATAATTATAAAGTTTATTTTTAGTTTGTTTTAATCACATTATCCTTCTCTTCACATTATTCTACATCATAAAGAATAAAATAATACAAAATAAAAACAATTAACACTAATGCAGTGAATGTTATTTTTGCGTCATGATGCTGAATGCTCAAAGAAGTAGCTACTTTGATGACTTAGGGTACTGTTAGTGCTGTGACAAGAATGCCAAATGTATGACTTTTTTCAATTAATGTTTTATTTTCCGTAATGTATTATGAATTCCAAAGTGTAACTATATATTGATTAAAAATAAATTAGCATCAATTTATGCTTAGGAAAGTATAATAATAGCCTGTAACAATAATAGACAATTTGTATCTCTCTGTTCAAAGTTCTGTTCTAAATATTTTAAATAAATTAATTCATTTAATGCACCGAAACCACTCTGAAGTGGAGAGTATTAAACACTTTACATCTAAGGAACTCACAACACAAAATAGTTGAGGAATTTTTCTAATACTAATCAGCTATAACATGATAAGAGCGATATTATAGCCAGACAGCCTGGCTCCAAGTCTAGGAAAATTTAACTATGCTACATAAATTCTCAAACTGGTGGGAATCTAATAACTGGAACAAGGATTTAGTCTTATTGGTACTGAAATTTCTATGACACTTCTGCAATCCTGCCACTATCACCAGCACCATGAAAATCCATCTAAATTGTTCACATATTATGAAGCAGTGTCTCATTCAATGGAAGCTATTATTAGGAAATGAGTTTTTAAAAATTGATTCATGCAAAGGAGTAAGATTGTTTATAATTTTGGGAAATTGGAAATGGCATAAGTTTCTCTCTCTAAAGAAGTGGTACATCTACTTTATGGAGTATGATGTGCTCATAGTAAATTTGAAGGCTATTTGGCAACACGGCAAACCAACAAAGAGTCAAAAAAATAGGATTCACAATTTTTTGTAAACCACATTAACTCTCCATAAAATTGACAGCTACAGAAAAATGCATTCGGAAATACAAGTCAAACCACAGAAATTTTAGGGTAATGTCAATATAAATGAGTATTTTATTTTTTCTCTGATTCTTTTTGTAACATATCATTTTACTTTTACTAGGACATTATTGAGTGTAAAGTGAAAGCTTTTTTTTTTTTTTTTTTTTTTTTTTTTTTCCTAGAAGACTATTTGGCAATATTTTCTGCTCTTTGGCCTTTAATTGGACTTATAGAAATTAATCCCAGGGTGTTCAAAGACTTGCACCATGAATGTTCCTAACAGGACTACCTGTGGCAATAAACATTGGCAAAAAACTAAACATCCAAAATAGGTATAAATCCTAGGTCTCCATACGAAGAAATAATCAGCCATGAATATATAATAGAAAACTATTTGATAACAAAGGATCTTGTCGAGAAAAACTGCAATTAATTTAACAGTGCTTATTTCTGTGAATTGATTTCTGGGTAATTTAATTTTAAAAAATCCTCTCTATTTGTCGAATTTTTTAGTGATCAACATATATAGTATTACTTTCATGTTTGCAAAAAGCAGGTACACATGTTTGTGTCACAAGAGTCATCTGGAAATGTCATTTAACATTAAAGAATAAACTTAGTATTTCATTTTTTTCTCAGAAAACTGTATACGAAAATTTAAAAACTACTTTTTTATTTAATGGCAAGATCTAAAACACCCTATACAATTAAATCCTTTTCTTTGTATTTGGTCAGGCTATTTTCATATTAATTTAAATCCCAGAAAATAACAGCAGCCCAAATATTCATATACTAATTAAGAATTATGTTTGATAGACATACCTAAATTTACTTATTTAAACCATTCTCTAACTTTTGCTCTACTTAAAAACCTGAGTAGTCATTACAGCTTGGTAGGGCAGCCCTTCAAGAGAAATCTGATATATTTGTTTGCTAAAAGCCCAATATTAATTCCATAACCTGTACCATGTAGAATGCGGGCAAACAAAACAATTTAATCTCAAACACTTTAAATTCTAAGTCACGTTTCAGATAATTTTTTAATAGATTTTTTTTTTTTTAATTAGGACCTTCTGAATCATACTGTGCCAAATTTTCAACACAGAAGTATTGGTATTGAAAACTTTACATAAAAATAAAATAAACATGTCTCTCTATATATTCTAAATTTGTTTGCAGCAGAATCAGCAAATCTTAGAATAGGAATACTGCACCAATCTCAAATATGTATATCTAATATTTGCTAAATTTAAATGTCTTTTAATCTCTTAAAGTCCACTTTTAATTATAGTATTTTATGTTATAATTTTACTATAATATTACCTATAAACACTATTTAAAAAGCAGTTTGTTATTTCTTTTTGTTTTTTGTACATCAAGATAAACCATATTTATAGTATAATGTTTATATAAGTTCCAAGTGATCAGAAGCTTTCATTGCTCAAGGACCATTTCTATAAATAACTTTTGTGAAATGACGTTTCTTTAGCCCTTGGTTAGCAGGATAGCATCATTTTCAAGAAAGCCGTCCTTGAAATCCAATGCGTTTTAAGAAGGTTAATTAAGGTCACATTTATAATGGGATGAAATGGAATCTAGAATCAAACTAAAGTAACTTAATATCAAACTATGAAGTGGTTCCCTACAGAACACATTAATATTTAAGAAAGGTTAGAAATAAAGGGGCAAACACTTTTTACTACACATATACAAAGGTATGCCTACATATGTGGATAGAAATACCAGTGTATTTTAGCTCAGCGACACTAGCTGAAAAATTCTTTAGGTCATTATATTCTGTGAAAATCAATGAACAGAAACCTCATTTAAAATGGATCCAGGAGACTAGACGAGAGAACCCTCACTCAGATTACAGTACTGACCCTAACAGAGAGATGTACCATGCATCTTGGATAGGAAATGATATTATATTGCTACTTTAGCAGGAGGAAGAAAAGATTCCTCCTTTCCCAGTAATGGCTCAACCAATGGAAAACTATCACGACTCAGCCAATGAAAAGTCACCATACTTCAAACATTGAGTTTCCGCCAATGGATTTTCCAATTTACAACAGCCCCTCCCAAGTCACTGAAAGGGCATTTCTCTCCTTTGCCTTTCTGGACTTGCTCTTGGTTTATCATTACACCGCATGACCAACATTGCAGTCCTTTATTGTCTCCAAATACACCCATTTTGATGGTGAAGTACCTGGCTGTCTAAGCATCTTCCTAGACCGCCATAACAAGTACAACAAATTGGGTAGCTTAAAAGAACAGAAATTTGTCTGACAGTTTGGGAGGCTAGAAGACACAAACCAGGGGATTGGCAGGGGACTGCTCCCTCTAAAAGCAGTAAGGGAATACTGCCTTGCCTCTTCCTAATTCCTGGTGGCGGCTACCAGTCCTTGGCAATGTTTGGCTGGCAGCTGAATACTGTGATCTCTGTCTTAGCAAAGTGGAAGACTCCACATCTGTCTGTGTCTTCACACATGCCCATCTCCTTATATTAAAAAAAAAATCATATATATTGAATTAGGAGTCACCTTATTCCAATATGAACACATATTGACTTAATTAAAGGCATTGAAATGACCCTATTTACAAATAATATCACATTCTGAGGTACTTAGGGTTAGAATTCGAACATATTTTGTTTGAGGGGCATAATTCAACCCATAACAGTTGTGATATTATTTTTGTCTTCTGTTATTATTATTGTTATAGATAATTACAGTTGTTTTCTTTCAAAGGAAATAGCATATTTTTTATACTGAATGTTTACAGGGCTCTGCATGTCAATAACTGTTTGGAAATAAAGGCATAAAGGACTGTTCTGCCATAAGAGATCCAGGGCTGTGCAGCATAAACAAGCAGCACTATTTCAGAAATACTACTGTCACTCATTAGCTTAAGGACGTCCCTTGCTCAAATGGAGGATGTAAGTTCTCCTTACTGCAAAAGGAATTTGGAAATAAGATCTAAGTTTTTCAACAGAAAGTTATTACGGATATAGGTTCTACTCAGTAGGAACTTTCCCAGCATGAAACATTGTTCCTCCTATGTTGCTCCTCCTAAATCTTCACTGAAGCTTACCTATGAGATTTAGATCATGCAGGAACTAATACAGCTCAACAAGAAAAAGTAAACAGTCCAATTAAAAAAATGTACAGAGGACCCAAATAGAAATTTCTCCCAAGAAAACATCTAAATGGCCAACAGACATATGAAAAGATGCTCAACCCCACTGGGTATTAGGGAAACGCAAATCAAAACCTAATGAGATACTACTACCTCACACCTGTTAGAATGGTTAGCATCAACAGGATGAGTAATAACAGTGTTGAAGAGGTCGTGAGGGAAAAAGGAACCCTTACACACTGCTTGTGGGAATGTAAATTGGTACAGCCACTATGGAGAACAATATGGAGGTTTCTCGCAATATTAAAAGTAGTATTACAATATGACCCAGCATTCCCTCTCTGGGTATCTACCCTCCCAAATTAAAAAAAAAGAAAAAAAAAAACAAAAAAAAACATTTACCATAAAGATATATGCACCTGAATATTCACTGCATCATTATTCACAGAGGCCAAGACATAGAAACAACTAAAGTTTTTTCAACAGATGATTAGCTAAAGAAAGGGTGGTACATATATACAATGGAATATTAACCAGCCATAAGAAAATATGAAATATTGCCATTTGCGACAACATGATGTATCTTGAGATTATCATGCTAAGTGAAATAAGACAGAAAAAAGTTGAGAACAATACGATTTCACTCATATGTAGTATATAAAACTGAAAGTAACAAATGAACAAGACAAACAAAGAAAAATTCATAGACACGGACAACAGTTTAGTGGTTATCAGAGGGAAGAGGGGCGAGTGGGTAAGGGTAAAGGGTGTCAAATATATGGGGATGGAAGGATTCTGACTTTAGGCAGCGAACACACAGTGCAATCAATATACAGATGATGTGTTATTGGATTGTACGCCTGAAATCTATGTAATTTTATTAACAAATGTCACCCCAATAAATGTAATCAAACGATAAAAATAAATGGTTAAAGTAGACATCTTTTATGTTATGTACATATCATAGTAAAAGAAAAAATGTATGTGTTCGATCGTGGTTCCAGAAAGTTTCTCAAATTAATCATGAGTAGAAATTAGCTTACTAGTCTACAAGAACTGTGACGTTTTTATTAAAAGAATTGAAAATATGCATAGAAAAGGTGAGGTGGGAAGCAACAAGAGGTAAAGAAGATTTGTTCTGTAATAAATACATATTTTAAAGTGATAAAAAAGGACATAAAAAAGATTCAGATTGTGCGGCTATACACATATGGAAAATTAAATAATTTTGGATAAAATATTTAAACAGATTCTGGTTTTCTTTACCACTTCACTCATTCCTCTCTGTTTCATCAACTCATTTCCCAAGTTGCTATTTGCATCATTTTCTTCAGACATCAAATTAAAGCCAAATTGCCATGTAACATATAGTTAATAAGAATTCACTTAAGGAGGAATACAATTTGATTTGCACTTAGAAAAGCTTCTATAGGTATGATATCAGGATGACTCTTCTGTCATTATTCCTATACTTGCTTTCAGAGAGATCTAAAGTTATGAATTAAAACAGGGCTACCTCGAAACCACACCATAATAAGAGCAGAAACAATTTTTCAAAAAACATTCCCAATTCTACCACAATATTAGAGTTTAAAATATTCACTATGTATCTAGCAGTGGCAAACTTAATGCTACATGGCATAGTGTTATGCATTTTTAACAAGCTGAATAGAATACTTACAATGTGCCAAACACTGTTTCAAATATTTCATATGTATTTAATCCTCACAAATATTTCATATGTATTTAATCCTCACAAATATCAATATATGTTTTATATATAAAAAATTATAAAGTATATATAAAACCTCTGGGTGATTTCAATTCCTTAACAGCTCAAATTCATAGAAAATGTTTAACATTGTTACATTTTATTGAATATTTGACCTAAAACATTAGTGTATTTATTTACCAGATTGTAATAACCATCAAGTAATGTAATAAATATCAAGATTGTATTAAGTATCAAGTGTTTATTTACCAGATTGTAATAAGTATCAAGTAATGTTATAAATACATAATATATAAAAAATAAATAAATCCATGGCCATATTTTACTTTGTGTTGATATAATTTAAAGTCACCTAACACTTTGGTTAGTCCTAAGAGAAAAAAATATATCAATTCACTTCATAAATATCACATTCCTCAATCACTGCATGTTTAAATCAGAGTGTGTTGTGCAATCCTTCAATTCTTTGCACTGCTTGTTACAACAGGGCATAGAAGAACAAAAATGTATAGATCCTTCCATCTTCTCTTATTCTAAGTCTAGTTTTGCTAAACCTCAACATGACAACAATTTTCCCTCCAATTAAACTGTAGGTCATTCCCATTATTAAGGCCTTTATTCATTTCACACTCCTCGCGATACAAAGCCCAAACCCCCTCACATCTTTACAGTGGTGCTTTCCTATGTAGATTTTCCTTGTCTCTTATCTAGAAACAGCACTTGTGAATGCAATTTTTGAAATGCATCTTTGAGCTGTGCTTACTCTTAACCCTTTCCCACCCACGTGGTTGTCATATCCACTGCCTTTGAGCATGCCCTTTCTTATGTTCACTTGTTTCTCCAACATCCAACCTCCATCATCTGATTAAAATCTCTAGAAACTGTGCTTACTTCCTGGACTGGTAAAGTGAAACGTCTACTGATTCATAGACTAGCTTAAGTTCCCCTGTTCTATGTTTATAAATGTTTGTATTTCACTGAAAGTGGACACCTTCCTTTAACAAAATTTTTGGTATAGCACATTTCTCCAAAGATAGTTTCAAACTATCAAGAGGATAAGGCTGACTGATGGCTACTTTCATCATTCCCATACTCCCAGGAGAGTGAATGGTGACTATCTTTTGGTGGTAAAAAAAATAAATATAAATAAATAAATAAATAAATAAATAAATAAATAAATGTGGATCTGACAAATGAATCAATGAATAATTTATGCATCTCAATTTCCACCTTAAACATTTAAGTGATTTATTATTTTTTATTATTCAAATACCACTGGATTGAATGAATCTTGGTGTTATATGCCTACAGATATCTAAAATTATTACATTTACATACATTTCCATGAGAGGACTATTTGGTAAAATTGGTATATATATCATTTCTAATACTTTGTATAATGAATAGCTTTTAGGAAATGATTGAAAATACTTGACTGTTTTCTTGTACATTTTATGAACTTATTACACATATTTATAATTTGATAACTAGAAAACTGTGCTTCATAATCATAGATTTGCTTTCTTTAAAATGTTATTAAATAGTTACTCTGACCTTTGTTTTTACTTTTTCTGTTGAAATACGACAACAGAAAATATTTAATTTATAATATTTTTTTTTCAGAGAACTTAGATTATACCTTTAAATGACTGTTATGATGGGAATGCTGATAACTACTGTTATTACGATTGTTCAGATAGAACTCGGAGAATGACAGAAATCACGATTCCTAACTTTCTTATTTGCTGTGATTATAAGAAATGACGTAGAGAAGAAAAATCAAACATTTTCTGTATATCTCTGAAAATCTACATCAGGAGATTTGGGAATGCTCCTCTAAGCAAAGGATTAGATTATACGTACATGATACTAAAGTTTATTTGAAAATGTAATAATTCATACAACATCTCATTTCCAAATATTCTCACAGGTACCATATTATACATACCACCAAGATTTGCACTGATTGTATCTTTCAATTTTTGTTGCAAAAATATAGCATTGGCATATTTAGGAAAGTACACATATTTCTCACGTAAACTAGGTTTGCCTATATTTGTGTTCAATTTAGCAAGTGGTAAAACCTCCAGCAGCACAACCTAATATGTGAAATTATATCCCATGCCAAACTTCAAATGTATTATAGAAAACACTGAATTACCTCTTAGTCGTCCCATGTCTGATGAAAGAAAATGAATAGTGCATTTAATTTCGCAGCACTGCAACGCGAAGCATCAACTAGTACTGAATGGCTTCAAGAACACCATCGGCTTCTGCAAATGTTTTCTGAAAGGAATTCAACAAATATACTGCATGTAACCCAAAAGAATTAGAGAGCTCTTACTAACAGAAAATGGCAGTATCTATTACAAGGGTAGATTATTATACCACTACACTGTACTAACTGTATTGCCAGAAAAAAAAATGATCATAATTTTTAAAAAACATTTATTTGTATCATAAAGTTATTAATACTTTTTGGATATCATTCATGCCTGCAAAGCTAACAGTGTTTTTTTTTTTTATGTGTGTGCATTTATATTAGCATATCATGTGTTACTTTTAAAAGACAAATGTTATCTACATTTTATAGATGAAGAAGATAATGTGAGTTTCTAACATCAAGCTGTCAATAAAGTGTCAGGAAAAAAATCTACACCTTTCAGCTTTTTATACAGTGACCTACAATTATTTCCTATTAATTTTTACCTAAATTAATTATTTTTACCGATTAATTATTACCTAAATACACCAACAACTCTATATAGTAAATTGCCTATAAAATTGTCAGTGTGCTTTTAGTAGCAGAAAAAAAAGTCTGAATTTATCATTGTAAGATATAATTATCAAACTTGAAGGTCTCACATTAATCAGTCTACATTTAGTTTATAATTTATAGTACTGATAGTAATAGGGTAACTAATATAATCACCTCTCACAATTCATTTGACTTATTTAATTAAATTCTTCCCCCTTACAGACCACTTTTTAAAAACTCTTACAGCATGTTTTGTTTTCACAACATGGAATTTTGGTAGCTTATATCAACATCCACCACAAAACAGCAAGTACTTCTGAGGAGCAACTCAATAAATATTAATTTAATGATAAATGAACAAATGTTCTGTATGTCTACATGTGTGTGCTTGTGTGTACGTGTGTATATTTTGTATGTTTCTGTGTGTGTTTGTGTGTATGATGTTTATTGGGAGAAGCAATTGTGGGAATAGGGGGTTATATAAGCAAAGAAATGGAGACATTACAAGGTCTGGTACACCAGAAGGTTTCTAAGTGTCATGAACCTGTAAGTTTTAGGTGGCGATGCGGTATGAGGTAAGAGGCAAGCAGAACCAACAGGAAACAGCACAGCAGGCAGGAAGTACTGCACCGAATTTGGCTTCACGTTCTGCTGTACAGCATCTCTTCAGGAGCCTGAGGTCAGTTACGTCACTGTGTGTAGCTTCGTCAGACAGGCGGGAGGACTTACACACAGAAAATCAAAAATGCTGTAAAGCAGAACTTTTTCCCCTCAGAGCCAGTTGGTAAACCTTTCCCAGATTACTACTCCACAGCATGCAGATAAATACCTAATGCATTAAGGTATTTTTGAAGAGTGTAAAGAGCTGAAACAGCTTTACCAAACTACTTTTTAAAGGCGAGAATAAGTCAAAGGGGTATAAGTTTTAAGTCAAGAGATCAGTTAAACAAAATTTATATATTCTATATGAGACATTATGGAGATAGCAGTGAATATCAAGAAAGGAACAGAAAACAAAAATATAAATGCATGGTGTTTCCATCTTCCAGGGATTATGCCTTTTTATGCTCTGTGTACACCCACAGTATATATGATGAAAGCAGATTTTTCAGAAAATACTTTATAAAAGACAATATTTTCAATAATCCAAATAAATCTGGATGTACCGAGGTTATTTATCTTATTTCTACTATTTATTGTGGTTATCTTTAACTTTCTACATACTTAAAACTAACCCTCCATTCATCTCTTCTAACAAATCTTTCTAATTCTATAAATTTCTTTATAATTCTATATAATTTCACCATTAGGAATGATGTCACATTTTATAACTTGTGAATCTCGAGATGTCATCAGACTATTAGAGGTTACCAGCACTTTGAATCTTAAGTGTACATTTAGACAGGGAGTTTTTCCCAGGTGAAATGGTGTTGTTCAATCTATAGACAACTGTGGCATTGTGGGCCTATGAGCCTGTCAATATTGCATCCTTCTTAAATAAAGTTTTAACCTTACAAGAAAAAAAAAAAAACTGTAAAACTATTCAATGGATATAAATCAAATGTGTTTTATATAATAAAATTACTGTAGTTTTTATTATTTTTTTTAATTAGAGAAAAAAAGTAACAATGAATTACAGCCAGATGGAGTCGGAAGTAAATTTGAGCACAAAAAGTGTCACTAGCATAAGAAGTTTTAAAAACATTTTCTGTTTGTATAAAAGTATTTTCTATATGTATAAGTTGGAAATACATATTATGAAGTCTTGTTTATAGAAATTTAACCTAATCTAAATGTTTTAAAATATTTTTCTAAATCCTTATAAAAATATAATAATAAATTATATCTAATGGTTTTCAAAATGCAATTCAGTTACTTCTGAGTTGTAACAGTCTGATTTCATTTTGAATAACATTGTCATTTAGTCCCATAATACATATAAAATATGAGAAGCCTTCAAATCTCCATGGTACAATTAAATAACAATTAAATTTAAATGTGTTCTATGTCTATTATATCCTCGCTGTGCTCTAATAGGAAATTTGGAACTGATTCTATAGATTAGAATTCTTTAACAGATATATTTTTATTGTATCATTTAAAAACTTTGACATATACAATCACATAATTTTGACTAGAAACAATAAACTATGTATTGAAGGAGAATTTCACATTTCTGTCTGTGAACGTCAGAAAAGAGGAAATTCATTTACATGAATAAGAACACAGAATATTTGAGGAAAAGTATCTGTGAGAACATGTCTAGTTCCTTAATATATTATTTTTAATATTTTCATTATTAATGTTTAAATATAACGTTTTAGAAATCACCTTTTCCTCCATCATCAAATGCTAACAGCAGGTAACAATTTGGTACACTAATTTCTAGTCCATTCACTCATTTTACTGAACATGTTGTTTTAATTTTGAACATGCTATGTTCCTACTCCATGAAGCTTTTGAAGTTATATTGCATTTTATGTTTTAAATAAACATCATTCCATATTATTGTAGACAATGTGTTTTTAATTGGACTTTTCATTTTCAACTGGTCCTATAAAAATGATAGTGTCTGTTAGTTTGAAGTAATTTTTAGCTTTGTTAAAATATTTTTTAGTATTTTTAAACATTTTGGTAGAATATGTAAAAATATTTCCAAATATCTTCATTACATCTATTAAGATACTTAGCTTGGGGCCATTCTATGTCACATATATGAACAGGCTTATATCTATAAAATAATAGCTACTTGACTTTGATATGTTTTCTTTAAATATAATTTAGAATTGTGTCTGTTAACATTTTATTTTGTATAATGGTATCTATTGGTTTGTTTTCTCTAAATAAATCTTGAGCCATTAAAAGGTAATGAATTAAAGCCCAGTTGTAATGGGAGCCTGAAGAAATACAGAATTAATCATAAGGATAAACTGTAGCTGGGGAACTTTATTATTGGAACTGTCAGTGAAATTATTACTACTCATTTTAAGTGTAAGGACCTTTAATTTAGGGCTGTTGTAATACCATTTTTATAGTATTTTATTCCTATAACTTTATAGTTAGATCTTATGCTTTTACATTTTAGACCTATGTTAAGATTTATGTTTACATTAAAAAAAAACTGAATGCTACTGTGTAATTTTCTAGTTAAAAGTCAGCAAATGAAGGCTTTTGAGGCAGGAGAGTAACATCATCACTGCAGCTGTGGGCTTGAGAAGAAAATGTAGGAGAAAGTGTGGATCCAGGGCGACAAGTTAGGGTGCCAATGCGATAATCCGAGGAGCAGATATGAGCGTTTGGAGCAGACTGAAATAAGTAGAACTGAGTAGAAATAATGAGAAGTAATCAGTTTATAAATATATTTAGTAGGTATGGTTAACAAGATCTGCTGGCATATTATACGCACGCTTTGAGAAAAGGAGATGAAACGAGTGTGTTTGCAAAGTTTTCTTCGTGGGCATCTGGAAGGGTACAGTTGCCTGAGGTGGCAAAGACTGCAGGAACAGCACATTTTAGGGCATGAGCTTATGACATTTTAAATTTGAAATGTCTAGGACGAGAAATAGCATATGCTAAATATGATAATAGCTGTAGATCTGAAATCATCTTTACCAAATTAGAACAAGTGTGGCATATCTTTCAGAGTTTCTTCGCTCAGGAATCAGTGATTTGTCATTTTATGAGTGGGAAAATGAGGAATATAGATTTTGGCTCATGGTCAGATAAAAAAAAAAATTTACCCATATTTCTCCACTGGAAAAAAATGAGTTGTGTATGTAGTTTGAAGTACAATGTAGAACTCTGGGCTGAAAGCACTGTTGGGGTCCAGGGTCGGCCACCCTAGTATGTCACACGTCCTATTGATTATTTTGAATAAAATCACTTGAGAAGCAGTGGGAGTGGGAGGTGCTAATACTAGTCTGTCTCTCTAAAAGCAGGAAAAAAATCTCTGTGGTAGGTGCCCTCCCTGCTTCTGAGGGCTGAGAGGCAACCTGAGCACAAGATGTAAACTCCAGAGTCCAAAAAGCCTGTACAAATAAACCTAGTAAAGCTTTTACTAATTTACTACCTAAGCCCAAACCTTGCTTGGATTACTTTCTAATACACACTAACATTCTCTGCCCTGTCAGCTTCTCACAAATTTACTTCTTTGTCTAAAAAGTATAGAGAAAGGTGCTTGGTTCGATCATTTTTTGAGCCTCATTTTGTGATCTGAGTATCATATTGAGAGTCTCCCCATGCTCACATATTAATTTTTTCTCCTGTTAACCTAGTCTTGTGGATTATTAGTCCAGCCATAAGAACTAAAGAAGGGTAGTCATTTGCATATTTATAGATGGTATTTAAAGATGAGAATGTGAATAACATCATCAAAGGAATGAATATGGATGGAAATTAAGAACTGAGCCCTGGATGTTAAACATTAAAAAATAAGAGCGAAAAGGAAAAATTAGGAAAGGAGACTGAGGAGGGTTAATCAGTAAGGCAGCAGGAAAACTAATAGAATGTGGTGATTTGGGATTCAAGTAATACATTTCAAGAAGGGAGAAGAATTCATCTTTGTCAAATTCTGTTATAGGTGACATAAAACTAAGACTGAGAAGTTACCATTTCATTTAGCAACATGTAGGTTGACAAGAACAGTTTTGGTCTGAGCAGTGGGAGGAAAAGTCTACTGAAAAAAAGTTTATGAGAGAATTAGAAACATGTACAGAGGGTATTTTTAGGCATTTTTCTATAAAGAGAATTAGAGAAATGGAGTAGTCGATCATAGGGGAGGGGGTGATCATGAGAAGTTTCTTTTTTTCCCCCCACATAAAAGGAGCTAGCATGGTTCCACGAGGATGGGCGAATCCTGTGGAGAGTAAAAACTTGGTGAAATTGAAGAATGAAGAATTGATTCAATCGTTTCTCTGAGTATGCGAGAGATGATGGAATTGGATTTACAGAAGAGCGAGACAACCTGAGCAGTGATTGGAGTAGGTGAGCATGAAACTGACAGGCAAGATGGCAGGTTGCATGACTCCAGGTGCACCTTTCACAGTTATTCTGTGGTGCTTGTGCTTCAGTGAGTACCATTCTCATAAAAGAAAAAGTGAATGGTAGCCCATGGGGCTGTTCCATGTAGAGCGGTATTGGTATTTTGACATGATGGTGGGAGCCTGTGGAAGACCTGAAAGTACTTTGCCAGCTGAGCAAAGGATACGTTCATCAACTGGAAATGAGACGTTGTCAGAAGTGTGAGTGGAGCGTGTGAAACAGTCATTTAGGAGTTCTAGACAAAGGACTTATAAGATCGTTTCAGGGAACATCAATGACTTGCTTGAGGCAAGTCAGTAGGCATGCATTTCAAGGGGTGTCACCCAGTATTTTTCTGTTTGTTACCTACATATTTTCAGAGGCATGGGTACAACTACGTGCATTCAGAAGCGTGCACCAGGTAAGCATTTGGATTTGACGCAGAAAGGAGAAAAGGGAAAGAGATTCGATGGTGTACACAAATGAGTAATTATAATGACTGGCAATTTAAGCTAGTTAAGGAAGGAAGAGGATATCAATGGGATGAAGGACAAGGAAAACGTGGTAGAATCCCTGGGATGGAGGACTAGTAAAAACTGAAAAAAATGGACGAGATACTAAAGAGAGTGAACTGAAATAAAAAAAAAGATCCTGGTCGGAAAAACCAGGGATCGTGAAATTTAAATTAAAGAGAAGTTGCAGTTGGTGGTAATGATGGTATCCAGAGAATGATCACAGAAGATGGCAGAACTTAAATGTTCCAAAAGGGAAATAGGAGAGGGGAGTAGATGGGGGAAAGGGGTCAAATATGTGGTGATGGAAAGAAATCTAACTATGGGCCATGAACACACAACGTAAAATGTATATACTGTTGAACTGTACACTTGAAACTTATTGGATTTCATTTATCATTGTCACCTGATCATCTTGATAATTTTAAAAAGATAACTATGCGAGGTGAAGAATGTGTCAATTATTAGGGGGGATCTTTTCACAATGTCAAACACCATGATGTATAATATCTTACAATTTTATATGTCAATTATATCTTGATAAAACTGAAATTAAAAAGTATATACATATTGCATCTTTGAGAAAATGTATCGTAACTGACAGCAATTTATTTTAAAATGATAATTTTAAAACTGTGACAAACAGAGACTCAAGGACAACAGTCTACTGGTTATCAGAGGGAAGGGGAGTAGGTAGATAAGTGTAAAAGGGGTCAAATATATGGTAACTTTGGGTGGTGAACACACAATGCAACATACAGATGATGAATTACAGAACTGTATACTTGAAACCTATATAATTTTATCAACCAATGTCACCCCCAAAATTTTAACTAAATATTAATGATAAAAAAAATAAAACCATTGGTAGTTTGAATATTGCCTATAAATTATTCCCCTTCGCATTCTGAAAAATTATATCTAAAATGGACATTTGGAATTAATAAAATATATAGATATTATTAATCAGATGTAATTTTTTCTTCTGCGTCATCTTGGATGTCATCTATTTTCCTTAGAAGTTTTATATAAAACACATATCTAAAGAAATATAATGTTAGAAAATATTAAAGAATATAAGCTTCTAAACTTTGAGAATCAAAATGTAATATATACTCAACTCTAAGAATGAATTTATCTGTGAAATCTTGTTTTTTTGTGAAAAGTGATTACATAATTTCATCTAATATGGACTTATGGAATATATAAATAATAACTTTCCAAATTTGATTATGAATTTTTCCCCCAAGAATAAAAGCAGTTGAAGGGAAAGCTCTTAGGATTCATGTAGTAACAGACAAACAGGTTTTGTTTTGTTTTGTTTTTCCCCAAAATGATACCAAACATAACTTTTTGGAATGGAATTTCTTCAACGGCATCAAAATATGTGTTCCCACTTTTTTGAGTTTTTGTGTTTTATCCAGGAACAGAGTTAAATGCTGTTTCTGATTCCAGCCAGATACATGCTTGGATAAACTCCATAGACTTCTTAGAAAATGGAAAGTTGATCCAATAGTTCTGAATTTAACCTCTGCTTCACACACACCAACAGACACACACTCAGACAAAACAGCCCTATTACAAGATATTTATTTAAAATTTGTTTTAATATGCTAATATATTTTGATTAACTATATTTAATTTTACCAATTCAAGTTTCTTATTAAAAAGGCTAGAATAAAGTATTTATTCTATAGAATATATATACACATATATCTGAGTTTTAGGGAACAGGACATACTACTTGCTGAATAAATCAAAGAGAATATTTTACATAATTTAGCCTTAGTTACAGTTGAATTATAACTATTTAATCATAATTCTCTTCCACAAGTTCCTATCAATCTTCCATAGGTACATAGTATGTTTTTGCATTGAATAGAAAAATATATTCCGCTATTTACTAAAAACGGCAGTGGTTTGAAGTCCATTTTACATATCATAATTAATGTTTCAATTGTGCTTTCTATGCCTTGCCAGCCACACTGGCTTTCGTGTATGTGCGCACGTGCAACTGGGGCACATGCACATGAAGATGGCTGCAGGTGATATTAAATCAGTAAATACAAATTTGAAGTTATTCATAAGTGTCTGTCATCTGCGTTTAGAGATATCACTAATAGTAATTGTACACTGAATTCTCCGGCATGATGAAAATCATTGAAGCATGACAAATTAAATTATTAAGAAAAAAAATCTATCAGAAAGTAAAGAATTATAAGTATGACAGTGATGGCTAACAAGAAGTATTGTATTCCGAAGAATTAATTCATAATTAATGTGTCTAATGGGATCTTAAGGGAAATAGAAAGAGATCGACAGTTACGTATTTGTTGAATTGTTGTAGTGTTCATATTGCTGAGAGGTTGTTAACACGTAAGTTAAGGATATGCAAATTAGACTGTGAATCTTAGTTAATATTTGGTTTGTTTTCCTAATTTAATTTCAAATTCCCCATGCTAGAAATGTGGGTAGCTTCAAAGAAACATAGTAAAGATCATGTCACCTTGATAAGCCTCTCTTTGCAAATGTGTTTACATGTGACTCTTTTTAAATAAAATGCATTCTAAGGGATTTGCATGAAGAAAATATTTTAGAGGTAGGAGGACCATTGGGATACCCATTTATTATTCAGAAAGAAATAAAAATGCACAGAGTCTAGAAAGTTTAAGAGACAGAATTTCACATAATGACAAAGAAATGTATTACATCATGGGCGTCCTAACACAAGCTCTACATTCTTCTTCAATCTATGTAAATTTATGTAGGAATGTAAATTATGAATATACCATTCATTCATGCTTTGTTAATTATAACTATGCTATTCAAGACTAACATTCTCCCTGGGCCTCAGATTTATAAATTTTCAAGTGAGGAATTTTAACTTCATAATCATCAGAATCTGACTTTCTGTGCCATGAACAGTTTAATTCCAGATTTCAATTTTATTGATATTGAAAAAAGTTGCCAATTAGACTTAGAACTATGATTTTTTTTTTAGAAAAGGAACCAGCAAATCACAAACTAACAAGTATATTATCTGGAAAAATACTTTTAATTAAAATTATAAAATAACAGAGCACTGGCACAATTCTTAGAGAACTCACATGTGACATGGTAAATGACACAATGAAATAAGGTACTTTTTGGAATAATAATGAAAATTTATGAGCCAACAATTTTTAAGTAGTTGATATGAAAATCTCTAATCTTCGAAAGAGAATGAGGATTTTCAAGCTTTTGGTAGCAAATTACAGAAAAAATTGATCAAATGTTATTTTTAGGTACATCTCAACTGACTGCTCTATTTTCTCAAAGGAAACGCACATATTGTGAGTATAAATAAGCATCCAAGGCAAACGTTATTTTCATATTTTTAAAGAACAATTTGGTACTGTAATATAATTTGGAATATTGTTACACACCTCAAAGTATAAAAGCAACGTCAGAATAAAAGAAAAGCTTGTTAAAAAAAAAACAAACAAACAAAACATAAACAGTTCAGGGTTTCTAAGGAGGTATTGTGGAAGGGGCTGGGAGGATTGGGTACCAAAGGCATGACAGAATTTAATGGACAATGGAACTGTTCTATACATCAACTGTGGTATATACCTAGTCACATATATGCTTATAGTGCAAGCTATATACCTTTATCAGAAAATAAAACATGCACTGAAAAGGATGAACTTTATTAGATGTAAATTATATGTCAATTAATAAGTTAAAGAAACATGAAAAAGTTTTACTTTATATATGTGTGTGTATGTATGTGTGTATATATATATAAATACAACTTTTTCCATATTTGTAATGGAAATTACAAATTCACATGCAGTGGAATTCTGTCATTTCTTAATTACTGAATATTATTCTATAAATCATGTAAATGTGATTTCTAAAGTATTTTTATTTGATTCATACAATGTCAAATTGAAGGTTTTAGAAATTTATTTTGTACTTGATTATTTACCATTATTGAACTTAGTTGCAGGACTACTTTAATTCACTTTTTCTCCTGTCCAACCAACTCTAAGAATTTTTATAATTTTTCTTCTCTCATTCTTGAAATGACTAGTACATTTAAACTTTCCATTTTAACATGTAAATTCCCTTTAATTTATTATGTGTTGACTTATCTTTCATACAATAGATATTAACTCTTAGATTCCAAATTATGAGTGAGAAAGAGCTGATAGCAAGTTCCTTTAGAGGCTGATAAAAAAAAAAAAAGATAAAATGCACTTTATTCCTTTAACTGTCTCAGGTACATGAATAATTCCTACCCAGAGACCTCCATTAAATTCTTCCTGAGACAATGTAAGTTTAAAGAATAGAAGAATATACTAATGATAAAATAAATTATAGCAAATTGAAACTAAATAATTTTGTAATAATAGAGTTTCATTAACTTCTGATCAAACAACAAAATAAAGCATATTATTTGCTAAATTTAATTAAAGCAGATGATTTGGGGGATTTTCTGATTAGCTTGAAATCTATTTCAAATCTATAACATCAATAAAAATTGGAGAACAAAGAATATATTCCTTTATTTTTGTATGTAAAAGATGAATAAATGACATCTATTTTAAAGGAACACCAGTAAATATGAAACAAATGCCCTACCTTCTTTTTGACGTCTATGTGAATTCGATTTTTTTAGGTTATTATTATTATTAATGTTATGTTATAAACTAGAAGAATAGAAAAATACTGAAAGAAACTTACATATTAAGAAGTAATAACTTAAATAACATAGCTAAATTGCATGTGAATAACACCGATTTGTTAGCTTAGAGATGGGAATGGGCAGTAAAACCAACATAGTAACATCTGATAGGCAGAATTCATTATCTTAACTCATAAACAGCACATTGTCAGAGCTTCCTGGTACTTTTTCCTTTTTTCCCATGATTATCTTTCCTCCAATGAATTTACCTGAGACAAATTAGCATCTTAGATCCTAATAAAAATACATATGTGCAGGTGCATAGTATAAGTGTGACTATTTTTATTAATAGTCTTACATCCAGATTTAACCTTCACATTTAGAAAAGGAAAATATGGACCTCATCAGGATACAGAAAAACTTAACAAAATAACTGAAGAGAATAGAAATCTAATAAATTTTGTGTTTATTTTATATTTGTATTTATTTTTTGTATGCTGTACTCATTTTACCACTGAACACCAGAGTATAAAACTGTTTTTTTTTAAGTATATATAGATGCTTGAAAGTAGATATTTTCTACCCCTCTAATAGTTAATAAAAATATATGGCTTTAGAACTTAGCAAAGATAAATTTTTGTTTTCAGGAAGAAAACATCTCATCTTTAATTTTTGACAAGTTGCAGTGTTTTTGGTATTCTGTGCAGTTTAATAATTTTTTGTTGATTTATAATTAGCTCAAAGGGAAAAAAATAGGAAAATGTTTAATTGATTCTGGTGAATAATTATGTTGATTCTTCTAGTGGGACGAATTCCTTGAGGCTAAAAAATGACATATTTGTTGTGTGTATTCTGCAGCAGCACCTAGCCCAGGACTTAAAGTAAAAAAAAAAAAAAAAAAGAAAAAGAAAAAAAAATAAAAATGGATCTGGGGAACAATGGGTCACTAAAATTATTTAGGAAAAAATTCTAATACAGAATATAATTGAAACCAGAAAAGACTATGGGAGATATATGGAATATCTATTCCTATAAAGTTTAAACATAGTCTATCTCAAGAAATGTATCCAGTAGAAGAAACACTTGCATTTTCAATATATATTTCTATAATGAATATTCATTGAAAAAATAGTCAATTCACACATGATTTCAACAGTAATGATCATCCTTCATGTAATAACTAGATAAAACTCATCTTCCTGAAGAAAATGTATGAGTTTTTGGGAAAAAGAAGTTTCGAGAGTATAAACTATTATTTTCTTCTATATGTGACACTTTAAGACAACTTCTAAGAGCAGGAATTGAATACAAGTTGCCCAAACTTTAAAAATGTAGCAGCACATTAATCAGAAAAGCTTAGTTGTTTGCATAGATGAGGACAGCTCTATAAGAAATCGCTGCCCAGTTGTGACAGAGTCAAAAAGAAACAGCTTCGTTATTTTATAATAAAGTTGGCAGAATATTTGAGTAACTGTCCAGAGAAGGTAAAATCACAGTGAAATTGACTTAAAAAAAAAAAAAAAACTGTCCACTGGTGTATTCTTTGCCTAGGCAGCATTAAAAATGGATTTCACAAACAGTAAAATAAATATGACGATTAGTCAAGTATATAGAGTTAAGAAGACAAAACGTATTCTCTTTTGTCAACATGCTGTTCTCTTTATTCGTATTCTTTTTAGCCTTATTATATATTTATTCATGTAGTTGTGTAATTTATCAGAATTAGGGTAGCCAATTCAATTTAATCTGAAAATAAAGTCTCAGTACATTTCTTCCTGTGTATATAAATGTTATTATTCTCAAATTGGGAAAAAAAAAAAAATGAATAGCAATAACAAAATGGAAAAAAAAAACAACTTCATTGACATTTGTTTTTAACTCATATAAAATGTTCTGAACAGTTTATGAAGAAATTATATGGGGGAAGGGCATTTATAGTGAAAACTTATCCAGTACAATATAGCATATCACTCACTCCCGCTTTTTCCAAAGCATTGTTAAGTTTACAAGACTTATTTCTATCAATTTATCTTTTATACCTTTCCTTGATTTTACTTTTTCTTAGTCAATTTATCCAGTTTTCATTTTGTGTCTTGTAATTAAAAGCAGGCACCTAGAAAACTTAGCAAAGATGCCCCAAATTTTATGGAAACAATGAAGCAATATTTACTGGTTATTTTATACAACTTATTTTTTAAATTACAAATGTGTTCCTTATAATCTTCTGGTGAAGCACCAGGTTGGATAAATATATGATAAAAACTGACGGGAGCTCTATGGCTCTAGAGGGGAAAAGCTTTTAAAGCACCAATATTATACATTAATTGATGTCACCAAAACACCACAGATGCCAAATGTTTCTAAGAATCTTCATGATTCACTGCTTCCTTGGTACATCATTATAATTCTTTTTAAGAGTTTGAAAAGGGCTAACATTTAATGGTAAACAAGGCACAGGGAGGGTAAACAATTTGAAAAATCTGGTCCTTGATAACTTTATAGAAATGGAAACACTAAAGGAAGAATCAGCTATTGCTTAGTCATCCTTACACTATTTGTTGGTGATTTTTGTTTGTTTGTTTGTTTTTTTTTGGAATTATGCATGAGATTTAAGTGGAACATTATGATTCTTTTAACCTGCTGTCTGAATCTGATAAAGATGGTTGCCTCAATTGTGAACTAAACTGAAGAAATATTCTAAGTTAATTTTACAAATAACCAAACTGAAAGATGACAAAGTTATCAATTAATCAAAAATAAAATATGTGAAATGAATTTCACAGGAAGAAATGAAATATGTGCTGTATTTGTCTTTTTGTAGAGATATTTTCTCAATTGCAACTGCCTCACAGTATCTTGCTGCATCGACTCAGACATATAACAACTAAATTTAACATATAGTGATTTATGGAATAAAGAGTAGAATTTGGTGAATAAAAAGTAACTGTATGAAGATTTATGACTGCCTCTCTCTAATGAGATTAAGTGTAATTTAGTATGAGAAAACATGGAGACAAATATCAAAAGAAATAAGTGAAATAGAAAAAAAATAGTAAACAGAACTATAAAACTTCATTCATTGTCAAAGAATCTTTCTCACATAACAAATCTCTTCATGTTACTTTCTTTCTCTAAAAACTCGAATTCTAAATTCAAGTCTAATTCATTAGCTTTTGTGAAGATTAATGAGGGCAGTTCTCAAAAGTATTTTGTAGTTATAAAAAGAATATGCGTGTGTGTATATTTAATGCTAGAAATAAAATCTATTGTGCGAAACATGTCATATTTAATAACAAAACCATATATTGAAATGTGTATGTTAAGCTACCAAATAGGCGACTATTGTTTATAGATATAATATAGGTAATATCTGAAATGAAATATACCAGTTACCCCCTAATCTGATAAGCATTTGAATTTGATTCAGATTTCCTAAAAGCGATATAATTTACTGAAAGTTGAATTGAGAATGGAGTAACATAAAAGTAAATTATTTGAGTAATTGAGGGAGTTTGTAATACTTGAAATTGCATACCACATACGAGTGACATAAGCAAAACAATAGGTAATATGGAATAAAACATGCATAAGATCCAAATATGTGTGTGGAAATTTAACATATAAAAATTGATAATTTGAATAATGAGAAAAAGATAGCACATCAAATAATACTCAAAAAAGTTATTAAGTCCAAGAGAAAAAGCAGTTGGTTCAAGAAGAACTAGAGTTTAAGAGAAAAATGAAATTTAAATTGAAAAGTCAAGATAGACATGTTCTTTTTATGTTGACATGAGAAAGAACTCTATATAACTTATAAAAAGAGTTGTAGATTTGAGTACATACATGTTTTAAAATAATGAACATAAAAATTAAAATTAAAAAGCAAACTGAAGCAGGATCTTAAATGCATAACATAAAAACAGTTAATATTCTAAATTCGCAAAGTACTCTTAAAAAGTCATATCATAAATGTAATATGGACAACCTATAAAATAGATAATGTGAAATAAGTTTATGTGTATACGTTAAAACTTACTAAAAAAATGGAACTGTAATTGTAACGTATACTAAATTTTAACTAAAAAATAAACGGGGAAATAATAGTTATCAATTATATGTTGTTAAGAAGATGAACTCGAGAAAAAACTATTTTTGCAATTTTAAAGATATATACTTATAATCTTAAAATATTTATTTTTGACCCAATAAATTCACATTTATAAATTTATCCCCCAAAATAAGATACCCGCATAAAGATGAAAGTCAAGTACATTACAGCATAATTTATACTAGCATCAAAACTGGAAACTAATACATTGAAATAACCACTAGAAATTAAGGGGAAGTAGGATTGCTTTGGGCCATAAAGGATTTTTCCTCCAGTACAACAGGGCATCTGTGTCTTGATGGGGAGACAGAGCTAGTGCGACATGAGAAAGGCCGAGGCATTATATTCCGCTATGCCGCCAGTGAAAGAAAAGTATTCCAAAAATAATCAAGACAGAAAAATAGTTACAACATATTTGCAAATGGAAGAAGAAATGGATGTAGAGAAACGTCAATCAAATTGAAATATATAGAAACCAATGGGAAGAGAAAGGGTATCATTCTTTAGGGTGGTATGAATTAATTTATAAATCTGGTTGATTTCATCTCTCTTCAGATTGGAGAGGGAGCAAAGTAAAGTTCTCTTTAGTCTGACTATGTAGTTCTATTTTGTAAGCACAGAGTTCTACAAATCTTCACGCAGATACAGTTACTTTATAACTGTTGATATTACATATGCCACATTCTTTACTGCTAATAGCAACATGATATTATCACAAATATGTCTGGTAGTTTGTTTTTTTTTTTAAGCATAGTATTATCCAGGGTCTTTCTATATTTGTATGGTCCTTAAAATTGAATATAATTTTTACCTATAAATAATGCACATATAGTATGTCAAAATTTAATTTACGTATACATACATACATACCTGTGTTTCATTGAACAATAGCAAAAGGCATTTTATGATTTTTAGTGTTTATTTAAAATTAAGTATTTTTAAAGAAAGAAATTTCCTGCTGTAGGTTAAATATCAGTTAGCACAATAGCGAATGGCAATTCACAAATGCAGCTACCACATGTTCAAATCCCTCTATTATAGTTTTCCACTGATTTGGTGAAATAATTTATGACCCGTATGAAGAGAAATATGGTAATTATGCTAGAACCTTTCCTGCCACATAGAGGAAGTATAAGTATGGATAGTAACAAACATCTATAATGAAAAAGCACTAGATAGAGGTTCATAGCAGTGGGTGAGATTCAGTCCACTGTTACTACGGCAGCGGAAAAATCATAAGATTTTGAGCAAGTCATCGAACTTATCTGGGGTAACAAATTTGGAAATACAAAGGCTTATAGGTGGAACAGAAGTCCATGGGTTCTTGGGCAATAAAATATAAGAACAATGGTTTTACTTTTATGACTGCTACTACCTAGCAATATGGCATTGTTTATTTAAATGAGGAAACAAAAATAAGAAGATATTTATTATTAATATCTTCTGATCATTGTTTTATCTTGTAAATTTTTAATAATGTTTATTAACCAGCAAATTATATTGGCCTATTCTAATTTAATATACTCAGTTTTTTTTGTTTGTTTGATGGTATTGAAACTTAGTTCTTAGCTATATTTGGAACAAATCTTGATCTATACATATGTGTGTATGTGTGTTCCTACATATAAAGTCACACATGAGCTTATTAAACAATGCTGTCTATATAAACAGTAACATTTTGATTAGAAATTTTAGATATTCTTTTTCCGATAAAACGCTCAAAATAGATCTTGCACAGGAAGCTAGCAGCATCTTACCAAAATGAAACAAAATATAATCATGTGGGGATTTTTTGCTTCATTTTGGGTGAACTATATAGGGAAAACATATCATAATATTTTTATTTCCTTTATACTCTTCTCATCCTACTGGCCTCTTATTTCTACAGAAGTTAAAGTAACTGAATTCTTCTGATCACTTTTCAAAGACTCAGTGTGTCCATAACTAAGGCAGGATCTCAGCAGTTGTTTGAAAGAGAACTTGTTGATGTTAAAAAAATTTCAGAGGTGTAAATTAGCTTTGCTTTTCACTAGGCAGCTGACAGATGGTGAGATTTTGGAGAAGATAAAATAGCAAAGGGATTAGCTTTTGACTGTACTTTAAACTTTTCTCCATGCTGGATTTCCAGAAGCCAGTATTGATGCCCTCTAATCCTGAGAGTGCTCTGGAAGAAACAAACCCAAATAATGATGATTTTTTTTTTTTTTTTTTCTGTGTGACCTGAGATTTCCTCAGAATCTCTGGAATGCTCAGTTCACTCTGGGCTACAAAGGCTCAGCTCAGCTATGTATTTAGGTCAGAGTCAGAGTCAGTCAAAGGGGGATTTTCCAGATTTGTCTTGTTTGACTTTCTTGATTAAAATAAATAAATAAACTGAGGGCATTTAAGCAAGGCAGGGATTCTCCAGTTTTCCTGAGTCCTCTAGACTCCTCACTGTTTTCTACCTGACACTCCTGAGAACAGTGTCTGGCACGTGGAAGTGTCTCAGAAAATATTTGTTGAAGAAATGACTGACACTTCTTTTCTGCAAGACATTTGTTGTGACCCATGAATTCTGTTTTTCCCAGATCGAGTCATGTTTGAAGTATGCCAGACATTTAGCAAAGAAATTTAGAAATTCAATACATCATTTCAAATGAATGATGGACTTCCATAATAAAAAACAAACAAACAAAACCAAATGAGTGATGGAACAAAATCATACATCGTACAATTAGACAAGAAAATAACTATATATCATTTCTTTTTCATATTCCTACATCTGAAACCAATCAAAACTCTTCTAAGTTAATTTTATAGTCTCCTATAATCTGGTTTCTCTCTACTCATCAAATTCCAATTCCAGTCACTTTTAAATATTAATACAACTTACTTATTCAGACTGATATTAATATTTTATAATGTTCATACCATAATCATAATCATGCCTTCTTTAATATGCCCTCACAGAAATGGTCTCCCTCCTATAAACTGATTTTCATCCAGTCTACCTTCCAAACTTTAATCTTTTCTCCAAGAAGCTTCTGATTATTCTATCCTATTGACTACATATTAGCAGTTGGACACTGTACCTCCCAGGGCTATAAGTAAATGTGTTTTGCATTGTCAGGCTTCTTTGCCAACTGTTTCGTGTATGTCAGTCTTGTTTCTTTTTTAATGGTTCATTAAATGAAAATTAGGTTGGGAGATTAAACTGGAAAAGTTAGCTGCAGCCGCTCATAAATTGCTTTGCGAACAGGTTGAATTTTACTATGTGGGCAGGGGTAACCATACAATTTTATAAATGCTGAATATTTAGGAAAGGATATGAACATCATGATGATGTTGGAAGATAAATGTAAATTCTTTATGTTCAGGTATTCTGTTGGAATTCTTTAGATCATTCAGTTTTCAATTTCTCTCAGAACACTCAAAGGAAACTAAACAGAAATGTAGTGACAGATTGCTGTTTAGAGGTATTGCTGTAATTATGAAATCAATTTCCATCATATAATGAGTGTTTATTTTTACAAAGCATTGAATTGGAGAGGTAAAGTTATAAATGACTTAAGAATAATGATATGAAGAATACAGTTTTATTTTTAAAGAAATATGTGCCACTTTAAATATGTTTTGAAAAAATTTAGTGTCTTATTAATCAATATAGTCACCCCATGTTAATCTACAAACAAATAGAACTAATCTTTATATACTTTGGGGACTCCAGATGATATTTACAAACAGACTATCATTTTGGTTACTAATTTTTAATTAGGGAATATTTTACTCCTCAAATTTTTAGTTTAATATGAAAGTTTTAAGATAATATTTAAAAATAAGCCCTGTAATTCAAAAAATATTTTAAACTTGGGGGCAACTGAAAAGCATTCCTTACACAGAAAAGAATAAATAAATTCAACTATGTTTCCCTCTCATGTATTATTATATTACAGTTTATTATTACATTAATGTTTTATTCATACTGAAAATTAAGTCTAATGGAAATTAGTTTACTATTTATTATTTCCTGGTAGTAAAGAGATACATCAGAACATTTACTGAACTGCACTGGTCATTAGATTACTGTTTCATTATATTCTCTAAACTTTCCCAATCGTCCAGACTTTATTTCAGTTACTGGAAGAAAACAACAAAAAAACTGAAAATATATTTTTAGGAACGTGATTCATGTCTAGTACTTTTGTAGGAATGCTTAGAAATTAACAGTATGAACATTTAAATTGGTTGATATGACTAATAACTTTGCTATGGCTGGGGTCCCAAGATTTTAATGCATCCTAAGATTTTAATACATTCTAAGCCAATTTATGCACATTTCTAATTCAGTCTTAGAAAATATCAAGCTACATATTGTTCAAGAGTTTTTATTGGCTTAGTGACTGAATCAAAATTTCAGTTAGATTTCCATAGGTATATTTCTAATCTCTTTAAAACTGTATAAAACAGAATTTTTGAACATCCATAACCATAATTTTGAACACCTCCTAAGATAAATGATTTCATCTTTGGTATACTTTATTTTCACAAAAATTTTATATTAAAATTTACATAAATTAATTGGCAATCTATTTTATTAAATATAAATTGGCCCAGTGAGGCAAAGAGTTATAAGTCTAACTGAATGAACTAAGTATGTGATATATATTCACATATATTCATATATATATATCACATATATATATATATATATATATATATATATGATCTTGCAACATGTATATGTGGTGCAAATGGAACGAATGATTAGTTTTAAGAATCACTGCTCTTTCTTTGGTTCAGTGTCTGTACCCCAACAAGGATCAGACTGAGGATTTGCAAAATGAGGATAAAATAGTGTGCATTATGATGAGTTCTCAAATTGATATTCTTTAGTTTCTTCTCTATTTCTTTTTTTCTTTCTTTTTCCTTTTTTGAAGTTTTTAATTTTTTTTTGCATTTTTGAAGTTCTAAATCAAACCTGACATTTTTTTAGAAGCCAACAAAAATACTTACATATAAAAAATAGTGAAAATATAATCTTTTAAATGTATTTTTGTTCCTTTTTGCATACTCAGTATGGAGCTATTAGAGTTGTTCTAGCAGAGAAGGAACATGATCATCACAGTGATAAAGTCTAGTCAAAATAAGATATTTGGAATGTCTGTTAATTTAGAAATAGGAAGGTTATTTAAAATATTACTGTCATTGCTATGGAATGCCTAAACTACAGTGATGACAATGAGAATGAAGAAGTATGTATAATTCATGATACAGAGTGGAATGGAGAATTCAAGGGACAGTAGGTGTATATCGAATATCTTGTTAACTATAGCTTGCGACTTAAACTATAGCATCGTTTATTTTATACAGGATGGCAGTGTTTCGAATTTGGGAGAATGAGCAAATGATTACAGCCTTAAAATTTTAGGAAGGTCATGAGAAGGATACGATATTTTGCTCAATAGTTAATGCTTAGCAAATGTCTGAAAACTGTTAGTTACAGTGACTGGACAGACAAATCAGCACTAGACCTATGATGACAAAAGAATAAACTTAAACACTCATTATTCACTTCAGTTTACTCTGTATTGCTCATACTACCCTTTCTTCCAACTTACACTTGAATTCTCCCTCAGGAGGCAATAATTTAACACTGGTGCCCAAATTTCCTGTCTTTACTATTGCTCTGAAAACACAAATGTTGGTCAACTGACCATCTCCTAATTTGGGTCCACGACCAGGGGATCTGCTTTCAAGTCAGAACCTACCGACTCCCCAAGTGTGGGGCATCTGATGACTCAATTACTTTTTTTAAATAATAAATAAACAAATAAACAAACAAACAAAGTGATAGAAATCTCAGATTCCTTTGCAGTTTTTAATTTATCTATTTGGCATCTCATAAACTAAATATGGGTTAAATAACTGACTCTGTGTCATCTTTTTACTGAATATTTTTTAAGTTGCTATTTTTATAGACTGGAAAGAGATTTATTTATTTAATGTTTAAAACTTGTATTACTTTACCTTTATTGAATATTTCTGAACATACTTCAGACTCACGGCACCTATAATTAGCTTCTACACCAAGATCATCGTCTCTAGCAGCTGCACTACAAATTGAAAAATAAAAAATCTTAGCTCTGATCCCAAATCATTACTTCTTTTTCTCTCTTCCTATATTACCACAATTATATGAATGCACATTTCTGTGGTAATTGAAGATATGACGGAGCTTAGGAAAATAACTTGAATTTGCTGAATATCAGTTTCCTCTCCTATAATTTAGAGATGATAATTCCTACTTTACAGAATAAAATTTGATATTGACATAAGATAATGCATGTAAATACAATTTACAAAGTGTGAATCACTGTTAAAATGTGAGAAGAAATTATATCAGCTATAAAAATGACCTTTCACAATTTGTGCTTAACTAACAATTCTCAAAAAGAAAAGAATGTGTAAAATGAACATATGTAATTATGATCTGACCACAAAGATTATGTCCAGTCAAGTTATATCTGAATAGCATTTTTTAAAAAGCAGCCAATTCTATACTTAGTTACACGATATAATGCTTTCCTTTAACTGTCCATAAAAATCCTTCCCTAAAGCATTCAGTTTCCCTATTGACTCCAATGGTTTGTTTCTGTAATAATGCTCTGAAAATTGCTCAATGTAATACTGCTTTCTCCTTAGGGAATTATTATTAACATAATTATTATAGTATAACGAGTGAGAACAGGGACATAGATTTTGTTGTCATTGGGTTTATAGTTCACTAGAGGAGATAGAAAAACAAATAGCCATTTGTACTACAACTCACATCAATTTAAATGTTTTAATAATGACAAACATTAAGAGTGATGAGAGCAAAAACAGATTATTGAATTCCAAAAAGGAAAATAGAACATTTCTCCTGGAGAAGATGAAAACCAAGTTTTTAAGGATGAGTAGAATTGCAATAGAGTTGGCCATCCATATCTGCGCACTCATATTAGTGGATTCAACCAACTGCAGTTCAAAATATTTGAAAACAAATGTTAGGTTGTTGCTGATGTGTACTATGTAGCGAGGCTGACAACTGTTGCATCCGTACTACATATGTACAGGCTTATTGTCTTGTTATTATTCCCTAGATCATACAGTATAACAACTACTTACATAGTATTTACATTGCACTGGGTATTATAAGTAATACAGAGATGATTGGAAAGTATATGAGAAAATGTATGTAAATTATATGCAAATACTAAGCTGGTTTCTATATGAGACTGAAGCATCATCAGATTTTGGCATTCACAGGGGTCCTGGAACCAATCCCCTATGGAACCAAGGGTCGACTAGAATAAAGGAAGTAGATATGGAGTCATAGGTTACTCGATACGTAGGGTTCAGTTTTCACTTTTTTGGGGAAAACTATCACCTACTTACAACAGGGACTCGGTTATGAACTAAGGATGAAAATATAAATAATAAATGGTTCTTTTCTAAAAAAAGACAAAATATAGGACGGTGATTCAAGTTCAGTGAATTACGTATTTTGATGACATACTGGAGCATAGGAAACAATATACCTGCATGACAACAATGGGCACATGGTGACTATATCTGCATGACAACAATGGGTGCATGGTGACCAAGCAAGATTTAGCTGCAGCTTTTAATTCTAAGTAAGTTTACAGCTAGCTCCAAGAAGAGTGAAAAGGTCCAAGTAACAGCATGTATGAAAGTGTGCTCATCACAGATTGATGAGTTAAGAGAAAAAACAATACTTTTGTATCACTGGAGCAATAGGGTCTATTAAAGGATGGTGGATGATACATTTGGAATGGTAAGTTTGCATTTTGTTTGCTAAGCCGAGATGTTTGAAGAACGTCTATGAATCTTTGAGAAACAATACAATAATTTTAGTTTGGAAATGACATTTTGAAATGTGCATTTTGTTCCTTTTTTTCAAACAAAATTTATGTAGTACTTACGCTGTTCTAACACTATGGTGTACAGAAGAGGTGAGGTCGATTCTGCCAAGGACCTTAGATTCTAGAACAGTGACACAAACATGCTACACGAAGAATAAATTGAAGAGAGACAGGTCAGAGACAGAGTGGTCAGTTAGAAAGTGGCTACAATAATCTATTATAAAACTATGAGGTTTTTACCAAATACAGTTGAAAAGATGATCAGAAAGAGGAGATGGGTTTTAGCTTCATAGGGAAACATCAGCTACATCTCTTAGTGAGTTGTTTGGTGGGGGAGTGAGGAGGTGAGTACAGAAACGTGATCTAGTAAATACCCCAGGCCTCTTTGCTTGAAAGTGATGAGAGTTATGGTGATGGCCAATTTAATGTGTCAACTTGACTGGTCCATAAAATAAACAAATATTTGACTAAACATTATTATCTGGGTATGCTTGTGGGGGGTTTTCTGTATGAGACTGAGTATAACACATTTCCCTCTCCAGTATGAGTGGGCATCCTCATTCTTCTGTTGAGGGCCTGAATGGAACACAATGTGGGTGAAGGAAAAATTTACTCTCTCTGCCTCATTGTCTGTGCATTGGCACATGGGTCTTCTCTTGCCCTCAGACTATGACTTATGAAATTCTCAGGACTTTGGACTTGGACTAGAATTTACAGTCTAAGTCCTTCTGTATCCCAAGCCCTAAAACTCAGATCGAAACTCTACCACCAGCTCTCCTGAGTCTCCAGCTTGCAGATGGCATATCAAGGGACAAATGAATGTCATGTCTCTCCTGGTGTGTTCATTGAAAGAAGAAAAATATATCCTGTAGCATTCTGCCAAATTGTATAACTTGCAGATAATCATTAGGAAACACCAGACCAACTTCAATGAGGGGCATTTTACAAAGTAATAGCCATGTATTCTTCAAAAACGTCAAGGGCATGAAAGGCAAAAAAAAAAAAAAAAAAAAAAAAAAAAAAAAAAAAGTCTGAAGAAATGAGCACATACTCCTGCATATTTTCTACAACTCTGAAATTATGTCAAACTAAAATAATAATAAAAAATGGGCAGGGGAAGGAAAACACAAAAATGAGATTAAAAAGAAGAAAACTTCCAAGAAAGAATATATAAATATTCTGTTGAGAATAAGGTGATAAAGCAAGATCTGTCTGAATTTATTTTTCTGAAATTTGTTAAAATAGAAATTCAAACCCCAAAACTCTTTTTGCTTGACACAGTTAGTTATCATCTAAATACATAGAGTGTGGATAAAAAATAAGTTCTACCAAGAGCAATGACTTCTGGTACTTAGCTTAGAAGCTGAACTCAGGAATCAAGCCAGTTTCCCCAAAAGTAAATTGGACATATTTTTTCTTCTCTGTAATCTATTTCTAAAGATTTCAAGATCTCTGCATAGCAACATATATGGTATGTTACCGAGTCTGTAATATTAAAGCTTCTACTCTAAAAAATAGCACACAATAGGAATGCTGAGCTCTTATATCAACAAAGCCATAACCCAAAGGAGGTAATAAACAGTTTCTATTTTCCAAAGCTAGATCAGTGTTTGAGGATTTCTTCTTTAGAACATTTGAAGTAAAAATGTGTTTTTATTAGTGAAAGCATTAACGTGTTAAATATCATGATGAAAATTAGAAATTCTCAATTTTAAATTTACTAAGTTTGGAAAACCTAAACTATTTTTGAATACTTACTATTTCCTTAAGAATCTAAGCAAGTCAGATGCTCAATCCCTCAACAGACCTACATCTCGAAGTTGGCTTTGAAGGCTTTCTATTTTCCTGATGATAATGAATCTTAAGGACAACAGAATCTTACCTGTAGAATCATGTCCTCAGCTTTGTATGGACTTTTATGAGAAGTCACAATCAGAGCCTAAAATGGCAGTGATCTGAGATTTCTGTCAAACTCCTATGTTATGAGACATTTTCTATTTACTCTCTAATATACGTTTGTTGGCTGTCTAGAAGTGGGACAATGCTTGTATTGAGATTTGCTTGTATTTTAATATAGTAATGAGTTTACTGGGGAGTAGTTAACTCTCATTTGTATTAAACATCACTGAAAACTACCAAAAAAGAGTCAGGGAGATGAACACTACTAAGTGGGCTTCCTTGCTGATCTGGTGCATAAGATTGCTTAGAGAACAACTTTGAATGGTGTTTAAATCCATGCACAGTGGGTAGAAAGGAAACATATACTGAAAAATGACTTCTAAGTAGAGTTAAAAATAAGCAAATCACAATAGCTGCAGTCTATTTCTGTTTCAACTGATTTAAGCAATTAGTTTCACCAATTGAAAAGGCAGTGTGAGATGGAAGAGGAGACTTAAAAAAACAAAAACAAAAACCTAGGTTTGCTTCTTTGTAAGAAATAGCCAGCTTTTCAGTAGGGCAAGTAAGAAAAGAAACAGCATGTAGAAATCACTGCTAAGGAGAGTCTTGGTCAGATGAGCAGAAGTAAATGTTAAATCACTGCAGGGGAGAGGAGCATACAAGCTTGTACGGCTCTCTCTATTTATTTCCTTCTACACCAGAGCAGAGAATAATCCTCAGGGACGAGTATTCATGAAGCAGATTTCAGAGAAAATGGACCAAAGTCCATGCGGCCTACTGACCCAAATCTTCAGCCTGGCCCTCACTCAAATTGCCCTTCAACAGCCAGCCCCAAGAAGTCATGCTGCATTTTAAAGGTGGGTCAAATTTTTTTTAAGTTTACAAAGAAACCAGCATATGACCTATGAATAGATACTGAAAGAAAACAGAGGAAAGAAACATTAAAAGAGAAGAGGGGTAGGTGGGAGACAAGATATACACCAGAAAAATTACATATCAGAAAAACGATCTCGCAGATGTGTGGCTAAATGATGTAAGAAATCAATGAAATTAATGAAAATATGATCTGCCCAAAATAAAAACTCGAAGAAAACATACAAAGATACATAAGAGAAAGTGACAGAAGAGTTCGGAAAGTAATGGAAAATAAAATGACCATAGAAATGATGTTCACATAGCTGCAGCAAACAAGGGAAAATAGACAGCTTTGAATAGTCAAGGGCATGGAAGAGTAATCAGAAAAACCATAGAAATAAAAAAATGAAAATCAACAGAGCTACAAACAACTTAGAGAAGATGGATGTGGGTGACGGATGACTCAACACAACATTATCATGATGGCTATGCTTCATGAAGAAAGGAGAGTTGAAACAAACACATTTGAAAGCAAAATAATAAAATTAACAATCTCCTGAAATAGAAAAACACACTCCCTCTCTTTATCACCCCAAAACCAAAAAAAAAAAAAAAAAAAAAAAAAAAATCAAGTAAAAAGGAGGAATGGGTGTAGGGGTTCCAAGACCATACTCGGACTCAATGGCTCACTGCAAAGCTACAGAGAACTAAGAAAATCTGTCTTATTCACTGTTATGGATTGTTACAGTGAAAGGAGACAAATAAACCTTCCTACTTGATGATTAAATGCCAACATGAGCAGAGGAAAGCTGTCCCCAAGGCAGAGGCCAGGAGACACCGGTGTCAGCTCCCCGTGGAGCTGTGTTGGGAGAATCTAATTCTCCCAGTAATACTCTGTATGTGTGCTAACACATACGGAGTACTGCCAACCAGCAAAGCTCACCTAAGCCTTAGTGTCCAGGCCTTTTATGGAGGGAGAGAAGGGGTGTCATTCACATTAACATGACTGACTGTTGCCATGGCTGAACTATAGACTCTCATCCCTCCACGGGTTACTCTTACCTCCTGGCCCAAGACTCATACCATAAATCACATTGTTAGCATAGTCAACACAGCATGGGCCTAGGCCCTCAGGTAAACAGACACTCTTATCAGAGAAGATATTCTGAAGATTTAGAGGTCACTTCTCAAGAGTCAGAAGGGACACATTTTCTGGGGACTGTGTGGGTGTGGACAGTGATAATTTGTCACTGTATAGGGGAAAAAATCAAGCTGAACTTAGATGTTCACACAGGGTTAGAAGATTGTAGAAATATGTCTAAAGAGTACTCAAAAAAAGGAAGGAAGAAAGGAAGGAAGGAAGGAAGGAAGGAAGGAAGGAAGGAAGGAAGGAAGGAAGGAAGGAAGGAAGGAAGGAAGGGAAATGGGGATTCAGAATATACAAAACAAGCTAATCATCAAGTATGAAGGTTTATCTTTAGACAGAAGAGAAATCAGTAACATTAACACCCTCAAGTTCTTTCCTAAACAATTATGGTAATTATGGTTATAGAGAATTAAAGCATATATATAAACAGTGATGTTACAGAAAAAAAAAATTAAGATAGGGAAAGGTAAAGTGATATAATAGATATGCTTATTTCCTGTTCTTTCGTGGCTGGTGATCAATGGCTAGAATTAGAAAATTAACAGTGTGTAAACATTTAAGTCTGATAAATTTAATAATAGAAATTTAAAATATTACTTAAAGGTATAGATGTCAACATTAGTCATCATAATTTTTAAAAAATAAAGTCTAAATTTTAAGTTTTCAGCAGAAAAAACACATGCAACACTCATGACAATAGCGGAAACTATAGTAAAAGGTAAAAAACCAAGGAAACAGCCAAGGCAAAAAGCATATAATAAGAGAGCCGAATCTAGACATCTTATCAAGAAATATGAAAGTGGTAAACATGCGAAAATGTGAGAACTATGACGCACAAAAATGCAAATAAAAATAAAGAATTTTGAAAACAGGCAAATTTGGAAGCAAAATGAAAGACAGAATTTCATACTGAAATAGAAATTATTTTTTAAAAACTTAGAATTTTGTGTACTAAACAGAATCGAAATTTATCAAACACTATCTATAGGAATTAGATTGGAGAAATTAAAAGAAACTTATAATGGCATTAGAATTTTAACTCGCCACTAAATTTATTAGTTACATGTTAAACCCTAGCACTTGGAAACAGGCATAACATCGTATTTTAAGTGCTTATGTACAATTTACAAAAAATGATTATACATTATGGCACAAAGTGAATTTAGATAGATTTCAAAACATAGAAGTGGTACAGATAAAAATCTGCACTAAAAAAGCAAAAATAGTAGCATTTAGAAATTCCAAGATAGACACAAATATAAAGAAAAAGACAGATAAATTTCACTGCAATTTTTTTTTAGGCAGAGAAGTATACCAAAAATACAGTGAAAATAAAAGCAGTAAAAAAAAAAAAAAAAAAAAAAAAAAAAAAAAAGATATATTTACAACAAATATGATAATGTTCTAATAATTTTAATGCAGGAGAATAAAGAATCAAAGAATGTGGACAACTGAAAAATAAAGATGCTCATGAGTGTAAGTGGATATTCAACTAATAACAGTAACTTTTTTATCCTAGCAGCTTGAGAAATATCAAAAGAATGAAACTATACAATCTGGATATTCTGTTATATAGTCTCTGCAGTTGTAAAAATCCAGAAGTTTTTTAATCTGTATATTTTATGTGTAAATATCTCAATTAAATCTTAAATAAAAGAAATAGATTGGTTCATATATTTTATTGCCACTTAGAATAAATAATGGAAAGAAACAGGTGTGTGTGTGTGTGTGTGTGTGATGTGTGTATGTGTGTATGTGTGTGTAGACAGTTTCTGGACGGACATATAAGAAACAATAAATGGTGATTATCTCCTAGGTCAGAAAATGTTCTTGGCAGTAGGGTTTATTGTATAAATTCACAGACAGTTTGGATTGTTGCACACATATTTTTTAAATAGTCAAAATGTAAATAATATACAGCACTACTTGTGATCAGCAGTGCCCAGTGCTACAGATGTCTGAAGTCAAGAACTGAAAAATGAATTCCAGGACTTACCTCAGTGTCAATGTGGCCTTCAGCATGTTGGGGCAGGGGCTTCCTCAGATGGCAAAAAATCAAATGACCATAATCTGAGAAATGAATAAGACACTGAGTGTAGATTACTCTTTAAAAATTAAGGTGGTAGCTTGCTATCCCAATCTCTTTTCTTATTTGAGTATATGTTGTGTTTTTATTTGCCCCTGACTTGCAGTGATTCCATTTTCTAAAGGAAAAATGTTTGTGTGTGTATGCGTGTGTGTTTAGCAGTCACTGATTAACTGGGCGAGTCTGGGTTGCTTGCACAACAAGAAGTCTGTGCTAACAAAGGATTTACGGTGGCAGGCTTGGGCCATGAGTTATCAGCTTGATCTCTGGAAGGACTGGAGAATTAAGGTCAACCATACAGCCATGCCTAGGTCACGAAACCCCAGTAAAACTCTGGACAGCGAGGCTCATGTGAGCTTCTCGTATTGGCAACACTGCATGCATGTTGTCACATATTGTGGTAGGGGAAACATGCGCATCTGCACAACCCCCCTGGGAGAGGACACCTGGAAGCTTAAGTCTAGTGTCTCTCAGACTCTAGACATTTGCTTCTTTTCAACTTACCATGATATAATGATTTTTGATTTTTGTGACTCCTTCAAGCAAAGCACTGACCTGAGGGGGAATCGGGAACCACCAAATGACCTCCCATACTATTCAAAACTCTGGTCAGTTTATTGACGTTAACTTCTCATTTATAAATGCAAAGGAATGGCTAAAATTAGGCTATTTGCTAACTTTTAAATTATCGGAAACCTAAAACAAACAACTTAAGTGTCTTTTAAGAAAAAGGAAGTGCTTAGAAGGGATTGTTTCTAGAATGAATATCTGAATAAAAATATTCACAGACAAGGGGAGTAAATCTTAAATATAAACTAATAATGAAAAAAGAATTTAGCGTTTGCTTTCTAAGAACTCAATATTTTATGATAAATATTTCAGAGTAGTAAGGCCTACCACTGTTGAACTGTTTGCTATATTTCTAGTTTCTAGTATGTCATCCATACATAATGCTTTCTGAATCAAATGATTGAAAATAATTTTAATTGATACCAAAGAAATTTAAAGATATTTACAAAAGATATTTAACTGATACTTTACGTAATTTCCTCAGTTTCTACTAATTTCTTTTAACTGTGGCTAACTGTGAGTGTCCTCACCAAGACACAAATAACTTGAAAGGTTATTTCTTCGAAAACCCAAATCAGAGCTCCCTCACCGCATTAAGCCCATGACTGAGGTAAACCTTGCATCCAGAATCCTTCCTCAGTATTGTCCAACGTTTTCTCCCAGTGACCTTCCAATCTGACCTTTGTTTGCTTCTCCTCGTCCCCTTATTTATCGGTTTGACTGCATATAGCTGAACATTAACTAGGGACAATATTCTAGTCATTTCTTAATTGGATAGTTGGTTTCATGCAAATCGTTTGAGGCATAGTATTTCTTCTAAATCCACAATGCTCAGCTCTTTAGCTTGTATTCTGCTTATGAATAATACTAATTCGCTATAATCCGAATGTACTGTGAAAGGCAGCACAGTGGAGTGGAGAGAATTGCTGTAGTGTCTGAGAACAGGATTTTGTTTCTGATTAGTGTGGCGGAAATGAAGATCTCTATTGTTTTTTATCTGAAATACAACACACACACACACACACACACATGCATACAATGGGTGTGCAGGTACACCACCTGCTCTGCTTATATAACTGGGTTGTTCTGGGGACAGTGCGTCCACACAGGAGGAAAGACTCATCTTCTCTGAAAAGATAAGGCGACAGGTTTTAGTTTTACATCAGTCTGGTATACGTTCAGGTCCACTTTTCTTGTTTCTTGCGCCGCCTTCTATGTCAAATATTTCCACTTATTTTTGCATGTTCCCAGCATCCCCCTTGTTTAAGACCCAGCTTAGATGTGTCAAACGCCCTCATAATTAGGCTTTCTTTCCTATATTTACGCTGCCAAACAAGAATATGTCTAACTCATCTTGATGTAGCCCTTTAGGAATTTATAGCCTAGAATTCTGCACATTATAAACGGCCCATAAAGATTTGTTGACTTGAAGTAAATTAAAGTTAGATTAATAGAATTTTTTCTGAAGATGCATTTCTATTTGGAAATAAATTATTTAGAATCCATTATATACTCTTCAAAGAGCAATAAAAAAAATCATTTCTGTACAAGAAAAAAAAAAAATCCCTGAAAGCTTTGGATAAATGGCTACTCACTGTCCTTCAAAGAAAAGTCTGCAGAGACTTAATCATTACACTCCCAAAGATTTTCAAACTTATATAGCAAGAATTTTTCTTTAACTTAGTCATTTATTGCCAACTCAAGGGGGCTTTATCAGAAGGAGAGTACAAACTTAAATCTGTTATTTTCCCATGATATTTTGACAGCTTAGAGACAATGTATTCTTTCCTCTAGACTATAATTTCTGTGTTCAAAATATTAAAGAAATTAACCTTGGTTAGGATCTTATGATTTGAGGCCTCCAGCGATTTGTCACTCGTATTGTCAGAGTTTGGGTGCTATGTTAATAGAGGGATTTATTTTTCTCGTTTAATGAAGTCTGTTTTATTTTAAATGATTTCTCAAGGACATAATTTTAACTCATGGGATTGCTAGGCAATTCACTTTTCTATGAGTAATTTCTAAATTGGTTTTTAAAATTTATTATATGCAGGGGGAAATGGTTTGAAAACTTTATAATAAATGTAATATATGCCAAAAGTATACTCTTGTGAGAGCAGATATGTCTGGTTTTTAGCCATGGTAGTTCATTTTGAATCTTCATAAATCCACAGGCATTATAATCAGATTCTATTATAGCCGAACATAAAAATAAATATGAAAGCTAAAAATATTAGGATGTTAAGTATCAAGACAGAATCTAGAAAAAAATACACTCTTGTATATGAGTAAAAAGAAGAATATCTTGTCCAGCATAAGAACATTAGAAGTGCTATGTCCTGTTAATCTAATGTATTGGGCAACTATAGTAGATTTACTGTGACCTGTTCTCTTCATAGTTATGAAGAAAATCAATGACACTCTAATATGAGTATAAGAATAATACTTTCTTTTATACCAGAAGTATGGTAAATGTGTAAGGTCTATCAGTTGTCAGTATGTGGATATTTATGGAAGTGAGTATGCTATGGCTTCCCGTTTCAGTCTGAAAGAGGACAAGGAGAGCCTAGGAACAAGACAGGTCAAGATATTGGGATGTCAGAGTTTCATCTGCAATCCCATCTTCATTTTGATTACGTCATTTGGGAAACTGTGACTTTCATTCACAAGAATTGATGTCCCTGTTGAGAAACTGTCATCTACCTATCTGATTGTTACCCAGAGTGGAAATAAAATGTTTCATTCACACAGAGCATTTATTGAAACAGATTAGGCTAACAATGTTTGAAAACAGACTGGTTCCACACATGCCAAATATTGCTGTTCCCTCATTAGGATGATATCTCACTGCTAAAGGCCAAGTAAATATCATCTAAGGCCTTCTTTGAAATTTCAGTTTTTACGTTTTGTTTCAGAATCATTTAAAGTAACTGAAAATAACAGGCCCCTCAAAACAGATGCCAAAGTCCTTGCTAGAAGTTAAATTTTGTCGGCAGTTTTCCAAGAAACTTTCAATACCTTTGAGGAAAGCTTACATTTTTTATTTGCTTACACTTGATAAAACTATGGCTTTGGTTGATTTGTATTAACAAGTGTGTGATACCTTTTACTTGTGTAAATAATCTAATGTTTATCCATGCTTTTTTTTGTGTATCCTTATCCTTTCTGTCTGCATTTAGGTCACATATGCAATGCACTGAATGAATGACTCTACCTCGACCTCCCCCAAAAAAAGAAAAGAAAAATAGTCACGTGTATTTACTTTACTGTCTATATTTTTGCATATTTCAATGGTTCCTGAGAGCTATTAATGAAGCAAATGACATTAAAAATTAAAATATAAACAGTCATAATGGCAATGTATGAAATTTTGGAAATGTGTCAGTGATAGGCTTTGTGATAGGAATGTGAAGAATAATTAATCCTCTAGTAAAAAAAGAGAAGAAACTTGAAAACACTTTGATACTACATCAATGGAGTTTCATAGAATCGAGGATCTAGCCTTTTCATTTGAAGATTGAGGCAATTCAGGTGTTAAAGTGGGCAAAACATAAATATAATCAAGTTTGGGTCGATTCATAGTCATTCCATACAAAAATAGCCAGTGTATTAATTTGGATATATGTATCCTTATTCGGGTAGTGTAAATTGAAAACAACTAATAAGTTCATAAGGATACTATATGATAAATAGATGTCTATTATTTTAATACGTTGAGGAAATAGGTCTTAAAGATCATTCCATACAAACATCTTCCCTTAGAAAATATCATTTAGTAAATCATTCTAGACCAATGAAAGAATAGATCACCTCAGCTGAACAGCCATAGCTCTCTGCTATCTCTGTAGTGCTAGTTGTTTTAAAGTAGCAAAAATTAGTAAATACTGACCATTTATAATGTGTAAGGCAGTGCCATATGTTTGATGTAAGTTATTTCATTACATCTTTGCTATATACCATGCTATATACTTGGTGAAGTGATGCTTGGGGAGATCACAGTTTGACCAAGGAAACACAGAACAGGTCTGCTGACTAGGTGGTTTGGTCCGAGATCACTGGTTCTAATGAGCTGAGCTATATTTGTTTGTATCCCTGTGCATGATTCCCCCAATAATATATTGATTCCAAAACAATGAGAAATAGAGAAAAATACATAGTAACTGAATGCTGACATTCTATCACTACAACGAAATAAAACACAAACTAAAAACGGATAATCCAATTATTTTGAAACATGATGGGTTCTATTCTGAATCACAGTAGAAAGCATTTAGTTTTTTTTTTTTTTTTGTCCACTGCTATACAACATGACCCACATACTACAGCCATTAATACATATTTGTTTAATAAATGATTATCAATAAAGGAGAGAAAGAGAGAGGAGAGGGAGAAAACAGAAAAGGAAAGGGAGAGCCAGAAGAAGGAGAAAACTGGAGGAGAGGGAATAAAATAGGAAGCACAAAGAATAACTGGAGGAGTAATTTGCAATTGTTGAAAGATAAGCCAATTGATTTCCAGGAATTAGAATTCACCTATTTAGTTAATATATTCTTATTATAGCACCTGCAGTTTCTCACACTGTATTAGGCAGGAAACATTCAAGGGTGAGCTAGATAAAGAACCCTCTTCCCTCAGAGAGATTAGAAATTAGGGGGAGAAGTGAGAAATCGTGAACAATTACCATTAAGATGCGAAAGCGGACGTACAAAATTCTAAGGAGCACAAAACAACAGCAACCACACTGGGCTTCTTGGGAAACAGAAACCGATAATTCTTTGCAGAAAAGGTAACTTTTAAGACTAAAGCTATGGAATGATAAGAATGACGTTTTAAGCACTTCGCAACAGAATAAAAAGAGAACTGCTCAAGAAGTATCTGACTGTTTCAGGGTTTTCAAATATAAAAATGTCCTCTTCCTAGGTGAGTCAGAAGTAGTTCCCACATAGCATTGTTTAATTCGAAAGTCCATGTAGATGCAAAGGCATTGCGAACAAATATAATTATGACTGTGGGACTACCTGCTTAGTTTCCTCTCTCCCATCTCTTTCTCCATCCTTCCCACCCAAATATGCATCAGTTCGAATCTGTTCTGCTGTTGATTGGACTTTCTTTCTGACATGAGTGTATAAAGTCTGTTTTCGTACACAAATGATTTCAAGGAAATTCTCTATCTTCAGCTGTGAAACCGACTGATGTTACAGTATTCAGATAACATCTCTTTTGGCAGTAGTATTTATTATTTCAAAGCAGATAAAAAAAATATATTAAGAAAGTTATAAAATAATCTTTTTTGATAATCTCAAAAGAAAGAAATATGCAGTATAGCAAAATATGTGGAGTTAATATATAATATTAAAATATGCTTTTGCATACCAAATTATTTCAAAATACTTACCTATGAAATATTAGGTTATATTCATCATTATCAAAAACTCTTAACATTAAGCATTTTGCATGAATATTTTCTGGTTTTCAATGCTGTGCGAATGCTCTGTCCTTTGAATTCCCATGCCACTAATAGTATGTTTTCTTGACATATTTTTTATCCCTTTTATTCCAATAGATGATGTTGCTTGAAGGCAAATATCTGTACCCAACTCTGCCTCTGTTACTGTTGTCTCAGTAATCTGCGATAGTGTACTAATATAACTGAAATGCAATTATCTTGTACTTTTAAAAGATTCTCTACTATTTATGTAGACTTGGCAATATTTGAAAACTACAGAACAAAGGATGATGATCCCGCCAAAATATCTCTTACATAAATGATGTGAGGAAAGAAGTTGGAACCATCTGAGGAAAGGTGTAACACATATGTAAATGTACTCGGAAGGGGACACAGGGACTGAGTGTGCGTAATAGGAAACGCGTGGGTCCCTTCTGCTGCAGTGAACATCTCATGACACGATGGCTTGCTGCGCTCTTGCAAAGAGACATGTCTGAAGCAATGGAACCCACATTGTGGAATTTTTACCTTCAGAGTCTCAAACACCAACCCTTCTTACTTCCAAAACCCAGGCAAGTTAATTCTCTGATAAAATCTGAGAAAACAAGAAAGTAAACGTGTCACTCTTAAGACTTGATACCAGCGAGTCAGTGGGCTTCTGATACATCCCGCTGAATTCTCCTCTGAGAACTTTTCAAACAAATTACTACTAGTTTGTTTTACAACTAGCTAGCTAAATTTTCATAACTTTTTTTTTTTTTTTTTTTTTTTTTTTGGCTGGGGTTTGTTTAAAGTGCACAGCTGCTAACTGACAGTGTCAGGAGGGGCCTGGAACTTCTCACTTGCCTGGGGTTGCACACCCACGTGGCCTTTGAGACTGCTTCAAAGACTCATTGGGAAAAGAATTCTGATGGCATCATTTTGTTGAGAAAAACAATAACAACACACACACGCAAAAGGTAAGGTAAAAGAATGACAATATCTACACCAACAAACACTTCATACTTATTTCCCTGTCTTTTTCTGTAAAAAAAAAAAAAGTACAGTTCTTTAAAATTTAACATTATTTTCAAATGAGATGATTCTATTTAGATACTAGGTAATGTGGTTCACTCATGCTGAAAATGTTGGATGCATTTTAAGAGTTATCCCATGAAAACTAAAAAGGTCTTTCAAGGGATTCAGTAAAAGAGAGTATGTTTAAAAGGCTTTATAAAAATTTAAACCCGCTAAAGAAAGCACTTGCAACATCTGTTATCTTTAGTATACAATATTTTAAAGTCTTTAAGTCCATATGCCAGGATAATACCGGAAAAACTAAATTCTAAAGTACTCTTATTTAATAATAGGGTAAGAATAGTGAAGTACACCTGGACACAATTTAAAAGGCAATAATTTCTCAATTCTAATGAATATATACAACAATAATTAAATCTGCTTTCGTAAGGTAGGCTCAAAGCTTCGATTTCTGGTTGGTTTATTTTGTTTTGCAAATAAAAGATCAAGAAAGAAAAGAGTGGTCCTGTAACAGATATATGACACTATAATAGTCTCATCAATAAAATAATTAATTCAAATTGGCAAGCAATGAATAATTTTGAGAATAAAAAGATCATCATAATAGCTGGATTAATAAAGAGACTTAGTTCTAATGATCTATTTTGCAGTCAGAAATTTTATTTGCAGGGTGAAAATGATATAGATGTATTCAAATATTTTCTAATCATTGAAAAAAAATTAAAAGTAACTAAAAGAGCACTAGACATGCTCAAAAATCAGTATTTATATTTTGCCGATAAAAAGAAAAAGGTAAAGTTAGGAGAGGTATGAGAATCAGTTGAGCCTGTCTTAGCCAGGAGAGGAAGATCTGGCTTGGGATATTAAAATAGTTTATTCTCCAGGGCCTGAAAAAAAAAAAATCCATGCTAACATGCACTCTGTATTTATTATATACTCTGGGGTTTGTTTTGAAGTGAAGAAATCTGGTAGCATCCAGCTAGGCTTCATTCCTTATCCATATTGGGGAACCCAAGACTACCTTCAGGCTCAATGATTCCCTAGAAGGTTTTTGCACTCAGAAAAGCTATTATACTCAACAATAAGGTGCAAGGATCTAGATTAAAATCAACACAGGCACTTAGCTTTTGCATGAGTGACCTCAGCTACCTGGACTCCAGACCCCACCCTGCCCAAGAACGAAATCAGCTGTTCAGGTTGTTAGCATAAACTTTATGATCAAACTGGTACTCTGTGGCCACTGCCTGAGGCACAGGAAAACATACTTATCCAGTAGAATATCCCAAGGCTCAGAGTGTATGTCTCAGGGGCCTGCCAAAGGCCAGTGCTCAAGACAGCTCTTCCTTGGCAATGCACCGGGTCAACCGAGAATTGTTAAATTAACCCTTTCCTGCATGGCAGTCCACTAACATATCCCAACTCTTTGTGGCGGAGACAACATTTATCACCTCACCGTTGCTACAGGTCGACGATCCAGGGGACGATTCTCTGAACCTCTGCTTCAGTCTCTCACAGGTGGCCACATGTTGGCCAGAGATATAGTTATCTAGGGTTCACTGGGCAAGGATGTACTTCCAAAGCACACTCGTGAGTTTATGAGGAAGATTCCTCTCCTTGTGGACTCTTGGACCGAGAACTTCAATTCCTTACTGACGCTGGCCAGGGACAACCCCTGGCACCTGAGCCTCTCCAGCAAGATAGCTTGATGCCTCAAAGAGAGCAAGCCAAGGAGCCAACAGAAAGATGAAGAGAGTGACAGGAAGAAAAAGGACACTGATGAGGTATGTCATAGTCTTTCTAACCTGATCTTGGAAGTGACATCCCATCAATTTTGCTGCCTATGTTCACTGGAAGCAAATGTAGGTCCAGTCCACATTAAGGGAAGAGAACAACTCAAAGGCTGGAAAACCAGGAGGTATGGATCATTGCCTACCATTATAGAAGGCTACCGCAATATCGACCATCAAGAGTTTTTACAAGAAATTCAGAGTAATTGGCAGAGCTACTCTGTGGGTATGGTATAATATGACAAGACGAAACTACTCAGGAATTGAGTCTAAACACAAAGAGGTTACAATCAGATCAGAAAATAACCGAAGATGCCCGCTCCTGACTAACACGTATCACTACTGCTTCTTAGCCTGTGCTTTGCCCATGAATAGGGTTACCCATGCTAACCCAGCTGTACTTTGTCTATCTTACACTCCATATAAAAAATTACTAAGATACCCAATAAAAATTGACTGCATCCCCGAGAGCATATGATCTAGAACAAATCTTTACTTCTTTGTGGTATTTGGCTGATGGGCATTGATATTAAGCTAAGACCTTTACATATATTGTTTTCTTTAAATCTCCAAAACACCATTAAGCATCTGCTATTAATATTTGGAGTTATGAAATAAGTATCTGAAGCTTAGAGAATTGAAATAACTCTCTCTACTGGCAAAGCTAAAAATTAAACCCAGAAAGTCTGTCTCTCGCATGAGCTTTAAACAACTCAATACATCATATCACTCTATTACTACCTCTTTGCTATATACTGTCAGAATAGTGCAAGAATATCTTTTTATACCCATCTCACCTTTAAATTCTAACACTCTGCTTGAAGGGGATAGATTGCTGTGTAAGTCTCTCTGTTGAGCAAATAAAAATGCAGTTAACCATACACATGCATTTTCTTTAAAATCACATGTTTATAAAATTGTACTTTCATCCCTGACTTCTATCCCGGACTTCTGAGTTGCTAATATCGCTCTGGCTTTTCCTTCCTGTTAACGTGAATATCTACAAGTGTTGTCCTTCTGTACGTAGCTTCTCACTACCACTGTCTCTGCTTCCAGTGCCTGAGTTCCTGGACGGTCCCCTTTCTCCCACCTCTGATTTTCTGGAATTGTGGTCGGCTTTGCTAATTTAATCCTGAGATGATGAAAACGCCTTTACAGGTGAGTCTTTGTTTCTTGCTTTTAAAGCTGGGTGAGAACAACTTTCAGGGCTTCTGGGGACTCTGTTTCCATGCGATGGCATGTGATGCCCACAGGCTCGCATCTCCATTCAGTGTCTCTTCCTGCCACGTTGTCTGAAGACAGTCTCTGGCTATCATTCCACCTATCTAATGATCTCTTTTGTCCAATATGATCCCCCACCCACCTTAAATGTGCCTGAGTCCTGGATGTGACATACCTAGGTATTGGATGACTTGGAAGAAATGTATTTCTGCTCTATAGTTTTAACAATAAATACACTATCTTTTACCCCAGCTTCTTTCTTACTCACAACGGTGCCAATGATAGCCTTGCTAACATATGTTGCTGAGACTGAAGTATCATTTTAAATGTTTTTCTTTATTGTAAAACCTATCTGTAATATGCTTTTGCATATTGCTGTCATTATTCCTAGGTCTGTCATTTACGGCTCTTTCAATGTGCTTTCTTCACTTTTCAACTCTGCAAAATCCTCACATATTCTTCCTACTGCAGTCAAAATCATCTATTAGCTCCCAAATGCATGCCTATATAGATTCATAAACATCTTTAAACCTTGCTCAAGCCCATTCATCTGTGAAGTCTCCTTTTAACCACCACCTGTTTCTAATGATCTTACCTTCTGAGTATCTAAAACACAATTATCTATATCCTATGTGGAATTGGAATTGGGCATTTTATGTTTACATGCTTTACCCAAACTAGATTTTAAACCCAGCACACAGAACACATTGTGAAGACCCTTGAAAATGACTTCTTAAGCAAGAAAAAAAAAAATAAAAAAAATAAAATTATGCACTGAAAGAAATAACTCAGTGGGTTATTTGCGAATAGGTAGGTTTCATGTTTGCTAACACTAGTTCTCCCACAAGAAGATCTAAGGCAAACAGAGTGGAAATGGGTTATTTCAGAAGTGATTTGTGAACACTGGTAGGGGCACAGGGCAATGAAACAGAAAAGGGAAGAATCCAATAAAAGTTGTGAGCAAATGGTGAAGGATTAAAGAAATACAAATTAGTAGTTCATAGATGGTCACACAGATATGGAGCATGGCATAAGGAATGCAGTCAGCAGTCACGTAACGGCTAGGTGGAGAGCCAGAGGAGTGATGGAGTAAGCGGGGGATTGTTTCTTATACTGTGTAAATATCGAACCAACGTACTGTGTACTTGAAACTAAGAATAAAACAAAATGCTAGAAAAAAAGAAAAAAGGTTGCAAGCAAGATACGCCTGTGAGCAAATGCAGCTCAATCTTGCTAAAGAATTCTGGGAAACAATTTAACATACGGGCCCAAGACATATCAAATGAGGGGTAGGAGGAGGATTTTCCCCCACCACCTCACATCTGTCATTAGTTGAAGGCAGATTCCATAGGGCATTCAATTCTAGCATTTTCAGCCTGCACTTCTAGGGTGCATCAGCAGAGTGCACATAAAAGGCCCTGAGGGGAAAAAGTTGTGATTATGGCAGTTGGAATTTTGATCAGGCATCATGGAAATTGTAAGCGCGAGGGGGGGATAGAAGGGTACGAACAGCAACTGCTGTTGAGGATGAAGAAATCTGGGAATACCTGCATTAGGTGGTATTAATTTGCTGTAGCTGTGGGAAAGTACACCTGGAATGTGACTGTAATAATAAAACCATTTTACTGATAATTTTCCAAATACTCTTTTTGATAAAGACTTGTTACCAGTTAACATTTTAAGCGAGAATTCTGGAAAAACAGGTATAAAATTGGAAATTACAATCACTGTGTCTTCATCGCTTCATGCGAGATGATGCTCCATACTCGTGCTATCTAAAGTGTGGTCTGCAAAGTGTGTTACTAAGTCATCATAGTAAGAGAAGCTTGTGTTATAATTGAAATCAACTAGACCAATAGTGTACTGCTCAGGTCAGGTGAGATTTCAATTTATATTCTGGCACAGGTTTTTTTTATCTCCAATAATTAGGAACAAAGGATTTGTGGACAAGCTATTTTGAGAAGTATAAATTCACGAATCATTTTGTTCCCCTATGTAATTGTATACTATTAAAAGCATACCAAATTCTATTGCTCTGCTTATATCTGCAACAAGTAGGCCTTGGATATAATTCAATTTTCCATGTAAACTCTTCAATAGAAAAAAATTGGATGGGCCAATTGAGTTAAATGTTATAGTTAATTTATTGGTTTTATGTTTCCTCTAGATTAATAAATCATCCCTCTGATTTATACATCAATACTGTGTGAGTTTTTATTAGTAGGTCAGACTCCCAAGAGACTTTGTTATCTGCAGGTGTGTTGATGAAATTGAACTTCTGGACATCCAGCACTTATCCCCAGACCCTGACACATGGTTTCCAGCTTGCGAGACAGTGTCTGGGAGGTCAGTGTGCCTCCGTGTGCAACAGTCCAGGACCTTAAATGACAGTTCAATGGCAGGATTCTTCCTTCCTCTAGAATCTAGTTTATCACACGAATTTGTGGAGGTTTACTGACCATGGTTATACATGCTCAAAGTACCAGTTACAATTTGCTTAAAGTACTGTTGATTTTCAAATAAGGAAATCAATACCCATAAGATGGCATTATGGGCCAAGAAAATGTTAGTTATAGAAAGTAAGAGACCAAGGATTCTTAAACCCATTCCAATACTTTACTTTTATCAAACAAAATCCTCCAGGGGAAAAAAAAAAAATATATATATATATATATAGATATATAGATATAGATACATATCTATATCTATATCTATATATCTATATATGTCTGTGTGTGTATGTGTGCGTGTATATACACATACATACATGTGTGTGTATATATACATAAATATACATACATATATATTATATATACACATATATACATACATATATACATATTTATATATACATATATAAATATGTGCATATGGTATACATATATGTAAAGAAGTATATATATATGTGTATGTATATATATATATATATATAGTAACTGCTAATATTCAGTTTCTAGCTTTTATATGAGTAAATACTTTACTATCTATAAGTGAATCAGACATTCAAAGTGATGTTATCGTAATTGGCCCCATGACTGAAAGATTAAGAAAAAGAAAAAACTAACATAAATATGCATAGGAATTTAGGCTTACTCTTATTTCTCTACCTAGAAATCAGCCAAAAGAGTTGCCCAATGTAGTATGTTCATTTTAATGAATGAATAGCAGTAAACTTTCATGCACATTTCTGTGATAGCATCCCTTTTTATCAGGAATAAGCCCTATTTAAAAAGATGCATCATTTAATCATAAAAGTTTACAAGTACTGAAAAATATTATTTCAATTATCTTCTTTTAAAAATGGAAGAAAGAAAAAAAAATCTAACATGCAGTGTATATTCCTCATTTATAGCTTTTCGGAAGATACTTGGGGATTCAGGTTTCGTGTTCATAGACCAGATAACCCAGAAGATAAGACGCCTTTTGAGAGTATGGGAATACATTGAGTTGAGAGTATAGAAAGTTAATTTAGACTTCTCGATAAATCACTGATTCTCTGTTTCCTAATTTGTAAAATAAGGTGCTGAGAAAAATAATATTTTATAATCCTTCGTAGATCTAACATGCTGTAATTTGGATTGAGTCTCTGTTAATATGGATGTGACTATCAAGGGAGAGAATGTGAAGTGAATAAATAACCTCAGAGCGTTCTGTGTCAGTTCTATGGTGCAAAGCTAATGGGATACGTGCTAATGGATGAGCACTGAGTAATGCAAAAATGTCAGAATTGTGAAACTAAGTGTGTGTAACATCTGCCCTCAATAATGGAAATCGGCAAGTAAAACCATGCTCAACAAGGTATATAGGAAAGCAGTGTGTAGTTATTACATTTGAAGAACATTTCCAACTGGAGGCATTGACCAAGAGAACAGGAAGAGAGAATGATTTGTTCATCATTAGGAGCCATTTAACACTGGCAGCTGAGAAAAGTTGAACCCCATATCTAATGTTTTCCTGTGCTATGCTACTTACCAATGCCGGCCATTGCTTATTTGATGTCTCACTTGATTTATGTACCTGTTTTCAACGTTTTCCTTTTTCCTTTTTTTTTTTTTTTTTTTTTGCCAAATTAGAAACTCTGAGCAAAGGCACTGTGTTTTTCTCATCTTCATTACAATGCCACACATTGTGGTATTTCTCACAGGGCTAGTACTCAAAAAATGTGTATAATTTAACTATTAGGAGGTCCCAGAAGCCACTTTGGAGCCTTTGATATTATTAATTGGGGGGGGGGGCTAAGAGAAAGAAACCACATAAAGCCATGTGAGGCGCAGACTGTAAATTTCCTTGAATTATGAAATCTCCCCATGGCATTGGGTCACGGGCATGGTATAGAAGTGGCACTATGCCTTCCGGGACTATGAAACGCATGTCCGTTTGGTGCCACATGAAGGGTACCAGAGCAGCCTGAACGAGTGAGGTGACCTTCAGAATAGAGGCTGTGAAAAACTAACAGAAAAAATAAAATAAACCGAAATGAAAAATTTAGAGGCTATATACCTGGGTCCCTGAGAATTTTGCAAAAACAAAACAAAACAAAACAAAACAAAACAAAACAAAAACAAAACAAAAAACGGACTGGGTTGCCTACATCTAACCATTAATAAACACATTTTTTAAAGGTGCTCACTAGTAGTTTCTTTAATACCCACAGCTATATCTATTCCTGGCTACAGCATCAAGAACACAACATCTTTAAAGTCAAGGCAAACTCGTGTGAAGCATTAACTGTGATAACAACGGTGTCAGTACTGCATGGCTTGTGACTTCTGAGTAATCTCAACGAATCCCTAGTATACGGAAAAGCATAGCCTATATTGGTTCACTATCCCTGGATTTCGATGTCAGACAGTTAGATGCAAACCTCGGTTACATCACTAACTCCTGTGTGACACAGATCCAACTCCTAGCAACTTATCATCTCAGTTCACTAATCTATAAATGAAAAAAAAAAACATATAGAACTTATGCTCTAAACAGGCGATATAAGTCAAAAGTTCTACATAGCCATTTGATGTACAATGAGGTAACTAATATGCAGTGACTCTTATTATTCATTCTTTTTTTGGACATATGAACATGGTATTCTATACATGTGATATGAAATTACATTAAAAGCGAATGGGAATATATTGGTAAACAAAATAGTAAATAGCTTTAAAGAAAGCACAAATTACTAAGAGGGATAGCAATGCGGAAAAAATAATTGAATAAGTGAGATGAAAGTATGATAGTGATATACATCTGGTACTCGAAGCACACATAGGGGAAGCAACTGACTTAGTCTGGAAAGGCTTATAGGATGAGGCCATAAAATATGACATCTGAGTTTAGATGCAAATAATGACTAGGAGGTAGCCAAGTGGCAGGTGATTGTGTCAGGGGTACAAACGCCATTCCCAGGAGAGAGAGAACCCTATGCGAAAACCCGAGTTATGTGCTATAAGGGGATTAAATACAATTCAGTAAGGTTGAAGTGGAGCATTTGCCAGAGACAGTGACAGATGCTACAGAGTGGCTGAGAGAGACACAAAAATCGAGCAGGCCGTGAAGGGCCTTGAACGTTTTGCTAAAAACTTGCACTGTCTCCTGACCTTGGGGAAAGCCATTGTGAAAAGAAGTTAACATGAAAACCAGCTGAATTTGCAGAGTGAAATGTGTGTGCAAAAGAATCGAGTGTAACTGAAACAACTTTGGAGAAGTTGAATTCTGAATGAACTTTGAGAAGGAGAAAATGACTTTGAGCTGGATTACCCAAATAGCCAATGACAATGAGTAACTACGACACTAGTCAATAAGAAGAGGGAGGTAAGAAAGGTCATAGGACAGGCAGATGAAATTCGTTTCAATGTGGTCCTGCAGTGGGATACAGAGGAAGCTGGAACTGGACCCCATCTCTTATACTCAAAGCAGACAAGATTACAAAGCCTGCGCAGCAACCACTTGATAGGTCTGTCTTCAGGAGAATAGAGCAGAGCTGGGTTACATTATGCCCATTTTCAGAAGATGCTAAAATGCATTGAGATTTCTTAAACATGCTTATTGTATACCATAACTGGAAATGGTTTGAAAAGAGGGGAATTGGATCAGGAGTGAACAGAAGAGGAAATCTAAGTATAGTATTATCAACCAACTAGGATAAGGTGTAACTTTTAGAGTATCCAAAGATGTCGAAGGCTTTAATATGGCATAATCATCTAGTTTAAAAAAAAAAAATACATTCCCTATTAGGTTGAAGCTTGACTGATCTGACTTCAGAGGGAAGCTATTAGAAATATTATGGAGTCTCTGATGGGCACTAGCGTCCTGGAGCGTTCCAAGGGGGTGGCCTTTCCCTAAGCTAATGGTGACGCTTTGGCAATCTAGGGGTTTGCATTTTAGGCAAATAGTTCAATAAGTTCATGAAGAATTGCTAAAAAATATTTTGTCTATAACGAGGCCAGATACTTAAACTACCTAATTTTACAAGTTGTCCTCAGATAAGATTTTTTTTTTCCAAATTATGGTCCTCCTTGCTGTTTATTAATCACATCAACGCATATATGCCTACTGGAATTTTAAGTGGTACTCTCCTTGGAAATAAATGCATACGGAAATTAATATAGTATTTCTAACACAAAGACCAATGAGATACGTACTCTTTTTTGATGAAATTACCTTTTACAGAGCAGTACTGGGCATGTTGCTAGCTTTTTCTTACTTCCTGAATGAAGATCACACCTTAGCAATCTATTTGCTTTTCTGCGGAAGCTCTTCATGTCATGTACAAATACCAAAGGTGAGTGCCACTTAGGTTTTCTAGTTTTTTGGGGTTTTTGTTGTGTGTTTCCCTCCCAGAGAGGAAAGGTAAAGAGCACATACATTTTTTAGGCTCATAAAAATGTGTTTATGTTAACAAATGTTAATTACGTGATATTCAGTGCAGAAGATAGCTGTTTCTTCTTTCTTTATTTTTTGTGGACCCGAGGGCAATTCTCTGTCTGAAACTCAAAGGCAATCTGCATGAGTCTGAGGAGGCCCTGTGTTGAAACCTGGGACAATGGGGAACCATCTGGTCCTCCTTTCCCTTCCCTTTGATCGCACAGGGTTTTGTTACAGCTAGACATAACCGTCTACAAGAATTGACTAACTTCAAAGGGCCCCTGATAAAATAAGCTCTCGCTTGGAAGTTCTGTGTCTAAATGCCTTGTTAAACTTATTGTTCTTGTTGTCTTTGGTTTCTGGTCCTTGAAAACACAATGTACAAAAATTTTTATGCTTCCTTCAATTCACATGTTGCTATTTACTTCCTTTTTCCTAAAACGTTGCTTGTAGTGAAAAAATCCCCTTGAGATTAAACCCTCTGCATGGCCCACTGCCCACCTATCCCTGGTCTGAGCTGTTCACCCCTGTCAAACCCTGCCCTGCCTCAAAAAACTCCCAGTTATTCTGCTCACAAGACAAAGATATCACTTTTAATTTTCTCTGCTCTTTGCCGCCCTCACCTGACTGAGGCTGTCCTGTTAAAAACTTTTGAAAAGAGAAGGGGTATGCTGGTCTGAGAACCTTAAAATGCATTTCTTTTAACAGAGTAAAGCAAGAGAAAAACATACGCAGCCTAAAAAAAGTCAGGAAAAAAATCCTATAGTCATAAATTACTACTAAAAGATGCTGGTCAAATTCTAAGAGAATAACTCTGCCCTAGTTCATGCTGATCTCATGAGACCTCTTGTCAACAGAGCATATTATGTACTGCCCTCAGTATTGTAACAAAAAATTGTGGTAATAAGATTTATTGCTTTCAAGTATACTTTCATATATATTGTTCTGTGTTTTCTTTCATAATGTTTTGGAAGAACGATTAATTATTTTAGTCCTTATCATGAAAAGAAAATATTACTAACAATTCCATTACCCAGAGAAACACCTATTTACATTTTTTTATGATCTTTTCTAACTTGTAAATATTACATATAAAATGCTATATACATGGACATAGATTATTACATACTTTGAAAATAAGGTGCTAAAATTTTATTTTTATGTATTTCTGTCAAAGACAGGCCATTTATATTTTGCCCTGATTTGTATTTAAGCCATAATCATTCAAACTTACAAATGCATTATAGTCTAGATATCTAAAAATCGCGCAATCTTGTTTCCTGTGTGCTGAATGTTAAGGACATGTAAGTTGAGGAACTACTAAAATCTGAGTATTAAACGCCTTTCTCAGTTCAAAAGCTTGCTCTTTATTCTGAAGGAGAACAATGACAATTTGAGTTCTAGAACTCTATGGAAAGGTGCTAAATAGCCCTTTGACTAAGTTCCTGATGCTTCTATGACTAACACTCATGTTCAAGGACAGATTAAGACGATTCTAACATGGCTCAATACTTGAATTTTATAAAATACACTGGTGCATAACAAATTATTTAACAATATAAAAACAACTGTTTTGGAATTTTGTTTTACTCAAAAAATTGTTATAAGACATCACTATCCTTTCACTAAGACCTCATTCATCATATGTGAACTACGGCGTGAAAAAATATCTATTTTTAAACCAGTCTAAGACAAAATAAAGAATACTACACTTTTCAGTGTTCGTCAGTCCTACACGGAGACTCTGGACCATAATTTACCCCTTTTATTTCAACAGATCACATCTTTACTCCCCTTGTTTCAACAAAACAGATTTGGAGTTCAGAGTATTGGCACGTGTCTCCACTCAGGTGCTTGTGCTACCCAAGTGGAAAATTCTCAGTCTGTGCGAAATCAGAAAACGCATTATGACATATCGTACTGCCCGGGATTGCTGTGAAGTTTCCAACGTGTTATGAGCAGGGAATGAAGCACGTCGACACTTACGAAAGTCCAGGTGTCAAGGCGAGACCCGGCATCTGTTCGGCCGAGGCACCGATTCCTACCTCTTCAATTAGTCACAGCGATTTGACCAAAGTCTATTTTACACACTGAAAAATTATCCCCGGGCCCAGCTCGCCTCTCAAGCCAACAGTTCCTGGTATGGTACTGATCCCATAGGTTTAACTCAAATTACACCGAATGTGTGCTTTATCTGTCATACGTGAGTTAAGTAAGGCGAGGGCTATGATGAGAGAAAGCAAAAACGAAATGTCATAATCTTTCTGGAAAGTCCTCTAGGGTTCAGCAGATTTACAATTGGTTCTTGTTCATACATAGAACACATTGTAAAATGAAAAACAAAACAACCCAAAACAAAAACAGAGTGTCCAAGCATGATGCAGTCAGAGGCCTGCTTGCTCATCTTGGGATTCGTCTGCCTGCATCTCAAGGACAGTGAACCCCGTCAGGACTCAACAGCCACCCTTGACATGAAAATACGCAGCACTTACATATTTCCCCACTAAAGCACACGTGTCCTTATCTTGAGCACCTTCAGTTCACCGTGTTCGAGGAGAGGCATGCTGATAAGAACTCCCTGTTTAAACAGAAGCTGTGTGTGCAAAACTCTCTTGCCCTGAGTTTATTTTTTAAAGTTTTCCAACAGACTTACAATTAACCTCATCACTAAGGAACTGATTAGATATGCCCTTCTTTTAAAAATTAGGAAAGCGTTATCCAGAGAGAAAATGATTTTGTCAATGTTATAGTTTGTTATAGTTTGTATAGTCAAGCCAGCTCAGAAACCCACCTGACATCAGCCTTATTCATTTTTTCAGACCACATGCATCTTATAAGAGAATACCTCCTTCATATATGTAAGCAATCTTTATATGTCTACTACTTAAATGTATTTTAAATTAAATTTATTTGTTTTAACTAAGGTGAAGTACATAAATCTTGTTGAAGATATTGTTAACCGATTTCACATTCTAATATTTACGATTTGCTGTTTTATATATGAGAGATGTTAAACTTTACTGTCAAATGTAAGCATACTACATATAATAAAAATTCACATTAAAAATGGATGCAAGACATATTTCTAATATATTAAGAAACCACTTTTAAAAAGAGAAAATAAATAGTATTAAATGCTCCAGGAAAAGTTAAATGATGTTTTCCAGTCGATTTAAAAGAAATGTCATAATACCCTGCAATATTCATTTGTTAAGCATTTGAAGTGATGTTTTAAAGAACGATTTATCCAGTTTTCTATAATACCTGTCAATTAGTATGAAATTAAAGAACAAAGAGGAGTACTGTCTAAGGCTGATCATAACATTCACCAATTGATTCCCTTTTAACACAGGAAAAATATGTTTGCAGTAAAATCATTTTTACTCTTTAAAAACCTTGTTAAGTTTTCTTTTTAAATGTTGATCAAATCATTTGCTTTAGAAGAGATACAGGCCCTTTGAGGGGGAAAAAAAAAAAATGATGTCTCAAATAGGCTCAGAATTTTGTATCCCAAACCTTTTCTTCTGAAATAGAGAAAATTCTCATTGATAATTAAACAATTAAATTCAAATTTCAGTTCTCAATAGACCCAGCTAAGGGAGATCAAAAGGAAAGAAAGAAGCATGGGGTTAAGTTACTAAAGTTGCTGAGAAGGTTCTTTCAGTCTGGTAGATATACACAAAACAAAACAGAAAACGTGTGGGATTTCACACACTCAGCTACTCTAATTCTTCTCACCTGTTTTTGTTTTCCCCCAATGATTTCGATGTGTTAGAAAAAGCTGTAATGTAGTAAAACAAAAATTCAACAGATACAGGAAGAAAATTTTTTTTATTATTATTATTAGAGGGATTTAAAAAATGATTAAGAAAAATAGTTGGTGTAACTGGAAAACCTGTCTTGTCTATTGATGTATTACACACACACACACACACACACACACACACACACACACACACACACACTTCAATGGCTTATAACGGCTGGAATATATTCTCTCACTCAAGTTTTGGTGTTTGCTACTCTATTCTTACAGTCTTGCCTATGTTCACTGATGTGGCTGCATCTGGCAGCTACCCTGTTGACTGGGCACACTGACTCACCTAGGGAAGCCAGAGTAACATTCTCCCTCCCTGTCTTTGTATTTTCATTTTACACTGGGCCCAGAAATTGTGTAGCCTGCCTTACAGCCAGGGGAAGGAGCAAGGAGCCTCATCTAGATATGAGGTGATAATGCGTCTAAACAGTCATGCTAGTGGAAAAATGGTGCAAAGTAATTAGGATTTGAGTATATTTTGACTTACAGAATCAAGACGAAGTGTTGTAGGATATGAGAGAAAGAAGAACGCCTTCAGTGTCAGGTTTCAACAACATCCAGATTTACTTTCATCTTCAAGATCAATATTCTGCATGTTGAAATTCAAAGAAGCGATATGTTCAGTGTTTTAGCCAAAGTCCATTCCAACTGTCAATAATTAATACAAATATATTAGTGTTGTAATGATGAGTAGGTTAGTCAGTCCCAAACTTCCATTGCCTCATCTACAGATTTGTAATATGGTGTTTGTTGTAAGAGTTAAAGAAGTTATTTACTTTGCACAGTACCCAAAACAAATATTATTGGTATTCTCTTGACCCTATATTGTTATAACAATATTTGTTTACCTTACTACAAATGCATGAGCAATGTTAAAGCTCTCTTCTACTCACAGTGATTACCTCTTTTGTGCTATATCTCAATAATAGGAACTGTTTTGTTGTTTATTTTCCTAAATCACTTCTATATTAACATTTGTCTTTACCAATCCATTTAGCCTCGTCCTTTTCTAGTGAAAAGAAAAATCAACCAGTGTTTAATATATATTATTTATTCAGCACTGGCCTGCCTCATTGTTGTGCAGATATAGAATAAGTCCCTGAGGTCTCCAGTATAATAAGTACTAATTTCTTGCTTTCCAAATTCAGTTTCCTCAAGAGAATGAGCTGTTATGTCAAATGCACATATTTTCCTCTTTGTAACTTTGGTTTCTTTTCTTAGACACCCTCTTCTAAATTCACTGGATTTTTAATCTCCTATCTTTGAAATGACCTCCGACTGATGTTCAAATTCTTTATGACCTATATAACTGGATTGAAAGTTTTTCCTTCTCTTAAAGCCTCAGACATAGAAGATGGGGATTTAGAAAAGAGCTTTGTAATTTCTACACCTTTAGAGAAGAACTGTCTTTACCCAAAAGAAGAAAAACATGTGACTCAGAATGTTTTATATTGTTAAATGTCACCCCATAAAAAAAAAAAAATGTCATGCTAGGGTTTTAATCGAGGTAGAATCATTGAGTAGTTAACAATTATAGTTTCTCTGTAACTATTATTATCTGTGAGATTATTCTCAACAGGATCGAATGGTATCGCTTTTAAAACATTGACTTTTTTTTTTTGCTTTAAAATGTTTAATTGTAATCTGACCTTTCTCTAACTCTTAAAATCAGGCAGAGAACTGTTGGGGCTGGGAACAAAGGAGAATGTTAGCCATTTTGGAGGGATGCTTCTAAAAGCATGATATAATCCATTATGAAATCGGATCTAGCATGCCTTAAATTTCCTTGCAGCTTGATCAAACTCTAGAATGGTTTCTTCCTGACTATAAGTCCCTAATCTTCCTTTTCTTAGAGCACTTACTTCAGAAAAGTTCCAATCTTAAATGATTTCTGTGCTACTCTGGAACGTAAATCTTCTCCCAGCCTCTGGCCAATTTTATAATCCATAATGTCTTTCTCCAGGTTCTGGGAGCCGTCCCTTTCAAAGGTAATCGTGAAGAAAAATGTCACCTCTATTTCCCGGTCTCTGGGAAGGCTGGAAGCTTAATTTGGATGAGCACCAATGAGCAAACACAGATGGCCAGATTCCATTGATCAACATCCCACTAACATCCTCCAGTACTTTTCCCGTAGCTCATCCCAGGCTCAGAAATGCCCCTGCCTTCTGTTCAGTGGAGTTGAGCTGTTTGACTCTCACCGCCACTGTCCTGAATAGAGACTTTCTTACCAGTTCAATATGCCCAGTGACATTTTTTCTTTACCACATCTCTAGGACCTTTTCTAACTGAGTTCAGAAACAATGAAAAAAAGGCACGGTATCAGGAACCCAGTGGGGCATTCCTAGGGCATTGGATAGACCGGTCTAAATAAAAACGCATGGTAGAAATCATATTTGCACTCAGTATAAACAAACGAGCAAACAAACAAACAAACAGACTGTAATGTTTAAGAAAAAACAGAACTTTTAGTAAAAAAAATAGAATAATGGTACAAAGAGATTATATTTCTGACCACCTAATTTATATTCAAGTGTTTGTTAAATTAAACTTCTGGAAAGGATTTAAAATGGTCTAAAAATAATGTGGAAAATGATGATCCCTTATTAGCCTGTTTCTCAAAAAAAATAAAGAGTTTTAGTTTATTATCTATAATTTTTAAAGTCATCTTCCTGAGATTGAGAAATGTCACAAAGGCCCCAGAACATAAGCTCATTAAGACTGAGCCATATCAGTGTTAATCATCGCTTTTCCTACATGGTCCCAAGACCTGTGTATAAAAAATACTCAAAACATTTTTTTTCAAATGAGTTAATGAAGATTAATTCAAATGAGGGAGCACAGCAGAAGTCAGGGCGGCTAGACAAGACAGCATACAATTACTTTAGGAGGTTAATATGAGGATAACCTGGGTACATTTAAGGGGAAAATGATGCCTTTAATATCCTTATATCAGATTTTGAAATTGTGAAATGAAACACACATGCCAAAATGAACAAAAAGATGAATATGCAATTTAAGAACAAATGCCTGTTAGCCACCACTGAGGTGTACTTACACGCATATATTTTTTTTTCCAGTGCCGCCCATAATATTTAGCATACTCTAACTCACTTTCAGAAGAATGGGTGATTCTTAAGTATCTGTTAAACTGTGAGTTTATATCAAATTATACTTTTTTTTTTTTTTTGGTGCACCAAAAGATAAAATAGAACAATAGATTGCCATTAGAAAAGATCTAAATCAGTTAAATGAATACATTTGTGTCAACTAATCTCACACATATTTTACCAAAACAGCTTTTTGAAGTGGATTCCTTTTAAGGGAATAAACTTCATACGGTAGCATGTTTATCGAAGAGTATATATTTAATACGTGGCACTTTAACATTTTGTATACAAAAATTTCAAATGACTATAAATAAAAATTTATTGAAAACTACTCTCTTGACATTGGCTAACTCAAGAAAACTCCATTGGAAAAAAAAAACCCCCAAACAAACAAACAAACAAACAAAAAAAAACAGAAAACTCGTAAATATTACCAAAAGACTGGTTTATGTTGAATGTGCTGATGGTACAGAGGGTATGTTGCACTCAGCACGTATTTCTTGATATAATACTTATTAATCTCATTACATATAAAAAAGAGAAGAGAGAGCTAAAGATCTAATGAGTTAAAATTATTTAAAATAAGGTGAAGGGATTAAGAAGTGCAAATTGGCTGTTACAAAAGAGTCAAGGGGATATAAAATATAGCATATGAAATATAGTCAATAAATTTTATTAACTATTTAATAACAGGTGGGTACTAAACTAGTCAGAGGGATCACTTCAAAAGTTATACAAATGTTCAACCACTATGCTGTATACCTGAAACTAATATAAAACAATACTGAATGTCAACTGTAATTGAAAAATAATAAAATAAAAAGTAAAAAAAAAACTATCTAGAAATAAATTTTATTTAAAAACATTTGCACAAAAGGTTATTGCAGAGTCCACTTTAAAGATATCAAGAGATACTGCAACTATTTTTTTCACAATACAGGCATTTAACTACAGTTACCAAACATCTTGTAAAAAGGTAACTTGTACCTGGCAAATAAAGATACATCTTCTGCTGCTGTGCCAATAAGATTAGTAAATTGAAACAAATTTCTATGCTTTCGTGGAAGTGTCCTAATAGTGTATTACGGTATATTTAAAGCCCCTGCCATACCCTGCTCCCCACTGAAATACTTGAATGAAAATCTCTCAGGTAGTTGTTATTAGAAGACTCTGGGGATGAAAGGTCACTTTTATCAGGTTATCTCTTTTCTTCTGGTCTCATTAACACCTTTAAATAAGTCACATATTTCAAATAATTCAAGAAGAATTAGTCCTGGAACTCCCACCGAAGTAACAATAGGGATGGCATTTACATACCTGTTTCCCATGAATTGAATGGAAGATATAACAGGTACCAAGAGATTGCAAATGCAGTGAGGATGCCCTTCCTGTAGGGACACTCCCTAACAAACCTCAGCGTGGGGACTCCTTCTTAGGGGAAGGGCGAGGCTGGAAAGTCCCCTAGCAACCTGGCACAGGTCTGCTGTGCAAGGACTTCTATGACCCTTGGGGCTTCTGTGGAAAACACCAGCTGGGGAAGACCAGAAGAACTTAGCACACGTCAAAGGTGGAAACAATTGAAACTGTTTGCTAGCAGCGGTTCCCAAGGAAAAATGCTAACTTGTTTCCTCTGCCTTCTTTGACAGCATTTGAAGCCTCCGAATCATGCCTAATAATTCACGATAATTCTGAAATCCAGCAATCACACTGAATGCTCCCTGACTTCAATTTGACAAATCTGGGCATCAGCTAGAGAGGTTCCACAAATATTCATGTGACCAGGGGGACCTCCGAAAGCACATTAAATGATTGTTTACATATAATATAAAGGATCCCCTGCACACTAGGCATAGTTTACAGCCCCATATATTTCATTTCTGCCCATGTGAAAAGTGTCTCTCCCTGGAAAATCTGTTACAGTGCAATGCATAACTGTGAAGGCGAAGGAGAGAACTGAGTACATTTATTCCTACACCACTCAAGTGGAACCATCATAAGAAAGCTCGGGGTCTTAACCTCGCATGCAGTATAAATGACAAATGTACCATAATGCTTCCTTCTCATGTATTCAGCGTCCTATATATATATAGGGTTACAGGACCCATTTCTTAAGATCGCTGACAAGACGTCTGGCATGGTACTTTCATATTTTATGACTTATCGAACTATGATTTCAAATTTGTTCAGCACATCAACATGCTAAGAGAAGAGGCCAGAATTATTTTTTGTTACATTTCACTGAGCTGTGTATCATTTCAGAATGGCTTCATGTACACAGGCGTGAAAAGAGTGCTGGCTTTAAATCTTTACTCATCAGACCTGAAAACAAAACAATTAAAATTAAATTATTCCCCCAGTGCCTTAAAACTAAGGAGATGATTATAAATAGCCGTTTGTGAGGCAAGTGAATATTGGGAAATCTGTTTACTGCACTAAGAGAGCCTCAAAGGAATTCTTGCATGCTGTGTGCCTGGAGCGATGTGTTCGAGGGACTCCTTTTCTTTCTCTTAGTTTAGGTAAGCAAACAAAAACCATTTAAAAAGAGGTTACAGAAATATGGGTACTCAGGTGTATTTAAGGTTAGCGCAGAGCTCAAAATGCTTAGTTGGGTTTTTACCATTTATCCTGAATGTTTTGGTTGTGCACAAAGTGTACAGCCCATACACACGCTGTGACTGCTAACGATGCTGCTAGACAAACCTACATGTATTCTGTTTGATCTACACTTACACGTATGTAGAACTTCGTGTGTGCAAACGTAACCTGTAAAACTCTTGCCTCAGTATCCAAAATGTGATATCTGAACCTTTAGGAATACCATTCATTGAATAGAAAATAACAGAACTTCTAGTGTTGTTATTATTTTTAATCTAGAAAATACAGAGATCGGCTGTGGGACGTTTACTCGTTTTGCATATAATTAGAACGGTATTATTTAGTGTTAACTGAATTAATCATTACGATTTGTCCAAAGGTATTAATAGGGTTCTGGAAACTAAACGAACATCCAATGTAACAAAATACTACAAACATTAGTGCATAATGAAAAAAAAATAGAGCTAAATTTTCTTTTACTCTTAAGATCCTGATCTAAAATCTTATTGTATGTCATTTTAAAAAGTAGACATAATAATCAGTGAATTATATCTAATAACACAAGCAACATCTACAAATGTCATTTGAAATGTGAAATTATATCTATCTTCACTAATAAAAACTAAGTGTATTTTGTACAATTTCCATTCTCACAAAAGCAAATTTCCAAATTTCCTGACTCTATGACAAGTAGTTACCATTAGTATTCTTTCCAGTCAATATTCACACACACACACACACTTTTTCTGTTTCCTCTAGGTGAAGAAGATATTTTTAACCCTGAATGAGAAAATAACTGCTTTTAGAAGGAAACTGATTTTCTTTCTAGATTGATAATATGGAGAGTGTATTTAAATACATTTTCATTAAAATAATATTTTGTCGCTACAGACAATAAACCGTAATACGTACTGGTATGGGTTGAACTATATTCCCCCCAAACATACTGACATCCTGACCCAAAATACCTGTAAATGTGATCTGATTTGCAAATAAGATCTTTGCAGATGATCAAGTTAAGATGAGGTTATTCGCGTGGTCCCTACTCCAGTATGACCGATGTCTTCATAAAACGGAAATCTGGACACAGAGATGTACAAAGGGAAGACACGCAGAAACCACCGTCTGCAAGTCAAGTTATGCCTGATGCTACCAAAGGCTTGGGTACAGATCTGGAACAGACCCTCCCTCCCAGCCCTGGAAGGAACCGACCCTGCTCACACCTCCATCCCAGACTACCAGCCTTCGGAACTGCGAGATAATAAATGTCTGTGCTTCGACCCACTCAGTCTGTGGTCCTTTACGACAGCAGCCCTGGGAAATCGACGCGCACATAAAAATGCATGCATATGTTATAAGAAACTTAGAGGCGTAATTTCCTAAGCTATTTGATTCCTTTGAAATAAAAAGTTTGATGGATTTTTGAATCTTTGCTCGATATGCAAAACGTAATACCTTTAGACTAATTTGCAAGACTAATTTACAATGTCAGAAAAAATGGAAACTGAGTAGCTGAATTACAGTATTTTGTATGGAATTAAAATATGATAACTTTTTGTAATAATATTGTAATAATTTCAAGTTAGCATCTTTGACTCTGAATCACCAAGGGTTAAATTAAGATCAAATACTTCTTATTCATGTTGACACAACTCATCTACAGGGCTTTTAAAAGTATCTTTTTAATCCTTTAAAAAATGTTACGAGTTGGTAATGTCATTACTGCTATCTTAGAAAGGAGGAAATCAAGGTACTTTTGAGCTTCGTTTGTAGGCGTCTACCCAGCGGGGTCCCTGCGGGCAGTCTGGCCCAGGGGCTCTGCTCTCAGCCTGCCATGTCGCCATCCTATCAATAGTCATGCACCGCGGACAGGCCTTCTCCCAAAAGGTTATAATAGAGCTGACAAATTCCTAGCCCCTAGTGACGTCGGGCTCAGAGGTAGTTTATGGCGTCGCGCAAGGAGCTACCTTTCCCGTTGGGTACCTGCTTAGTCTATCGATAGTAATGAAAAAGGATAGACAAGCCTGGGACCCGCATCCCGGCCTGGCCAGCCCCGCTCAGACGCCCCACCTCTCTTTAAAGCGGGGTGACCGCCTGAGTGACAGCGTTAGCAAACTTCGAAGAAAAGAAGAGTTTAAGACTTACGGCCTCCGGAGCGTCCCGCGCAGCCAGGAGCCACGCAGAGGCGGTGAGCGGGGCGCGGGGCAGGGTGGGACGGGTCCTGCCCTTACGGATGCCGAGGTGGGCCCAGGGTTTCCCGGGCTCCCTCCTCATTGGCGAGCTGAGAACGTAAGAGCCGGAGTTTAAACCGCGGGAAACGTAGAAAACGTGAGCAGTGCGTTATGAGAATAACGAAGGTCTCTAAAGCGACGGGGCCTCAGTGGCGGGAAGGCAGTGGCTGGTCATGTCCCCGGGCTGGAAGCCCGCGTCCCTCCCAGACGGCCAGCTCTCAAGGGCACGCTGGCAGGGAAAGTTTAAATCAGGCCCATGTATCACGTAAAGAAAAGCCAGCGCCCGGGGCTTGCACTGGGATTCCTCACGTGTTTGTGATGCTGCTGTAAACGGACCTGTGCTGCCCGTTTTACGTAAGTGTGGCGCACTCGGTTACAGTGCCCGGCTGTTCCGTCCAGGTTTGCGGATGGCACGCCACCATGTTCCCGCAAAGACCAAATCGCCTAACGTTGCATTTCTCAGAACATATCCCTGGTCTTAAGGTAAGACTGTAATATGATTAATTAGCACTAAATTTTATATAATTTTGACTATTAATAAAATGGTTTAAATTATTTTAATTTAACCTGCATCTCACCTTTTAAGGTTTTTTTAAAAATGGATTTCTGTGACGTACACATTATATCAGTGTAGGAGTACATATAAATAATTACTGCATTTGGAAAACTAGATGCTAAACCATCTATGACTGGTGAAGGCAAACCTATCATAGCATTTTAGTTCATGACACCTTTTTCCCTTTTTTGTTTTTCTCTCCTTTTTCCCATCATTTTTTATTGCAATCTCATTAATTACCCAAGGGAAAATATGCAGTTCAATATATTTACTTTAATAATATACACATCAATATTTGTATAAATACATGAAATACTAATACGCAATATTATATATATATTATATGAAATGATATACTTAAAATTTAATGAAGACATAAATCTTTTAAGCAATCAAATGCTCGAAGGTTTAGTATTACCCAATGTTTTCATAGCAATGTAAAGAGAACATTTAAGTTTCTTCACCTGATATTCCCAAACCATGTGAAAGTCATATTTATTTCTTACATTCTTTGAAACAATTTCTGTGACTATAATTCATGCAGTTTTATTTTAATCATGGCTTTATCGATATGTACATTTTACTATACAAAACGCTATGTCTTTATTCTAAGACATTTTATGTTAAGTAGCCCTCACATAGGTAAGAATCTATTTTAGAAAAACAATATCTACTAAATATGTTAAAAGAGAAGTGTTTCTAAAGCCTCGATTTTTATTTCTGCTATTTTGATATAGGGAAGTAAGATCAAAGAATAGGTCCATGATATGAAGCCAGAAAGCCTCTACTCTTGAAATAAATGATAGTTTTTTTTTTTTTGATAAATGCATTTTTTAAAGTTTCATACTATTCTCCTTTTGTAAGATCTGGAAAGAATCACTGTCCTTTACATGACTCAGTAACCCATTGGAAAATAGGTACCCATTACTTACATAGAGAAATGATAGAAATTCGAAAATAATTTTATAGATAGTATTTCTCTTTCAACTTCCTTCTTTCTAGCTCATCTTTCTTTCTTGGTACTCCATGCCCCTCAGCTCTGCACTACATTAAAAAATGAAGCTATTACTTGACTTTTAGACACATAAAGGCATATATTTTCTTGGCTTAGAAGGCAAGGAGGAGACTGAAAATTTCTAGCTATGATAGTGTCTACTACTGTAGTTTAATCAGTTGCGTAACAGCTAATAGTGAACTGGAATATTAATTAGAAGGGAGATAGCAACAAGTCTCAGGGCACCTTCACACCTGTATCCCCCAGGCCTTTAATGTGGTTAATAAATGTTTTACATTGCTCGTGAGCGCCCCTACTGGCAAACAATAAATATTATGTAACTGTTTTAACTGGTAATTCACTTCTTTTATATTATTTAGATTATTTAATATTAAATTCCAATCCTACAAGCTTTAGGACTGGGTGTTCTAGAGAGCTTTGTCATAAAATTGTATTAATATTAATTGGCCAGTAGAGAATCAGATGGAGAGAAACACAGTTAGTTGGAGGCATTAGATATAGAGTCTACATCTAATGAGCAGAATCTACTGATAAGTTCAATAAGTCTTTTAATGGTATTAGAAAAGTTTAATAAGAAAAAGGTGATAGTATTTGTATATTTTTTCACAACTAATTTGAGTAATTCTCACATGACGTTTACTCTGATCACTCTACTTAAGATTTCTCTCTTCATCATCGCCTTATTCTATCCTCCTTTTCTTTTAATAATAGATAAATGCCACTTTTGAAAATTCTAGATCAGATTATATAATAGTTTATCATGTACATAGCTTTGTGTCTGTCTTCCTCAGCTTGAATGCAAGCTCTAAAAAGACATGGATCTTTGTTTTGTCACTGATTTAAGCCAATGGCCTAACAGAGGACCAACCACTCATTGTGAAGCACTCAGTGAATATATGTAGAATGCATCAGTCAGTTTTAATCAGTTTTATACTTGGGTTTTGTACTTTTTTCTAGATAATAGCATTTACATAGAGCTTAATGTACATAAATCACTGCTCTACAAATTTCAAAATATCAACTTTTGATTAAAAAAAAACATTAGTGGTAGGTATAATATTGTTCACATTTTACAAATACAGAAATCAAGGTATGGAGAGAGTCGGGGGCTGCTAAATGTTCAAAAATAAGTACATTGAAAAACAAGCAAAAAAGACCCTGATTTGTAATGTTTGCCAACTTCTATAGTGCAAACACTTCTGCCACAGCTGATTTCAAGCTACAAATGTGATATCAACTGGCTCACAAAATTCCAAACATAGCCAGTGCCAGCATCCCACTCTAAAAAGTGGCATAGAAATGATCTAGGATCACCTAGCTAGAAGTGGTGTGTCTAGGCTCTAAAGTCAGGCCAACTTCATGCATGATGGTCAGAGTCTGGTGAAGATTTTGAGTCGTATTCTGAAATTGTAACCATTAACGAACTACATATTTAATTATTTTTATGAAAATTTTCCTCTAAAACACTTCTTTGCATCCAGTTGCCATCACGATTGCAACAGTTATGAAAATAGGATTTTTATTTTAATTATTAATCTTTTATTGGGCTGCATCTGTCTATAAATTATAACAATGTTTGATTAGCATAGTCATTTCATTACATGTTTTTTTTCTTTGAAAGTGTTGCTCTACTTAGCACTAATATTTTGATGATGGGAGAGCTGTCTAGCCTGAAAGATGTGTTGGATTCATCCATCACAAATCCCTTAGAACATATTGCAGCAGAATAAAGTAGACATTTGGAAATTTGAATGCATAAATAGCAGATAGTCAGACTAAATCTCCGGGGTGAGAAGAGGCAGGACATTTGAATCATATTACCAGATGTTAAGCCTCTACTGTGAATTCAAAAACAAAAACAAACAAACAAAAAAGTTAATTTGGAAATGTTGAGGTCATCATACATTTTAAAAATACAAATCAGAACTTGATCTAATAAGCAAATGCAACTCTGAAATTAAAAAATGTATTAAACCTAAAACACTGAAAGAAAAGAATAGAATAGCCTGATTTTTCTGACTTACAAAAGAACATAACCTGTATAGAATTGAGTTTTTATTCTCTTTGATTTTACATGGCAGATTTCCATTATTTAGTATTTCAACTGTAGGCACTATAACCAATCCCTGTATCAAAAATCAATCATTCCATTTTAGTACGTTGTGGTTCCTACAATCCAACACATTAATGGTTAGACAGAGAGGGGATTCAATATGAAATCCTTCTTTTTGAATCAGTTTCAGGTGGTTCTATTACCAGAACTATTGTAGCTAAGGCATTAATTATACATTTCCATCATTATAGAGCCAATATCAGCAGTCACTAAGGCACATTTCTTTAGGAGGCAAATGCAACCTGTTCTCTGATCAGGTATTGTTCCCCACAAGGAGGCATCAGTCTTAAATTACATAGCAAACAGTTAAAGGAAAGGAGGTGAACAATGAGCGTACTCCATGGGGGAAAAGAATGAGGATTTCACTCAGGGCATCCTGTTAAATAAATAAGAGTCTCTCTTTCTGTTGGTTGTTTCTGTTCATACATCATTACATGCACATATAGATAGATAGATAGATAGATAGATAGATAGATAGATAGATAGATAAAATGTTCAGGATATATTTATCAATTTTACTTTATTACTATTTATAATTTCACCGTATACAAAATAATGTTACCCGTCATTTCAGGATCAGTAGGTTTATTTTTTTCTGAAAAACAAAAAGCAGAGCAAGGTGATTATTACATAATAAAAGATATTTCTTCTCATTAAATGAACTGTTGTTTAATGAAAATAAGTGGAACAGACTGAGCTTTGTCTTACTTCAAAATATTCTGTATTTCACTTCATTAATTAATAATTGCTGTAGTAAAAACTTACTTTGTTAATTCATCAGACTAATGAAGAAGAAATAAAAGTACAGGGTAAAGTCCTAGAAATAATGTAGGGAAAAAAATCTAGATAAGGTTGGGTACAATGATGACATTTTAGATACAACACCAAAGTGTTATAACAGTCTGGAAGACAATATTTGCAAAAGACAAATCTGATAAAACAGTTGCTATCCAAAATATAAAAAGAATGTAAAATTAATACATAAAATTTATATATATAACTTATATATATATAAAATTTGTGTGTGTGTGTGTGTGTGTGTGTGTGTGTGTGTCTGTGTGTGGACACACACACAAACACAAAACTCTCAACAATAAGAAAGTAAACCACCCTATCAAAAAATGGACAAAAGACACCTCACCAAGAAGACATACAGATGGCAAATCAGCATATGAAAGGATGTTCCATATCAGATGTCCTTAGAGAACTGAAAATTAAAACAACAATGAGATACAATTACATACCTATTAGAATGGACAAAATCCAAAACACTGACAATGCAAATGTTGATAGGATGTGAAGCAACAGGAACGGTCATAACCATTTTATTTAGCAGTTGAGCTCCTTGGTGTTTACCCAAGTGAGTGGAAAACAGGTTTATCAACAGAACCAGCACAAAGATGTTTATAGCAGCTTCATACATAATTGCCAGAACTTGGAAACAACCAAAATGTCCTTCAGTAGGTGAATGGATGTTATTAAGTAAAAGAAGTCAATCTCAAAAGGCTGCATATTGTGTAATTTAAACTGTATTACGTCCTGGAAAATACAAAGCCATAGAGACAGTAAAAAGATCAGTTTTTGCTAAGGGTTAGGGGGAGGGAAAAATGAATAGGCAGAACACGGAAAATGTATTATATTTTATATGTAATACTACAACTATAGTATTATACTTTATATAGCACTATAAATGTAGATATTTGCTACTATACATTTGTCCAAACCCATAGAATTTACACCACCAAGAGTAAACTCATGTAAGCTATGGACATTCTGTGATAATGATGGGGGCTATAGGTTCATCGACTGTAACAAATGTACCATTCTGTGGGGATGGTGACAGTCGAAGAGGCTGTATGTGCTCACACATGTGTCTGCAGGGCACGTATGGGAGCTCTGTGTACCTTATGCTTAATTTCGCTGTGACTATAAAACTACTCTGAAAAATAGTCTATTTAAAAGGAAAAAAGGAAAGTACAGGGCAGAATTGGCACTAATAAGCTACCGCAACATGTCAACACGGTCATAACTACCAAGAATGCAGCTACCCGCAGACACTTTCTGATGCGCCAGCAAGGTGAAAGCCAAAAAGGTGTGTTATGTTAATACGCCATACATTTTTGCATGCACCTTCATTGATATGGGTACTGTATCTATATAGAAGATATTAAGCTCTCTGTCATGGTTTGTTCTTATGTTAGGGAAACCAGTTGAAGATGTGAGGTTTTTGGTCTCTCAGTCCAAAGTAGTTGCTAAAGTAATACAGGCCTTTCCTAAAACAGGCAGAGAGAGTCATCAGTTTATCTGTGATGGAATTCTAAACATGTTCCTTCTGCAACGTATCTCGTTGTTTTGCTTCCACAAACACATAACTTTCAAGAGTAGAGCTGTCCCTGAAGTGACTGCGGTCCAGGCAATTGGATAAGTAATTCCCTAGGAGCCTCTGCCTCTCATCTACTCATCAACACATGGTCAGAGACGATATAAAACTATAAAATATGAACATAAGGCTTCAAGTGGCAGGCCATTTTAAGAGAGCGTTTCCAGGCAGATTTGTGTCCTAGACCGTTAGTCTCACTATAAACTTACTTCCACTTGGCACTGTCCAAATCTCTTGCCAAGAGGAAGTTAATAAAATACTGACAAACATGAGTACTCCCTGTCCATGAAAAAATATCGAAACACTGTACCATCGGGACCTGGTAGATTACACTGCAGAGCAAAACAAACAAATAAACAAACAATAACTTCCAAAGTACCAGTGACTTCGAAAGATTATTTTCACATACATTTCTTATCTCATGTGCAAAGCTATTGGCAGGAGGGACATGATAATCCAAGTTACTCAATCTCTAGACTGAAGGAGGATTTATGCTTCCACATCTATTCAGCAGAAAAAGGCAAGGTGTAAAGGTGTTCTCTCTCGTCATTTCTTCCCAGTGGTGAGCATATCACCTGTGTTCACATTTCATTAACTAAAGCAAGTCACACAGACATGGATACCATCAAAGTAAGTGGGCAACTATAATATTGCCAAGTGCCCAAAAGACAGGGGCTGAAATATTAGATAAATAGCAGTAATGACTTCCACAGAGACCATCATATGAAGTGACTTTGGAAACTGAAGCTGGATAAACTCATAGTTTATCTGTTCTTTGTACACTATCCACATTCAGGCTGCTTCCATGGCATTCTGTGCTTTCCTGGCCCTGAACTTAGATTCTCTCCGATTTTATCTCTAAAATTCTCCTCTCACACTCTGACTGTATGACTAATATGTATCTCTACAAACTAGCCTATCAGCATTGCCTATAAAAGTTTCCTCTCTCCTCTATCCTCCCCTTCTCTCTCATTATTTTGTGAAACCTTGCCCTACTATGCACACACAACTTCCTCTGGAGGCCACATCAAGCTACCTAAGAGAGAGAGAGGGTTACAGTTGAGGTTCTTGCAGCGAATTAAAGATAGCCACAAGGGGTTCACCACCTAACACATGAAAAGTAATAAATAGTTAATGTTTCTTCTTTTATGTATGGACTGTATTTGATACTTACTTTGACTAATATAATGGGACAGAAATTATGTTCTGGAACTCTCAAGGCTAGGTCTTAAGAAAACTGGCAGTTGCTACTTCCTTCTGTCAGGCAAAGGCAGTCATCATGACATAAAGAAGCTCAGCTAGGGCTCATGAATGATGGGCTCCTCCACACGCAGATAAAGAGGTCACGGAGAGGCCCCCAAAGTTCAGCTATGTGGGTGAAACTTTCTTGGATCTTTTATCCATGCCTACTGTGTCTGCTGAGTTCAACCGTTGGGGGACCTTGACCAATAACGTGAAGCATTGCAGCCCAGAATTACTCAATTTCACAAAGAATTGGTGAGAATAAATCATTATTGTTTTAAGTCAATAAATTTGGAGATTTTCCTTTCCTGATGGAGCAGTGTATAAGTGAACATTCTTCTGTTTTGGCTTAACATTTGAATCAACTAGATGGTTATAAAAGTTTTAGATTACCTGGGGCCACCAGAGGCAAATTAGCATTTCTAGAAGTGGAGCACAGCCTCACTATTTTTAAAAGCCCCTGGGGTGATTCTAACACATAGTGTTGAAAACTATGGAGTTAGTTTTGCCTGTTCTCTAGTTCTGCTTCTAACTTGTTTATCTTGTGACAGTGAAAAACTCCTCTCATATTTAGCCTTATGCCACCTAGCTCGACTCCTCCCTCTTTTTGAGTCTGAAAATCTTATTCTTGAGGAACACTTAGTGAGAAGCATCTGAAAATGATGTTTCTGTTTGATGTGAAAGGTAGTTAGTTAATGGATCATTGATTCTGTGAATTGGTTTTTTATTTGTCTGTTTTTTTTTTTTTTTTAAAAAACAATCTCTTTTGTGTGTCTGGATATATCTTAATGAAAAGGGCTTCAAGATACCAATACCTAACTCCTTTCCAACATATGAGTCACTAACCGCATAGTTGAATTTTCAGGAATCATCTTTTACTGCCTTTTCAAGTTCTTAAAGATCCTGCGTTGCTAATGTAAGGAGGTGTCATTAAATAATTCAATGTTCCTTCAAACAGCTACTTTCAATATTCAAAATTTTGTTACATGACTTGGAAAGACAGAAATTTTTAAGATATAAATATAAATCTATTCAGTTAGGAGATGCATCAAACAGCTTACATATTTAATAGATTTGTAGTAAGTATCAACTAAACATTAAATTTGCTGATATTTCAACTTCATAATCATAACATATCGTCTTTGAAATTTTAACACATTTTTATTGAGGACCAGTGATATTGGGTTCCTAAAAATATTGAGAATGCAAACAAATGTTTCCAGGTCTAGTTTAGAATTGATAACTTAAGTGCCTACATTCAAGTACATTGGAAATCGACCAAGAATCTTTTAAATCAAGGTTGCGCCTATTACTGCTTGTGTAAATTTACTTTCTAAGCTCAGTTTCTCATTTATAGAAATAATAGCATTTACATCTCAAAGCTATTTTGAAGCTTAAAAAGAAAGATAAGGTTTCAATTACAGTTCTCAAAAGAAAGTAGGCACTAGGTAAATATTATCAATTTTAATTATGTCTCAGTATCACAATAACGAGCTTGTTAAAATCTTCTAAGTGGAACACCTCCCACACATCATCCCTCTCATCCTCCACTGTACAAAGAACTAAAAGAGGCAGAAGATATTTGAGAAGGGATTCAAGAATGGCAATCTAGATAGACAGCCCATCCTTAAAATGAACAACAAAATGTGTAAAGATACAAAAAATGAGTGAACATTTATTGAATGCCTAGTGTATAACATGTACTTTGTTAAGAGTCAACCAAAAAGTTACTGATACCCTTTGGAAAGAGAGACCATTGTTGGGCTTTATCAATTATAGATAGGGCTGGCTCAGAATATTCTTGAAGTAACCCAAAATCCTCTCCCGCTAGCAGTCATTTTAATCGTGATCACCTCATTTACATAGCTTAGTGTCTGAGAACCTAATTTTGTCTCTAACTACTTAGGCATAGAATCCAAGACTCCTGAGTCCCAGTGAGGTGTTCTTCCCATCACATCTTGCAGCTGTAGGAATAAAAGAGAACAGTAAATGCTACTTGATTTTCCCAATTTCAAATATCCAGTAAAGATGAATTCACTTGCTGCACCTGCTTGTTGTTTTATCATTCCATTTCCTATCCCCTTGTGAATTGGCCCACAGACACAACACCTATTTAAAATGATTGGATCTTGAACAAATATAAATGGATATTTCATACCCCATAGATTCTTCAGCAATGGTAATATTTGTGGTATATGCACATTGCAAATTAAATCATTTTTTAAGCTAGCATGGGGTCTGTCTAATAAAAACCCTTATGAAATCCCACTGTGTCTGTTCCGTAGAAGCTTTTCACAGTGAAACATTTAAGCTTTGCAGCAGCAACTGAACAAATGTGATTGATTATCAGTTCACTTGCCAGATTCTACATTGAAATTAAAGAAAGTAAAAGCTCTTTTATGGAAGTGATATAACCACCTGCGATATTAAACCAATAAAATATGTGTTTGGCTATTTGTGACCTGTCTTGGCCCAGATGTATAAAGTAGCTTTCTAGAACGTAAGGGCCTTATATAGTAACTGATCAATCTTTCCTAACTGTAGCAAAGCAGTAAAAAGCATTCCAAATTGACTAAAAGGTCAAAACACTCTGAAAGAATTCCACCCCTGAAGCAGATATGAAGTTAGCCACACTTGTGATAAGCAGAACAAATGAAAAAAAAAAAAAAAAAAAAAGAAAGAAAAGAAAGAAAAAAAGAAAAAATGCAGCCTATTAGTATGTTCTTGGGAGGCATTCTAAGAATGATTAACTCATTAAAAACAAGTTTCCACTGCCTGACACATAACAAAACTAGATTTGATTGAACATTAATTTGTTTTTCTGCTTATCTAAATATTAGCCAATGCCCTGATGAGTTTGAGCTGAACCACTTCTCTGCAAATAGCTGTGTCATCTATAAATATCCCACTTTTACTTAGAGTCTCCACAGAACCCATTTTAAATGGCTACAGATAACGTGTGTATACTCCTTTGTTTAAGAAAAAACACGGCCAAACAAATACAGGATTTTCTAATCATAGCTACCTGAAGATTCAGTGTACAGAGAAGCAAATCTGACCTTGGATGGACCTGTCCGATGGATCTGTTCTGTTTGTCTGGTAGGATTTCAGCAGCAGCAGATACAAGATAATCTAGGGTAGCTGCTATCAATATATCATTCTATTTATAGATTACCAGGAGTTTTCTAGGGTGATGATAAGTATTAAAAACAACCTGTATCCTTGGGCTACCAAAATATATATGAATGGGTGACAATTAGAGAGCATGGCTTCATTAAGCAGGAGGACCATGTTTGTTTGTTTGTTTGTTTGTTTTTAAAGCAACTTTGTTCTAGACAGAGGTGGAGGACGAGGTGGACACTCCGAAATGGGGGTGGAAGTCAGTAATGGGTTATTGCAACATGGGCGTAACTCAGAGAGTCGGTTACAAGAAACGAAGAATATTTCTTACTTTCTGGGAATTGTAGAACAAGCTTAATTTAAATCAGTAGTAAGAATAGCAGGCATCCCGATTTACCTGGTCCCTAGATCTGGGTTGGCTTGGACCTCTGTTGTGGCTTATGCAGCCTCACATATGTAATATACATCCTTGTGGCAGAAGCAGCAGGGTGCACCTTTAGCACAGAATTACTTTTATTTCATTAATGGCAGAATTCTTCACCTTATGTGTATGTGTGCAAATTTTCTCTCAGAATTACTTTATGCAACTGCTATTCATTGTTTGAACATCCCAAGTTAGAGCAAGACTTGACTTTATGTAAATAAGTTTAATTTTTGGAACAAATAAATTCCATTAACAACATGAATAATGAGGCCAAGTACCTTTCATGTGAGTAAATATAAATCAAAAAATATTAGACAGGGAGAAAAGTGGAGCAATAGAGAGAGACAAATAAAATAGATTAATATTCTGGGAATATTTCTGAATTACTGCTTAGGGCAATTTTGAAACAAAAGTTCAGAAATATTTCAATCAGTGACTACATGATCATAAACTATAGAAGAAGTCACTAATTTGGCAAATTTGATTGATAAGAAACTCTGGTAACTGATAAAATACCCCTATGCTATATAATTGCATAATAAATATCCAGATTTCTACCCAAAATGTATAATTAACAAGCTACATTTTGTCTTCTGCGGAAAAACTTAGTATGATGTAGACATTTCATCAGATATGGCAAAAATGTAAAAATTAACGAAGTTGTCTTTCTCTTAGACTTTATTATTCATATATGGAATACATACTCAGAAATAAATGCACAATGTTGATTCTTCTGGTTGGCATATCTTCAGTCACAGTTTCTGCATTTTTTCAAATGTGGACGTCATCACAGAATTGGTACTCCTGGTGTGTCCTTTCCCCAGGCAGATGACATGTGTCAGTAGCAGTGTTGCCCTATACACGAGCACCCCCTGCTGGCACATTTAGGAGACCCATTCCTATTCCTGTAAAAAAAAGATTGATTTGAAGTATCCCCTCCACAATCTTAGACAGGTGCTTGCATCGGAGATGTGTCTTGACAAAGTACACATAGTTACAGAGAACAGCATCATTTCAAGAACTTAGCTCAAGGCATTCTGTTGATATCTTTCTTTTAAAATAGCAAACAAAATGACAAACACTAGGTGTTTCTTTGTTTAAGGTTTTTTAAAGAATAGAATAATTTATAACTGTATCAGTTTCCTATCGCTACTGGAACAAATAACCACACATTCGGTGGATTAAAAGATAACAAATTTAATATTTTATAGTTATGGGTCACACTGAGCTAAAATCAAGGTGCTGACAAGGCTCCGCCTTTCTGGTGGCTATGGGGAGACTTAGTTTGCTTCCAGAAGATGCCTACATCCTTGGCTCATAGCCACCTTCCTCCATCTTCAAAACCATCTAAGTTGCATTTTCTGTACCTTTTTCCCATAGTTACATCTTCTGACTCTCCCCTCTACCTCCACCTACCATGTTTTTCTCCTTCGTATGTATGTATGTATGTATGTATTTGTTTTTATTAGTTTCAATATTCAGTACATTAGTTAGATATCTATATAGTTCATAGAACGATCCCCCCAATTGGAGAGATCCACCTACCATTTTTAAGAACCCTTGTCATTACATTATTTGTACCCAGATAATCCAGGGTAATGCCCCTGTCTTAAGGTCAGATAACTAGCAACATTGATGTCCCTTTACCATGTACCCTAGCATACTCACAAATTCTGGAGATTAGGACATATTTGCAGGAGGGGACTGGGAATCATTATTCTACTGACCACAACAACCAATAATTACTTAAATATGAAAATAGGATCTAATTAGAAACTTTAAAAGATACATATCCTCACATTAAAATAATATTCATTTTTTTAAATGACACATTTTTAGTATTTGCTCAAATAATAGTAGCCCAGCCTCCTAATATATTTAATTTTTTTTCTTCACATTGGAATACATAAAATAAAAATGTTATAGAGGAGAGTTAGTAAAACCTTAAAGGCTAGAAATAATGAGATTAGAAACTAAAATGTTCAGAATTTTTAAGATAAAAATAGAGTTAAGGAATTTTACTTCACATATAGTACATATCAAACATTTTAAATTATTGCATGAAAGCAAAACAATTAGTTTGTTTCCTTAATTTTCATTATTTTTAAAAATTTTCTTGTTGGGCAATATGGAAACTTGGTAAAGAATAAACATTTATTAATCAGATAATTTCCTTTGAACCCTACTTTACAATTTACCAGGAGTGCTTTTCGACTCAAGTCCTAATCTCTTTTGGTGCTCAGATATTGCATCTGTAAAATGGAAGCAAAATAATTAATAATATCATCTCGAAAGATTGGTTTGAAAATTAAATAAAGTAAGCCATCAAAAGTAACTACTCTGGGTGAAGTACTTAGTAAGAAATCACTGATCAAAAAAAAATATATATATATACCTATATGTGTATATATGTATGTATATGTATATATACATATATACATATATGTATACATATACATTCATATATATACATACATACATGTGTGTGTGTGTGTGTGTGTGTGTGTGTGTGTATATATATATATATATATATATATATATATATATGGCATCTTTAACACTAAGGAATCTCTAGATATGAGATAAAAGCAGTTCTCATCTTTAACAATGCACCAGTTTAAAGATTGCAATATGAAGAGCATAAATTCTTTCAAATCTGTTTCAAAGAAAGAACATGTATTTTTAAGTTTTTAACACATCAATTGTGTTGGTATACTTCTATCAACTAATTTCATTAGCTTTTCTGGATATTAATCTTTCTTTTCTTAACCATTAAAGGAAAAAAAAGATACTTAATGGATCAAAGCCAATTAATTATACCCCAGTATGCACAAAGTTAAGGATAGAGTTGTTTTTTCTAAATAGTCATACTTAGAAAATTTAATGTGAATTTTTTTGTCCCCGAAAAGGCATATCTTAAATGCAAACTCTTTTTGGAAAACAACAGGAACACTTGTCCAGGATAATGATTCATTTTCCTAAATGCATTTTCTCCTGTTATTATCTATTTGATAGAGGAACTCATGAGGTAACATAATTCTGATATCTTTCAGAAGAGTTAATCACATGTTTCTAAAAGGCACTACAAACAATATTTTTTTAAAAAAGATGGAAACAAGAATAAACTGGCCAATTCCTAAAGCATAATTCTAATGGAGAGAGAATATAGTGAAAGCAACTAATTAAATTTATAAATAAAAACATCTGCATTAAGATTACTGAGAAAACATGGATGGAAGAGTCTCTCAGAGAATGCGAGTCAGGGAGGGACTAGCTCTATGTTTCCAAGAATTGGTGAATACTATTAGGCAGATATAGGTCCAGCAGGGAGGGCAGTGAATGCTGACAGGAGAGAGTAGAAAATCATGTCTTCAAGGGAGGAAAGGTAAAAAAAATTTAGTGAACTGAATAGATATGATGAGTGGTATCAATCAGGAATGAGGCAAGATCTGGAGTAAATTGTACGTCAAGGACTTTGGTTTCTAATCCAGCATGTAAGGAACTGAGACATTGTCACTCCATCTAACAACAAGTAAATAGCTGAATCAACTGAAAAATCAGCAAGGCTTCTTAGATCTGCCAGAGAAGTGAGGTCACAAGGCAAACTGCTGGAAAGTTGGAGAGAGAAACAGGCAGATAACAGAGGCCACAACTTACCAGAGCAGAAGCTCCTCCACTGAACCAGAACCAAGGGAGGAGACCTGAATTATAATTGATGAATTATCGGAGATCAGTGTGGACAAATGAGACCTGAAATCTCCAGACAAAAACAGCCACAGGAAGAGCCTCACACTCTTATAAGTTTCACTTCCAAGAGCTCTGTCAAGTTCTCATAGGGAATATCAGAGAAAAATATCTTTGGTCTTCGGGCAGAAGGAGGAGAAAAAGAACCTTTTTGATATTCATAAGAACATTATGTTCTTAACAAGGTCTGCCTTCAAGAGTAACTATTCTAACAGTGTCTAACCTACTAGGATTTTCCTCAGTCCTAAATTACCTGGGGAAACGAAATACCTAATTCCAGCCCACTCTAACCATCCATATGGGAGAAAAGGAATAACCATCTCTGCCCCCCTCTAGGAGACAACAAAAATCAAGATAAAAATACTGAGAAGCACTTGTGAAGTTCACAGCCCCAGTGCAGAGACTCGCTAGAAGACTAAGCCCTAATCATAGGACTACAGAACCTGTCCCCCACCCCAGAGCTCCCACCACCATGGTACTAAGGGGGTATTCACAGCAGTTCCTCTTACCCACTGTTGCACGTCCACCTTTCAATGGAAAATGGTAAGGCATGCTAAAAAACATAGATCGCAGAGGCAGAACGAGCATCAGAACTAGACTCAGATATGGCAGGGATGCTAAAATTATGATTTTAAACAATTATAATCAATATGCTAAAAGCTTGTATTAGTCTATGTTCTCAAGAGAGCAACGAGGGAAGGAGAAGTTGTAAGAAATTGGCTTACACAATTATGGAAGCCAAGAAGTACTAAGATCTGGCATCAAAAAAAATCCCAGGAAACCCAGTGGTATATTTCAGTCCAAGCTCTAAGGTCTGAGAACCAGGGGAGTTGATAGGATAAGTCCCAGGTGAAGTCCTGAGAATTGAATGTCCAATGGTTTAAGTCTTAGTCTGAGTCCAACGGGTCAAGGACCAGAATGCCAGTGTCTGAAAGCAGAAGATGGATGTCCCAGCAAGCAAAAAGCTGTTCTCTCTTCCTCCACCTTTTGGTCCTGTTCCAGCCCTCAACTGACTGGGTGATATCCACTGGCATTGGTGAGGATGATTGCCTTTAATTGTCTACTAATTCAAATGCTAATTTTTGCCCCTAACACCATCAAGGACACACCCAAACATAATGTTTTACCACCTACCTGGACATTCTAACCCAGGCCATTTTAAAATTCAACAATCACAGTGCTCTAATAGAAGGGGCAGGCAATGTGAAAGAACATGGAATGATATAAGCAGAGAGATGGAAATTTTAAGGAAGGATGAAAAAAATACTAGAGATTAAAAACTGTGAAAAACGTCTTGATGGGCTCATTGGTATATATACACCAGTGCAGGTTTTTCAGTATTCTTGAGTATTTTTATACATGGATAAATTGTTGGTAATCTTTAGAAAGCATTTCTTTCAAATAACAGACACACTAATTTATTATAGAGTTTATTGTAAGTTCTTAAAACATTTTAAAATCTTCATAAGAAATATTTTTCTTTACAAGTGCTAAATAATATGCTGTTATTAATGTACCGCCTGCCTATACATTTCTTTCCAATACAGCATTTCGGGACCAAGTAGCTCATTTAATGTACCTTATTTATTTACTTATTTTTTTCAGACTAAGGGTAGAAAAGACATACTAAGAGATACAACCTTTCTTTATCTTAGGGGGAGAAATAAGCCTGTGTACCTAAAACGATACCTAAAAAAAAGGTATTATTTATAGAAACTAGAATATGAAAGGAAATGGTAGGAAATGTCAAAATTGATTGAAACACTCAACCTTGACAGCTCTGAAATTTGCAGGTTGAATACCTGCCACAATTTGTGAATGATTCTCTATATTCTTTAACTCCTTGCGTTAGCTAGCATTGTGATAGAAATGGATAAGAGAAGCCAAAAAACTATGAGCTATATACTAGTTTTATTTGACTACTAAGACTTGGTCTAATATATATTGCTCTGCAATAAAAAATTTTTAAAACTTAAAAATAAAAACTGGAAAAGTACATACTGAACTTGATCAAAATTTTCAGCTTTAGTGACTATTCTTTACCTTACACAGAGAATTTTAAAATGTAAACACTTTCAAAGAAATTTTTCCCCCACTGAGGTGCTCACTTCTAAATTAATATGTACATGAATATATATTCTTTTATTAAATGTATTTACTTGTTATTATACATTTACTTAGAGCATGTGTATATGTAACAGTTAAATATTTCAGACAATTTATGGCAATAAAAAAGTTCTGGCAGCTTTATTAAATAAGATTGGCTGAGTTGCAGAATTCTCTAAATAACCAGGCAAGAAAATAATAAATTCATATTGCCAAAAGAAAATGCACAGAAGAAAGATAGGCTCTCTTGGTTAATAAAGGGTAACAGAGGCTAATTAAAGCTTGCTGATGGGGATGCTTGCAAAAGTCAGAATGAAACTAGCATGGAAATGAAATTACTTGATTTTAGTTCAATCAAAACAAGATAAATAGGAAAGCGGGGAGATTCTTCCATAGATGTATAGAGACTCGTTTTAGTCTAACAGAGTCCCTCATCCCCGCCAGTATTCATAGACTTTAAAGACACACACACACACACCTTCAACTATAGAAAGGTCTACCTACAGTTTTAATTAAAATACTGGTTTAGAATATACAACTATTAATATTAGAATTATTTTAATTTGTTTTTTTCTCACGAAATAATGCCAACTATTATACTTTTTCAGAGACTGAATATCTCAACAGCATTCTATTTTTGTTGTAAATATTAAGACCACAATGATAACTTTGTAAAAACCACACATTTTGTTGAGAAAATAGATGTTACAAACCCCCAAATAATCTTACCAAAAGAAACAGTAACTCTAAAGAAAATATACAAGAGATTTAGCATTTAATTTACAAGAGGCAACACATAACACTCCCCTTTCTTCACAGATACTTTTCAAAATGGGGAGAAAGTAGAATCTTAAATAATTTTATGAAAATGCAGTGACTTTCTTATAAGACTGGGAGATTTAAAAAATCGGGTTCAAATACATACATTTAATTTTTAAAGTAAATATTAGTAAATGAACCAATGTTGCTTCAACATTAAGTTTAATAATTCTAAGTTTGGATTATTCCACTACCACCACCAAAAAAAAAAAAAAAAAAAAAAAAAAAAAAAGCCCTGATCTAATCACTATCCAAGAATATAATTAACTTGTTCTACCTAAATAGGATACAGGGGAAAACTGATAAGTTGATAAGAGAAATATTTTAATACTTTTTTTTTTTTTTGAGGAAAAATGCTCCCTTTCTATTTTCATTAAAAAAAAAAAAAATGCATCCTCGCTTTGGAATCTGTTTATCCCTCCATTTTTATGTAACCATAGTAGTTGCCCCGATCATTCTCAACCCACTCACCCCAATTTGGGGAGCCTTCTTTGTGATATTTTCATTCTATCCCAAACTTTATCACACTCCCCATTCACAGGGCAGCACGAGGCCTGTGCAAATCAATGATGACGACTATAGAGCCAATCACAGTATTTGACAAATACCAAATCCTCAAAGGTCTTTTGAATAAATAAATTAAAAAAAAATGTATCAATGTGATATCTCCAGATTGTGTAGTACCTGTTGGAGTGAATTTATGACTAAAATGAACTCTATATAAATCATACGTAAGTATTTCAGTCTAAAGGAGGTCAAATTGCTGGTGTAATGTATCAGAGAAGAAAAAAAAAATGACATGTAAGGAACTTAGCTAAAACTGAATGTGCAGAATATTTCTAGAAATATCTTTGTGATAAGAGAAATATTAGCTTTTTGTTTTACATAAATGTTACGCTTCACTGTATTTTTAAAACTAATTGACCTAGATACAGAGGGACAGTGGTGTGGTAGAAAGAGCATGTTATTTGCTGCCCGTTGACTGGTTTCGAATTTCTGGTTTGTTCTTTGCTGTCCTGTGACCATAGGGGAGGGTTACATACACTCTCAGGCTCAATTACTGTGGTGGGCAAACTGGTATCTAATTTAGTAATGTTTTAAATGAAAAAAAAAAAAAAATGCCCAGACACAGTGTTTACATTTGGAAAGCATTTGGCAATAGTTCGTCTCCCTATGAAGTTGTTAAATCCTGCTTTCCCTCTGAAGAGAATGCCTTTATTTATATATTTTTAAAGTCAAATGTGAGATGAAATACAGTCCAATGGAGGATTAAGCAAAGATGAGAGATTTAGTCTCACCTCTTCCACTAAACGGGTTGCGCTATTAAGAAAATATTCTAAAGCTCCATTCTTGGTTTCATATAAATTAAGGACAAAAATATGCAACCTACCTACCTCACAAGGATGCCGTGAGGATCAAATTAGAGAAGAGATGTGAGTGACTTGTAAATTATATTAGTATTGAATTCAGATTAGGCTAAAAATAAAAGTATAACTCAGTATCAAACTAAATAATGGTGAAAGAAAAGTGGAGGAATAAAGACTTTACTGGTGATCTTTCTGTTAAAATCTGTCACACTACTCATTTTATCAAACGAATATGTATTTGAAATAACAAGAACCTTTTTAAACATACCCCAAAAGTCACATAGAGTATTGATTCAGGCACTAGTAAGTGCGACCTGTAGATTATTCTTTATTTAGAAGAGTGGAGATGTAAATGCCACAGGAATCTGAAGCACAATGGTCGCTAACATTTCTTCATTAGCACAGGACAAAGCTCTGAGCATGGCAACATAAAGACTAAGACTTAAGGTAACAGGTAGAAGAATACGTTGGATTGAATGTGGAAATTACAAACCTCCAAAGAGATGCTGGTCCCAGAACCACAAGATATAATCGACTTCTAAGTTGTGGCAGAAGGATCAAAGTTTGGGTCAAACACAGGGAGTGTTCTCAAAATCAGTGACCCTGGAGGACTGGGTTTGAAGGCAGAAATGCAGGAGGTGCAACACAGCATTGGTGATGATCAATGACTCAAGACAGAAATAAGTTGGTGAGCAATGTCTTCCAGTGGAAGACCCTTTACTGGCAGAGAGGAGAAGGAGAAGCAGAGTCTTGTTTGAGGAAGAAAGGATGGCAGGAGGCATCCTATTATGGGTGAACCGCAGGGAAACTGAGGAGCTATATATACATATGGCTAGATTTTCACTGGAAAGGGGTGCTGGATTTCACATACATGGAGATTTCACGTAAAAAAAAAAAGTATCACTAAATATATAGAAGGAATATGACACTTTTTATTAAAAACTGGTAAAGTAGGGAATGATGAGGATACTCTCACAATCGTTTTCATCACAGATTGTGGCAATTCTAACAAACCTCTGTAGAGGCTGCTCATCTTTTTACCTTGTATTAGTGGTTCTTCTTTCAAGGCAAAATTGTGTTAGAGCAAATTATTCAGAAGAAGGCAACTTTATTACATATGTATTAAGAAAATTAGCCATATACTTGAGATGAAGTTTGCCATGGAGATAGAAACTTTCTTAATCTCTAAACATACAAAATCTCATTTATTTAATTCTTTCACCAATTGCTAAGTTATTACTTATTGATTCTTTTTATTAAAGACCGAAACTTTAAAATTATTCAAGACTTTAAGACCACTGAAATCCAAATTTATTAGTAATGAGAGAAAGAATGAGGAAAGATTTGGTCACTTTCTCCAAAAACTGTTAATTTTGTGACATCATCTTTATTTCTCCTGAGTGAACTTCCAGTTTCTTGAAGGATTATTAATCATAACCATTTTTGCAACTTTAAAATACAAACATTTTATACAGTTACAAAAATAACCTACAAATTATTTATATTCATACACACGAAACTAGGATTCCTGGTTATTTTTTCGTGAAGGTGATATTTTAAACGTTAACGACTTCAAAAATATAGATGCTTACATAAACAGGTACTCATCTGAGAAAATCATTAGCCCTTTTAACCAAAATGAAAACAAAAATTGATAATTTGTAGTTTAAGGAATAGATTTTTATCACTGTTGTCTTAGTAATGATAAATTAGAATAATGGCAACAAAAATAACTCATCTGAACACAATGTAATAATTGATTCTAAATTATTTTCATTGTTCTTTATAAATGCCAACTTTGTTTATACACTGGTAAAGCTGTACTGCAAATGACTGGCATGCTAAATATTATACTTATTTAAGATAATCTTGCAAAGATACATTTTATTGAGTTTTTAAAAATCATATTAACCCAAAAGACTAAAATTAACATTCTACTACATTATGTGTTAGCCTCGTAAGTCAAACTCAAAAAAGAAACTCTGTTTTGGAAAGATAAAGGAAAAGTGACTTTCAACCTAATGCCTTCTGTATCTAGTGACAAATAGGAAATTCAATTTTCTAGTCCATTCCTAAGATTTTACAATCCTTTATTACATGAGGAACCTGACTCCAGTTTTTGATGTCTTACTGCTGACGGCTTAAGCCTCACCCTATCCTCTTCGTGCCCCACACCTGATCAAGCTGATAAGAAGGCCTGGGTGCTCCTTCTTTGGCACAAGCGGGGGATTCAAATCAAGCAAACCCCTTTCTGCATGAGCCTCACCCAACCCCGCCCTCTTAAACTACCATAAAAATCCAGGCAACTGCCCATTCCTTGTTCTCTCAGACCATTTGGACCTTTTTGAGAGACTGGCCCTGCTCTGCCAGAGATCTCAATTATATTTTATCACCCTAATTTTGTCAAGGATATAAAGCATGGTTGAAACTGGAGATAATAATAGTAGTTAAGCAAGATTTTAATTCTAAAAAAGTCAACAGTCTATCGAAGTCAATGATAGATAAACATAAACTAAAATAGTTATCAAATATTGTGGTAGGGAGAAGCTATGCAAAGAAAGATCCTAAGTGTGAGGAAAAAATAGAAATAGTTAAATTGTCATTTGAGGTTCATGAAGACTTTCTGTATAAGCGACTTAACATGTTAAAGGGTAAATTAGAGTTGGCCACATGCAGAATTACTGTAGGCATTATTGATGAAAAATAAAATGGTATGGGAAAAAATATAAAGGCTTTGTTTGGAGAAGCAAATTCTAGATTCTATTAATTACCAAGTAATTTGCCATGGCTAGAAAGTCTATTTAAAGTATAGTATGATGAAACATGAGGCCATTTAATACAAGCCAGATTAAATAATTTTGTAAGGTCACTTTTCGAGTTTAGATTTTACAACTATTCTTATTTTCAGTATTATTCCATAAACTGTACAATAAAGGACCCACCACTTCTATAGGTTGTCTAGAATGCCCAGAACATGTCTAATAGTTATCTTTCCTGTATTTCAGAAAAAAAAAAATTATATGACTAGCTCATTTTTTACTCAATGTGTTATAACAACAAAACTAAATTATTGTTTAGCCTATTAGACCAATTCAGACTTCTAGTTATATACATTAAAACATTTTATTGCTATTCATAACTGCTGTCTTAATCTGTAAAATAAATTCAGCATTATCTTTCCCATTCTTTAGTCAAAAGAAACTATTGTATGAATGTCATTTGTCTACCCATATCGGACCCTGTTCTTTTTTAGTTACATATTCCTTTGTAGTTAATCGAAGACATATCACGTGCTATGTCCAGGGACATGGAAGCCAGAGAGGTATGTGTCTTTTTCAGTATGCGTGTTTTCCTGATAAGCAGACCGAGGAGGTGATACATTTGGGGTGGAGCAAGCAGCTTATGGGTGGTGTAGTCTCCCTCAGACTCGTTGCTGAATTACAGCCATATGGATGATACACCAAAAGATTCTCAGAAGACTTTCAAAGGGATAGAAACACATCTCACTCATTAAGCCACTGAGATTTCAGGGTTAAACCACTGAGGTTTCAGTTTGTTGTATTAGTTTAACATGTAACTATTAATATGATTTGTGAAAATATCTAAATACTTAAATGAATTGAATTTCATAACCAGCAATAAGAAAGCAAATAATGGTGAAAGCATGATCATACCAATGATAATATCATGAAATTTATGAAGATGACCACTCCTTAATTCATTTACTCATCCATTCAAGAAACGTTTAGTCCATTTCTACTAAATGTAAGCACTATACTCAGAAAACACTTGTTGAAGTTTCTGTGGGAAGCAATAAAGTAAAACCTCTAGGGTTTTAGGGTCTGTTTAGTGAAGGAAACATAAGAGAGATTTAAAAAATAACTGCAGGATTTAAAAGAAGAGGAAACATTTAAATTCAACACTATCAGGCAAAAGTTCAGGAAGAGAATGACATTTGGCCTGTCAGATTTTAACATTATCTGCATATAGCAAACTTCTGAACTTACCCCTTGGAAATGACTGACCATATAAAATAGGTCTAACCATTAGATTCTCTCTCATTCTCTTGTCATCTTCTTAGTTACCTACCTATTTGGATATAACCTTTTGGATACAAATTTTGTTAAAATTAGTAATATATAAAAAAAGCTATTCATTTTTCCCTAAATATCTGTATACATAGATTCTTCACTTCAGAATCCAGCTTAAATGTTACTTCTTCACAAAGGCCTATTTTAAGCACCTCTACTTTTTATCTTCAGACTAATAAGTAACATATTACATTGTATTTTAAGTCTATATTTATTGTCTATCGCTTCTGCTTGAATGTAAACTCTATGAAGGTAGGTATTTGTTTTATGTGATATTATATCTCCAATTCTAGCTCAGTATATTTATTGAGTGAATTGATAAATGAACGGATGACACATATCTATAATAAATATTTTCTGAGCCACTCTTTTGGAGGTTAAAATTATATTCTCTACCTTCAGTGACTAACACTGTAAATCTACAGGGTACATTTTTCTTTCTTTTCAAACATAGGAATGAATTAGAAGTGTAATATATGAAGATTCTGATGGCTAACATATCTCAATAAATATCACATCTTTTTTTTAATATCCTTCTATATTTCATATGAGTGGTAAGCTATAGATGGATAAATTGGGTTTCTTTCCATTACGGACCTTGCAACCCTAAATCAAGTAAAAGTGGTATGTTTCAGCATAGTTTAAAAACACAGCTGTAACTGTTTACTCTAGACACGTTTTGATTGCAAATAGCAGATTTTGCTTATCTTTTCCAGTCTCCTAAATAAAGCAGAGAAGTGACATCTCTATAGTGAGTCAGAAAAGTAAGTAGGAGTAGAGCAGAAATAATAGCACTGATGTTATTCATAATGTTTAACTTGCTACAAGTCTAATATAATATAAACAAAATAGGATAAACTTGAATGACATAAAAATTGAATATTTAGTTATTCCACTTATTCAATTTTCTATTAGTTGCATGTATGAATATGACTTTATGGGAAAAAATAGTCATCACTTAAGTCCTTTGGTTTGAATACAGTAGTGGCATTCTTAGATCTAATATGTCCACTTTATAGATACTCAAGGAACTCGAGAAGATATATAATTCTCATTATGTTTTTGATTTGCATTTCCCTAATAGCTAGTGAAGTTTCACATCTTTTCATTTATCTGTTGACCATTTGTATGTCTTCTTGGGAGAAATGTCTGTTCAGGTCCTCTGCTCATTTTTAAATTGATTTATTATTAGTTTTGCTGCGGAATTATATGAGTTCCTTATGTATTTTGGATAGTGACCCCTTATCAGAGGTGTTTGCAAAAATCTTCTCCCATTTGGATGGTCGCCTTTTTGTTTCTTTGGTGAATTCAGCATAGAATGTTATCTACCAGTGATTATAGTGATAAGGCGGACATCGTTGCATTGCCGTTGGAAAAGCAAGCTAGGCTGGGCAAGAGAGAGCCCAAGCAAGAGTTGAGGAGAATTGAACTAAGGGAATAACATAAAGGACGAGGGGGGCACGACAGTCTTGGGCAACACTTTGGGGATGATGGTGAGGGTATGTTTGTGTGGGACACCGAGTCACCGAGGGCACTGGACAGCTCGCTCATTTTATACAGAGCTCTTTCGGATATCAGTCAGTTTGGGTTGGTAATAAAAGTCACGGCTGTATATAACTTCAGAAGATGAATAGGGGACATCAACATCACAGGTCTCCGGAGAGATCATGCCAATGCTGTTTCATTTTTCCTTCAACTAAAATTAGATGAGGAAGGGTTGAATAAATTCTAATATATTTTAATTTCAGTGGAGTATTGTATTAGCGTCTCCCAAAATAACTTTTGGATAATTAAAGAAAATTGGCTTGCCTGTGAACACTATTGCATAGAATATAGTTGTGGCAGGGAGCCACAGATGAAATATAACTGATAAATCATTACATATCCAGTTCGGGGAGATGTCGGTTCTGTTTAAATGTCAGCGAAAAGAAGGAGAGTATTTATCTTAATTCTTAGAAAATCCCGAATTAAATAACAACATTGTTTTTCAATATTATTTACAAATAATAAAGAAGACTAATTTATATCTTAGAATGACTTGTTTTAAGCATCTAAACTTGCAAATGTATAAATTAAAAGTATAAAACAGAGTATTTCTCTTGCATGGAACGTATTTGCTTCATAGTAACCCCAGAACCCCATTTCTAAAAAAATCTTTCATTGTTTGTATATTGTTCAAATTAGGACCACATGCAAATATATGGGGGAAAAATGTTTGTATCTAACTACGTTTGTAAATTCAACAAGTGAGAGGTTTTGAATATGAGAAGAACTAGCGTAGAATTAATGGCGACTGAATGGGAAATGGTTGGAACGTCAGATTTTCCAAGTGCTGGAAGATCCCTGATGACTGACAGAGAACAAATGAACTAAAAAAGTGCAAAGCACAGTTACACAACGCAGGCAACACCTGTATTGATTTTTTTCTTCTTTAAGTGGTAGCTCAGAAAGCATAATACCAGATGAATGATTCCAGATATTTAGATATTTCTGTGACCAATCCCAGAAGGTGATAAGGGGGGAAGAACAGAAAAGAAGAAAAGGAAAAATATATATATACTTTTTCAGGCGATGGTTCCCATGCCTCTACCCAATAATAAAATACAATTTTGAATCCAATTTAAAACCTCTCACTCTTCTCTTCAAGGTCTTATAAAGGTCAGGCCCTTGCCACGTTACCAACCGGATGACTATATGCACCCCACATCGTCCTACCCACTGACTCATGACGTTGTCTATCCCACGGTTATTCTTACAGAAACTGAGTAAAGGAAATTTCTTGATTGTGGTTAAAGGACAAAACCCGTAAGACAGACTTTTCTTCTCCATCTCCCAATATTCCTTTGGAATTTACTTAAGTCCAGATCCAGTATTTTTTTTTCCTTCTTTTAGAAAAAGCAGACTTATTGTACATAGACATTCAGTTAATATGTTTAATGATTCAGATATGCATTCATTTTAGTTTAGTATTCTCTCAACCTCATCTACATTTTCTCTCTGAGTACTTCTCTAAGTCATCATTTGTTTACCAATTCAACAAAACTTTTTCTTTTTTTTTCACCTGCTATAAGGACCTAAAACATAAAGTAGAGATTAGGAACAGAGAGATTAAAAAAAAAAAAAATTAAGCCCTGACTCCACTAGTAGAAATATATTGGCTCTGATAACATGAATACTAATTGGATCAACATTTGCCAATATTTTATCTGTGCGCAGACCTCCACATATGATAAGTTTCACTCTGAAATAGAAATTTGAAGCAATGATTAGGTTACAAGTCTGAAAACAAATCAGCATATTTTATTGTTAGCTAGATTGTATCTTAACTTGGCTCCTTTGAGAAGCAGGTACCAAATGTGATTAACCGTGCAAAATATTTATTATAAGTCTTAAATTGTGTTTTTATTAAATATATCTAGACAAACATAAAATGGAAAGAAATTGTAAGATCGCATTGGGGGATATAAAGAAAAAGTGCATACAATATGCATTAAAACAAATCCACAGGGTGATTTATCAAAACAGCCTAAAACAACACATTGCATTTGAGGCTAATATGCATGTTATATAAATAGAGCCTGCGAATAGTGAATAGCAGATCTCATTGCAAAGCATAGTTGCAGCATGCTCATGAGACGAAAAGGTGAAGGAAAATAACAACAAAAATTTGCCAATTATTCCTGTCACGCTTATTACTGCTAATTTCTAATTATTTCTATTAATAACACCAAATTGTCCCATTAACTGACATTCTGAGAGCTGGTGGAATTACAGAAAATGACATGAGATGACATATGTAGAGTCAGAAAAACAATCGATTACTCTCAGTGATGTAAATACTTACCTAAACTTTGAGAGATGCGGGATGTGTGGTGGCCGTTAGAACCCACCTTTGCGATTGCTGGTTACGGGGTCCTTGCCGAGCAGATCCTTACGCTGTGCAGCCATGAAACTGCTCAGATTCCCAGGGAGAATCACCCTTCTTATTAGCCGTTCCCTTCCAGGGACTACGTATGGCAGAACTGCTAAGCTTCTCCTCTGATGCTGGGGGGCTTTGACTTAAGGGCTCCCCAGAATCCATGCTGAACTCTCAGAACTGCATTCGACACTTTTGTTTTGTTTTGTTTTTAATGTGGCACTTAATATTATATCATAAAAAAGGGTCTCACTTTTCTATACTCATATACATATATATATATATATCCTTTCATCAAATCAACCCCTGTCTCTACTGGTAGAAATGTATACTTAATAACAAAGTGTTTAATGTGAGTAAAATTTAAACCCACTATTATTATATTATCAATGGTGTAAAGGCCCCCGAGTGGGCACACACTGGGGTGGGCTCCCCTTGGAACAAGGAGGCATTTGGGAATTGCATTTACTCGTATCGTCTTCATCCCTTATCCTTTGAATTGTCTGTTTACTGGCGTTACAAAAAATCGAATCAAAGCAGTTGTCATCCTCAGTCTTTCTGTTGGGACTGCCCTGTGGGCTGTGGCCTGGCTCACGTGGTAGAGTTCGCAGGAGCGGTGAGCATGGGTTTCTAAGTAGGGTCCAGTGAAATATCTTCCTTCCTTCATAGTTTCTGGAGTTGACTGATGGGCCCCCCTGCTATTTTGTGCATTTAACTCTCTTTGTTCTTCAGGGGAAGAGGTCACCTGTGATGGGAGTCCTGCACCAGAGTGGGAGTGAGCTAGATGCTGGGGGTTGGTCGGGCTCTAGGGGGGGCAAGGCAAGAGCCGGAGAGCGTGGACAGCCTTTAGGAGACAAAATTATCCAGAAAATGGATTTCCCCTGAGGCTCCAGAAAGGAACACAGCCTTGTTAGTACCTTGATCTTAGTCCAGGGAGATGGATTGGAATTTCTTAACTACAGAGTTGTAAGTAAATAATTTTGCATTTTTGTAAGCCACTAGGTCCGTAGTGATTTGTTACAGCAGCTGTAGAAAACTGATACATTCCTGTGGAGTAGGCTTGAATGATGCCAGATAGTCCATTTCTTGTACACATAATGAGAGTCTTTTATAATTAACAGCACCTCCAACTCAATCAAAATATGAACCTAGACATTAAACTGTGTACATTAAACTGTGTAGCATCTCTACATACCTTTTTTTTTTTTTTTTTTTTTTTTTTTTTTTTTTTTAATTCTAACGGCCAATAGGAAAAGTCCTGCTGGGTTGGTCTTTGCTGCCCTGTCTGTTGGAATGATGGGCTATGAGCATACTATAGGTAATCCTTAAATTCAAATCACTTTATTCTGTTTTGAATGGTTTATGTAAATCTTCTCATTTTCCAGTCTCGCCAGGAAAGGGAAGTAGCTGTGGGGAAAGCGATGTAATCGGAATACGGGGGAAGGTTATGCAGGACCTCTTAGGATTCTTCCAATAAAAGATTGATAACTGAGTATCTGGGCAACAGTTTATCAAGGGAGAACCTCTGGTTGGTCCAGGTTGCTTCATAAAATAAAGGGCTTCCTTGCATAGTATCACACATCACAGCCTTAAATGTTGCACACGCTGAAACCCACCAGCAACCATCTTTGTAAACAAAAAATAGGACCAAGTGAGCATTTAATGCCTGGTGCCCCACTCTCCTCTCAACCAGTTCAAGGCTGCTGACTGTGTCTTCTGCTTCTTTGAATGGGTGCACACCTATCTGAGTCCCTGCTTGCTGAAAATGTTCTATAATGATTTAACAGTTCGCTGAATGCTTAGTATCCAAGAGGCTCTCTTAAAGAAACAGTGTTTTGAAGTCTAAGTGTTTATTTAAATATATAACATGGAAGGGCACAATGTTGCTTCTTGTAGTCTTTTTCATATCCTCCTGCTGGATTTTGAAGAAGTATTGTTCTTCATATAAGAAAGGCTTCTTCATTATGCACGGCAACATGATAGACAAGACTGAGATCTGTTCGCATTCTAAGTCTTGCAGAGACTAATAATAGATGACAGATTAAGAATAAGTGACAGTGCCATTGTGAAGTGTTTATACTAACAGAAGAAGGGGCTTTGACTGATAGCTGGAGGAGAAGGCAAGGGACTACCAGAGGGAAATAAATAATTTCACAGGCATCAGGTTTCAAATCTACCTTAATAAGCTTCCAAATCTGTGCTAAGTAGAAAGTATGGTCTGTGGTATTCATCCTATATGACTCTCTTCCCATTTTTTAACAACTTAAGCCACGCAATATGCTTTAATAAAATTCAGGAGAGTGGGTAGTTTTTACTTAGAATATGACTAAAAGGGATCAGTAATCTATTTAAAAGTTATGTAGTTAGTGGCATGGATATGTTACATTTAGCTATATTAAGCTACAGTCAAATACTTTTAAAACCACCTGCCCACACACTCTCCTTATTTTAGCCATTAGTATGAAACAGATTTTTTAAATAAATGGCATTATTCTAATTAGCACCCTTTGTAATGATTTTGGGTAAGTGTTAATTAGTTTAATTCCATTAGCTTTTAAACAGAAAGCATTAATGCAAAAATGCACGTTAATACGTACTTGGAATTTGGGTATTGAACATTAAAAAATTATAGCTTATGTCAAGGATAGGCATGCTATGCAGAAAAATAATCAAGGTATTTCACAAGAATTTTACTATATAAAATATCTGTTACAGAAAGAAAATACCCTATTGTGGGTTAAAATGACTGAATTTAGCTCTAGCTCTATTCTTCACTAAATTTCTAATTCTAAAGCTGCTTTCGTCTTATTTTACGGATCAAATAACATAATACATGTGCAAATATGTTATACACCATAAAACATTATGTAAATGCACAAAAGGTGGTTAGCCATCCACAAAGGTTTATATGTTCACTTTCATAGAAGAGTACTTTTTGTCCCTAGCTAGGCATTAGGTCTCTTTGTGTTTTTCAACTAGAGGGTCTTCTTTTCAGCCATATTGTGTGCTGAAAACAAGACCCTCTAGTTGAAACAGGAATGCCTTTTACATGATTTCTGTCCATCTGTTTCCTGAATACGGAGGACTTGGAAAATCAGGAATCTAGATCCTTGAGTCATGCTGCAGAAAGACATTTTCCCACCATGAATAGTTCATGAACTAATGCGAGCAAGACATAAAAAATTGTGTTAAAATAGTTGATATTTAGCATTGTTACAGAATCAGATATATTCATGCAAATATTTCAATTTAGCCTTAATGTAGAAACATCGATGTATGCATCTGTATTGAACATGAGTAGTCTTCAAAATGTTTTTGTGATTAAGAGTAGTCAAGATTACTATGTATCTCACAGATCATTTTGGAAGATTTCTTACATATTTCACTTTTATAACCTGTGAAATAAATTTACTTAGAAATAGAGGAGAGTTACTTCAAATGATGGAGGCTTTAGACAACCATGAGTACAAGTACAATCATGTCAGTACGACTCCCTAATTGGGCTTCTTCTCTACCTCCTGACCATATTGGATACTTCCTGTTTCCGGTCCCATGTAGTTCTGGGGATACCCAAGGAATAATTTACTCCTGTCCATGTTGCTTAGCTGCATTTCCACTGTCCACTCCTGCTGCCTTGACCTTGCCAGTACCATGCATCAGGTGGGAATCTACAGAGCTCCCCACTAGCTCATCTGGGACTCTGCAGTGACACCCTTGAGGACATGCCACTGCAGACTGAGTTCCATTTCAGGCTACAGACAAGCTGAGCTTCTCTATCCTGATGCCTTCCTTAACCATGTTCTTACAAAGTGAGGAGAATAAGTTCCCTTCCTTTTGTATTGTATGCAATATAATGACGAGAGGATTTATCTAGGCTCTCTAAGGGCCCACGGACATTTTGCCTAGAACCTGCAAAAATATAAAAACGAAAAATTGCTACATTTTGCAAACCAACACTTTTATTCTTTCTTTTCTTTCCTTTTCTCTTTCTTTTATTCACGTGTATTTCCAGCTTGGCTGAGTCTCTATAAATCTCCCAGCAACAGTCTCAAGGTTAACCCATGCAGAGTGCTCTTCTTCAGAATCTAGAGTTGTATTGCTAATATTGATTGGCTTTTCATTCCAGATTTTTCTTACCCATTGCCTGACCCCACAAAGCCTCTAGTTTCTTTGACTTGATCTTTATATGTCTAAATCCTGTTTTTGAAATAGAATTGATATGTCTTCCCTCCTCCCACCCTATAAGGAGCCTTTATGCAAAACTGTCCTCATCAACAAATCTGAACGAAAGAATGGTGTGTATCTTCACTTGACAGATGAGCCCAGTCTTAGTCTCTGTCCCAACGGGTATAACGTGCTACAAAAATAAACATTGCTATCTGAATTTATTTGCCGTTCCTTCTGAAAATACCAATATGCTATTGCTGGGTTTTTTTGAAAGAAAGCTTAGTTTTAAGCTAATTTCCTCGAAAGTAGCTCCCCCGCCCCTAATGGTAGTTCTAATTTCATGCAGGGTAAGGATGAAATATGCACGTCTCATGTGGAAATAATCTTTTTCAGGAGGGAAACCAAATTAAAAGAAGTAAATGTTTAAGTAACTACCCGTGAGGGATAATCCTTTAATGCATTAACTAACTGACAATCATTCATGAACACTGAATTCTGCAAGTATTTTTTAAAAGTATTTTCTTCTTTCTATGTTCTTTCAATTTTCAACCTAAATTTTAATATGTAGAAATTAACTTTAAATGGTACAAATAACACCTAGAAGTCTAGAAACATAAGTTCCACATTAGAAATGTGATTTTCTAATTATTAATGAACAGTAGTACTTCTAAATATGCAGAGGTAGAAAAAAATAGTAAAGAAACAGGAAAGGAAAATGCATTTCTTAGGCACATAATCACGTCAGACATATTGACATGTGAAAAAATTCTCAAGACATTTCAGGAAAAACTTTGAAGCAGCAGTTTATTGAAAGGCTAGTTTAAGTTATTCAATTTCACATTTCCAAAAACTTTCGGTCTTTATATTTTTCCCTAATGGCAGCAAGTGAATGTCCCCACAGGGAGATAGTGGGTCTTGTGATACGCTAAGGGTTATAAAGGACAGTCATTTTGCAATTTCAGATGAAGTCAATAAGTGCATTACCATGTGAGCTGTTTTCGTGACAGAAACTCAGTAATCACTTGTTTAACCCAGATTGCACACCCCATTGTCTAAACCTTATAACCTGTCTAGTAAGATGAGTAAGTTAGGATACATATCTAGTACTCCTGTTGTTGGTGATGGTGGGTTTTAAAAAAATTTTTTTTGATGCGACATAATTCATATGTGTGTATGAGACTAGTAAACTTTTAATAAGAATTCAGATAAAATTTATTCCGATTACCTTATACACGAAATAACTACCATATCAATATATAGTTTCCAAATTAGAAGGAGAGGTATCTATTAAGAAAATCAATAATTTCGTAAATAGCGAGCTGCAGAGAAATGTTCGAGGAAGAAGAGAAATTTGTCCCTATGACCCATCCTCTGAATTGCCAGGAAATAAGCTTTCTATACCACAGATCCTTATCTTTCGAATAAATGTATATTGGCCATGGAGTGCACATCTGTATCGATTATCTCATTTCTTCTCGCAGGAACCCTGAGAGAAGGGCAAGGCAATTGCTTTTGTCCCTACTTCATGAGGAGCAGCCAGGTCACATGGCTGGGAAGTAGAGCACTTGTCCCCAGGACGCTCGTTCTTCTGGGGAGGTAGATGTACCTGCTGGTGGGATATCGCACAGAAGCGAACCCATACCCTGAACGTGGTCTTCCCAGTGCCTTAAAGAAAGGTAAGCGTTTCTCTCTTGCACTAGATTAAATCAACACATTCTGTGATTGCCAGTTACCCTATTGAAAGTAGGTGTTTCGGTAATGATAAATTACTCATTTCAATCTAGACTAATTACCTTCTAGACACAACAGAGATGTTATTACTGGAACCTTATTATTTATTGAAAACAGAAAATGCCTTCTCAAAATAAAATATACACATATGTATGTGGGGAAATATTAAACGTATTTAACATTCAATATTTTTCCAAAGAAAGGGTTTTGTTGTTAAAAAAAAAAAAATATTTGAAACACAATGTTGTAGAAAAATTTTGAAACTGTGTATTAGAATCCATACCTGATTTTTTTCTACATTTTATTTTGGTCATTTAGAACCAAGAAAACACCGTTTCAAGCACGTAATAATAGAAAAAGTTATAGCTGATAACTCACTTGCAATTTCTATAAAAAAATAAATAAATAATGATCCACATAACTGAAAGAATACGAGAATATATTTGCATCTAGATTAATCATTAGTGATTATAATAACTGCTCCTTTACAGGCCATTAAAGTAAGGCAGAAAGAAATTATAACCCACTATATGAAACCATATGTAATGTGCCATTGCCAATAGGAGACATGCTGTTTATTGGACAACGGATGATGATTTTGTGATGATATTGTGGAAAAAAGAGTCAATATGTATATATGGTGCTATTTGATTCACTTGTCGAAACTTGGGTCGAAAACTAAACAGAACTGTTAAGTTTTAGATCAATTTACTTAAGAATTTAAAACATATGTAGAGAAAGGAGAAGCCATGTTCTAAGAAATGGAGGAAAAAAGTATTAATCTGATACACAAGTTTATATATTTATGATGCCAATGCAATATATATTTAATGGAATCTGGGTTGTTTTATTGTATATATGCTATTCGCAGTGGTGACAGCGACTGTATGTACTTAAATATACGTATAAATATTAATATTTGAATCAAATACTCTTACAACAAAAATTATCAAAAAATATCCTTTTAATGCTTGAGGAAAATTTAATAACATCCTAGAAATAAAGGTATAGGCTTATATAACAAAATGCATTCATTTATCAAGGTCACTGCTAAAAAAATAAAGCCCGAAAGAATCAAACATATTCCTAATCACATAGTTTTTGACTAAAGAATGACTTAAGCACCAGCTGGAATAATGTCCACCATTAATTTTTTATTTCCTTCAAGCCAAGTGTGTATATTTAAATGACCTAAGTGCTGGTGATATAATTTTGGTGTCTTTTGTCCTGTAATAAAAATACAAAAATCAATACCTTTAAGATTGGGAGAACCCCTGTCTTAAAATTTTATTGCCCATTAACCACTAACGTTTGCCTGTCAGTACATTTTAGAGTCTTGCCCTTGATCTCCTCTTCCATTTCTACCTATTTCCTTTCCTATACACTTAGCTGCACACAAACCAACCTCTCTTGTATCCTCATCGCTTTTTACTGCTTTTGCTCACAGCATTATTGCCTTCCAGGGCTCTGCTTGCTTGAGAACATTTCCTCAGCCACCATAACAACTCTCTGCTGGGTTAATCTAGTTTACAAGCGATGAATAGTTATGAGTGAGTGATTTTCAGCTATTTTAACATCAAGAGAAAACTTTAAACCATAAGTTCTGAAAGCAAAACTTGTAAGCAGTACTATAATTTATCAATTCATCACAAAAAATTATTTACAGCTATATACCACCACTTTGTGAAACCATCCAGTTTTATCCTTATATCAATTACTATAGTTATTGATGAAGTTTTTAGTATTTTATTATAAAATTTATTAACGAGTACAGAATATGAACCATTTGTAAATAATTCTGAAAACCACTCACATGTAAAAAAATGAAAAATAGATTTTAGAATTGGCATGAACCAATTGTTAATAAACTTCCCTAAACTTTTAGATTTTAAATGCCTTCAAATTTAATGAAATTTGATTTTGAATGATATCATCTTTCTGTTTCACAATTATATACTTTACTTCCTAGTGATACTGATCAATACAAAGAAACACCGTTTTCTAGGCTAAACAACACTCACTGTGCTATTTAGAACACATGGAGGATAACCTCAAGGAATTTTGAAAAATGTTCTTTTCTTCTTAGATATTCCTTGCACTGGAAATTGGTTTCCAGTTCAATTTTCACACTTATTGACATATTATTAAAGAAAATAAATCATTTTGGCCTCCACTTTTGTTCAATTTTAGGTGGAAATTTTTTTTTGATCAGTTTTTTTTCCCCAATAACCAATATTTTTTATTCAATTTGGAGAATTATTAGATACACATTATATATACTTATTAAAATAATTTCAATCAGATTAACTAATTTAACTATCTGCTTATTTGTGTCCTATGAATTGTCTCTCCTATTTTAAGAAGATACATTAAAATCATGGAATTTAAATTGTTATATTTGAAATTATTGTTATTGTATGTGCAGGTCGATAAACCTTATTGGCACTTCCTCATGTCACCTGAACTCTCCTACATTCTCTCAGACTTTTATAAAGAAAACCAACTCTGAGACGACAAAGAAGTGCATCATGTTTTCTAGTTAGAGCTGCTATACAGAGCAGCCATTTATTATACACCCAAGAGTCATGAAAATGCTAAAAACTTCACCATGCCATGCACAATAATTATATAATAAAAAAGCCATGTTATTTTAGCACATAAAATGGTTTAAAGTGATTAATTTTCTAAAAGCTAAAATTGAAAGTGCATGAGAATCATTAGTGCCTGGCCTGGGTTTGTGAAAATATATTATCATATTTCTCATAAACATCTTTTAAAATCTAGCACTTTTTATGTACATTGCTCTTTTAAATTATTATAAGAACCATATGTTTATGTGTAATTGCATTACAAAAATATTATCCAACTCATTACATAAATACATTCTTTTGCACAAAATTTTTGCTGTTCTTTCCTCTCTCTCAAAGCTACTCAGATCTTTTCTCAACATCTCTTATTAGAAAATAAAAATGATCGCTTGTCAATGGTATTGTATTAAACCATCATGAATTATTAAAATTGCTAGCGCCTCTAGAAACTGTCTCCAATATGGTTAGACCACAGCTTCTGGGTTTTTCTTTCCTCTTGCTTGCTATATATTTGGGTGAAAGGGTTCATTGACCTGACAGTGTGGAAGCTTCTTCCTGTTTCCTCAGCAGCTAATAGATTCTCAATGACTTCCCTGAGCATTGATGTCCACCCTCTATTCATACTATGTCTGAACATTAATAGACCCTCCTGGGCCACTTCCTCACTTCCTTTGTTGCCCAAATTATCACTGAAAAATATTTCTGTATGTGATAGATCTTTACTGAATTTTGACAGAAGGTAATTACAATACACGTTTTAAAAAACGATTTCAAACTGAAAGCTATGTGTCATTGTTTCTAAAGTCTCCGTAGTCATACCATGATAGAGAGATGGATGGAAGTGGTCCACCAACATGGCTGCCTGCACCCTGCCCCAACCGCATCCACTGCCTGGCTCAGCCTCACCACATGCTCTTCCCATGCTTTTTCTCAGAATACCTACTCCATTTGAAAAGCATCACCTGTCAAGCACAAAATCCCTCTTACGTCATTTTACAGAGCAATTTAATTCTTATTTATCTCAATATGTTGCATGTAGATAATAGCAAAGGTGCCTTGCCTTTCATCATCTAAAAGGCCAATCGAGATCCACCCCCCCAACCCCGACAAAGATTATTTTTTTCTATGGATGATTCTGCCACCTTCTCAAAGCAATTTATTTAAACTGCAAACAACTTTTTAAAATAAAAAATTTTCTTCCCTATTCACTAATCTGATGGGCATAAGTACATTCAGCCAAAACCCGATATGCTCATTGACATTACACTGTCACTCCAGTGTGTGCCCTATTCAGACAATGAAAAGAGTGATTTTTATATTAAAATGTTTGACTATATTTTTTTCAAAGGAAAATTTAAATGCTTTCCCTTGTACAGTTTTGTAGAGGAACTCAGTCAGCCTCAATGAAGTACTTTCAACATTTACATCTAATATATTCAGTGACATCACCATTTATATTTGCATTGACATGTTACCTGAAATATATCTATATCTATCAGGGAAATTCAGCTGAGTCTACCTACCTACAGGCATTTGGTTAATGATGTAAACTTGCATTAAAATAAGAATATGAAATAGCATCTCTAACAACACCTTAACGTATTTACTTTATACAAAATGTTTCAGAAAGCCAGGTGCTATATCTGCCTTTTAATATTTATGATGCAAAACCATGTGTGGATTTTTATTTATTAATTTGGTCACAAATGACAAACACATTTTTCTTGTTTTTCCCCCAGCTGACCTATTAAAATGTTTGCCAAAATAGGAGGGTACTGTTAATGAAGATTCTGACAGCTGCATCATAACATTAATCTTTCATCTGTAGTTGTTGATTTTTGACAATTTTTGTTATTTTTTAGTCTACCACTTACACAAACTTCTGATTGGCATCATCACATGCCAGGCACGTCTGAATTAAGATAGAATAATTATCCAAAGCAAATACACAGAGATCATTAATTAATCCTGTTTTTAATAAACATCAAGGCAGACAGACAAGCAAATTCACAGAAGATTGCATTAGTGGAAAGGTGTTAATTGAAAGATCACTTGAGTGATGGCAAGTTTTAAATAGCAAAACTAAAAGAAGTAAAAAGTGATAGAATTCCTGAAGAGAGTCATTATAGTTGAAGAAAAGAACTAATACATCAGAACCAAGACATATAAATAGAAATGAGTCATGAGAAAACACATTTCACTCATTTGCTACATAAAACTTTCCACATGGTAAAAATGTTTGATTGGAAACATTCCAGTAAACCCTACTTTTCACTTAGAGTGTTCAAAATTTACAATGATCACATGACTCCATACCTACTAGCATAGAGTTTGGGCATAATATAACTAATCTTCAAAATGGGTAAGCAACATTAGTTTTTCTTGATTTCTCAGATAATGAAAATAAACAGAATTTATACTAATGCATTATAACCCAGTGCATTTTTCGTTGCTCTAAGAAAACTATCATTTCCAGGCGGTGGCTAAACTTTCACCTCCACGATACATGAAAGACAATTTGTGGCACCAGTAAATGCTCCATCTTTCATCTATTGATGTATAGGGTATTCGGCCTTCTAATTATCGAGCAAAATTAGAAGGCAGAGTTGCACGTAGGTAGTGTGACAAAGTCTCATGGTCATTGTTTAGTCTTTCGCCTTTCTTTCATGAGAAAAAGGACAACTTTTTCTCCATCTTGGAAAATCACACATGGGATAATAACTCTATCCAGGACAATACATTTTAAATGTAAAAAAAGATAAGACTGTATTCATTTAAATAATGTTGAGCAGTAACAAATATAAAATATTGGCATAGGCAGTCGGTTTGTGTGTGAAAGTTTCACTTTTTCTGAAGAAACGAGGGCAGTTAATTAACATTCGACCAGACCAGTTTCAGTGTTCTTCATTAGCTCACTTTCAATTGTCCATGTCAAGGCTGTCTTTCTGCAAAAGGTCTCTGTCAGCTGAGGAATTCACTTAAAATAATTAGTATTCTGTTGGTGTTCAAACAAAGTGTGTAAAACAGTGTTGTGACTAGAGACACATCAGCATGGGTGGGACCCCTCGAAAGCCAGCATATTCCATATGTTCTGTTCAAGAAATTTTGTAGTTCAAACATTTCAGGTTAACTATAGTCACAGATTGTAAAATATGATTCTCTAAATTCTCTGTAAATGACTGCATTTCCTTCTTGGTTACTCTACAGTTTTTCAAAAGTGTAGTTATGTTCTCTTTCTCTTAATCTCTTTCTCATTCTTTTTATTTTTTTTAACTTTATAATCCTTAAAAGAAAGTTACCTGTAATTATATTATACTCATTAACTCTACTCGGAAACGAAAGAAAGTGTATTGATTGCCACTTGTGGATGAGATGCTGCTCTGTGCCTTCATATATTATCTCCTTTAACCTTGAAAACAAATCCATGAGATAGAAGCTGTCGTCTTCTTATTTCAAATTTCAGAGCCTGTGCGCAATGTGTCTATTTGGTTCATAGGTGAAGCCTTGTGATTTGGGCTCACGTCTATTTCATAATTCAATGTTTTAACAATTAGACTATATGGTATGTTATCTTTCTTTCTGTTAGCTGCTGATTTTTAGTAAACACTACTCAAAAAGTCCCATTGAAGAAAGGGAAGGTGTTGCCTTCAGGGTTCTTTCTGCTTGCTTCATCCTGTTGTGTGATGCCCGGGCATCTACAATTAAACGCATCTTAACATGAGACACAATAGTTTTCAATGTAATCTATTGCCATTCTTGTGTTACTCATTTCAGTCCTTTTTTTTTTTTCCTTTACTGTATTTCACATTTTTTTTTTTTATCACAGTTTATTTTGGTAAGAATGCTTAACAGGAGATCTACCCTGAATTTTGGCCAGAATCGTGATTGCCATCTCGATTCCTCCTCCCTGTTCTCCCACACGACATAAAACCCACAATTAACCCTTCTCTATTTTGTCTCCTGGTTTACCACCCACTAGTCACCAACATCTCTCCCCTGGATATCATGGTAATTTCCTGGTTAGGGCCTCTATTACCATTCTTAATGTGTTTTTTTTATCATAACTAATAGGACAATGTTACCTGCTTGCTTAAAAATCCTATAATACCATTCACTTGCTCCTGGAATACAGTCGGACATACCCTATATGCTCTAAGACCTCAAATGCTAAGGCTCTACCTAGCCACCTCTTGGGTCTTTCGCGAAGCTTTGGCTTTCTGTTAGTTTCTAGAACTGACAAGCTCCTTCTTGCTCAGCACTTTTACAGATTCGGTTTCTTTTTGAACTGCTTATTTTATTTTATTGTATTTATTTATTTTTTTTAACCTGGGAAACATCTACGTTTATCATTATTCCTCTAAATGTGACTATGTCTAGGTAACCTTTCTTATAACACTCTATTTAGTTTTATCCATTCCCTTTACTCCATAATATATATTTATTGTATCTTGTAATTTTAGCTTGTATCATAATCACTGTTAAAAGGTCAGTTTGCATTTATTTAATGTTGCTCATCTTGGAAGATTATAAAGCTCCATGCAAAAAGAAATGGACTTCAAGTAGTTCACTGCTGAAATCCTGGGTCTCAGCTCAATGACATTTTTTAAATTAATAAAGACGTCTCTAATTGGATTGGGGCTTACGAATGTAATTATTTTATATATTGAAGAAATGATTCTGAGATTTGTATATCAAACATTTTAGTATGAGGTAGGAAACTGAAAATATGTATTTAGTGAGCAAGATATTCCTTCGAAACACCAGCCTTTACAAAGTAATTGTTTAACAAATTGATTTTAGATATTCATTGTAACTTTTACTGTGCTTACAAATTGGCTGTTTCAATATACTCACATAAAGAAATGTTATTAATACTTAGTAATTTTCATTCTTTAGGGCTGAGCTTGAATTGGATCTTTATCTGTCAATGTTAGTATTTTAGATTTTTTTTCTGTTTTTGTTGGGAGACAGAGAATCCTATTCACCAGTATTTTTGTAATAGATTTTATTCTTTTTCAATAACCAAAAAACTTGAGGGAGACAATTGTAAAACTCAGATAAAAAAAAATCAAGTCTAATTCTAAAGTGCTAGCGTACAGTATTTCTTTGATTTTATTACTTATAATAAAAAGATTTGGAATGTGTCCAGTGGGTAAGAGGTTTAGCTACAGGAAATACACTAGGAGAAAAAAAAAATGTTCAAAGCAGTTACATTTAAATGGATTTTCTCAAAACTGGCATAAGAATTTCTTTAATAAAATGAGCTTTTATTCTATTTCTCACTAGCAGTTGCCAATTTTTAGGTCACAATATGTTGAATATAGCTCTGTCTATATAATTTCATATTACTGGAAATAGGTTTTATCATTTTTATTAACTATTTTATTTTTTAACCGTGATGACATTGACGGCACCACATTTTAAAAATAAAAATAGAAAATTTTCAATATATGAAAAAGAAGAATGTTTTGATGTTCCCAATAAGATATTTACTCCAACATTTTCAAATGACATGTTAATATTAAAAAGTAAATATTTACACAGAACGATGAAAATAAAAATAAGCCAAAATGGCAACAGTAACTTTGCAGCTTAGCCAACAGATAATAGAATGAAAAATACCCATGGAGACACACACTTGACCACAACATACCCACTTTAAAATAAAAGAACTCATAAAACTTTAACACAGAAAATAAGTTTATTATACACATTTTAGAAAAATGGACAAAAGTAAGATACCATAGAAAATAATTTTATTAGCGCAAGCTATAGGATCTAAAGCAATCCTACTTTACTGGAAAAAGTAATACCTACTGAACACATGGCTGGAGTTCAGGCTCAGATTTAAATCAAGACATCAGAAAACCAAAATATTTTATAATTCGCAAAGTATTTATAAAAACAATTTTGAAAAATAAAGTGTTCCTTTTTTGGTGCCTAGGACCTAACATGGGACAAAGAAAACTCACATTTTTTTTGACACCACACAATACAAGTCTCACAGATAGAAATGATGCATGTTCAGGAATTTTGAGCTAATTTTATGTGAACATTTTACGAGAAAGAATCTGATTCAATTCCCCACCCAAAACATGTAAATGAGATAAGCAAAATAGGCTCTTTCTTATTTAATGAGTAGGATACTTTATCTGCAAATGTTTCTTTAATTATCTAAATAAGTTTCCTCTTACTTTAATAAAATTGACTATATTCATATCTATGTATCAACATAATCTATCTTTTAATCATTTACCAGATTAATTAAAATTTTCAAAAGTTAGAGTTTAGAAAGTATTTTAGAAAAATGGATTCTTCAAACTATCTTTTTATTCAATTGAATCATAAAGACTTCTTTTTAGCATTTCAGGCACATGTGAAAAATATTATTTAAACCTTTGTAAACCTGTGAAAGCCAAATGAAATAAATATGGACAAAGACAATTTCTACAAATATATATATTTCTACATGATAATTATGATTGATAGTACTAACATTTTCTACCATCTGCTGAAATGATATATATATATTCATTTATAATTATTAGAATTATTATTTTAATATGAGTAGCTAGAAAATAATTATAGGAGGAACTCTCAAAAAGTATTTAGATATGGATATTAGTTCTGAGTGTTCTAGACGGTATCAGATGGTGGTAATACGGTGTTAATTCATGCACTAAAATATGTTTCTTGAGTAAACGAATGATTTATTTCAACATCTTTCAAGTTCCATTTTCTCAACAGACTCACTCCCCCTCAGTTCCTTGGTGAGCCCAGGGAGTTGGTGGCCCATTAAACTTTGGATTGTAGCCCCCTGGTTTGGCTATGGCGGGTCACAACATCCTCTAGGCTTCTGATTTCCTTGGAGGAAACATTAACCCTCATTAGTAGTTTCAAAGAGAAAGACAAAATAAAACTCCCCAAACATTCTGATCCCTTTGTATTAGCTTTGAAACTCCCAAAGCAAATAAGCTTTAGAACTATTTGTTACTTGGGTAGAAACCATCTATGCCTTGTTTCCTGTTTCATAGGATCTGACAAAGTTTTGAAACTAAACTATTTTTTCCTAATAATCTCTCTTCGGTACTATCTAGAAGTAAGATATGCCATGAAAATCTGACATATTCTTATCTATGTACTGTGGTGTGGAATAAAAGCATACAAACATATTGAAGAAAAGCACTTTAGTTAATTCAAGTTTCTCCAAACACTACTTTTTGATCTTTGCTTATCTTCAGTCATATTTTGCTTCACTTTAGTTAACTCATACTTCTCATGTCTGCATTATAAAGTCTGTTATGTATTTTATGCTTTAAAAAAATACTAAGCAGTTCTTAAGCACTTGTTTATAGAACTGTGGGGTATTTAACTTCATAAATGCTGTCTTAGAACATAGGAAATTGCCTTATTCAGAATGTGCTGCTGGTTTACATACTGAGTAGAATATGATGAAACTCTATGAATAATCTATGAGAAAGAAATATGTATATCTCAATTCTAACACGAGTTGAACATTCCAATTTATTGCACATGTTTTAAATTTTAACACTAACTCTGCATTTTAGATTGACATATCAGCACAGGATAAAGACTTTTTTGAACTGAAAAAAGTTTCTTCAGATGTCAGGAAGAAAATTCTAGATAGATAGATAGATAGGAGGAATTAATTATTCCAAACTGTATTAAAAATCAGGCACATGTAGGTATACTATGTTATTATATAAGGAACAAACTACGTTTAGGTGAAATTTCACAGCTTTTAAAATGTTTTCATTGTATGTTCCATAAATAACATAATTAAGAAGGCAAAGCAAAAATAAAATGACATCATTTTAATAAGTTAAAGTAAATTTTAGATCTCAATGGAAATATATTTTGGTACAATTTAATTAGCAATTTAATAGAAATAAAGCAATTAGAATAGCAAATTTTCATACCTGGGATAATAATTTCCTTTTAAAATCTGTAGCTGGCATGATAATAGATGTGAATAGTCTTTTGTTCATTCAATATTTCTTTCGACAACTGATTATGGAGCTCATCTTCTGTTCCAGGTAATGTTCTGGAATCTGGGAATGGAGCACTTGGCTGCAATAGTCTCTTAAGCCCTGGAGCCTATATTCTAGTGGGTTCAGTTATATCCATGACTCTAACACATTTCTTTATCTTTCCATGTATGCAAAAGCAAGTATGTGTAATTTTCAGATAGCGATATAATCTGAGGCCAGATAAAGCAAATATTATTATGGATTTGTCCTTCCATTTATATTCTCCATAATCCTTTGCTTTGGATGCATCTGCATATTTAACCCTCATATTAGAGGCATCATCTCAGATACTGAGTTGAGTGACGATTTTTATCTTGACAATATTACAGCATTTAAATAATGTGTTGGGATTGTCCCCAAAGTCTCACAGTTGCAGGATTCACTTTTATAATCCGTATTCCTGAGGATTGGGAATCCCATCACCTTTGGCTGTAAGGCCCTGCTCTAGCCAATGCCCCTATCTTATAGTTTATTCTCAACACAAAATTCAGAGATCCTTTAAAATTGCAGATCAGAGCGAGTCATTCTCATGTTCCACCCTCCACCCAGGCACGCCATATTATTAGGTGTTAAAGTCTTCCCTAGAAGAGCCCACCAAGACCTCCTACCCAGTCACGACCACCTGCTTTATCTCTGGTCTCCTCCACCGTTTACCCTGGTTTCCCTGCGCTCCAGACACATCTACTCTTTGCTTTTCTTTGAATGCCAGGCATACTATCTCCTTAGTGTTTTCACTCTGCCCCTTCTCACTCACCGGAAAGTTCTCCCCAGATACAACTGGCTGAGTGCTCATTTCCATGTGTCACCTTTGGGAGCCATCTATATCTGTCGCTGCCCCGGTGGCATTGAGAGGCCTCAGTCCTTTCTGCCAGTGCAGTAAAGAATTACAGATCAGCAAAGATTAGGAAAAGTAATATTCATCGAAGTATGTTTCAGAGAGAAATGGCCTACACCAGAGAAGGCTGTAGCCTTGTAGAGGTGGGGAGGTCTGTCTTATACCTGGGCCGTGATGGGAGTTTACAGAGGTGGTGCTTGCTGATCGATGGGTGTGTGAAGTCATTTTGATTGTCATTGGGCTGTTATATAACCTGTTGTCAACTGCACATGTACCTCCCCAGAATGCAGTCTGTTATAATTAGATTCACGAACTCCTGGGCATATTCATGACATTACAAATGATAGGATAATAAGGCTGAGGTATAAAGAAGGTCAGAGTACGCCTTACTGCACAAGTGTTCGTGGCTGGCCTAAACTGGTTGCTATGCTATGGTCATTTATTTGCTGGTACTCCAGGATGGAGGGGGATTGTTATTTGAAACATTAAGTTTTTCTGGGAGGTCCTAGGGGCGGCCTTTTGGGTTGGGCCATCAGTGTTGTCGTTTCTATGGTTACAGAGCTGGACCTTCATCCCCGTCGCTCATGGCTACCTAAGGGCCTAACACAAGTGTGCTGAAACCCTCCTCATTGTCACGGGCTGTTGAGTGTGCTCCAACTCCTGGTGACCGTATGAATCAGTGATGCCCTAATGTCCTGCTCAGCTCCTGTAAACTCATGCCTGTGGGTCTTTTTATTGAGTCGGTCCATCTTCTTCCTCTTCCTGCTGCATTTCTCAGCATTATTGTCATTTCTACAGAATTCACCTTCTCGTGATGTGCCCAAACTAGGACAGTTTCAGCGTTGTCAGGTTTTCCTCCAATGATGTTTCAGGCTGAATTTGGTCGGGGACCCCCTTGTTTCTCTTGCTGGAGGTCCAAGGTATCCATAGACCTCTCCTCCAACACCGTATTTCAGATGAATCCAATGAAACCCTTGGCATAAGGAACATCCAAACCTGTAGAGAATTTTCATATGAGTCTATTTGAGCCAAACCACTGACATAAGCCAGGAAGCACGATCTCAAATGCTCTGGAGAATAACAATTTTGCAGTTCCTTTTGAAATTAAGGAGGGGGCATCAGAAGCATGGCAGGAAGGTGGGAGGAAGCAAGGTGGCGATTGAATTATGGTTAAGATCACGTATTCCCTTACATGCTTGAAAAGGAGGGATCTGAAAGGATGGTCAGGAATTAAAAGGTCCTAAAGGAAATATTTTAAAGGCGTATTAATTTATATGCACAGAAACAATGGGCAGGGCTCACTTAAGGCAAAGATACAACTTTTATGGAAGGAGTTATGTGCCTGGGTGTGACCACCCACCATGACCTGTGCAGTTAGGAATTTATGGTCAGATCACTCTGTGAGTTGCTTTCCACAGAACTCCTTTTTTTCACCCACATCCTCTACCTTTCAAAAAGCCTGCACTGGCTGCCTCATAAAAAAACTGCACCTCTCTCTCCAGCTAGTGTAGCTGAATTATCCTAACCCAGCTCTAAAATTACCTCTTTCCATAGAGCTGTAGAAAATAAATACTTATATAGTATATTCATTGTTTATCCTCTGCCCACAAGAATATACATCCCACGGCATCTGTTTTATTTACTGACATGTTCAAGTGTCTGGGGCAGTGACAGTTCATAATAAATGTTTGGTAAATATTTACTGAAGAAATGAAAGCTATACTTTCAGACTTGATGATTTGTTAATATTTTTAAGTATATTTGGCTGGCTTATGGAAATTCCTATTCTTTAAATTACAATGCCACTGTTAATCTACCTGAAGTTTTACTTTAGTGTTGTTGTTTGACCTTCTGTGTATTACTATATGCCTTTTGTCTTTGTAGTTTTTCAAAGTTACAATATATGATTTAGCCATTTTAATTTTCTTTTCATTTCAATACGTAAATAAGTAAAACTAGACAAAAATATAAAATAAAGCATACTAATGCTTTAAAAGTGTATACTTATTTTACTAAGAAGAAATTGGATAAAATTTATTATCATATATTTCAGAAAATTAGGCTTATTTTTAAAGAATATTACATAAATACGCCTACAAATTACTCAATTCATATCTACAGTGTGGTTTTCAAAGGCTGTACTGGAGGCTTTCACATTCGTCAGTTGTATGTTCAGGTCAAAATGCTGTCCTTTTAATTTATTAAAAATGTAGAAATTGAGATGAGGAGACAAAATAGAAATACGTAGATAAATAGATAATTAGTAGGTAGGTATGTTAGATAAGTAGATGATGATAGACAGTTATAGAATAAGTATACTGAAATATTATACCTCTATAATCTTTGGTAGTTTTTCTGGATTTGCTTCATTAAAAATATATAATTTTACTTCAGTCTACTTTGACCTTACTATATGTATTTCAAATCAGTCTTGGATATAAGCTTTGGTATAAATCGATCCAATAATTATCTCAGTCATACTTTAATCTTATTGACTTTAAAATGAATCACATTAATCTTGTTTCTGCAGAATCTAATCTGTTAATCCCATCCAGTCTAGTTTTCATCAAAGTCAAAACAATACAGTGGCTGTGCCCACATCCCTCAGGGACTTTCTAATTGTCTTCAGTTAAGAATCATTCTTGTAAACAAGCCACTTCTCTGGGCTACCTGGAAAGTTGGTGTAGTTTATCTCTCCCTTGACACTCTTTCCATTTCCTATCCCGATTCCGCCAACCAAATTCTTTCTGAATCTTTACCATAATCTTTCTTTTTAAAAATGTATTTGTGTATATATTTTAATATGCAAGTAAGTATCCTAAGGATAGCAGTGTTTTCTTAGCTGAGTCCCGAAGGATAAGTAGGAGTTTGCCAGTGGAAAGAAAAAAAGAGAATGTGTACCTAGATTTTTTTTTTTCACTTAATATCATATTGCTAATACTTATATTTAGAATTTAGTTATAGTTTATTTGTAATAATATTCTGTTGTGTGATTTTATGTCAGTTTGTAGCCATTCTCTGTTGTAGAGAAGTAAAGCAGGCATTTGTATGGCATTTGAGTTGGCGTTAGGTTTTTAATATTACTCATAATGCTGATATAAACTTTCTCAAACATATCTCCTGGTGAGTATGTTCAAGAGTTTTTTGTTTTGTTTTGTTTTGTTTTGTTTTTTTTTTTTTAGTTTACATGTAAGAGTATAGTGAGTCATATGCAATAGGAATGATCAATTTATACAGTACCGCCAAATGTTTAATCAAATTTTTATGAAGGTAAATTACAAATGGTTATAAAGCATGAGCAAATTATTACTAGAGAATGCAATTATAGAAAAAATGACTTTCAGAAGAATGCCAGGTATGAAGTGAGGACATAATAAATCTGTTTCAGGCAAATACTCCCCATGTCTATCACTGATAATGCTTTATTCCTTAAATTTGTATGTGTCTTTCTCAATGCTGAAATCTTACTCCATCATTTCACCATTATGGCAGAGATCTAGAAGAGATGTCATTAGCTTTACCATATATTAAAAAACACATATGTATTTATATGCGTATTTATGTATATGCATATATGTTTTAATGAGTTAATCCACTATAAACAATAACAGCATCATTTTTGTAAAACAAATAGTCTGAATGATGAGTTAAAAATAATTTAAATCTTGTTGTCAGTTTTACTCTTCAAAAAGCAAAAGTAATAAAGTAATTGTTCGAACTAAACAAAACTGTGACACATTTTGTTAGAAAAGTCTAAGTATTAAAAATAATTTTAAATATACATTAAATAATTTATTATTAATTATCATTGCTATTAATTAACCAAAATGCCATTTTAATTTTAAATATAAATAATTTGATTACTTGTCAAACGGGTGCTACGCAACTAAGACAATTTTGCTTTGTATTCAAACAGATCAGTTAACACCCATGTGTAAAGTACCCTCTTCTGGTTCTACTATAGGACTTTTTAATATGTCTTGAGCATTTGATAAGTTATTATGAGGCTTAAATATGGTAACATATTCAGTCATAGTTGATTATACACTACTTAAATAGATGATTTAATAATTTGTAGTTCATAACATTTTATTAACAGTATTATAGCAATAAAATTTTAACAAATCATTACAAATATTTATTATTACAAAATGTTTAGAACATCCTTATTATTAGCATTTCTGTTGCTCAAATTCTAGCTGTGATAGTCTCTTAATTGCTGTGACAAAAAAACTTTGAATATAGAGTACATGGTATATTGTATTTTAAGGAACATATTCCAAAAGCCATTTACCATTATGAAACTTAAATTGTAAAGAAGGCACACACACACACACGCACACACCACACACACACACACACACACACACACACACACAAATAATACATAAAGCACTAATTTCATTTGAAGAATTCAAAAATAATTTTGACCGATAAATCAAAAAAACTATAAGAACTGACAGTGACATCATTATGCAGAAAGAAAAAAAAAGTTTTCTGGTACAAAGCTATTATAAAAGTAACCTATTTCTATATTTTAAATGTGCATGCTTTACATTTTTGATTTTAAGTTATAGTTACTGTATCAGCCAAGAAACTGGATACATGGTAATAGTTAAACAGAAGATGTGTCTTTTAGCGATGGGTTATGCACCTGTTAAGGAACAAAGGCCAGAAGGAAAACACAGAGGCACACCAGAGGTAACTGCAGGGTGCAGCTACCGGCCCTCAGTCTGGGTACAGAAGGAGACACAGTTGAGTTTATTCTACTGTAGAGAGATGAGGAAACAGCTTTGAGAGCTGAAGCCCAGACTGACGCTTGCCTTTCGAGGGAGCACAGCAAGGCTGGTTCTAGGGATGTAAAAACGCTCGGAGGCTGGGACCATCAGACTGCTGAGATTTGTCATGGGGCGAACAGCAAGCACATGAGGAGAGAGTCTCTTAATGCCCTCCTTCCACCTTTCTATTCCTCTCCAAATCTCCGGTGTGAGCACAAGGTAAAAGTCAGTTGTCGAAGGAGACGTGCAGTCAGCATTCACAGAGCAAAGCACGGAAGAGCGGAATTGTGATTTAAAGCAATAGTTTCACACCCTGTAACTTTATACAGCTTTCTATTCTATTCTTATGGTTTATTTCCATCCAAATAAGGAAAACTGCATTGCATCTTAAGGTTTAGACCTAGTAGGTATTTGAATTTTTGACTCTTGCTGCCAAGTTTCTCTCTTTGCCTTCATCTCTTATCCATATCTCTCTTCTTGGCTCTGTCCAAACAAGTACCTTCGCTATTTCCCAGGCACCTTAAGTTCCAGACTGCTGTCACGCTGTTTCTCACATTGGAGCATGTGCATGTCCTGCTCGCTCCGTGTGGCATTCTCTTCCCTCTCCCCACTGGTAAACTCCTCCATATCCTTCAGGACTCAGCTGAGAAGACACCGCTATCCTGGGCTTTGAGAAATAGGTGCCTCTCTTGTTGACTACGATGACACTGTCTGGTCACCTCTATTGGAGAATGTGAACACAGTATTATGATGACTGCCTTTCTTAACTATCTCTTTTCATAGACCACAAGCTACTAGAGTGAAGTGATCATCATCTTTTCATCCTGATTCTGGAAAATAGGATATATATATATATATATATATATATATATATTATATATATTTTTTTTTTTACAATCAGGAGACCATATGCACACCATAATATGGTTGCTGAGTTTCCACACAGAATTTATTCATATGCTTTATAGAAGTGGATGGGGGGAAAGGTAGCAAGGTAAATTGAAGCAAGACTTCTCTAATGTTGACTGTGAAGGTGAGAAGGGTATCAATAATTAAAAGTCCTTGAACATGTGTTAAATATAAATGAGCAAACTTATCTGAGTACAGAAGAATATGGGAGCAAATCAGGACCACAACTAAAATATAACTTCAATGTCTCTGTTTTTCCTATGTCATTGAACATAATTATCCATTGAAAATAATAAGAACAAAACATAAAAAGGAATCAACCATGTGAGCCAATAAGAGGAAATTACCAGCTAACATTATAGTATACTTCTCTTGAAACCTGATCGAGTGGCAGTTTTGTACTCGGCTGAAAAAGAAATAGTGGAGGAATGAAAGAATGAAAGACAAAAAGTACGAGAGGAAAAAATATATATACAAAAATGTAAAGGAAAAAAATAATGAAATCTCAAAGAAAGAAAAGAGGACGATGATCTGGCATGTTTTTGTTGTGCCATAACTTGTGAGAATTCCTACTGATATACTAAAGTTCTTTTAGATGAGACCGGAGATATTCTGGAGCATCGGAACAAATATACTGTATCTGATTTTATATAAATTCAGCTTTAGCCAGGTTGCCTATTATTAGGCAATATTAACAGTTAGAGTAGAGGTTTTCTTGAATTATTTCACTTCTCTTTTGCAAATGCCATATACAATTTAGACTGCAAATATTCTTTATTTTGATTTGCATTGTTCATGGTTCATGCAAAATGATAGGCTTTAGAAGTAAGGAAATATGTTATTGGTAAAAGTCAGGTCATTAAAAAGAGCTCATTTTTGCTTCTCTAACAAAGAGAAAGAAAAATAAAATGTAGTATCTGTTGAAGACTTAAAAACTAGAATGATAGACAGGTCCTATTCCTTAGAGACTCAATCAGGATTGTTAGAGATAAGAACATTCTCAGGAACCTTGACCCTCTCTTTCTCTCTCTCACCTCTAATCCCAAACTGGCTATTTCACTTTCAAATATCCTGAGGCTAATTATTTCCTGATTGATCTTCTTAAATGAGCTTTTCACTGCCTCATCTAATGGATGTGGGCCCCTCCCTAAATCTTTGGTCAGACTTCCTCATATGAAAGTATATCTCCCCCAAAGGTGACTTTAGTTTTCTGTTAAATAGGTCATCCTGAAACAGAATTAAGACCAAGAACTCAAAACTTTTGCTCTGTTAAAGTCCAGTGTTGTATCTCTGTTACTGTGGTGTGTGTTTCATAGATGTAAACGAATATGGAGATGAACTCCTTGAAATACAATGCCAAACGACCCCGGGAGTGAGGCTGGTCAGTAACAGGTTGCCCGGGCATACCTATTTTACAGGTGAGCGCTTTGGCAGTGGGATTGCTATACGCGTCACAAAATTAATGCAATGGCCTTCGATGACGTGATGACTCTCCGGAACGTCACCTCTTGAGATTCTATCATTTAGACTTAAAGGTTAAGTTCAGAGAAAAAGTTTAGAAAATTCTAATTTGTGGCGGATTCTATTATACTTTTGCATAGGCTTTTAATTCTATATTTTGTTAAATATGGAAACTCTTTCTCATGTTGTTTGACCATTTGTAGAACATTGAATCAGAATATGTGGGTTTTCTGGCAAATACTACCTGAATTACGGAGATTCGTTTTTCTTAAAAGCTAGAAAGTAAGGTATTTGCGCTTGACCCCATACATTTAGGAATCAGGGCTGGCTTCATGTGTGTGTGGCCGGTGCAGCTGTCAGGTCCCCACACTGAAAAGGGCCTCCTTCCTTGGGATAAATGTTCTCTGTTCACTACCTTGGAACTTTAGGAGGGGAAACCTGGCAGCTGGCCGGTCACATGCATATACGCGCATGAAATAAGATACTGCGAGAGTCTGTGCTTGCCCTGTGACTATCCCTGTAACTAAAGGAACACAGCATTAAACATAGCATAAAAAACACTGCCAAATGCTACAGATCAACACCGAATGCTCTATTATTGATAATCAAATGTAAGGGAAATCCAAATTCTATTTAAAAGACGTATGTCACAAGTTACAAATATGATATTAAGATACTGTTAATGTCATATCCATATGATCTTGTGCAAATTTCAGGTAGGTGTCCATACCTGTAAGGGTGTGACCAGCAAAGTGGAACTTGCATGAATCATATGTAATCTCACATATAAAACATTTATGAAGTGTACATATGCTCATGAGTCATGGTAAAGGTTAGACTGCATTCAGCTGTGGTGGCTGATGAAGAAGCCTATGAAGGGCTGTGGCCTCTGTGTGTTGGTCAGCCTGAAATCACTGTATGCAGCAGAGGTGGTAGTTACAACGAAAAGTTGAGTGCGAAGCAGTGGACAGTGAGGACAAATTACAGCCCATAAGACCAGTCTAAAACCTGCACAGACAGAGTGAGACCCTTCTGCGTCTCTTAACGCATCTGATAATATCAATGACATGGTTGAGCTGTAGAGAAAGTTGAGATACTTTGCTGCACAAATAACCAGCCAAGAACCTGGGAGAGAAAAAGATTGGCTGTGGCCCCACCTGCTGCCCCATACCACCAAGGTGAGCCAGTACAAGTGCGACATGTGTTTTAGTTACAGTGACACCTGACACACTATAACACCTTTCACCGTATAATGGCCGCTGCTCCATTTTTAACTTTGAAACATCATGCAAATATCTCTTGCTGAGCAGCCTTCATACAGAACCACAAAGGAAAAGGAAGTTTTGAAATTGTAGTTACAGCTTAGGTAACTATAAGTGAACACAGGACAAAGTCACTGTAGATTCCAATGTCATTCTACAGCAAGCACACCAATGTTTTGAAATATTAGTAATTAAGTAGATTTGATTAGGAAGATTTCTTTCAAAAGAAATGTGCTGTGAATCTCATCTTACTACCTATCAAAGGAACAACATGAGTGGCACTACCTCCTAAACCCAGGATGAGTGAGACAGGCTGCAGATGGACACTATTTGAACTTGGTATACGTGTGTGTGTGTGTGTGTGTCTGACTGACTGGGTACAGGGGTGGGTACATGACTCACATCTTAGAAAGCGGACATAACCTACGTCAACTGCAATCGAGGAAGTAACTGCATTGCTTTATGCCGGCGGGTCAAATGTGTAAGACTTGTGGAGACCAGAAGAATAATCCTAGTAAGAATGGAATTTTAGTTTAATCTTAGTTTAGTTTCCTGAGAAGAAAAATGTGAGGTGGTGATTCTTGTCCAAGTGATGTGTTCGTGGAGTGCTTTTAATAAAAGAAGGGTTGCGTTAGTGGTTTATGCCGTGTAACACATTACCACAAAGTGAGCAGTTTAAAACGCCACTCGTCTTGTATCTCAGTTTCTGTAAGTCAGAAAAGTCTGAGCATAGCTTACTTGGACTCTCTGCTCAAGGTCTCCGCAAGCTGAAATCACACCCTGAAGGACAGTGTCCCATCTTCACAGTGTGTCACCCTGAAGCTGGTCGCTCTCCTGAGCCCAAAGCGGTCATGCCCTTACACCATATGCCTAGCAGCTTCTGGGCGACGTGATGTGTGGTAGGACCAGTTGATCCCATGTTTTGTAAGCACTGCCGCCTCTCCTTAGCTATACATTTGTCCCTTAGGCCTAGGAAATATTGTACCCGATCCCATACCATAAGACCCTTTTTGTGCAGACTCATAGTGGTGCTGGCTGACGTACTATGAGACAGAAAAGCAAACTCACACCCATCCCAATTAGGGGGACGATTTACCAGTTCCAGGGATGAAGGGGACTGATGTTCGGAGCTCCTACGGAGTGGTTAGCCGGCCTCCACCAAAGTTGGTTTCCTGGACTCAGCACTAGTCACTGTTGGGTATAAGTCAGAGACCCAGGGGTGGCCGTCACCAGATCAATCTTGATGAGAGAGCAGGTGCTACTGAGCCCGTGCATGCTTCCAGCCCCGCCACCATCGTCACTCCTCTCTAGAGGACAAAGGAGAAGCACAGGACAATGAAGCAGTTAGAGGCTATGGAATGCAGTAAAAGGAGCAGAAAGCCAGGTAGAATCGGAGCTGGCCAGCCAAAAGAAGTAAGGTGGCTTTTGTCTAGAAAGTTATTGTAGAAGGTCTGACAAGAAAGCCTCCGAAGACCTACATGCATTATTATGAGATAAAGCGTAATCTTTAAATAAGTTTCTCGCCGAGAAGCACACAATGACATTGTTCGGGGGACCCAGTTAAATTATTCTCAATGGGTCTAAGTAATTCTTTTCAAAAAGAATAAATTTGAAAGTTCATATGCAAAAAATTTTTCTTTCTTCCCTGTGCTTCAACTTCAGAGATATCGAGAAATATGGTTAGTAAGTAAAGGAGAAAAGATATTAATTTAAATTCAGCTAGGAGTTTTGATTACTAGTTCTGAAAAAAAAAAAACTTACTAAATTGAGCCTGTATTTGTAATTTAAATTGACTGTAGGTCTCTGAATTGCTTATGAGTGATGAGAAAAGAAATGAGCGTGTGGGAGTTTTTATTCACTGTCAGGGGAAGAACTTCCAACTCCATCTCATGAGTCTTATTTAGTTCAAAATATTGACTGCATAAGTATGTCCCACAGATTAAAAATGGACAACTTTTTGAAAATGAAAAGAGAAAACATAAGATGTGAGAGCTTTTCTTAGGCAGAGTCTGGAGTGGCATAGACCAAACAAACATGCAGACAAGGAACAGTAACCTGCAGAACTGGCTCTGACTTCAGATGTACCTAGACCCGACATCAAACAGGATTAGCAAGAGGAAGCAAGAAAGTCGGCGTAGAAAACACCAAAATTAGATTTTTTTGTCTGGAAACCTTAAATCGCAGCCATGTTTTAAGGAAAGGGTCATGCATAGTCGTCATTTTTCTTGTAATCTCTCTTGTCGTCTACTGTCTAATAGGTGTGCAGAGGGAACACTATCTGACCTGAAACATAAGATTTCTAGGCAGCTCTTTGTAACTCTTGCCACTCACCCTACTCACTATTTTCAATACACAATTTATTTTGATGTTTTTTTTTTTTTCAAAAGATACAGAGCTTTTAATTTATTAAATTTTGTGAAATGCTATTCTTAATCTGTATCCAAAGCACTTAAAAAAAAAAGTGTTGGTTATAATACTAACTTCAACAATAAGAAAGGATAAATATACAACTCTTTTTCTTTAATATTTGTAGCTGAATCTTATATATTTTAAAATGTTTTCTAATACTGCTTCTATTTATTTCCAAATAAAACATTGTTATAATATTTTTCAAATTAGTCTCATAGAGTTCTTAAATATTGTATTTTCACAAAAAGGTGTATAACTAACCAAGGCATAACCGATCACTTGGGAGGAACATTAATTATAAACATAGAGCCAGACTAATCTAAAACTTCTGAAGGCCAACTCTGTAATTGGATGTAAACTGATAATAATGTCACAAGTTGTTAACCGAGAAAACAAATTATTTAAATGAAACACTTATTCCTTCAAGAAAATACAGCTCACGTTTTGGAGTTAACCAAATTTAATATAGAAAATTATTCAGTTAAGATATAGTTGATTCTTTTTTCAGGTTTAAGAGGTGAATATGATTAATATCCTTGACTGTACTTTGGTCATGTAGTTAAATTAAAACATGTTTCTAGCAATTAATTTATAGTGTCATAAATATGACATTTACATCACCAATTTATGCCTAAAGAGCAAGAAAATACATGAAAACTCTTTTGAAGACTATTAATAAGAAGAAGAAGAAAAAGGAAACATTACATCTGTTGTATAGAATAAAACTTTTGTGTATCAATTCTATCTTCTCTATTACCATCCATTTCGTATTGTAAACTCCCACACAAATGTATGTATGTGTTTTTGTTATAATTGACAAATAATACAAAATGATCCAGCATTGTGAATATTCTCTAAAAAGTGATTTTAAATAAAAATATATGGTCATATCATATACCTAAAGGAATACGAAGATCTTATCCATAGATGAGTTTTTATATTTGACGTTGAGGTACATATTTTATTGTTTTAAATTTTATTTTGTAGAACTAATTGTTAAACATTTTTAAAGTGTTTTCCACTTCTCTGTGCTACTATCTGTTCAATCTTTGTTATACCCAATATAATTATTTAATCTCTAGTACTAATTAGTGTGTTTGTAAGTTAATAAATATTTTTATTATTTACTTTTTTGCCAGAAAATTCAGAATATGAGGTTAATAATCTGTAGCTACAAAAATTTTCATGATCATTGATATATATAACAGTACATAGAGATTAAATTGTAACATAAGGAAAGGTTTGCAAAATCATCATGAAAATTATATCATATTGTATAGGATTTCAGAAGATAATAATTTTTTCCAAATGTAGTTAATGGTGAATGTGAATTTAAAGATGCCTTTTAAGTGAGACATAAAACAGTGGATCAGATTTTATTAAATGGATATTGGACATTCCAGGTAATATAGACAGGATGTGTAAAGCCACAGAAGCATGAACAAGTTAGGATTTGCTATGAAATGTCCAGAAGATCAAAAAGTCTAACTTGTTTAACCTTTGTAATAAATTTCAAGAAGTAGGGCTAGAAGACTCAAAAGATAGTTGGGAAAGGTTTGTGAAGAGTGTATTCAGCAGAAAGAATACTATATGTTAATATTATGTTAATAATAATATAATATTATACAATTAGTTATATATGACATACATATTATTTATATGTATTCATGTATATATATCTATTTAAGTAGGGGTATACAGAATGAATTTGGATAACCAATGTCACCAGTTTACAATTTGCAGACTACAGCGTATTTTTATAGTAACCACCTGTAGAGTATGAGGAGGAAAATATTCCACTAGAAGATGGAGCATTTTACTTGAGGAGAAAAAAGAGAAAAAAAGTGATAATAACAAAGAGGTAATTTATGGTGAGAGGACAGGGTAATACTAGATTGTCTGAAGTGCGAATGAAAATGGCCAATTTTCATTTTAATAAATGATGTGGTCTTTATAAGCATGTATGTGTATATATATGTATTGCATGGGTCTTACATTTGTGTGTTTGTGATTATCTCTGATGTATGCTGAGAAAAAGTTGTAGAGAATATTCATTTAAAGTCTACTGGGAACAGATAATTGGCCAAAGAGATAGGATTTCATGAAAATTTTGTTCAGAATTATTAATTTTCATATGAAGATATATTAAACTTTAGTTCCTAAATTTTGCTTTTTGGGGGCATTCTTCATGTGCTTTGATGTTTTTATAAATAGGTTGTTTCTTATAAGTTCGTAACGTTAAAGACCAATGTCGGCACGCTATATTCTCCACTTGCTTTGTGTAAGCCCGTGACTTCCACCAAGTCACCTCTGCCAACAAAAATGTGACAGCAAATGTGTGGAAAGGAAAGAGTTTTGTATTCTCCTGCCAAGCGTCCCTGTCAACCTGAAGGGATCTGAGTTTACATATTAATATAATGTGGTTTTCCTGTGAAGACGGGGATGTGACTTAAAAATAAATAAGCACGTTGAAACTTTGGAAACTATTGCTAATAGAATTTCTTTATAGTAAAAATTTTAAAACCTCAAGAATATTAGATAACAATTACCTAACAATGTCAGGTAAATGTCATCCATATGAAAAAAAAAAAATGTTCGGAAAAACACAATAGTTTGAATCAGTAGTTTGAATAGTAGAATAACTGAAAATTGTTGTTATTGTGGAAAATGCCTGGCAGCATCATGTCAGACCACCTTTCCTTCTAATCCAAAAGTACTAGGGTGATCTGTACAAGGTCAGCGCCATACAGAGGCTCCCTGCTCATCAAGGTGATTGCAAACAGCCAACACTGGTTGCTATCTTTGTGTGGCTCAGGCGGCCATCTCCCAAAGAAGCGACTATAATGCCCCCGGAGTAGATCATACAACCAAGTCACTTCAAAGGCATGTCACTTCCAAAAGATACTTGCTCATAATTACTCTAGAGGACATGGGTTTATGTCACATTACAGAGTTAGATGAAGGTAGTTTTGTGAAGTGATTTCTGAACTTGCTTCTACTCAGGCCTAACTAAACATCTATGACTGTACAAGAGATAAACTATCATAAAAAATGTGTGGTTAGACTAGCACTGTGCATGGAAGTTCTAGGCACATATAGAAACCACCAGGCTAAGGTTTTCTTATTAATCGGCCTTAGGCAGCTCTACTTTTGAAAATATAAGGAATTCTCTTGTCTTTGTATAATCTCCTTGTTCAAACTTTTGTATGACATTGAAATTTTTTTCCACAAATCTGTACACCTGATTATTTTTCATTCTTTTGCAATCAGTCAGTGACAGTTTTTTGAATATTTTACTTTTTTACATCATTGATTTGAAATAATACTTAAGAACGTGGTTAATATTAGATAACACTATACACATAGACAAAACTAAAGAAATAAAATATTTATGTTGGAAAAATCTCGAGGAAGAGAGGAGAACAATGTTATTTTAATAAGGAGAATTAAGAACTAGTGATGTATGATTTAAGATTGTGTGGACTATGAGACATTGAATGGGCATTTTGAACAAATCAGTGTTTGAATTTACAGTGATGAATGTGTTTCATCTTCTGCTACTCACTGGTTTGATTTTTAAAGTTTATTTTACTTAGAAGCAATGCACACACACACACATTTTTAAACTTCAAGTTTTAAGCTAAATATATCACTTTCTATAATTCTCCCACTCAGAATTCATATAATACTTACCACTAACTTTTTTTATTATACTACTTTCAGGTTTGAAAATACCTCTCTCCTTTCAAAATGTATACTACTGCATGTTTTCTTATGAACATCTGTACTACCATCTACTGGAAAGGCAGTTCAGTAATCATATTCTCATCAGCCATTCCAAACAGAATACAACTCATTTGAAAAAAAAATACAAAATAGTATAATTTTTGCTTATCAAAATCTGCCAGCCAATAACAATAATAATAAATTATTGCACATATCATCCTGGAAATATATATACACATATGCATTTATACTATAAGTCAATTGCACACATGCACAAATCACACATTTTAAAAATTTAAATTGAATAATTATTTAGAATTTTGTTATATACTAAATCTTTCATTTTTATCTCATCGTGATTTCACTGTTAGTTTTTAAATACTTGCTGAATGTAGAGGTTAAAGTTTGGATATAGTATATTATTCCTTCACCCGTCAATATGCACATACTTTTATTTCCTTAACATGTTTTTCAAAAACAATAGTACACAAATTGTCAATGAGTGTCCGATAAAGCCAATAGATGAAATTCAGAAACATAAACCAGAGCGCTGTATTTGCAAATAAGAATAAAAAGATCAAAGACTCATCTTCCTGGACATGGAAGTGCATGAATTCGTGTTTGCCTGCTGTGATGGCTGAGTGTCCTCATCAGGAGAATGGCAAACAGTGTGGAAACGTGGCACATACACAGAGGTTTCATTGTAAGAAGTCTGGGCTCGTATACTGACTGCTCCACTTGCAAACTGTAAAAACTTGAGCAATTTAAGTAACATTTCTGATACCCGGAATCATACGTATATGATAACTCTCGAGAACATCCGAGAGAATTGCTACGAAGTGACTTTACGTACCACTTATAACAGGATAATTCGCACAATTCTGGATGATAACAGTTTACAAATACGTGTGGGTTTATTTTGCGTTTCTTATGGGAGTCCTCACTCAGTCAACCTTAGTGGATATATGCTAATAACTGTGATTAAGGTTATAAGAGTCAGCAATGAATTGGTTCATTGTTTGAATTATAAAAGAAAATCAAAGTTGAGTTTGTTTTATTATCAAAGTTATTTTTATTCTCAATAGGCTCATTCATGAGACAGTGTATGTATTTCACACATACTTCTTTTGATTTTGACAATAAATTGTTTGAATAATGTGGTAAATTATAGAAGCCACACACACAAAAAAGAATGGAATGGATTTTACATAGATAGGAATTCATTTCAATAATTAAGGACTATATCCGCTAAATAGTGGGGCAGTTGAGTCATAAATTATTAACTGTTAGAGTTGGTTGTTACTGTTTATTGTTAAACAAGATTTAATAAATAAGATCAACATACATTTGAATTTAGAATTGATTTATAAGACACTGTTTCTTAGGGTGAGTAGAAATTTACTGGAACTGTAGAAATGGTAAAAAGCAGCTACTTAAAGTCAGGCATATTTAAAGAGCTCATTATTTCTACTCAAGTACCCACTAAGTATAGTTGGAAATCAACATTTAATGATTTTGGTTAAACATCAGAGTAAAAAGGTATACTCTCTAATTATAGAATATCTGTATTCTCTTTTTTTCAGGAGTTAAAATAAGGGCAAAAGAAGAGAAAAATGATATTTTTATAAAGTTTAGCTACTGTGGTTGGAAATAATAAGATAAATGTTTATTTTAAATAATTTACTGTAACAATGGCATCCATAATCTACAGTCACTATAATTTTATGAGCTTTTCTGTCTGGTATTGAATGCTTTTAAAGTGTCTTTAAAAAGTAAATAATCACACTTATGTGTTATTCGCAAAGTTCATTTATTCTACTTTCTCATAAATAAATCTTGAGAATATAACATTTTAAAGGCAATTTATATGATATTCCAAGAATCAATCAAGTTTTTAATTCATATAAGACATTAGAGCAGTGTGAAATACATTACAAAATATAACATAAAAAGTAAAATAAATATAAAATTGTTAATGATAATATATTGTTTTAATTTTTTAAATCATTCTTCAAAAAACTATTATCCATATAAGAGGAAATAAGGAATTATTTTTTCAAACAAATGTATTCATTATCTCCTGGGATGTATATTATTACAATTAGTGACAAAATGTGTTAAATGTATTTTGTGAGCTTTGCTTACTCAATTTTGATAATATCACTCATTTAAGAACTCTTTTAGAGACTCGTGTCTTTAAATACTTTTACAAAAACATACAGTCTTTACAAAATTTCTGATTTTTAATTTTTACAAATTATAATTGAAAATTCTACTGGAGCAAACTCAAGTTTCCAGTCATTCTCAGTAATATTTGTAAGAATAAAATTTTAAAAATTAGACATTATCAAGTGTGAACAACATGTTCAAACAGTATACAAATGACATTTTAATGACTATTTAAACTTCATTTTCCAACGTGATAATTTGTAGATTACATTTACTTGTAAGCAATTTTACAATTAAATAAGGCATCATATTCAAATAACTTAGTAGAGTTCCCATTTCCTAGTAGTTTTGTTATGCATATTAGTTCTATCCTTTCGTTCCTGGGAGGACAGTATCTGAAATTTTAAAAAATGATTCAAGCTGCTGTCCTCTTCTCATTTATTGCCACCCTCCTCACCCCCGTGAACACACAAAAATAATTATAAATGACCCCAGCATATGGGGAGTGTCTTTCAGAAAATCAATTAAGATATATTACAAGCAGTAAGTCCATCGTTAAAAAGTAGGTCCATAGTATATATAGTCTCAATCATAAAATTATTCGGTCATTCTTTCAGTTACAAAACCTCTTCATTCGAAGGGTCTAAAAACTATTACTTTGAATTAAACTAAGATTGTTTTTTGATTTATATATACATCCCCAATGTCAACACCAAACTCAAGTAGATTAGAGTTTATTTTTCTTGTCCATTAATTAATATATATATATATGTATATATATTAATTGAATATATATATATATATTAATTTGGCATCTGAAGAAGCAATCCTCTACATATATAATTTTAATATATTTAATAAATTCTTCTAATACTGAAATAAAAAAAGAAAATACATCAGGAAAGCACTAAAATTGAGACTTGACCATGTCTTCATGTGTGCATGTTTATTTTCTTTTTATATTGGAATGTTATCTTTGATTTTTCCGAGGAATAAGAATAGTAGTTTAGTGATTATGCACCTTTAATAAAAAGTAAAGACATAATCATTATCCAATCCTGTTGTGAGCAAATCATTTCTGGTGATCACCCGTGAGAGGAAAACATCTCCTTCTCGAACACTGGGTTTCTATTTCTGTTACCTTTTCTGGTATCGTAAATGGCACTTAGGTGCCTCTCAGGTCTGCCAGACTCACTGAAGCAGGACACACTAATATTAACTTGGATTGTAAACTCAGTGAACCAGTGCACATCAGCTCCAGTTCTATGCATAGCACCTAATTAACTATAGAACACTGTATTTTTAGTCTCAATATTGCCAAGAAAACAAAGTTAATTCTATAAGAACAAAGGTAGAAAGTTGTGAGCAATGACATTCAAAATTAAGGTATCCGTTAAAGTTGTTCTTACCGATTGTATACCTGACATTCCTAGTCTGCTCTCTTTTCTAAACCCTAGTTTTATAAAATTAGCTTATCTTTCTTCATCTGAGTATTTGTAGCACTTGTTGCCCCCCCCCTTTTTTTTAGCTTGGTAGATTTTTTAAAAAATCCTTCATAGTGCTGTTCTGACCCTCTCCATAGTAGATTTTATTACCAGCCATCCTTCACTTTTCTCCTTAGTCACAAAATAGGAAAGTAGAAAAAAGCTGAAATAAGAAAACTGCCTTTTTTAACATTAGGTAAATATTAGCTTTTTTTTTTTTTATCCCACAACCTTAAGTCATACACTCATTTCCCACTTCAACTAGGGAAAAAAAAAAAATCATAGTACCAGAGTTTACTTATACTCTCCAACTAAGACAATCTATTTCCAGAAAACCTATGCCACACTTTAACCCCTTCCTATATCTGTACACAATATGTTAAAATAAATGAAGAAACACACAAAGAGAACACAGAGATTAATAAAGCAATGTCTAGAATTTTTATTTTTTAAAAAAAACAATATAATATGATTTCAGTACAGCTAATATAAGGCTCGCAATATAATTGTGTGTGTGTGTGTGTGTGTGTGTGTGTGTGTGTGTGTGTGTGTGTTTTGAAGACAGTAGGTAAGGTAATAGAAAATAAATTTTTTTGGTAGTTATAGAATTGCCTGAGCTAGTCATGGGAAAACTTGTTGAGAGAATATTACACTCTTTGGTCTAGGATAATTCATAATGCTTGCCTCTTTTCCACATCCCTAGAAAATGATTGTCAATACCCATAGCCTGTCCCTTTTTAAGATCATTCTGAATGTGGAGGAGTTAGGTCATAGCATGCAGAGCAGAGCCAGACAATTTGGAATTGAGCCCAAAAGTAGTAAGCAGGAATATAACAAAATTATTTCTTAGAAGTTGAGTGAAGAAGGCTAAAAGGAGATTACGAACTGGAAGGGATGGAAAAGAAGAAAGAAAATGGAGGTCGAGACACTACAGGAAGATAAGAAGGACAGAAAGAGAGGAGGAGGAGAGAATTTGGTGTGTGATTGTCACTGATTTCCCCTTGAGCTTCGATTCTCAGGCCGTCTTCCTACAGGTGGCTGCCACGTCTCCATCACTGACTTTACGTCAGAACGTTTTCCTTATATGTATTGAAATGTATAAGCTCTTCTTTTGGGGCCTGTTTTTCCCTAACACGTCACTGCCCAGTGTGTGATCTCAGACCATAAGGGGCAGCGGCATCGCTGGGGATCGTTTTGGAAATGTGGACGCTCAGTCCTGACACCGACTTAATTGAATCAGAATCCTCGGTGTGACAAGAACCCCAAGTCAACTGGAATACATATAAACACATATCACAGATTTTTAAACTTTAAAAATGAAACCACTTTATGTGACATTTCAAACCAGAACGGCTTGAGTGTGGAAAATCTCCTGGAGTGTTTCCGTGAATTTTATCCTAAGAATTCAGGACTATACCAGGGCATACTGTGGAGAGAAGATGGGGGGCTTGATGAGCATAGAGGAGGATAGAAAAGACTATCAAAGGCTGACTACAACTTTCTGGCAAAGGGAGAAATAGCAGTGTAACTCATGTTCCATCTGAAAACCTTTGAAACAAATGTGAATCAATACTTTACTGGAGATGGAGGAAATTACTCATCACCCTGAATCTCTTGTGTATCATATAGGAGTACATTGGGCTGTAGAAACATTTTAGTTATAGCAAGGGATCTTCACTGAATGTTAATTGAAGTTTTGGGGGAATAGATGAAAGAAGGAAGCCCTTAGGCATCATTCTGCAAAGTTGGTATCTATGTCTTTTGTTTGCAAGTTATTTGGTTTTTTTGTTTGTTTTGTTTTGTTTTGGTAGAGTTATAGAGGAAGGATGTGAACAATGAAAAAGTATTGGACTTTCTGAACCTTCATTGCCAACAGGTGTTGTTCTGAACTCCCAAGGTCAGAATGAATGAGAAGCTGACTTTTTTTTTTTTCTCCCCCATAAAACCATTGCAAAATTAAGCATCATCGAAAACTGGCTCTAAAAATGTTACCATAACAAACTATTAGTTACACAAAGCTAAGTTTATCTCATTTATGTAAGGGAGGGTATATATCATTTATTTCATCCTGACAGTAGAGACAAGGTTTCTGGATCAGAGGCAGATTGATTATTTAATTACAAAATATCTGAGTAGTGGTTACCTGTGCTCCATTTTCCTCCATGGGGCGACATGGTGAGAGCCATATGGACCCTGCATTTGAAGGAGGGGGACTTGGAATTATGAAACTGGAAGCTTAATATAGAGATGTTGGCATTTTAACTCCCACACCCTCTAGAGAGAGAATGGTCTCTTTTTACTCTAGAATGTAAACAGATCCTCTCTTTGGGAGAAAAGGGGAAGTCACTTAGGTTCTCACAACCTTTTGGCATGTAATGAATGACTCTGGATTTTATTACCACTTCAAATATAACCCTAATCCTAATCCCACAGAAGAGAGCAGAGAAAAAGAATATTGACTTGTCAAATATTTTGAAAGTATAACACAAAGTCACATGTGTATGGGTAACATAATCACTTTACAGTCCAAAGCATGATTGATTTGTTTTTCATAAAACCTATTTGGATTTGTAAATAAATTTGTAAATAAATTAATTCTCTAATCAGATTAGGAAACTAAAAATAAATCAGTTAAATAGATGTTCCAGGAATGTTTTAAGCTTTCAAGAAAGTGGCAAAGATTATTTGAAGATAGCTCAACCTCTCATTAGCACAGAATAGTAGGTTTTGCAAATCCTTAATCCTATAACATGCTCCATAAAAACAGGATTCTGGAAGAAGTAACTTTTGGAAGGTATTAGCTCTGAAAAATCCTTCAGTAAAGAAACCTCTCTAACCTTGTTTAACTCACTGTTTGCCAAACTTAATGAACCGTGGAATCTTTTACTTTATGCGTCTTTTAATACAGAACAACTAATATAAATGCTTTACAAACTGTATCAGATTGATCTTTACTGTGATGCACTTCCAGCATGAATTGAATAGCAGTGCCTTGCTGTGCAAAACGTGCACCAGCAGCATGAGAATCACCTGGAACATTGTTAGAAATACAGAGTTTATTACCTTGAAAAACTGAATAAGAATATGAGTTTTATAAGACCCCTAAGTGATTCATAAACATTAAAGTGGGGAAAGCAATAGTATAGAGTGCTGGTTTTCACCCACAGCTGAACATGAGAACAATGTGGAAATCTTTTTTTAATACCAATGTCCAGGTGCCATAATAAAAACAAACAAACAAAAACTTCTGTTAAGTGTTTTTTGGGAGGAATCCAGACATTTTGTGGAAAGTCGCCTAGATGATTCTAATTTGCAGCCAGGTTAGAGAATTGCAGATCAAGAATAACACGACCTCTTTTAAGCATTGGTAAGGAGGCTTTTCTACCTCAATTAATAGCAGCTTCATATTTATAGTAGTTTAAGCCAAAGCCTTGAGCCTTTCTTGACTTTTCACATTTTGTCACACACCACATTCGGTCCACCAGAATATCTGTGGGCAATATAGTTCCACTTTCAGCCAAGGTGATGTATCAGAGACTAGGTTTAACCGCATACTTATAAACACCAAATACCTGCAGCCCCCCAAAATGGACCGAGAATGTGAAATGGCAGATGTCTAGACACTAGACATCAAGAGAGTAAGGACAAAGATCCCAAGAAACGGAAAACACACGGTGTGAATCCCACAAGTCCCCCGACTTACTCATCTGGGGGAGTTTCTGGGCCACGGCTCAGGGAGTCAAACGTTTTGTTGTTTCGCTGTTGTCGTCATTAAGATATAATTAACATGCACCAGTATATTTATCTGAGGTGTACGGCATATTGATTCAATATTTGCGTGCATTGCTAAACGAGCATCGCAGTAAGTACTTAACATCCATCACCACACATAGTTACAAATTATTTTCCTAGTGATGAGCACTTTTAAGATCTACTCTTGGCAACTTTCAAATATGCAGCACAGTGACTAATTACAGTCACTGTATTGAAGTTATTTCCCCAGGACTTGTTTGTTTTCTAACTGGACATTGTTCCCTTTTAACCACCTCCAATCATGTCACCCTCCACCCCCACCCCGCCTCTGGCAATCATGAATCTATTCTCTATATGTATAAGTTTGGTTTCGTTCACTTGTTTTATAGATTCCACATGTAAGTGATCATGTGATATTTGTCTTTCTCTTTCCTTCTTTTCAAAATCTCTTACTAAGTTTTCTAAAATTTTGATCTTTGTTTTCTCAATTGTCTTTCAAAATCAGCCTTTTGCAAAACAGCTTCTGGTTCCGTTAGTTCAGTAAATCACAAATCACTTCCTTGTAGTTAAATCCAATAGGAATTTTTCCTTTCTGTGCTTGACTCTAGAAGCTTCCCACGTTTTTAGTGTTTTTCTTTCTTTAAACTGTCTTCTTTTGGTTTTCTTGATATTAATCTCCTCTAGTTTGTCTTTTTCCTCAGGAGTTCTTCTCTTTGAAGCCTAGTTTTCTTCCTTAGTTTAATTAAAATCTCTATTTTATCATTCAAACTACAGTCATCACTTTTATCAATATAGAGTGATGACTGTGCAGCCTAAACTTTTTTTTCTTATTTGATATTTCCTTTTGGCTTTCAAACTCAATATGTTTGTAACTGAAAATAAGACTGTCTTTTTCAAATCTGGTTTTATGTTTTCATGCTTTTCATGAATGTGAAAAAAAAAACATGTATCCACTTATAAAAAAATAAACATAGAAATTATGTTTGATGCCTCTCTCATCTTCAAACTCTATGTCAAACATTTTTGTCCATTTACCTCCTAATTATTTCACAAGTCGATCCACAATTCCACGTCTCTAGCAGGATGGTGTTTCTAGCCAATAAAGTTTTTCATTTTGAACACTGCAGTAGATTCTCAACTGGCCTTTACAAAGTAAGCTCTCCATCACTCAAATCCATTTTCTCTATGGTAGAAAGATTTTTTTAATTTATTTTTTTGCTCTAAACAATAATCTGATCATGCCATTCTCTGATTAAAACTTTACATTCACTCATTGTTCCAAGGATAATAGAATTGTTTCATTAAAAAGGCCCTCATCGGCTTGCTTCTACTAAACCTTTCAAGGTTATTTACATCAGATGTCGCTCACCATCTTCACTGGAGATACAAGCCTGCAACGGTGGTCCCTCTACTCTTTGCCCAGGCAGCTCACACTCTTCCTTGTTATTTAACTTTAACCCAACTATCCATTGCTCTATGAAACTTTCTTTCCTCTCTCTCCCAGGTGGCCTCTACCCATGACATGTCCCCAAAGCTCAGTATATCTTTTTTATGGTACATCAGTTACATTTTATGTTTGTTTAAGTGCTATTGAAGCTTAGATTTTTCCTTCTTTTCTTAAAAAAAAAAAAAATGATGTTTCTTTCATCCTCTAGACTTTAGATTCTGTGAAGTTAAGATGAGCATATGTTTCTGTTCATCACTCTGTCCCTCTGTGCCTACTGCTGTGCTTGACATAAAATAGACACTCAATGGTCATTAAACAGACAAACAAATAAATATCTTGGTTGAGACAAGAGGTGGCAACTTGAATTATATGATCTTTGCTGTTTGTTTTGAGAGCTTGAAAATTATTCTTTTTTTCGGGGTACTGCTAGGAGGATGGAGTGCACAGAAAGATTCCCCTTTACTACACTTTCGATCTCTCTCTTCCCTGTGTCAAACACATACTGAAAACTCTTAGTGTCTGAGCACAGGTAAAACCCTTTGCTTTCTGAAAGTTCTGGCAAAGAAATCTTGGATGAACTCTTTTTTTCGAGTAGAGCATGGTCTTACTGGACCAGCACCATCGAGTTCTAGAATCGTAAAGCAGTAGATCTGGTGAGTTTGACCTTTAGGATTCTGGATTCCTGAAGAGAAGTTGTACAGCATCCTCTGTCCTGATTTCCTTTCCTCCCTTGAAGTGAAAAAATGGGGTTAAAATGTGAGCTGAGCAATCCCGAGCATTAAGGATGGAGGAATTGTACTAGTGCAGACGGCAAAGAGTCTTTTTCCAAATGTCTGGGCAGGGGTCTATCAGCTGGCTGTTGATGGAGTTATGACATTTAGAAGTTTATCAGCCTCCAGGCACTTATGACACTCCAACAACCAGGAAACTAAAATCCGGAATAACCTAATAGTCAGAATCAGCAGAACAAATAATCAGAGGAATAGGGCTTTTGTAAAGAAAGATAGGCAGAGCAACGGAAAAGTAATAAAAGTAGTAAAGAAATAAAATGATCATAACATCAAAAAGCAGTTTGTAATTTGCAGCAAAATATGTGAGCAGCATATTGTTAAGGGTGGAAACTTTTCAAGTAAGCCAACTTCTGCTTCTGTAATCTGCTTGCTTCTTTGATGTTAACCAGAGTGTGGTTCTAGGCCTTGCAAACTGCCTCTTTGGGGAGCTCGTGGCTGATCTCCTCTAACCCTGTGTGGTAGAGAGTCAGTCGCTGGCCGGTTTCTAAAGGCTCACGATTCATCTCCATTGGCTCCGTGGGTCTTAGATTTGATTGCACCACAGCACATATAAAGAATGAAGAGATTCTTGAGGAAAAGTAAAGAAAGCGAGACATTCTTTTATCTATTGAGATGACACGGTAAAATAAGACTTCAGAGTTGTATAACTTATTGTCAGTTTTCCAATTAGAAATTTTGACACTGACTAGTCTCAGACTTGCATTCCTTCTCTCAAATGTGTGTGATAGAGGCCATGCTCTTAACCTCTGAATAAATGATGTTATACACAATAAGCCTCATCCTTCGGTAAATATTGAATTTTCAAAATAAACATGCATGATTTATGTCTGAATTTCCACAGAATGTTACACATTGTCTTGCTCAGCAAGGACTAAATATTTAATATATTGTTTGAAATTACTATAACTAACTGAATTAGGCACTATAACAGACCAGTCTAGTTTAATACTATTTAAATTACATACTACCTACTCTCATTTTTAAAGCTGTTATTTTATTTCCTTACATTAGACTAGGCTATCTATCTGTATATTCTATATTGATGGAGGGGTCATTTCTGTCAATAGTTTCACAAAAAGTTTTCAATGCTGTTAGTGCAAGTAATTATCATCCTTGCGGTGGCTAACAAAGATGAATATGATCAGTTTGAAAATATATCAAACTTGTTTTCAGTAATTCGACCCACTCTAATATTTTTAAATAATATTCAACTTAAATACTTTATTTTATAATTTGGCTCTCTTTAAATTGACCTAAGTTTCTCACTTTAACAAAATTATATCTAGAATAAATAGAGGTGTTAGAAGTTATAAGTATTATATTTCTAAACCAACACATGTGAGCGCAGACTCAGTTAATGATACAGAACTGCTTTCTGGGGGCGGGGGGAGTGGGGCGACGGACACTACTCCCAATAATGGTCAGATCTGGATTGATGAACGCATGTCAATCTCAGGCAGCAATAAATGTGTAAACATGGATAATCGCCAATGAGCTCGGCCTCTTCACGTAAATGATCTTTGTGTTAATGTCTTAGTCAGAAGTGCTCGTCCATGTAACAGTTGTGGTAACTCATATGATATTGGTAATAAAAGCACACAAACAAACAAACAAAAATTTTGAAGACAACTAGACTTCCTGCTTTTTATTTCCGTGGTCATTTGTCCTGTTCCCTGGCCAGTTACCCGCATCTAATGCTGATGCCTGAGTTCACTAAATTGCTTGACCCTGCTCAAGAGTGTGTTTGCTTTGACTCTTCTTTCGAATCCTTTTTCTTACAACAGTCTCTTTTCCCAGGAAAACTTGAGCTTTGATCTGTTTAGCTTTCACAGCCATTCACATTCAGTGACACATTACTATGGATCTGCAGAGTTTTCACTCAGAAATGTCTCTGTGGCAGGCATTAAGATCTATAGCTGGTCGATCATATTAATATATTTTTTTCTATAGGGCACCATCTCATTATGTCCAGTATTCTCAGTTTATATCATATCTAATGTGTTCTTGCAGTATCGAACATAGGAAACATATTTAATTTGATTTAAAGAAGAGAATTGCATTGCGAACTCATCGTCATCCCGCAGGTCTGTGAAGAAGTACTAAACTTTGAAGTGCCATAGCTAGCAGGCCGATTTTCCGATTTTCCTTTTAACCAAGCATGACGTGAAATAAACATGCAAATGGCAAACAGAAAGCTGTTAATTTGTGTGAGAAGTTAAAATTAAGAAAACAAAGGGATAAAAACAGTTTATGCTGCCACAGCACAGAATCCCCAATTCGCATCCTGGGGGAGTGACAAACCAGCCATTTAATGCTATGTCAACACATGTATCTTGTCTTTCATTAGTACACTCTCCTGCTGGTTTGTACACTTTCAGAAGTAGACCTCCTACTGACAGTCATAGAGGTGTGGAAATGGGGATGGTTTAATAATTCTGTTTTGCTTCACTTTTTTCCCTCTCCTATCGGAAGCCACTTTTTCCCTTTTGCTTTTAGAACGAGTACATATTAGCTCCATTTTTGAAGTAAATGTTAAAAATGTTTATGATTCAAATGACCTACTTTCCTCTTCGTTCCTTAGAGCGCTTTGGATATCGTAGCCAGCTGAGGGTTGTGTCTGCCTGTCAATTGCCCATGTTTTTCTCTCTGCACACAGTCTGCCCACATCGTCTGTGAACAAATAACCATAAAAAATAAATGGAGAGGAAAGACGAGAGCATCCATCTCCCTTTCTGGAAAGTGTTCTATTGAGATTTTGGTTAATGAGCTAAGCACTATCATAGATCCAAAATATTTTTCTCCCCTCCAGTCTACCTTGCCTTACAAACCTTCAAGTAAATATTTAAATAACTACATATGAAATTCATCCAAAAACACCATATAAAAGTCTGGAAAGTGCAAAGATAACTAGATATAGAATGTTTACATATAAATTCATCAAGCGTTTACTAAGCTCGTCAAGAGTCAGAAAAAAAGTTGTTCCCAATTTTCCATTTTTAACTGACAAGGCCATATTTATTTTAGTAATAGTTATTTCAAAAATTAATTCCTGGAATTCTTTTGCAATAATATATATAATCATGACTTTTATTTAATACTAAGGTGTAGACTTGTTAAACATAAATAATGCTGTCAAGTTGCTGATGCATATTGTAAAAATAGTGTCTGTGAATTAAAAACTGAAATGACTGCTTCGATCAAATAGGTTATTCCCATTTAAATTGAAAATCCCTTCTTTAATGAAACTGTCTTCATTTAAACTACTTGTTACCTTCTGGAACTACCTCAAAAATCCGTATTTTTTTTAAATTTATTTATTTTTTATTTGTTGGTTTTAGAAATGATCAGGAACAGTGAAATAGCAAATAAAAGGCTTTCAGGAAAAATCAAGGACTGTAACATGATTTTAAGTATTAAATTATGTGCTTCAGAGTCAGAATGTAAGTAAATTCTAAAAGAGGAATACCAAAACTTTTAGAAAATTGACTGCATCATTGAATATATGTAACCATCCCATCAGCAGTGATCGATTTGAAGTATAATAGTTAAGAACATACGTTTCTATATATTTGTTTAAAAATAATCTGAAATAAGTTTGGTGTATTTATTATCACAGTATGCAATTAAGGAGTTTGATAATACATATTTCAAGAAGGTGAGTTTTGTGCTTTTAGAGAACTACAAGCAATAACCCCAAATTATAAGATGCAAGCAAATATCTTTTAATTAAATAGTGTCACTAGAAGTAAAATGTTAATTAATATTTGTCTTAAAATATTGAGAATTATTTTTTTAAAACTATGATTCTAAAATATTAAACATTTTATAAAATGATTTCTTTTTTTAGGACTTATTTTTGAATTTTTTACCTGTTTGAACAAAATATTCATCACAGAAAACTAGTTTTCATAAAGGTGTTTAATTGATAAAAATGTACAAAGTATTAAAGGAGAAAGCAAAGTTATTTAAAATATTAAAATGTAAAAGAGCTCATAATTTTAGTTGCCTGGAGGAAAGAGTTTTCTATATGCATTGAATTACAAACTTTTGGATAGAAGAACATTTTTTTAAACAATTAAAGATTTACACCATAATATCTATACCGTTAGCTTGTTCAAAAAAGATTCAATGCTTAATCAGTTCAAACTATTACTAATTCTGATTTCTTGGAATTTGGTTATAAGAGTTGCATGATAAAAAGTAGTTCAGATTTCTAAACAGAATTTACCAAAAAACAAAAAATTAGAAGAAGAAAAGAAAAAAGGAAATTGAAGAGAGGGGGGAAATATTTTCTATGGTTCAGAAAAACTCATGATTAGAAGAGACAGAGGAATATTAATTTCAGAAGTTCCCAAAACTTCTAAGATTTTGTTCACTTTCTCTATTTTGAAAATCTGTTATGGCACCATGTTTCTAGATAACTGTCTCAAGCTCAATACTCAAATTTTGAGTAGTCCAACTATTATTTTGAAAAGTATGCCATATAATTCCTATTCTTGGGACATACAATATTTATCCATAATTTTAAATATATGTGAATGTTCACTTCTAAAACACCAGTAGTTTTTAAAATTAATACTGAATCTGTAGAAAAAAATGCATTTTAATAATTTAAAAATCACAGCCTCCCTTTACATTCTTATTTTACAGAGTTTAAACATCTACTGTTTGGGTTTTTGTTTGTTTTGTTTGTTTGTTTATTTATTTGGTTTGTTTTTCTGCTTTTTTTTTTTTTCAGCATGGGAAGTTTGTGGTTTTGTCTTTTCCTGTCTGTGATTCTTTAAATTGATTTTAGATTTCCCATGAGAAACATATTGTTTAAGGTTATGCTGATGAAGTTTTAAGATAATTGTTCCTTCAGCAAGAAGTTAAATGATCATGCATGTGTGAACATTTATAATTTTATCCCCTAAAAGATTAGGAAGTATTGGATGCTTTCAAATAATTGGCATCAGATCTGTCAAAATGCAGCTAGAAACATTTTTTTTGGAGAACCACAACTCAATTTTTTCACTTAATATAGCTGGTTTTGGTTGACTAGGAGACGTCTGTAACAGAGCATTGACAAACACTGTGATTCGCTGGGATCAGCCAGATCTGTAGCTCTGAGACTGAAAGTTGCCTTAAATTATGCTCTCAGCTTTCCAAACCTCATTAGACTTAACCCATTTAGGCGCCACTCACTTCTCGGAATCACCAATAGAACCCTAATCAGAAAACCGCAAAGCAGCCAGTCTTCTGCTATCAGAAACCTCAGTACAATTTTGCGTATTAATATTTCAGAAAGTTTGTAGGAACACATACTCCCTACTGAGCACTATGACTAGTTCAGACACCGTTACAGTCAGTCAACTTGGCCAGAGCGGCTGGCTGCTCCCTGTCTGTCTCTGGACCTGGCAACCAGAGAGAGAAAAAGATAAAAGAAAATGAAATGAATGCCTTCATTTGATTTATGATTAATAAATTCCCATAATTGGAGAGTCAGGTAACCAGTAAATAGAATAACACAAGGTTACAGGAAAAGGCCAGTTTTATCCTGTAATGTAGCTGTAAAATTTTAGATACAATATTACTTCATTTTTCCAGGAGAAACAATTTTCAAAGCTTTTTTTTTTTTTTTTTTTTTTTTTTTTAGTTTTCTCTATTATTCTTCAAACTCTTTTTTTGTGTATTCATCAAATAGAGTCTAGGAGATATCCAGCAAAGTACTGCAATTAAAAATATTTTCTAATTTGTAGAAAAAACATTTTAGTAATGAAAACCCATGTGGATTTTTAGTGACTTTTAGAAATATATGTAATGGAGAGAAATATAATTTCTATAATGATAAGCAGTGACCAAAGTTCAGTGAAATACAGTAAAGCTAAATTTTAAAAATGGGAACAAAACAGAAAATGCAACTTTAAAGGATGCTTGAATAAATAATTGATTAAAATTAATAAGAATTGTATACATGATTGATCTGTTTGTAATGAGAAAGATCTCATCATATTTAAATTTACTTATTATACAATGACACATATTTACAGTTGCCTTAGAGGGAAAATATTTATAGAAACTCTTAATAAAGTAGAGTTTCTTAAGTTTTAAATTAAGCAAAAATGTTTAAAATAAAATCATACTAAAATAAATTAAAATGCATTTTTTAATTTAAATTTTAATGCTTAGGACATTATCTAAAGTAATTGACTAGGTTATTGAAATAGTAAAAGAGTGTGTTCTTTTTTGTTTTTTTTTTTCTCTTTAAACAAATTACTATCAGAGGCATATTTTCCATATTATATAAATTTGAATATGGCATTTTCCTTGATTTACGTAATTAGAAATAAAGAGCATAAAAATCTGTCACATTATATGAGCCATATTCCTTTGATGGTGCCTAAATAATATACTTTTTGTTGTTTTTAACCATGTGGTGACACCTAGGCCCTATCTGGAGTCAAGGTCTCCTCCAATGCCAGCCCTGCCATGACCTGTGCAGGTAGCAGCGACAAGTCTGCTTCTCACCTTCAGTACAAACTCACACCTGAGGTCCCACACAGCACTACTGTTGCATGAACACATCAAAATCCTACATCTGCATGCACACATATCAAGACAAGCATGTTCTGCTTTCATCCAACATGTCCGAATATAATTTATAAAAAGCTTCATAGATTTTACTTGAAATGCTAAGGTTTAGATAGGAATATGAGTACGCAACGATCTTTGTCAGTTCTGACTTTTTAAAAATTTTACTGTGATAAGAATACACACAAACAAACACACCCCTGTTGGGTTGTTTTTTTTGTCTTAGGGAACAGGTCTATTCAAGTCGTCAGCCCGTTTTTTTTTGTTGTTGTTTTTTTTGTTTTTTTTTAATTGAGGTATGATTAACATACAGCAGTATATTATGTTCAGGTGTACAACATAATGACTCACTATGGGTATTCATTGCAAAGTGATCACCACAATAACTTCAGTTAACATTTGTCACCATACACAGTCACAAAATATTTTTCTTGTATGAGAGCCTATGACTTTCAAATAGAAAAGGCAACATTCTTAACGATAGACACCATGTTGTATTTTACGTCCACACTCTGTATTTATTTTATAACTGAGAGTTTGTACCTTTTGACTCCTTTCTCCCATTTTGTTGACCCTTACCCTCCACCTCTTTCAGCCACCAATCCGTTCTTTGTTATCTATGGGTTGGTTTTTAGTATGTTTGGCTGTTTTTAGATTCCACATAGAAGTGAGACCATACGGTATTTGTCTGTGTCTTATTTCACTTAGTATAATTTTACCGCGGTCCATGTATGGTGTTGCAAGTGGAAATATTTTGTTCTTGTTTAAGCTTTAATGATATCTCATTGTGTGTGTGTGTGTGTGTGTGTGTGTGTGTGACATTTTCTTTTTCTATCCACCCATAGTGGTCACTAATGTTGTTTTCATATCTTGACTATTGCAAATAATGATGCAGTGTATGTAAGGTTATGCTTAGAATCCTTTATAATTATCTTTCCTGTATGTACTATAGGTTTTTGCTTGGTGGTTACCATAAGGCTTACACATAGCCACTTATAATAGTCTATTTTAAGTTAATAACAACTTAAGTTTGAAAGCATTCTAAAGTTCTACCTTTTTACTCCACAATGCTGCATATACCAGAATTGTACAGTGCATGCAATTATAAGGGCATATTACTTCTTACAAAAATATAGCTGAGTAGTAGTTTGGCAAGTTATGAGCCATCTTTATTCAACTAAAAGTTCAAGAATACTCAAAAAACAAAATTGAACAGTAAAGATCACGCAAGTCGTAGTTAGAGAACAATGAGTTTACTTACTTTATCATTGCCTTCAAAGTTCATAAAATATCTTTAGCTAGAAAAAAAAAATCTGAAAATTAGTCATATACACATTTTATCCAGGAATATAAAACCTTCTTACCACTTACTGGCTTGTTTGATAGGAAATATTCACCCCTAAGCTTAGAAAAAGGCTTTATTTTAAAAGACATTTATTGTTGCAAAATGTATGTACTTTATTCTTATTATTCTTTCAAGTCACTGAACTTTTATTAATGTATTTTTGCATAATACTCAAACCTAAGAGTCCTAGTCGTTACCTTTTTACTTATATTTCACAATATTTACCTAACTACACTAAACATCAGTCCACTATTATTCAAAGCTGGGGCTTATATCCAGTCATGCACTTGATCCTGGATAAGCTTACTCATTCTCAGTATAAAGTGGAGAAAATGCCAATTCTGTCTGTCCAATAGAATTATCTTGATTATTCGATGAGAAAGCATAAATACATTGACAGTTTGTTTAGTTTCTCATTCTTTTTCTTTCTTTCTTTATGACCATAAACTCTGTCACTTTGAATGATTTATTTTTTTCTGTTGACTCCTTATTGGCTGGAATATTTGAATAACATTCCAAAACTTCCATACCTAGATCTGCCTCTTTAGTTATGGAACTCATCGATAGTTGTACCAAGATTAAGCAAGAGTTGAGAGAAAACTGATCTGTTTAATCATTGCAGTCACAGATCTAAATATTTTCTTAGTCACAGAAGTTAAAAAAAAAAAAGCACTGTGAATTACTAGACATATTTAGTCATTGTATAAAAACAATTGCTCATCTTGCCACATCTCCTCAATGCATCTGAAGTTTGAACTGTAGCATAGAGTTGCATGCAGATAGCTTCTAGGGCCAGCAAATTAATCTTCTGATGGATATAAAGTACTTAGCACCCCATAAATAGACCATAAAAGCCAAAATGGAATCTTGGGCTCTTCAAGAAGAGTGTGGTTATAATTATCAATATTCTGAATAGCACTTGACATCAGTCTTCATATTAGGCATGTGGAGAGAATTCTGACAATATCTATTTTTTTCCTAGTCAGATTACCATCAGAAACTTCAAGAAGCCCTTTGAAGTTATCGAGATTTTGCTTACTTATTGATAAAATTGTTCTTCAATTCTACTCAGCTTTGACACTTTACTTTCTTGTCTGCTCATATGAAAACGTTAGAACATTCTGAATATAACATCTAGCGGATCCCATTTCTAAAGGAATTTTTAAAGATTGTTTGTTTTCTGAGATGAATGCAGGTACACTTGGAAATGCACATGTTGGAGAGTGTTTACAAATGAAATACCTGAAACCAGTTTGAAACTTTGTTATTTGAGCTAAGGGCATTAAATGCCTTTTAGAGATTACATACAAACCTATGTATTCGCTTTTCTCTTCTGTTTACATTTCTTTGGCTATGATGTTATCAGCTGCTTTGAGAGATACTTAATGGTGTCTCATTAGAAAAGTTACATACCTTTCCCCAAATCAAAATAATTATTTTGTAGTGCTTTTACTAATTTGCTGAAAAAGTAGAGTTCTTTATATTTAAGCTAGAAGGCTCATCTATATTTTGAAAGAAAATACTCTGTCATAGTGTATAATTTATATAACACATAAATTCAAATTTTACTCAACCAATTAATCAGATAATCCTAAAAGCAGTAGGATAAAATAAATTACTTCTAATGCTTACTCAAGAACATTCATCATTTATTTCTCTATTAGTATATATATTATCAAATATGTTTTTAAATAGTAACATGCTTAATCTATGCAACTGTAAAACTGTAGCTATAGATACAGCTGAATTTAGATACATGTATTACTTTTAGCTTTGGTACTTAAAACGATATACACAAGACAGCCTCACATGTAATTGTGTGTAGAAGAACAAAGTACATGGTCTAACTTTAATATATTGAGAGCACTTCACTGAATGAATGAGAATGTATGATTCCTCAGGGAAAAAGATGCTTTCAAAGAGACATATGCAGAATTCCATATTACAGCTGCTGGGTGCTGGATTTTAAGTGAGAAAAGACAAATTTCTCAAACACATGTACGAACACAGACTAAAAAAATTTACAGTTCCATCCACTATATACAGATTTTACTTGCCAACAATGTTTTAAACATATTGATTCAGATTTACAAACAGAACTTAAGGCTTTTATTTACCAAGATTAAATTAGCACAGTTTTTGAAAAAAGCAAAAAGAGGAGTAAGACCTACACATCTTCTACAGCATTTTAGAAAATATAAGACTGTTTTAAAACATGACTCTATGTCATATATTCAAATACTGGATATTGTACTGATAGACCACGTTATTGTCAACCTGGATGCTTCAGAAAGAAATGTTTCTTTGGTAATCACCTTTATGTTTTACATATACCTCTTATTATCTTTCTATATCTCTCAAACCAAGTTAATCAATACTGTTTAAAATAGTTTTTTTTTTCCTTTAAAATGTATCTGTGAAATTCTTACATTTGCCTTACTTTACACAACAGATGTTCTGCAGAAAGTTGTGAAAAAATGTAAACCTGTTTTATAAAATTGCATTATAATTATAAAAGTATGTTATCATCATTTCTGAATGTCTTTAATTAACAATGCTTCCTAACACTTCACATGCATTTTCTTCTGCCACACAGTTAGGTAATCAAATAGTTTATGATCTAAACTAGATATTCTCAAACGTCGTGTGAACTGCTTTAAGAATTTACTGGTAGCAGATCTCCACCTCTGGCTAGTTCTTTGCAGTGAGATTCAAGCATCTGCATATGTAAAATGCTTTCCAGTTAATTCCAATCTTCAGATGAGCTCTCAAATAATTAGAAACAAGTAAAAATAACTAAAATTATGGTTTCTTGATTCATAAATCAAAATTCTCTGGAAACAGATGACTGATAACAGTTTTTATTTTAAGTATATGGTTTTCATTTTGGCTTTCCTTCCTCTCTCCCTTCCTTTCTTTAATCCTTTCATTTATTTTAGACTTACTGCAGCTGTAAAGTGATTTTGTCCCTGTCCTGTCTTCACTATAGCATATTGGTGGTAGGGGGCATGAAATTGGTTCATATGCCGTCACTATGTCTTATTATTACTGATTAACTTTGACATTTTGATTAAAGTGGTTCCTCCAATATATGTTATTACTATCCTTCCCTTTGTTATCACTATATATCTTGATTGTGATACTTTCAGAATATGCAAATATATAATTTCTCTCTAACTTTCACCCCCAATTTTTTTTTCATCTATTGAATTATTAGAGAGAACATGGCGTACAAGACCCCCCCCCTTCCTTCTGATGCCAATTACAAGTTCAAGAGTCTCCAAGATCACTCTTTGGTTTCATAACGTGCTAGAAGGACTCACAGAACTCACTGAAAGCTGTTACATGCACAGTTACAATTTATTGCACCTAAAAAATACAGATCAAAATCAATCAGTGGAAAAGTGCGTAGGTAACACTCAGGAAAATGTCAAACACCAAGCTTCCATTTTTCTTATTGTAGAGTCATAGATAGCGTTATTCTTCTGTATCGATGTGTGACAATACACATGAAGCAATGCCAAGCAGATAAACTCGCCTGAATGTTGATGACCAGAGTCATCGTTGTGGCTCAATCACATAACCCTGGCAGGCCATCTATATGGATGACCATAGTTTCCGTCCTCTACAGAAAAGTCAGACTGATACCAGGTGACCTAAAGTCCCTGCTCTCAGCCATATTGTAGGCTGTCTGATATGATGACCCTCACTTAAATCACGGTCATGGACAAAGGCCCCTAGACATCAGGTTCTACATGCTTGGAGATTCTTTCCTAGAACCTGAGGGCAGTGGCCAGACCGCTCAATCAAGGCAACATTCCAAAATGTGGCAAAGCCAACCAAGTGTCTCCCCGTTCAGATTTCTGCAGCCTTAGGGGACAGGCGCTGTCTCATGCCACGTTTATTTTTCCCCCTGTGAGTTAGTACTCGAAATAGAGTAACATTCTGAAATTCACCTCTTCTTTCTTTTCTCTTTTTTGCATAGACTATATATATTTTTACATCTTTGAGTGTTGTAGAATCAGGTCTGTTGTTGATCAGTAAATGGCTGGTTATGTCTGTTTAAATCAGGACTGCAATATAAGAAAGTTCGCTTAGCACTAGTGAGGCTGTTAATATCAGATGAAGTAGATTTCCTGCAGAGAATATGACTAGAGATAAAGAGGGAAACTTCCTAGTGATGAAACATTGGGTACTGTAACGGGCTGTTCACTGCAGCTCCCCACCCTCTAATAAAGTGTGTGGTTTTACATAGTCACACACGTATGTGGCTCTCGAGGACCTAAGAGATGAAGAACGGGCCTGCCAGGCCTAGATTGTGTGGAACAGACCACCGGGGTCCTTAGTAACCAGCTTGTAGAGATTAAAGACATACTTTAGTGTCTAATGGAAATGGGTTTGCTGAAAAGAAGACATCTCAGTTCGCCGTCTACTGAGTGTTAGTAAAAACCTGGATTTAAATTGCTAGTGGCAGGCCAGACAGAAAAAAAAAATATCAGAATGCCACATTTGTATTTTTTTAATCTCATATTTTCTTTGATCAGTATTTCTAAAAATTAATCAAGTTTTTTGAACTCATCAAAGAACCTACTTTGGTTTCATTTATTTTATCTATTGTTTGTAGATTTTTAAAAACAAATTATAGATTTCTATTGGCATATTATTATCATTACTATTATTATATTACATACTTATTATTTCTTTTCTTCTGGCACTTGGTACTTAGAGTTTTTTTTGTTTGTTTTCTGGCTTCTTAAGGTAGAAATTTACATAATTGATTTGAAATATTTTGCTCCTCACATGGTAACTTATAGCTATACACTTCCATGTCAGCACTACTTTTTTGTGTCTCAAAAATATTAACATGTTTTTATTTTTATTTTCTGATTTTTTTTTGTCTGATTTCCTTCTTTGACCCATGGATCATTTAGAAATATATATTTTTTAATTTCTGAACATTCGAGGCTGTTACAGATATCTTTTTGTTTTACTTCTTGAAATGCATTGATATTTGTTTTTATATTTCAGCATATGGTCCATTTGGACTTCTTAATCATTAGGAAATTTCTCTCTTTACCTTCCATAATGCTATTTGTGTGAAATATACTTCATCTATTAATAGCCACACTAGTGCTTCCTGTTTTCGTGGTATATTTTTCTATTAACTTTTAAACTATCTATGTTTTTACTTTTATAGTATATCTCTTTATAGAGAACATAGAGATGAGTAGTTTTTTTTTTAATCTGATTTGAAAACCTCTGCATTATTAGTCCATTTAGACTTAATAATATATTTATCATCTTGCTAATTAATTTTAATATTTTTCACTTACTTTCATTCCTCCTTTTTTTCTCTTTCCCTGTCTTATACCTCTACATTTTATTTTTCAGTGGTGTCTAGTATTGAAAATATGTGTACATTGAAGTAAATGTCATCACCAGTAGATTTAAAAAGTTCTTACCACATGTGCATACAAAGTATAATTATATGAGGTGTCGGATGTATTAACTAACCTTACTGTAGTAGTTTTTTAGAATATATACGTGTACCAAATCATTATGTGGTATGCTCTCAATTTATATAATGTTTTATGTCAATTATAACTCATTACAGCTAAAAGAGACAGACAGACAGACAACAGAGCACTGATAAAAAACTGACTATTGAGAAATCAATAAATCTCCAAAGGAAGTAGTAGAAGTGACAAAATATTAATGCAATGAAACTAGAAATTACACACATAATGAGGGAACAATAAATAACTAACTAAACAAATGAATAAGAAAAATAAATCTATATGGTCAAATTTAGAATATAAGGGAAAGAAGAGAGGAGGGATTTATTGAAGTAGGACCTTATTTTATCTCTAGAAAGGTTGTAAAAAATTTTTAAGTCATACCTCTTACCTAACATTTGTAGAAAAGACAGGGGAAAAAGAATTCTACATTATCTGATTGTATCATTATGTTTTATAAAATATGCTTAGTTTTTTACAGATACCATTAAATGCATTTATGATGCAAAGATACAATTTCAGAATCTATTGTATTAAATGGGTAGGTCATTATAACATCCTACAAATGCTGACAAATGTTATTCCTTAATATAGTAATCAACATTAAGAGATAGTTCATAGAAACGTGAAGACTCAATTAAAGAAACAATAGCAGATGCTTTAAATTACTCTAGAAAACAAATTTTAAAAAAGGAATGCATTTGCATTTATTATTTCCATGCACCAATGTGTTCATTTATGTTATGCATGATAATTTAAAATGCTAGTTTCTGGTGCGATTTGAAAAAGTGAGAACTTGCCTAAGCAATTCATTAGTTTATGAAATTATAATATGATTTATTAAAAATCGCATTACTTATCTGAACTAATACTCTGTATTATAGACAGAGAATGTGGTATATGTTATCTGCAGCGAATGCCATTTGCAAGCAAGTTAGGCCTCACTAAACGTGGCCACCTTTCTTTTTCCACCTCTCCTCGATTAATTTCAAGTTGTGAAACCTAAATAAAAATCTCAGAAAATAGAAATAGGTGACGGGTATAAGATTCCTGAGTAAAGTTTTATAAAGTAGTTTGTCATCTTGCATGATGAAAGTTTGACTTTAGTTTGAATTATAGTGCAAAGAGGATTTCAAGACCCATACTTTAAAAGGAAAATAACCTGGATTATTTATATTATTCAAATTCAACAGATGAATTCAAATATTGACTTCGTTTTACTTCTGTGAAGCAACAAAGTAAAATAAACAATCTAGTTTTGACTTTTTAGGAGTAATTTATTCATCTTAGGTGTTCAAGTACTATAGAAGGATAATATAATATAGTGATATGCAGGGTTTTTTTTATTATTATTATCGTGCTATTATTTTTAACACAGACTCTAAGTCTCTCAAAAGAGCATTCACTTTAGAATTTGCACTTCTCATTTTTTTTTGCTTGTCCATATTTTTATATTCGGTTTTTGACCTTGTAGGATAGACCTATCCAATGACACTGAAATGGTAATTAAGAAGGCACTCTGCTCTACGTCAGGGACACATTCTCTGCTTTTAGCATCACACCCACGTTTTTTCTCACACTGTTTACTGGGTAAGTCTTTGGAATACAGTCAGCGAAAGGAATTCAGCAGGAAGCCCATGAGGATGTCGTATTGGACACACGTGTGCAGCGCAGCCCACGTCGGTCTAGTCTCTCTCATCTCTACAGTAACGCCTCCTTCGACCACCATTCGCCTAGCTTCTGCATAGCTCCCCAAGTGGTTTCTCTGTTCTTCTCTCGGTCTCACTCATTAAATCTCCACGTGGAAGCTAAACTAATCCTTTAAAAAAAACAAATTAGATTATGCTTGAAATCTTCCACTCTCTCTAATTACACTCAGAAAAAAAAATGCAAATTTTTCCCCCAGGTACCAGACTCTACACAACTGAACTCTGCCTAACTTTCAAGCTCGCCTGGGACCTGCCTCCTCCTTACTCACTAGGCTCCAGACAGCTGGCCTTTTCCTCGTTCCCTGAGTATTCCAAACTTCTCTTTATATCCGAGTTTGACCTCGCTATGCCTTCTGCCTGGCACATCAGCTCTAGAGAATTTCATGCCTGGCTTCCTCTCTTTTCAAGTCTCAACACAATTGTTCCGCCCCCAGCAAGACTTTCCATAAAGTAGCACAGACCTCAGGTATTCTGTTGCATCGCCTTGAGTGTGTACGTTTTCTTCAAAAGCACTTGAAAGTATCTGGAAACATTTTCTTCCGTTTCATACACTGCACTAATTCCGTAATAAAGACACTGCCCTGATGACCTTCTCTAGCCGCAGTTACCTCCCCATGGCCCTATCTCTAAATAACCACATTGGAGACAGAAATCAGTCCATAGCAATACCTGAAAGGTAACGTACTGGCAGTGTCACGTCTTTAGCGATGAGACCTTGTTCGCTTGGAGACCTTTGTGGCCTTCACGCACAGCATGAGTGTTGGTGGTGCTGAGTCTCCAACCGCGTACAAGTGGCTCATGGCTGCCTCATGAGCAAACAAGCGGGCAGCCTAAAATAGTCACGCATTCTATCTCGTGCAAAAGAATAAATGCCTATGCACAATGATTGGGGTAAATAAATCTCTATTATCATTTTGGTGTTTTCCTTTTTGTAATAGCATTTCTAATTTTTCATCTCAGCTGATTCTTTATGTTTATTTTTTTCCTATTACTGTTTTTCATAGCATTTTATTAGCTTGATTTGGCATTCATTTGTTGCTTCATACAATCATTTTTGCTTAGTTTTCGGTGGCTTTCAATCAACGAGTACATTATTGATTAAGAAACGGGTTAGAAAATGTCTGAACACCATCATAAGCAAACGGAATCCATGTGTAGGTGTTTAAAGGATGGTGGATACTTATAACTGAGATAATGTTCGTGCTCTAAATATATGTCTCAACAATGCAAAAATTTAAACTTTCTTGGAAAACAATCTAAAATATTAAAAAATTTCCAGCAGTATTGTAATATTTGTCTATGTAAATATCTATGAAGTTAACTTATCATACAAGGATTTAAATTAAAAGGAATAAAAAAAAACTTTACTAACATTAGAATAATTATTTGTGACATAAATGGGGTAGGTTGACGTGTCTTAGGGTCCATATTTTTAGGGATATGAAACCTGTCTTATTTAGGACAAAGTGGCCTAGAGATGCATTTTCAACTGAATTCAGGGAGGAGAATTCTGAAGAAGAAAAGTGAGTTTTATATTTTATCTTTCTGGTATTCTGTAAGTTTCCTGTAAGTATTCTGTTTGTTTCCTCCTGGTCACTTTGGGTCTGTAATGAGGACATTGTGCAAAAAAAAACAAACAAACAAACAAACAAACAAACAAAACCCAAAGAAAACAGAGACTGAAGTAGAATTTGTGTAGTAAAAGCTGATGAGTTAGTTGGCACCATTTTATACCACACAATGGTGCTTGTGTGATTTTAAATATGCATACCCTGGAGACCTCTGTTGTTGTTTTTTTTTTTTTTTTTTTAGTTTTCTGGATGAATAAATGCTAGAAACCTCTTAATGCCGATAAACTTGAAACAGCAATTTTTTGTGTGTAAATCATACTACTGAAATAGAGGTAAGGAGCGAGAGGAGGAAGCTTTTCACCTAGAATAGCCCTTTTTTATAACATGTAATCAGACCTTGTCAAGTTCTAAATGAAGGTCTTCTTTTCTTCCTAATGTCATTTTATTGTGGTAAAAAACTTAACATGAGTTCTACCCTCCTGGCAAATTCCGAGTGTGCAATAGTGTACTGTTTATTACAGTCACTGTGTCACGCAGCAGAGGCCAAGAACTTACTCATCTTACATCACTGACGCCCATCACTGGTAACTCCCAGTTTCCCTACCCCTAGCCCTTGGCAACCACACACCATTTCACTCTGACTCTGTGAGTTTGACTGTTTTAGATACCTCAAGTCACATAGTAATTGTTCTTCCACGATTGGCTTTTTTCACTTAGCCTCAAGGCTCATCCATGTTGGCACATATACCCTTCTTTCCAAGGCTGAATAACATCCCATTGTAAGATACACTACATTTTTTTTTTAATCTATTCATCTGTTGATGGATATTTGGGTTGTTTCCACACTTTATTGTGAATAGTGCCGCAGTAGAGACAAGCAGCCCAGCAGCTAAAGACGGCTCCTTTTCTTCTCTTTTCCTTTAAACAGCTATGATTAGATGTTAATTTAAGGATGGAGCCAGAGATCCTTTTCTCTTAGGCTTTCTAAGAGATTTATAACCTCCCTGGAAGACTGGCTGCAAGAATCTGTTTTCGGTTTACATGGCATAGGCACCACTGCTTCGCTAGAAGATAAATTTATTTCTGTGGGTCTTTCTCAACCAGGGCTATTCTCTGAATATCTAATTAGAAACAAGAAACATAAATCCATGTAATGAAACATTTTGCTTATTCAACAATTCCAGCTGTAAACAAAATGGCATTATGGTCTGCTGTGGTAGGTCTCACGCCATCGTTCTTAAAGGAGGGGGCACATTTGGATGTACATTTTGAAGTAAATCGAAGGACTATCTCCTACTTTGAAGTCATATTTTAAAATTTAACCTTAACACTCCACTGAGCATTGCGATTTTTTCTGCCTCAGGGGAAATTCAGCAAGGAGATTATATATGCCCGTAGACAAATCCTAAAATTTTTACTAAGCTACCTGCTCTCCAGGAAGTTTTGGGGGTTGCTGAGTAGGAGGCCGACAGACACAATTATCCTCACGTCAATCGGGCACTCCCTTGCAGGCCCTTGGCACCTCTGGAATCCAACGCCCGGGTCACACGCGGAGCAGCGGAGGACTGGGGGAGCTCTCGGCCCTGACCAGCCGCCCACCTCCAACCCCTCCTGGTCCTCACATTCCTGCTGTGATGCGAAGGCACCTGCGAGGCCTCACGCCCTTGCGGCTCTCCGTAGGCACCAGAAAGAAAGTGCTGGAATGTGCACGCATGGGCAGGAGGGCGTAGAGCGAGGGTTTTTTTTTTTTTTTTTTTCCTAAAGGAAAAGTGAGAATAGTTGTTCAAATTGCTACACCTCCTCATGATTTAGTGGGAATTTTTCTCAGGGTGTAAAATACATCTTAAACTCCAATATTAATATAAAATTTTAATGGGAACCACAAACTCAATTGTCTGTATTTCACATATACTTCACTTTTAGCCTTTCTCACTAATATAGTAACTGTTTCATGTATATGATATGTATCTGTATGGCTATATAATAGTTACATTTTTTACGTGGACATAGCATTATGGATGCTTCTAATTTGATACTTAGATAATATATCTATATGTTTGGAGTGATTTTCTGCATAAGCGAATTCTTCTCATTAAAAAAATCATATTTATAAAAAGTCGATGTTCAGAACACAAATGAAAACCAGATAACTGTCAAAAAGTTTTCTGAATGGATGATACACACACACACACACACACACACACACACACACACACAGAGGAAAACACACAGGAAAAACCTTCATTTATTTAGTGATTGATTGATAGATGAGAGTAGACCCGGCTGACTCAACAAAAATAATTTAACACCTTCCATGTTCCAGCTATTATGTTGTAGATTGAGGTAGTTTGCCCCTAGTTGAAAAGACAGATGATTCAATAATTAACTATGTCACTATGTCATTGGTGGGGGGATGGATGTATGATTCAAGTGTAAGTATTTGAAAGGAAAGCGAAGTGCTTTTCAAACCTGCTATTTGCTAAGCAGAACTTTGAAAAACAGAGAAACAGACTGAAAGAATTAATTTCCTGAGTCTACTGTGCGACAGTCACTGTTTAACATACGATATGATCATTTCCACAAGGTGTTATCCAGCACTTACCTCAAAAAAGATTAGAAGTAAAATACTTGACTCTTCAAGCTCAGAGCAGCAGATTATAATTCTTACTCATGGGAACAAATAAACATTTAAAAATATGCGTACTTTTAACAAAGATATGGAAACGTTTATTTTATAAAAGTTGAGAGAGTAGCTATTTTCAGCTTTTTAAAAATAATGCTCCCTTGTTTGAAGAATAATAAATGAGATAGATAATGCTAATATACTCTTGAAGCAGTTTAAATATGTAGTTATAGTTCCACAAACAGTGATCAAACCCATACTATACACCCTACACTATGTTAGGCACTGGTGATAAGTGGCAGTAAGCAAATCAGTTAAAGCTCTTGCCTTTATTAAATTTACATTGGAAAGTAGAAGGATATGTGTGTGTGTGTGTGTGTGTGTGTGTGTGTGTGTGTGTGTGTGTGTGTATAAAATTAAAGTTCAATGTATTTTAATACGGGTAGTAGTATTAGTAACGGACCAGCACTCACATAGCTCCGATACACTCAGGCACTTTATGTGCTGTATGTAAATTAACTCATTTAATATCGCTGGTAAGAGAAGCTAAGTCTATGGGGAGACAATGACAGGTCAAAGAGAAATGCACTGTCTGTGTTCAAAGCATCCATTGAAAAAGGATGGCCAGGGAGGTCCCGCTGAGGAAAGGACATCTGACAATACATATACTGGGCGTTTTTCAAGCAAAACTTCCAGATATCTGTTACATGCCTCCTGTTTTCATGGATGATCAAGGAGGACTTGACTGGAGAAAAGGAAAAGGAGTCAGAGATGCAATGAGAGAAAAATAAGAGTAATGGGCTCATAACATGTATGCGTTTGTGTCATTCACAGGACTATGGTGTTGACTTCCAAACCAGGGGTGTCGTTGAGGGTGTCTATTTATTTATTTACTTATTTATTTATTCAGGGAAGTGTGCATGTTCTCTCTGATTGGCACTGTTTTCTCAATGAGATAGAAAGTAGATTTATTGGGATTTATTGGATAAGAGCGAACATGGAGATGTTGAAAGTTTAAAGAGAGAAGGGGGGGGTAAAGCAATTCTCTGTGAGCACAGGAAGCAAATAAACATGGACAATGTAGTGTCATTAATTGTAGGAGCAAGTGTCTATGAGAATATTGCTCAGCGATTTAGAGTGAGTGCATCAGCGTGCGTACACTGAAAACCAGTCAGGTGCAGGGTAGGGAAGTAGGGTGTAGCCAAAGTATTTTGTATTTGTTTTTGGTTTGTTCGCAGCAAAACTTAATGAAGCCAGAAAGGGATAAAGAAATTGAGGGTGAAAAAAATGAATGATTATTTTGAGGGGCAGGATTCTAATCTGGTTAACCAAGGAAATGAGGCCTTCAGTATTCTGTAGCCTGTATTTTGACATACCGACGTTTTCATTCTAAATGTAGCTACATGGAATTAATACATCTTCCAGCAGATCTCAACGAGACTCAGATGTTACACAGGAGTTACATCATAATTTTAAGGAAATTCAGAAAGTGTGGCTTAAAATACAGCGTGTTTTTACTTATTTTCAAGAGAACCACGTGACCTAAATCCAGAAAAGTTATAAAATTGCAGTTCCTTTGTCATACTGTGGAAACCCTGTTGGACATATCCAGTGGCTATCAATGGAACTTTTATTGATAAACCTCTGAGTGACCAGTTTTTCTTGAGAATTCAGAGACATTTCATTAACATTTTTCCCAACAAATTTTGATCTGTCACACTTACATCAAAAAGTCGTTCTATCTGGTTTGGCTTTTTTTTTATATTTATGATATTCCCCTGTATATTAATACTCTCCTTGTGTACAGGGCATGTACTTTATTAAAGTCTCCACGCATATTCTTCCTGTGTTCCTTACTCAGTGAAGTTTGCAACATCGCCTGAGATCAAGGCAAACACCACTGGCGTGAGCTCCAAAGCGGTCTAGTCAGAATCCCTAGGTACAAGCGTCAGAGCAAAGCATAAAAAATGAGCAGAAATTTAACAGTTCTGCACCAGATTGTGAGACATTGGTATGGATACCCGAGAATATGCCAAATTAAGATAGTAAAGTTCCCCAAAAGACCGGGATGGGATTTTTCCTTATCGTTAGCTGTCTCCTGTCACTACCATAGAATCTGAGAGGGACTCTTTTCTCCTCTAATTCTCTCTCGCAGCATTCATGGTGCATTAGCAAACCATATTCGTATGCAGAAGGCAGAAGACATACTTCGATGTAACCCCATAGGTGACTGATTTCTGGTTAACTTGATATTACCAAAAACTTTTGAGTTGATGCCTTTATGTTTGTATTTTTTTTTCATACTACAGGCTGATCCATACCACATCATCTTCCAGTTTACTTGCCTCCGTGTTTCCTTTTTGCAGTTTGAAACTGCATTCTGCCAACACACATGAGTATGCGCCTACACTATGTATGTTCCTTGGCTTCGTTTAACGTCGTTATGCCTGTTTCCTTAGCATGTTTTTGTTGTCGCTCTGCTCAGAGAATCTTTCTTAAATGATGTTAAATGCATTCTGGTCAGTTGGTGTTTTCTGGAATATCTCTTCCAGATGCTCCACAAACCTTCATCAAATCATAATATTCTGGACCCCACCAATTCGCTAAATATCCTCTTTTCCTCCCACCCTCACCAACCGAATGACTTTTGCCTGAGCACCGTGTTACTGATGGTCAGTTATTTGCTAACTTGGGTTGGGAGGCGGTGGGGCGGGGGGTGTCCAAATTTGTTAGTCTTTTCTTTTAAAACAATCTTTCGATATATATATAAAATATCGGAGATAGACTACTGCTTCGCTGCTGTGTTTATATTCACTAAAATAAGTGTTTCCTATTTCCATAGTGCAAATTGAAAATAATGTCAATTGGAAATTAAATAATAATCATTGTCTATTTTAACTTTGATGAACAAATAAGTATATTTGAGAAATTTATTAGAAAATAAATAATAGTCCAGTCTTGTCTGATCTCAGAAGCTAAGCAGGGTCGGGCCTGGTTAGTATTTGAATGGGAGACCACCTAGGAAGACCAGGTGCTGCTGTAGGCTTTAAAAAAATAAATAAAAATAAAAAATAAATAAAAAGAAAGAAAAGAAATAGTATCGTGTAGAATTTTAACATGTAATTCTTAATTTAACTCTTTACCTTGTTTGTTTGCTCATATCTAGTATGAATTCCTTCATTCTTATTATTTGTTTAAATTTAATAGCACAAGAAAAGTATGTGAAAGAACATCTCAAACAAATATTTCATTGTATTTTATTAACTGTTAACTGTTAAAAAAAAAAAAAAACAGATATTACTGCACCCTAGATGATTTTTTTTTTTTAATAAGAAATACAACGTACTTATGTCACTGCATGAAAATATGTTTCTGTTTCCTCTGGTGGAATAGTGCTAAAGTACATGGTCATATGCTTTTGTTACGATTGTGTTTTTGGCCTTTAATTGGGGGGGGGGCATGAAGAAATAGGAAAAATTATATTGATTTCAAAATCTATTTTTATTATTTCTATAGAAACCATTATATCTTTTGCTGTCTTATCATTCTATTTCTTACATCCACGCTCTCGATGCATGGATGTAAGGAAAGGAAAAAAAATGCCTCCATACTGTTGAGCAGCAACTTCCTGCCAGTTTCCTGTTGCTGGTATAATACATTTTTACACACTTAGTGGCTTTAAAACACAAATCCGTTGGCCCTGCAAGGTTAGAAGTCTGACACAGGTCGTGTCAGGCTAACATCAAGCCGCCAACAGGGCGGTATATTTTTCTGGAGGGACTGAAACGATTCCGTTTTCCTGCCTTTGTTGGCATCTGATGCCACCAACATTCCTTGGCTCGTGCACCCTTCTGTCTGCAGTGTCAGTAAGTTGCATCTCTCTGATGATTATTCCATGGTCGTATGTCCCTCGGGCCACAGGCAAACACGGTATCAGCTTTTAAGGACCCATGTGATCAGATTAGACCCCTTGGATAATTCAGGTTAATCTCCCCCCAAAGTCTTTAACCGCATCTGCAAAGTCACTTCTGCCATGTGCAGTACCCTATTTACAGAGGTCGGGTGATGAGGATGTGACCATCTTCAGTGGGCAGCTTTTCTGCCTAACGCACACCATAGAGAAAAGAAGACATGCAGATTTCAGTATCAGATTACCGAAATTTTAATAGAAATAAAAATTTTCAAGTTATAATGTGAGTGCCCTTCACAAGTGCATAATGAAAAGGGATTTAACAGATAATTATTTTATAATCAAATTACCCCTTTCATTTCTCAAGGTAAATAGGAACATGAATTACTTCCTTCATTTATCTCTTTCTTCCTCCCTTGTTCCTCTTTGTTCCAATTCCTTCTCATCCTCTTTTCCTTCCTCCTCCTCCTCCTCTCCTCCTCTCTCTCTCTCTCTCTCCCCCTTCCCCCCCCAAAAGTAATCACATATTTGTATTTGGAATATAAGGGCAATATCTTATTTTATAAATTGATTTATGTCAATTTCTTAGAAATTTTAATACTTTAACATAAATGAACCTGATTTCACTTGAATTATTATTATTTTTTTCCTGAATGCAGCAATGCTGACTATAGATTTCCATTTGTCTAGCTGACAGAGTGGAAAGATTTGTATGTGTTAAGGTGATATATGTTAAACACATAGGCTGTACAGAATAGCCAAAATGCCATAAAGCCGCTTTCAATATATGCATGTTTTCACATATCACATTGAGAGCAAAGAGAATGGTTCATTCTAGAATGATTTAAGCTGGCTTGAACAAGATATGTAGCTTTTATTTCCTTATATATTCTAAAAAAAATTACATAAGTTACTGAGAATATCAGGGTTATTGGAGAAGGTCAGCTGTGAGAATAGATTTTACGATCTTGGACTATTGATCGTTCAATTGCAATGGTCTAGTTCAGTCGTTTTTTTTCCATCTTTGACATACTTTCTTTCCACTGTTCAGCCATTCAGTTAATGAGGCAATGCAGTGATTTCAATGTAAGACAAACCTTGATTTGCTGCCAATAGTTTCCAGCTCAATGCAGTTTTCCTTGCCTGTTGGCATTAAGTACTTGATTGATATACTTCAGTGGCATTCCCTAGTCCCTTTAGCTGCCTTAATTCTCCTATGACTTGTCATCACCTGAGAGATGTATTTGTTCATTTTCTGAGTGCCACACTAGATTACAAAATTCACGAAGAAAGGCAATCTGTCTCTTTTGTTCACCGCTGTTCGCTTAGTGCCTATAGTTTCTGGCATATAGTAGGTGCTCAAAAACTATTTGACAAATGGTTGGTGGCCTGTGTGCTTAAAGAAACGTGGCCAATTCTAAGTCATAAAAGACTTAAGGGAGGCTATGACAAAGATCACATCAACTTTACGTTTATAGTTCCTTAAAAAAATTTACCCTTTGTGGTATTCTTTTCACAGAATAAATGCTTCCATTGATATGTTTTTCATATATCACTATGCATTAAGTTTTTAACTCAATAAGGCATGTCAGTGCCATTTTGAATTCACACCTGTATGTTCTCAAGCTACATAATTGTGCGTGGATCCCAGTTTGTTGCAAATATTTTTTGAAAAGTCCTTTACAGAGAGCTAAGTACTTTCTACTTGTCACCGGTCTAATTTGTCTGGTGTTCCTTTGAATTAAGATAATTTCTAATGTTTCCCAAAGATTTCCTATCACTTGACAATAAATTGAAAGCCTATAAGATTATTCCTATGTTAACCTGTATAATTGTATTAATAGAATTTGATCCACAATTGCCATGAAATCTATTATTGGACATTAGGCATCAAAGTTACAATTATATTAAAATTATACAAAGCTTATGCAGACTGTTATTTTAAAACATAGTCATTCAGTATGATGCACTTTTGACAGATAGATTGGCAAAAATAGCAACACAGATAACTATTTTAATGTAAATTAGATCTGCATATTCAACAATTCAACTTTGTGAAGTAAAATTCATACAGATATTTTCACAATGAAAATGACTTGAAGATTTTAACATTTCTTTGTGAAGGAAAAAAGATAAATTTTATTAGAGTTAAATTTTCCTTTACTCAAACTTCTGGAAACTTAGGTCCTAAATATCTTAATAATCTTAATTTTACAATTTAAAACTATTCAATTTTGCCATGTACTTTTTTAAAACTTTTGTGATATATAGATATATTGATAGCATGTAAAACAAATCAAATTTCTAATTTTACATTTATTCCATGCAGCTACAGCATACGTGCTTCAACAACAACAACAACAAAAACAAAATTTAACACTGAAACACTGTCCACTTCATCTCACAAAGTCATTTCATAAAATTTTTCAGAGGCATGATATAGCTTTGGGGGTGATACACGTTCATGTGTATGTCCAGGTATGTGTATGTGTTTATGTATACATATATTTCCATTGGAATTGCTAACTTAAAAACGTTCTCAAAATTTTTAGGGTATTTTTAGCTTTCAGAGCATTTTTTTTTAGGTCTCTTATCTGCTTTCCAAAAGACAAACTTACACTTTGGTTGCTTCCCCGTATCATCTCTCATCCCAAACTTCATCCGCGTGCACATCTAGCTGATGAGTTACTTTATATTTGAGGAGTCAAAATTCTCTCATCTTCTCTCAGGGAAATCACTTTCCCTTCCCCAAATCCTTTTCCTCACATGGGGTCATCATCATTCCGGACATCACCCTTCTCTTTCCACAGTTCTCCGTTCCTGCCATCAGTCCTTGTCTCTCCCACATTGTCAGGCCCCACAATTTATGAAGTCGTTCTAACAACATTCATATTTGATGTAATTAATGTTTTCCCTTTTTAGAAACCTTTTGTTTGAGCACAAATTATTCTTCAAATACCTTGCCATTTCTCTACAAAATTCTCAGAAGAATAAACCAGTTATATACTCATCGTACAATCTGACTCATTTATTAGTCTAACCACTGCAACTTTATTTATGACTTAAAAATCTCTGGGAACAGTGGACTTCACTCCCTCCTACAGGTAGAATAGGTCAGGTGGCCTGGAGTTGGCTCTTTCTTGAATTGAGGACGTCTCAGTAGTACTGTTGGACAATATGGATTATATTTTACCTAGAATTTTGTGTTTATATTCATTGGTAAAATAAACATGATTTTTTTATACTTATTTTTTTTTCTTTGAATTACAGTCATGCTTAATTGAAAGCATGTATATAAGAGGCATTGATCCCTTCTATGATTAAGAAAAGTTTAAATAACTTTGGGACTATCTGTCTTTTATTTATGAATATAAATTTTAAAAAGAATCTGTTTCTAATATCAGTTTTATTAGAGTTCCTCAACTCTTATTTTTAAAACTGTGATTGTTATTATAATTTTTTTGAGTTCTCCACTATCAAATATTTCTTGACAATTTATATTTTGCTAAAAGATTATTACATCTAATTTTTAAAAATTTTAAAATGTATTATCTTTGAATTGCTGTAGTATTCCATAATACAAATTAAAAACTTTCTGTATTTTTAGCTATGTTTATTTTTATTCATACATAGATAAACTTGTATGTTTCTTCATTTAATTCTTCTATAAGCAGGTCAAAAGAACTTTATCAATTTTGATGGGCTTTTCAAATAATGTCTGTATTAATTAAATATAGCATAGCAAACTACCCCAGATTCAGTGGTCTTTACAATCCATCAAATCTAAATAATTTACTGTTTTTTCTTTAATTTATAGCATTAATTCCTTTATCATAATTAATTTTTTGACTAGAGTTTTATTTGTTATTATACATCTTTTACATAGAGTTTAAGTTTGGGATGGCAGACACCCTGTGTGCTTCGTTCAATATATATATATCTATATCTAGTTACAAGTATAGAATTAGATTACAGAAAGTAGTCGAAAATGTGTGTAATGAATAAGATACATTATATTTAACACATGTGCAATTCACTGAGATTATTTTTTTTAATTGTATGTGTGAAAGCACTGTTAAACACTTCAGAAACAAATTGGAAAAAAATTAACAAGATTGTACATAGTACAAACTTTAGCCTATTGCTGATTAATTAATTCTAGGACATTTTTTTCCCTGGTTTTGTTAATACTTATGGTCATGTTTTCCAAAGATATGAAGTAAAGGATTTTTAAGAGTAGTAAACAAAACAAAACAAAAAAAAAAGACTGAAATCTAACCCAACTTATTCAAAGTTCAAATCTTTAGAAAAAATAATCATAGCTGGTGATATCAAGCTCTACAATCTCTGTTTTTATATACAAATAAAAAGATTTGTTTTTCTTATTATAGAAGAAATGTTTATTGTAAGAAAATCAAAAATATATATAAAATTGTAAATACAATGCGAAAGTCATTTTGATCCTAACATCTTAGAGATAATCATGGTTAAGGCTTTAGTTTATATGTTTTACTTATAAATTTATGCTAGGTAAACATGTATATTTTAGTTTAAAAATCAATATATTTTAATGTAATTATTTTATAGGTAACATTTTCTTGAATTTATGAGGCAGTTATAAATTTATTTTTACCCATTAACTAAGTGAAATTTGAAAGAAAAGATTGTTCTTTCTGCTTATATCTGACATTTCCAAGAAAGGATCCACAATGGTCAACGCATTCTTAAAGACAGACGTTTAAGGCTAAGAATAGTGTGTGGCTTCATAGGATTTTATCACTTGACAATATGTCATGAAAAACTTTCCATGACGAGTTAACATATAACTACCAATTTTAATAACTCATGTTTAATATAGATGATTTAGTTTTAATTCCTCTTATTATTATTCTAAGACATTTAAATTATATAAAATAAACTTTTATAATAAAAGAATTGCAGCTCGATACTATGAATATTAGTTCTCATTTATTTTTATATAATTTAAATGTCTTAAGAATAATGAATAGAGGAATAAGTAAAACTAAATCATCTATACTAAACACGAGTTATTAAAATTGGCACATTAAAACCTGGACAAACTCTGTTGGGAATCTGAGGGTGTTGAAATCCATATAACTCCTGCAGAGATAAATTTGACATCTAACAAGATTATCATTCTGTCTCTCTCTATATAACCATTTATAATTTGACCTAGCAGTTCTACCTCTAATAATCTACCCTACATACACATACCTGCAAATACAGGTGTTTGTTTCATAATAGAAAAAATAATGTCCTTTAACAAGGAAACGGTTGAATAAAACACAGTCTACCTCTACACAATGGAATATGGCAGGAAAAAAATAAGACATGAAATAAAACCTATAAATTGAAATAAGGAGATTCCAAGGATTTTTAGTTAAAAAAAGATACGGCCATGTGTACGTATATTAACATTTTGTCAAATGTATCTCAATGTATCTTTGTTTAGTTTTACAGTTAGAAACACTGTAAAAAATAAGGTGAAATTAATATAAATTGGTACCAGTTAGAGTTAGATATAATTAGGGCAAAGGAGAAAGGGGTGCCCAGAGCATATATTTGTCTGAGATTACATAAGTGTTTTATATATTTTTAAGGTAAATATAAAAGTAAAAAAAAATAAAATCAAATGACACCTTATGTCCCAATTTAAAGTAAACTGGAAGAAGAGGAATTTTGGTTCAGTGAGACAAGAAGAACAAATATAATAATTTCTTCTCCTTCTGAGACCCATGGAAACTGTTGTGAGAGCAAAGCTGAGGAAGCTCCAGTCTGGAACATGCTCAAGATGGAGCAAACCTGTCAGCGAAACTCCAGAAGACCCAGTCTGGGAGAATGCCTGTGTCACAAAGAGGAAGAGGAATGAATGGAAACGAAACAGGGATACTATGAAGTACCTGGTTCAGCAGCAGCGAGCTGTGATCCTTGGTCACCTGGAGGCCTGAAGGGGCTGGCGGAGGGAAGGAGGAGAGCATAGGAACTAGCAAGAGCTATGGCTGATGGCGCATGTGCCGGGTCTAGAGTAGAACTGGCAAAGCAGAGATAGCAGATTTCAGAAAGGCAGTCTTTTGTGTTCCGCAGTGTATGTGTCCCTCCGTGTCACTGCTGGCTTCTCATCTGCTCATCCGAAGGTAAAGGCAGCCAGCCAACAAACTCCATTTATTTGCATGCATTTACGATGCTGAGTCTTACTCAAAAATATCTATTTATAAATCAGAATCAGTAGGCATTTAAAGAAAGTCTGCAATATGAGTGAGAATCATGATTTAAAAAATGAAAAAAAAAAAAGAAAAGTAAAAACTTATATTCAAAGAACAAGAAAATAAGCCTACTACACAGACCCATTCTGGAAGAAAATGATATTGGAGAAAGATATTATTGTCAACAATAAGCAGATATCAAGAGAGAATTTAGAATACAAACTTTAACAATAAATAATAGACTAAAAATAAAAGAGAAAATATTAGATTAATGATAAATGCCATAGAAAATTGATATAGAAAACTCAACAATGATATATCGAGTCCAGAAACATTGAACAGGGAAAATGGAAAAGAAGAATTAATCAAATATATATATTATAATAGCACATTATAATTGGCATCCATAACAAATACTGGTCAGGATTAGTGGGGGGGGGGCTCAAAACACTGTGAATTTTGAAACTAAGAATAAAGTGAAGAAACAAGTTTTTCAGAGAAAATTCTAGTTACCTACAGGGAAATAAAGAACAAACTGTTATGAGGCATTTAGAAGCTAAAAAAAAAAAAAAAGTGGATAATACCTTTTCGAATATTAAAAACATAGATTTCTACTTTGCATTCTCTAGCCAAATTATTAGTCAAGCACAAAGGCATTTTAGCTCGGCAAACACTCGGAAACATTACAACGTCCAAAGCATTTCTGCCCCTTGGGGTGCGAGGTTAGGATTGAAGACATCACGTGAAAGGTAAAACCAAAAAGGAGAAAGACCCGCATCCAGGAACCAACAGAACCGTGAAGGGAAATTCCAGAAAGAGAATTTGCAGATAAACAGCTGTAGGCAAAACTACAGAGTAAAAAGTGAACGCTGAAATAGAACGATACTGACAAGCTGAAGGAGACTTCGAAGGAAAAGATGTGTACTGAAGACGTCGTAAAGGTGCAGGGTGAATGCAAGAAAAGTGTTTAGCAACTCAAAAAGAAAAAACAAAGGAAAAGAAAAGCCTGTAAAAAAAAAGGGTTTGTATATAAACAAAGTGAATCATAGCATGATTTTGAGTAATTAGGGGAGTATAAAAAAGAAAGAATTTCAACTTGATGTTAAAAACTCTTCTTTGACTGAATTAAATCCCATGAGAATGAAATATTGTTATAAGAAACCTCTTGGTGCAGCATTAAATATTTGCATTATCAAAATAATTTTATGCTTTTTATTGATTTTTAACTTTTGTAACTTAAAGATAAGTTTTCAACTGACTTTCTCTTTTTTAACTTAAAAGGATAGAAGAGTAAAATGTGAAAGAGAGTTTTATTCTAAAAATGAGGAGCAAAACATATTTTTTTTTATGATTCAGAGCATTAGTGATGGAGTTTTTGGAATATAATCTCACCTTCCAGAAGTGATCATTATAAAAACGGTGACTTCATAAATGTCAAAACGATATTAAAAAATCAATAATCTCTAGCTCTGGTAAGTCAAAAAATAATAGAACTCGCATATTACTTAGAGATGTAATAACCACCTAAAACGTTAAGAACAGAATTATATAATTAAATGTGATTACCTATGAGTAGTAAGACTAAAAATAAAGAAGAATAAGGCATGGAACTGTTATCTTTCTAATTGTTTAAATATTACTTTCATAAATAACTTAAAACTTTAAATATTGAGAAATACATAAAGGGAAAACATACCAGAATGGTCCATTTGAGAACACAATCACAAATACATATACAATGAAAAGTTAAGAAGAGATTTTATTTAGTTACCTATCAAGATAAAAATGAGAAAAAAGAGGTAACTGTTATTTAAGAAATGAATGGCAAGTTCTAGCATATGTCAGTTGACATTTTGTCATCTTGTCTTACTATTCTGTTTCACCTTACATTAAATTCTGAGTGCCTGGATCTCCACATGACTTTTTCCGCTTAGCCTTATTCTTCTATACTATAGAAAACAAGTTGCTAGCAGGGCGCACTTTTACTTTGAAAATATCTAAGTCTTTCCTGCCCTTCTATTATTTACGTTTCCTGTGATGCCAATATATATCAATAAAGGGCATGAGGAGGTGACTTCTGCAGAGACATCTATGTTTGCAGCATTGCCTGTGTGTTAAAAAAAAAAATCATGGCACTTTAAAAACTAAGAGTTGCTCTTTTGTAGTATCAGTTCAAAAAGAAATAATCACTTGGGAAATTTTTACTCTGTATCTGCTGCAAAGAAACCCAGCAGAGAAGAAAGGCTGCAAAACCATAGAAGGCGGTAAATGTCAGAAAAGGTGGATCATTCTTGCTTGTAACCATAAGGGCATTTCACTTATACTCAAGCTCATTGTTATGCTTAGTCAACTATAACCTTCTGTCAAGCTGATCTCTGCTCTGTGGAACTCCAGAAGTAACTGCAGGTAATAAACTTTGAAATAATATAACACCCCCAGTGTAGACTGGAATTTTGTAAGAGTTTAACCCTAAATAAACTTTAATTGCAGTTAAAATGTAAAAAGAAAAATGAGATCTTATAGACTACTTGATTTCTAAGTTGCATTAAGTGTGAATTTTCCAAGAGCTATTTTCATTTTTAATATTTTACTAAATTTTGCAAACTTTATTTGTGCTGATACATGAGCTGACATGCTAGGCGAATCTAAATAACTCTTAAATCTAAGACAGTTTTCATCAGGGCACTATCAAAGTGCGTGTGGTTATCATCTAGCATATGAAAGAAAATGAAGAGCTGTGAACATTCAATGGGGATAAGAAAATGTACTGTTTATTTTGAAATGTACATACAGAAACAGATATATAGTTTAATTTTGTAGTTTCATGAAAAGGTCAACATTTGAAATAACATATAAGTCCAATATATAGACATTTTCATCTTTTTTACCAAACCAGTAATCATGAGAAAATTTAGATTTGGTTTGAGTACCAAAAAAATAGTCCAAAAATACAGAGAAGTATTACTTCTAAAGCTCCAATTTTTAAAGTATCCACAGTTCCTAAATTTAAAAATAATTTTAAAAAGTTTATTGACCTAGTTTAGAGAAGTTTTTCATTGGTTCTTCACTTCGTTCACATCTAAACGTTGGGGGAAACAGTTTCCATTCCTCTCTCGCTGCTCCCTCTCCCCCTCCCATGCAGTCTTAAGAAGAAGATAGATTACACCAGTCTTCTAACTTGTACTTAACTAATGCTTCTAACTAGTGTTTCTAACTAGTGTTAGCTGATAAAAGTGAATCTTCTTTCAACTTTCTAAATGTTTGTAAATTTTAGAATAAATTTAGATTTACAGAAAAAGTTGCAAAGATAAATTTTTCATGTATACCACACCCACTTTCCCTTATTTTTAACATCTTAAAATAATATATTTGTCATAATTAATGAACCAATATTTGTTTATTATTATTAACTAAAGTCCATGTTTTATTTATATTTTTTCAGATTTTGCTTAATGTTCTTTTTCTGTTCTATTCCCATTCAGGACATCACGTTACATTTTTTAGTTATGTCTCTGTAGAATTCTCTACCCTTTAATTTTTTTCATTTTTTCCTTGTTTTTGAAGACCTTAATTGTTTTGAGGAGACTAGTCAGGTGTTTTGTAGAATGTCTATTATTTATAATTTATCTAATGTTTTTCTCTTAATTAGACTAAACTTATAGGTTTTCATGAGGAAACCATAGAAGTAAATTGCAATTTTCATCCCATCCTGTCAAGCATACATATTATCTACATGGCTTATCTCTGCTGATGATAATCTGATCCACTGGTTGAGGGTTTTCATCTGATTTCTCTACTATAAAGTTGGAAAGATTGTTATGTACATGGAAGTCACACTTCAGAGGAGAAATTAAGCTCCACCTCCCTGAGGGCAATATATGTACATAAATTATCTGGAATTCTTTTGCATGAGATATTTATCTATTTTCATTGATTTATTCAATAATGTATTTATATTATATGGATTCATGGATATTTACTTAGTTCTTTGAGTTTATAATCAATGCAATCTTTTTAAGTTCATATTATCTGAACTTTTACTTGAGAGTTTTTCTTTTTCACAGTTCAATTGAGAGTCTTTGAGCACATGTCCAATACTCATTGATCCGAGAAAGGGGATAATAATACACTTTTAAATAGAGGAAGATTTATTTAACCTATTTTTAGATATCGGCTTCCATTTATCCACAATTATATATAATTATCTAGTAAAATTTCTCACACCTATTCTCACGGCTTTCATTATAAAAATAAATTCTTGAGTTGAATTGCTATTAGAATTTTTAGGAAATATATAAGTAAAGCTAAATTCATTCTGGAAAGAACAACTTACAATCCTACAAAAATTAATCTAAATATAAGTATTTAGTTTTACATACACTGTAGCAGAAAGTATAGATTATCTACCCAATAGCCATTTACTCTTTTTCCTCAGTACCTGTATTTGGATTTTCTTTAATTCAAAATGTCCTCGAACACAGGTTAAGATTTATAAATTGTGATTTTAAGTCAGTTAATTCTGATACCTTTGGCTAGTGATTGGCTGGGATCAAGCATGTGACTCTGTTCTATTAAGATGTAGGGAAAGTTTTACTGATGTTATTATGATTTAAAAATAAGCACTAATCAAAAGAAACTTGGTTAAGTCTCAGTTTTGTCATTAGAAAATTGTGTGCAGTTGAGATGAAAATTTCTATATTTCCTCCCGTATAGAAGTGCTAATAAAATTAAAGAGACTCTTGGTTAGTGAAAATTAATATGCAATGTACCAATATACTTTTTTTATTTTACATAAATGTCTTCTATTCTTAGAAATGAATGTTTTATAAATTCAATGTATGTAGAAAGGAAGAGCTCATGTATATGTCAGATACCATTATACTATATTTTTATAAACAGCATTTCTAGAGAAAATTTTAAATTTAAGAAAAATAACTAGCTATTGAATCTGAGCACAGTGTGAGAAGATATAACCAATATTTCTTTAGCTCCTATTATGTGTAAGGCATACATACTTTCTGGTATTCTTTACCATTTTCTTCACATCTAGTTTGGTACCTGGCACATGATATTTATTTATCTATTATTTGTTAAATAAATGTTTAAAGTGTGTTAAGTAAATTGTTCAAGACAAACATCTGATGTAGTTAATAGCATCCAAGTAACAGATGAGAAGACTGTTGTGTGGAGGTTAGGTAGGTTAGTTTAAAAGTTTGCCAAGTTTGTAAATTATTCAAATCCATAGCTGTCGGACTTCAAGGACACAAAAATTAAAATAATGTACATTTTAATTTTACAAAATACTTAGAAAACTTAAAAAAAAAACATAGTAAATATACTTCCTCTCTTCCGGAATTTAAATATCAAAAATAATTTAACAGTGTGTATAAGTTTAATTTTATTTCATTACTTTCCTGTTGCTATAAAATTTCAAACTCTTCCTATACTTGTTGAAAATACAGAGTTTAAAATACTTATGAGGTAATGATTATTTTTAGCTTTCTGAGTATTTATTCTTTGAGAAATTGAATTTAAAAAAAAAACAATTGGCAATCTTTAATTTTATTTTATGAACATTACATGATGACTAGGGTTTCTTCTAATTTGTATTTGTATCAACTATACTATAGCAGATGGAAATCATTTTTACCCATCAAGGGGCAATCTATATTTGGTTTAATTTATTCTTCAACTAAAATTCAAAGAGCTCTTAATAACTTTGTATAGTATCTATTCAAACAGGTGTTTAACAATTTAACTTTAATTACAGGATAATCAGTAAGTATAATTCAGCACTCAATATCTTCTTATCTTTTTTTTTTTTTTTTGCTGTATTCCTGAAGTCAAAGTACAGAATCATTTTTTTCTGTATATATAATACACCAACAGTTATCTATCTTAATTAATGTTCAGTCTTAAGCCATAATTCTGATCAAATCGTATATTCTTGGCCTAGCTTTGCATGAGGTAGAGACATGTGCATTCTCAAGGTCTTCAGAATGCATTTGGCCAGATATCTGAATGTATGGCAACAGCAAAGGAGTTCCGACATTAATTTTTGAGTATTTGTAATTTTCATCCCTGCTGGTGGTCGAGAGTCTTCAGTGAGAAGCTGGAGCCACTGCATTAATTCACAATAAACGTGTTGAACTTTTTGAAAATTAAATAAGGCATAATTCTGAAGGATTTATTCTGAGCAAAGCAGTATTGCTTTAATTTCACAAGAAATTCAGTCATATTTCTAAGAACAAGGGTGTTTGTTCTCATGGTTACCATTGGGTTGAGGCCACACAGATTAATTGGACTCCAGTTTCTTCAGTGAGCCATGACTGGCTATATATAATATTTAGCAATTGTTTGTTCATTGCTTGTGTTGATTTTCTAGGAAGATGCAGTAGACAAATAGAATACACTGAAGACAGGTCAGCAACATGAATGTGGAGGACAACAAGCTTTGGAATTATAGGATAGCATCCACCCAATATCTGCTTCTTGAATATTTGATACAGAGAAAGAAAAAACATTAATTGACATATGTACCACTATTTTCCACCTCCACAACACGCTGATACTGTTAAGTGATCCTCAGAGCTCCTTCTGAAAACCAGTCTCTCAAGTAACATATGTGTATATTCCCCTCAAAATCTCTATTAAACATATTGTCCTCGAGATTTTGATAAACTTTCATATCAGTCCACTACAGGCATGAATTGCAATCACTAGACATATCTTGATAAGCTTCTCCAGATTTAGGTTGACAAGTATTTAAAGCTGCTTTGGGACCAATTATTGAAGAACATTTTAGGAGATAATGTCTTCTACAGACTATATATTCAGTCTATGACTATATAGTTCATATCCTGACACTGAGCAAAGTGAATTAAAATACTTACCCTACTTTGCATTTCTGTCTGATCTACCAGGCATTTAGGCATCCTGCAGGACCTATTTGCATGTATTATAAAGTTTAAGTATTATACAGCTGTGGATACACTGTTTTTCATCCAACTAGGCTCTTCTTAAATGCTATAATTGCATCAGGCATAAGGACCATAAGAAATAGTACTTTGAATGTAGCATTACTCTGTGTGTTTGTAAATGTACAATAGATGTGCAGTAAATATTGTGAGTTTTGAATGAATAGGACACCATGTAAATGCAATGAATGAAAGAACTGGTATAATTTGTCAGTGATTTTTGCCCAATAACTCATCAGTAATGAAGAAGTTATAGCTTTTTTACCAGACTTTTGCACATTATTTTCCTATCATTTCTGAGGTTCAACTGGTCTGCAAATTATAAATACAAATTTTAGCCAGTAAGAAATATTTATGTAAAATAAATTTCAAAATAGTTCAAAAGATTTTTAAGACCCAAAGTAAAACTAGGAAAATATTTTTTACAAAAGATTGCATAACCTTTAAAACATAAAAATCTCAAACCATTCAAATTATATAATTTATTCAAGTTCTCGAAAAATACAGATAACTTTAGAATAGGAAACAGTAAGATGCAGTCAATTTATTATGTTAGAGAAGTTAAATATTTCATGTTTCCCAAAACTCTCTTATCCCTTACTTCTCAAAATCTGCTAATAGCATCACTTTTCATTGAATAACTCAGGCTCAAAATCCCTTTCCCCCATTACCTTCATTCATTCACTATGGCCTATTGAAGAGACTCAATTTAAGTCTGACTTTTCATTTCCATTGGTTGAGATATTTGCCATTATTTGCTTGGCTTATTGTAATTATAAACTATTTCTGCACATATTTGCTTTCTTTTTATGCTAATTCACACTAAAGGGCACCATCTGATTAGTATTCTTGAGCATACACTGTCCAATGTCTTTGCTTAAAAATCTTTAATTGGCTCTCCATTTCCATATGAGTAAGTAACTTTTTTGGCCTGAATTAATATACATTCAAGCCTGAATTAACACCCAAATGTTTCCATTATTATAAGATACCATATAAATTAGACATTCTTTGTAAGATGAAGTAGATATGATTCCTCAATTAAGTCTATTCTTATTGACTTTAAATATATATCAAGTTTCCTATATAGCTTTTGTATTAAATCATCATGGCTTAATTTTCCTCTTGTCCTTTCTTTCTGCTCTTTTTTTTTTGTCAATTTTTTTTATTTAAAATTTATCAAGTTAACTTTTACTATAGTCTCGAAATTGGGCATCAGATGTATATTGACTTTTATTTTGATTGCTACATGTAAACACATATACTATTACATATACTATAGGTGAGACTAGAAATTTAAAAAGATGAATAGGGTTTTATTGTTCAAAGCTTTACTGATGCAGTATCTCTGGATGATCAACTTTTCCCCAAATTTGGTACTTTTGAGACAACTATTTTATCATCTGTCACAATTTGGAGTTGTGAGTCAGGAATATGGGCAGAGCTTCCCCAGATGACTGTAAGTCTTAGCTCAGCTAGAAAGAACTAGAGCCTGATGTTTTAGGCATGCACCTCAATACACATTTGCTCAGTCTCATGGGAGGTGAACATCTCCTTTTCTCAGAGGTTGAGTATGCCAAGAGATCCATCTGGAACATAAAAAGCTTCTTGTAACTTAGACTTTGAAGTTCCAAAGCATCATATTTATGGTATTTTATGGTTAAAACAAGTTACTTATTCCAAATGAGGTTCAAAGGTAGAGAAATGAGACTCTACATCTCAGTGAGAAAACTAACAAAAATGTGGGTTATGATTAAGATATCTCTGGATGTAAAATATTACACTTCTCTCTCATGCAAACTTTACCTCTTATAAGGCGCAGAATATTTTATCCTATTAGAGCATTTGCTCAATGTTTAGTATCTAAGCATGTAAATTAGGTCCAGGTCCAGTACAGATGAGAGAATCTGTGGGTTCAGTTCCTCACTTATAATTCTCATCAATTCCTCAAACTTGTAAAATAAAGAGATCGTTTACCTGCTAAAATCCATTAACATCTGATTCAAAAGAGGCGAAGCAGTAGGCGTACAGTAGCCTCCGTGCACAGCACTTCTGAGATCCTTGAGCATGTGCTGCCAGTTGCCTGATTAGGGCTCTCTGGGAGTAATTTTTCAAGTTTTTCGGCTCTACTATTAGGGTTCTTGATTCTGTCTTCTGAGATATTCTCCACTCCCCACCCCCAAATAACCCATGTTTGCAGCTAAATAGACCTCTGCTTCTTGTCCTTAAATATTTGGGATCCCAATGCTGATTTTAAATTTAAAATGTTTCTGTCTCAGTAGAAACTGATGGTACTTTTGCCAACAATTATCTAAAAAAATGTGGGGTTACTCTGAATCTTATTGAGGTTCACTTCATTAGATAATGACATACACAAATGTATTTGATATAGGTCCTTCTCTAAAGAGACTCAGAGTTAGATTATCATGGAACAATAACCCTAAAATAGTTTTTAAAGAGTTCTTAGCTTTATATATACAGTCTATATCCTTAAAGAATTTTTTGATGTCTTAAAAGGTTTCCAGAAATACTCTTGATATGATTGTAGCTTGGGTCTATTTCTTCTTATTTTGAGAACTTTTCATCATCTAGAGAATTTGAAAATAAGCTTTCTTCATAAATTTTATCAAGTTCTATTTCATTTATGTTTTTAAAAAAATTTTGCTTGAAAATTGGACTGTTCATTTTTACCTCACTTCTCTCTACCATACATATATTATTGTACACAGCTAAAAATAGAACCAAAAAAGAAAAGCAATTATATATTAAAACTACTGCTCAACCATCTCCTTAGCCAAATTCACCAGTTCTTCACAGATCCAACTTTTTTTTTTTTTATCAATAACAATTGTCTTCTCTTTTTTTTTGTCAGCATTTCTAACAATACCTGTGTTACTTTTTCATTTTCCACTAATAGTCTGCTTGAGATACTCATCTTATAATTCCTTTAAAGATTTCTAGCTTTTACCCACTGCTGGGCCCTAAAGAAAATGTCACATATTTTTTTAAGTTTCTATTACAAAGAATCCCCCTTTTGCTACACAAATCCATTCCTGATTTTTATTACTCTGTAACAAACTAAATCAAAACTTACTGGCTTATAGCAACAAATGTTTTATTAAATTACAACTTAATGAGGATTTTATCAAGAATAGATAGGATTATCATTATTATTATTATTATTATTATTATTATTATTATTATTATTTAACACAGGGAGTGGAGTGATTCATAGTATCTCAGAATTGTTGAGACTGAAGAAAAGGCAAGTCAAGGGCAGATTTTTTTTTTTCAAATTAAATTTATTGGGATGGTATTTGTTAATAAAATTATATAGATTCCAAGTGTACAACTGAATAACGCATCATCTGTATATTACACTGTGCGCCCACCACCCAGAGCCCAATCTCCCTTTGTCACCATGTATCTGGCACCCTTTGCCTGTATCTACCTCTCCCCTCCCTCCGTCCTCTCTAGTCACCACTAAGCTGTTCTCCGTGTCCGTGACTTTTTGTCTTGTTTGTTGCTTCCAGTTTATATCTCACAATTGAGTGAAATCATGGTTCTCGTTTTTTTCTGTCTGATTTATTTCACTTAGCATAATAATCTCAAGATCTATCCCGTTGTCACAAATGGCAATATTTCACCTTTTCGTATGCTGAGTGGTATCATTGTGTACGTGCACCGCCATCTTCTTTATCCAGTCATTTACCGAAGGTCACTCAGGTCATTTCCATATCTTGGCCGCTGTGAACAAGGCTGCAATGAACATAGAACTAGATATATCTTTATGGATGAATGTTCTCCAAATCTTGATAGAGACACAGAAAAGGGATTGTTAAATCATATGATAGTTCTAATCTTAGCTTTTTGAGGAGCCTCCCTCCTGTTTTCCATAATGGCTGTACTATCAGCAATGTATGAGAATTTCTCTTCCCCCACAACCTCTCCAACACTTAGTAATACTGAGGTCGAATCTGAAGAATTTAGTAAAAGCAACGCTGCAGTGTGGCTGTAAAAGCTGGTCTCTCTTTAACCTTTATTTCCTAGGCAAGGATTTCTGAACAGAAAAAGGTAAGACTCTTCATTTGGTTAAACCACATCCATTGTCGCATTAGTGAAGCATAGGGCTATAAGGGAAATCACTGGAAACTGGCACACCCCTTGGTGGGTTCACCTCTGCCCCCTTCACCCTTTCTGTTCCTAGAACACTGAGAGCCAGAGGCACCTCCTCCTTATGGGAGACATTAAGCAGCACTTGGAAAAAGAGATTCAGACACTTCCTAGCATTTGGGAAATGGCCTGATTGCTATCTGGTTATTCTTCCATTCAAAAGTCAAACACAAAACTCTAGGGTTATATAGAGATTATCTTACTTGCATATCCATCTTTAAAATATTTGTTTCTAAATTATAATAGCTATTAAATTACCACCCTCTCCTCTCATCACCATTGTTCTCTATCACATTATTCGGCTTTACTCCTTGTAAAGTTTGCAGAAAAATCTGAAATTTAAAAAAATATTTGATTACTGTTTTATTGTCTCTGCTCAACATGAGAAAAGCCCCATGGTTAAGAGACTCTGTCTGCTTCATTCATGACCAGAATACCAGATGGCGTGCTCCTGGAGTGGGAGGGGTATTATTCATTGTGGATTTTCTAGGTGAAATAAAGGTTTCTAAATGGGACATGAATGAAGAGAAGGGGCTGGTCTTGCAAATATGTGAGTAGCAGGGTTCAGGAATAAATACAAAAGTAAACATAAATGCGCTGGGTTATGATCTAACAGATAAAAACCTATCGTTGAGTGGAAAATAGCATGAAACAGGTAGAAAAGAGCTCATAAACAGAGGCAGAGAAATTTGAGCAGAAATTTCATGGCACCGGACGTCTTCAGAGATCAGCCTCAGTTTATTCCCATCTTTTTAAAAAATATTGTTACCTATATCATATTATGACATTTATTATAACACTGAATTTGACTATTTTCTTAATTATACATCTAAATCATCCAGAAAATCTTTTTTCCCTTATTTAAGAAAGTAAACATGGACATTATTTTTTTAATTTTTGCTTTTCCCACCCAAGATTGAAGTGTAGTCAAGCCCCACTTCTCGCATCTCTTGGCACTGAATAAATTAGCAGTGACACCGTACAGTCATGACCCCACTGTTGTATTTGAGGCCGAACTAACAGACACAGAAACCCCTCTTTAATTTTTAGTAGCAACATCCAATGGCAAACTGACATAATTTTTTAAACAAACTGTATTATTTTGGCTTGCCAAGAAATACATATTTTATTTGTCGTAGCAACGTAAACTCTATCCACTAAGGAAATGCACACAAGCCCATACCTAGATGGGCTTTAAGAACCTGGGCACTTCTATCTGCTGTTACTTTTATTGAGAGAATATTATTAAATATATTATGGCTGGTAAGGAGTCTTTGAGACTGTAAAGGGGCTGTGCTCAGTGACTGTCCTGACCAATGCTTTGCTGGGGTCTGCATTGTGCTCACTGGATGTGGTCATCATAATAAATAACATCTCTTGCAGTAAGCTTGTGGATTCTTACTGTAGTGATAAAAGTGAATCTTCAGGGTATGCTGTGAACTCTACCCGAAACTAGAAATCCAGAAATATCACTCCAGGACTCTCTATCCAGCGCCCACACCAGCCCCGTCATTACCGTGATAAAAGCATGTTGATCTCTAAAGCAGAATCTGCCCTGAAGGCAATAAGCATAATAGTTTCATTTTGCTGCCTCTCTCTGGAGCCAAATTTTAGCCATTTCTAATGTGCAATTTTGCAGACTCAGATACTGAAAAGGTTGACAAAGTGGCAGGAAATAAAAGCACTCACATCCAAAGCCCATCGCTAATGATGTGAGGTTTACCCTGAGGACTTGAGTGCCTTCAAGGGAGAGAGAATAATTGGAAAATTTTGGAGGTGTACTGTAATGAAAATAAAAGACAGATCTGCATCAGTACAATGCTGGGGTTTTCTACTTGGCGGATCCTTTCTGTAGCAATGCATAATAATATTGTCCTCAGTGAATTTTATTCTTGCAAATTTTTGTGTTAGATGGAAAGTCACAATTTTATTTGTGAATATAGTGTCTGTTATGGAAATTTTGAGTTTAAAAACTGAGCCAAAAGGGAAAAAAATGCTCTGGAGGCTTAGTTGTCCAGTTCTAATGATAAGAGTGTTAGTCGATCTGTCTGTTTCAGGATTCGTAAGTGTGGTATTCTTACCCCGGAGCCTTTCAAAAATAGAGCACTGTAGAGGTGAAGCATGAGGGTTTCCATATTGAAAAGCAAAACCTTAACCAGCTGAAAATGACAAATATTTTACCATCGTATAATTTGTATTCATTTAGTAAACATTACACCCATAAAATGAAGAAGATGGAAACTCTCAAGAAGCTGAAATATTACATACATAAAGTGTATTTGATGTTCACCCAATAATTTAAAAACACAGTGGAAAAGATAGCAGTAAGAGAAATACAAGTGTAGATGTATGACATTCCAGAATTTGTGTGCATGTACACTTTTTTTTTTTGACCTAGAGAATCTGAAACAGCTTGTGAAAGATGTAGACAATGAAGTAATCCTTTAGGCAAAATTGCTGTCATTAACTCTTGAAGATGCACACATATAGCAAATGTGCCCATGAAGCACATGTATGGCCATTGCAATCCACATCAGGAGAGGGGTTCCCCATCTCTGTTGTAACTTGCATGGCAGGGAGAGTTATTGCTACTTCTCCAGTCACTTCCAACTTTCTGTCCAGTAAGTACTTCCAGCCTGAGCCAATTATTCACCTTCAACAAATAGAATAAAACCCAAACTTCTCTAAATAAGGTGGACTCCATCCTCACAGACTTTTTTATCTGTGCGATCAGGACCTAGGTCTTTTGCATTTGCTCTCCTGTTTATCCTTTCACCCTCTTCTATTCTTTGACTTGCAAAACTAGCTCCTTCTCTTCATTCAAGCCCTGGTTCAAATGCCAAGTCATCTTAGAAGTCTTTTTGGAATCAAATGGTCGCCCCTTTCTTGCACTCGAGTTGCACTCCATTGCAGAATCCTAGTTCACTCTTTTTAAATCCATACGAGCATTGAAAATATTTTTTTCTTATCCATTTGATTTGCCACCATAGGATGAACGTGTCATTAATTCAGGACTCCGGTCCTTTTTCATTGGAACAATATAGGATACAGAATAGGTACTCAGTAAATATTTGCTTAGTGACTATATATCTACATGTCTTCCCCCCTTCCTCTCTGGGGGCTCTTGGATTCCCCACTTCCCAGCCTGGTCTATGCATAAAAATACACTTTCATAATATGTATTTGATAAGAAGAGTATTAGTTATAAATGATTTGGAACAATCAAATCTGAGAAGGCGAATACGCCAAATGTGAAGCAGATAAAAGAATTTTACACCTTCTTCTGAACAAGGTAAGGGTGGCCTTTGCCATCAGTCGTTTGATGTATGATTTGAAAAGTTGTGCTCTTGGAAACTCCGTGACTTATCTAAGAAATGAAAAGTGTTTAATAATACTTTTTCCAGCTGTGAGAATTAAATGAATTAATTTACATGAAAGGACATATTAAAAAGCTTTCCGATACATAGTTGATATTCAATAAACATTTTTTTTAATTTCTTTGCTCTTTTTTGCCTTATTTCCTCAGGCTAATCAAAGTTCCAAACTAAACCAGAGTCAGAATTCTAATTTGCACTCGGCCCCCAGGGTGGTGTCTAATAAAAGCCTGAAGGGAAACTGGTTTGCCTTGGGCTTCCCGGGCAAGTATCATTTGAGATAACTGCCTCAGAAATGTTGAGGTTTAAATGCTACTGTGAGAAGGAATGTTCATTAAATTAGGTCTACATCTTAATTTAAGAAAGCTAATTGATTTGCGAAGAGAAAAGCTACTCCTTGAATGTCTGGTTTGGGAAAATATAATGCAAGTGTAAAAATGTTTAAAGAAATCAATATCCTTGAGATTTCAAATGTATTTTCACACAGTATAAAACTATATTTTCTTTTAATTATTTTATAGTTTTTCATATGTTTGAATATAACCTTTAAATTTTAATCTAATATTCTTGTTTTTCTTTCTGTTTCTTTTTTTCTTAATCATTTCTGAAAAACGTTTATTCTTTATATCAAAGAATAAGCTTTTAGATCTATTTATCTTTCAAATTAATTCACTGGTTTTATAGTTCATTAATTTCAGCTTTTAATTTTATTGTTTTTCCTTTGGAAATTTTTTTTTTTTTTTCTTGCTTTTTTTAGTATTAAGTTTATTAATTAAGTGCTAAGATTTTCTCTTTAATAATGTGTTGGAGAAATGTAATTAAAAACAAAATATTCTCACAATCTAGAAAATGCTATAAAGGTAAAAAAGAAAGAAAACAACTTTATTACTCAATTAACATTAAACAGGGATATGATGCACGTCACAAGCAATTCACTGAGACCAAAGGGAATCTCATCCTAAGACAAGCAGATATAACTCATTACATATCTGTTCTTAAGATAAATAATAACTAATCATCAGGTAAAAGGAACTGACAGCACATTGGTCACACACTGTTCCTTCAGGTACACCTGGTAATTGGGATGCTCATCTGTGTTTGCTAATCCGCTTAATTAAAAGGAAAAATATTATATCTGTGTGACTAGAGGTAGTTTTGCCACTTGGAGGGAAGTGCAGATGGAAGTTAGGCTCCTGCCCTCCCCAAGCAGTGGGCAATAAGGACCCTCTCTTCCTTAATAATTACAGTTCCAAGAGATGGTCCTTGAGAAAAACATTTCCTGGGTTATTCATCTGGCAAGAGGCTTATTTTGGCTCTAAAAAGATTCCTATACATTTTAAAGAGACAAAGAATTTATATTTATGAGTTTTCTAAATACCCTAAGACAAGGGGGTGGAGGGAGGGTTGGTTCCTTTCCTTTATTTTCAAAGAGAGAATTCAGCCCCTTGTTTTTAATTCGCATTTGCCCTTGCAGAGAAGAGCTTTAGAGGCTGAGCTTCTGCTTAGATTCAGCTTCGCCAGAGGCCTTGCTTGTCGCCTCCAAGCTTCACCATTGCCAGCCTCCAGGGAGAAACGTTAATTGGGTTAGATCTAAGGAACAAAGGAGCATGGACTCACAGGACCTTCCCTCTTCTCAGGATTGCCAAATGGACCCAGGAAAAAGGAACTGTGATTCACAAATTACCGTGGTGCCACAAATCAGAAAAGTTTCTAGAGGGTTACAATTAAAAAAAGGATATGAGGATATGCCCCCTCGTCTGATGTATTAGGTAAAGGGAAAGCCAGGTACCTGATTTTTTAGCAAAGACCACCCTTGGGGATTCTGAAGCAACCGTGTTGGGGTTCACATTTTGAGAAACACCCCATGAAAGCTGAGAACCTGGGGAAGATGGAAAGTGAAAAACTCCGTCTCAGAAACATTAATATGATGACTGAACATAAGAGGACACTGGAAATGAGAAAGCCAGTTTGAAACTAAAGCAAAAAAATCTTAAAAGCTGGGAAAATTTGTAATATTCATGCCGTAACAGATTCAAAAATGTGACAAGAACCCTTTAGCCTTCTTCTTTACTCTGTAGCATTTGATACGACTTAACATCACATCTTTTCAGATATTTCCCCTCAACTTTGAATACTTTAACTCTGTATTACATTTCATCAATTTCTTTTCTAATATATTCTGTTTTTTTTTTTTTAATTTGCTTATTTTATTTCCAAACATAGGCATCGTATCATTCAAGGTTTGCTGGCTTCTGTCGTTCTTCTCAATTTCTTCCTCAGAATGATATCCAATTATACATTAATTTCTCATCAATAAATTCATGATGATTTTCATCAGTGGCATTGTCATTAGCCTCATTCACCATCTGCTTTTCTGACTTCAGTAGATAACACACAGTGGTCATTCTAAAGAAAGGTTCGAGTAGTCAAATGTATTGATGAGGTATCTGATCTTGTGGGAAGCAAGGAACAGGATTAGAATGACATAACAGAACTCTAAAATTGTTGATGAAGTGAAAACTAATATGGGTTGATTTAGGAAGAGTTTTCAAGTGCTGAGAAAGAAGACATGTGCATGAACTAGGAATCTAAGAGATAGATTGTGAAATTAGCAGCTTCCATAAAAGAGGAGAGAAATATCACATGGGGAACAGTTGCTGTATTGGAAGTGTAAGTAATACAAAAAAGCAGGAGTCTAGAAGTTCAAATATCAGAGTGTTCTGATTCTTAAAATGCCAAGGGTATGACCTGTAACCTGTCATCTAATAAGAGAACAGATGTTTACAAGATTCTGTTGATCCCCCAAATGCTATGAATCTATAATTCTTAACAGCAAAATAATTTGGAGACTTTGTATGTATCTATTTCCTTAAGAACATGTCTACACCTTGATTAACAACTTCATTTATAAATCCTATTCTAGTCTCTGAATTTGATTCTTTCCAACTTCGCCCACAGAGCAGTGACGTGAAATGCTTGTATTGATGTGGGATGGTGATGTTTCAGTACCTGGCTCCAGTACTGGTTCTCTGGGAGCCAACGTTCCAAGCTGAAACAGAATGGCATCCTGTTTGTCCCTATGTCCCAAGCCGAAACAGAGTGGCATCTTTTCTTGTCCTAGAGCCCGTCATTGTTCTCACAGTAGCACAGAGTCAAGTATTCAGGAAAGTCAGGAGCCAGCAGCCTGGCCTTTGTATCTTTTGTACTAACTGCAGCATGTCACTATTGCAACTGTATGTGGCTAGACCTGAAAAAAGTCTATTTTATTTTACTGTTTTAATCATGATATGATCAATAAGTGATCATAATGTTAGCTCACCTGCCTGCTTGCTTTCATGTTGATCTCTTTTTTTCTTTGATTTCTGCTCCTTTACATTATGTAGGTTTTTGCCTTAAAAATTCCTAAAACTTACTTAGAAACTGATGAATTTCAAGCCACTATATGGAGAACGCCTTTCGTTTGAATACGCCATTAGCACAGCTCAGCACATGAAGACCTTCAATCAGTCTCAGAAAAGAGAATCAGCACTGGAGGAAAAATCATTATGCAATATGCAAAATATATGATGTTTTAGATTAGTGCACTATGTTTTTTTTTTTTTTTGGTGGGGGGGGTGGAGAGGAGAACTTAGCTAAAGGAAAGGGAAAAACATTGGTGTTTGTGCAAGAATTGGTACTGGTCACAGCTGTGATGCCCAGGGCCCCGACCAGAGTTCCTGTTAGCAACATGTCAAGTGGGTGTTGGTCTTCCTTCGTGACTGGTACTGATGTCAGAAGAAATGGACAATGTGGAAAAAAAAATGTGTATTTGAATGAGAAACAGCACATATAAACCTAAGTCCGTTTATGACTGCAGAGAATTGGCAGTCACTGTCCAATCTCAGGCAAGGTGCACAGGGGCTCGCAGGGCGGAAGGCCTGCGAGCGATTGTTCTTGAACGGTTCTAGACTGGCCCTTCCTGCTTTCCTGCTTATTCTCTGTTCAAGAAGAGACACAAGTCACTTCACCTGTCAGTATGAGCGTTTGACTCTTTTCTTCCATTTAGCATCCTGAGCCACCATTTTTTAGGGTCTCATAGCGCTTGTTCTTTTGTTTTTTGCTTTTCCTCCTGCTAATCCTTAACGTTATCCTCTTTTGCTACTTTCTTAAAAAAAAAATATATATATATATGTATATATATGTATATATATATAAATAAAATAGCTTTATTGAGATGTAATTCGCATACCATGCAATTCACCCATTTATTTATTTTTTTTAGTTAATTTGTTTTTTTATGATAACATTGGTTACTGAAACCCAATAGGTTTCAGCTGTACACTTTAACAGGCAAATATGGATTTTATGAATTTGACCTCAAAGGCAAGGGAAGTAAAAGCAAAAATAAGTGAATGGGACTACATGTTTTCCTGTTTTCATACTTTAGTTATTCCTCTGTTCAGTAGGAAGCATTCGGGTCTTCAATCTGCCTTAAGTCAGCATCAGTAAGTACTTATTTTTTCATAAATATGTTTCAATTTTTCTCTGTGCCACTCCTTGTGCTAAGTAGTGAGGATACATATGGAATGAACCAAGGCTCACATGACCTCTGTTTTGCAGAGCTTAGAGTTCTTTGAAGAAGAAAAACATTAAGCTAGTAATATTAACAAGCGTGATGAGTGTTAAGATGAAGAACGTACAAGGGTCTTCGTGACATACGACATGTAAACTATCTTAAGGAGTCAAGAGATGCCTCCTGAAGAAATAGGAGATGTTTAAGGCAAAATCTAAAAGATATATTGGAAAGATGTAGAAAAGCCTGCTGAGTATAGGAAACCTATGGAAGTAACTTCAGATGAGACTAGTTTAGTATATTTAAAGAGTGTTAATGAGGAAATTGAACTGGAGATGGTTCGGAGCCAGAATAAGAAGAAATAAACAGCCTCTCATGTGGCATCAACATACATGTAGCTCAAGTTCTTTCCCACACTGTGACTTGCAGATCATTATTCTCCCATGCACTTGTGGCTCTAGAAAAAGCTTCTTCTTAGAGGCTTAAGCCATTGGCCACACTGTATGACCCTTGTTCACATTATCCACCCCCTTTCTACCCCTTATGTTCGTTGGAGGCCTCACACTTGCCAGTCTTCTTCCCAACTGCAAGGGATCGTAGGCGGATCCACACAACACCCTAGTCTCTGAGCACTTGGACTACTCCTCCTACAGGAAGCACGTCCATTCTCGTTACGACACTCACATATTGTAGAAGGTTTTGAAAATGTTTCTATCAAATACATTTCCTAAGTAAAACCATCACACAAACACACAGTTCTCTTGTAACATGAAAGAATATAAAAGACCTGTATTTAGTACAGTTTGGTAGTAGAGGAAGAATAAGAAGGCTATTATGATGTCTCAATGTGGGGAGGGTGATACCTTTTAAATCTCAATTCACACACAGAGTAAAACAAAGCTAAAGAAAACAAAAATAACGAAATAAACAAACAATAAAAATTGAAACCAATCAGCCAAACAGAACCAAGTCAAGCAAAACATCTCATGTCATTTCTAAAGCGAACTTCTATAGCAGCGGTGGTGCCTGTGGTGATGATGGCGTTAAGTATCCTTTCATTACGTTCTATTTCTGAACTTATGGGTGAGGGAAGATACCACCCACTCATTGACACACGAGTAAGAAATTTTTAGGGATATTTTCCGATCTTGTTTACTAAAAAAATAAACTACACATGCCTTAGAGTATGATCTATATGCCAAAAAATAGTGATGAAAGCTGATATTTTAAGAGATAGCACAGCTTGGAGAAGCTATTATATGAGGGTCTCCATTTAAAGTTGTGCGGGTTTTCCCTAAGAGATACGGAGAGGTGCTGGTACAGATAAAATAGGACTTCAGAGCCGCTCATCAGTTTGTGCATGACTTGCTCTCGGGCATCAGCTCAGAGCAAGGGTGACTTTCTTGCTGAGAGAGGGAACATTGTATAATTCATCCTTTCAATGGGAGTAATGCTTTCTCTAAGCCATACTAAGGTGTTTTAGCTTTTTTTTTTTTTTTTATGTAGGCATTGCATTCTAGATATTCATTTCTGTATTAGTTCACTATTGCTGAATACGACCATCTTAAAACTTGGTGTTTTAAAATAATGATTTATTATTATTATTGTTAATGCATATAATATTATAATAATAATTACATATTTTCGTTAGCTTGGGCTCAGCTGGACAATTCTACAGATTTTACTTACAGTATCTTATGCAACTTCATTCAACTGGCCACTCAGCTGGGGCGAAAATGTACAAGCTGGCTTTCATCTTTAAGATCCCACATATAGAGCCTTCTGTCACTCATTCGTCTAGCCTGGGCTTTTTTCCACAGCGGGGACCCAGACCAAGAGGAAGAAGCAGGATCGTCTAAGGTGTGGGCTCAGAAGCCCCAGAATGTCATTTCTGCCACATTCTCTTGGTAAAAACAAATCACTAGGGTAACTCACATTTGAGAAAACAGACAAACCTATTTTTAACGTGAGGAGCTGTCTACATACATGGATGGGGGGAATTGGTGGTGGTTATATTTGGAGGTTATGTACCAATTTCTCTTTTTAATTCCACTCAATGACTTGTACCAGGTTACTTAAGCTTTAATGTATCTCACTCTTTTTCTAGATAAAAAAAAAAAAATGTTAGAAAGCTACTTATCTCCTAAATGCTGTTAGGTCTGAATGTGTATACCTCATACATCATTTAAAATAATATCTGGCACATAACTTAGTAAAAATAATAACTATTATTATTATTGTCACAATTATTTATGATAATTGTTATTATTTTGATTCCTCCTTAATTTATAGCACTTATACAAACATTTCATTTTGGTTATTTAACAACTTCAACATTACCAGCGATGGAGTTATTTCTATATTCTGCTATAAATAATTTAAAAATTTTCTAATACATGCTATAAACTCTGAAAATACCGTAAGAGCTATAGTTTATGCCAACAGGATTAAGCCACCACATTCTGCAAATACTGCACTTACGATATTTTCAATAATTTCAAATTCAGTAGTTTTTGCCTTTATCCATTGTAGACTATACACATAGGAAGTTGTAACTGCTACCATAGTACCCAAAAAAGAGACGATAATAAAAATATGTTGTAGTCTCCCTTTTAATCAGCCCTTCGTAAAAGTGGAATGGTACTAAAATGGACATAGTTTTAAACTAATAAATCCCCTTGAAATCACTGTAGTTTCACCTACTATGATCCCTACTACATCTTACATACAGGGAAAGGGGCTGAATCTATTTCCTGTCTGGCATAGTGCCTACAGCACAAAAGGCAGTCATTAAAGGCTGTCAACTGAAAGAATAATTTATTTTTTTTTTCTTAAAATCATTTTTGGGTGGGTCTCACTTGTTTTCTCAGCTCTAGTTCTATCTTGAATCCATATTTCTATGTCATGATGAATTTGAAAATCAGTGTGTTCATAACCGAATCAATCACAGAAGCACAGAATTACAGAAAACAGTTTTTTTCTTCTTTTCTGAAAATAATCTATACCTGACACTGCACAATCATCTTTCATCTTCTTTATCCTACTATCCTAATTCCAGCTCTCCGTAACTTTTCTCAGGAACATTTCATTATCTATTTAACCTATCTCTGAGCTTTGATTCTCACCCTAATATGGCATGTGTTAGCCCAGATTTATATTAATAACTTTATGTTTCTCATGTCCAAAAAGATCTTGATGAGCTCGTATTTTGCTACAGGGTAAATGACATACATTTAGACTCCTGTTGAAGGTATCTTTAACCTAGCCATAGCTAATCAACAATATCTAAATAATTACTGAGCATCTTTCTGTGCTGTAAGTTCTGAATATTCTTTGTTTTTGCCACAGCTTGGAGTTCTCTCCCTACTTCACCTCTGAATGTCCAAATATTGCATATCCTCCTGGGCAGCACTCAAACACTGCCTTATTTATGATTCTCAAAAGCCAGCATATAAAATTAAATTGGTAAGAAAATAGAATAATTATGTGCAGAGCATGCCAAAGAAATTTGAGAAATCACTGAAAAGCATTGATATAGCTGTTAATACATGGAAAACAACAGAAACAGAGATTATAACATACTTATATATAGTTCATGTTTTCGGCATTTCTGTCCATTCTGAATTAGAGAATTACGTCAATAAATATCTAAGCAACTAATAAAAATTAGATCAAGAGATACATGATATTAAAATATTTGGTATAGATACAAAAATATTAGAAATGTATAGTTGCGTGTGTTTCTCTTGATTCTAAAAGATCTTAAAGAAGAAAAGATAGAACTGCATTTCGAACTTATAGTTGTGAAAGTAAAAATATAACAAAGCAGAGGAAAGCAGGGAATGGTGTTTTGATTGACAAGAGTATACAATGGTGAAAATTCAAGAAAAAATTTTAAAATGAATATAACACAAATCACACAATCTTAACTGAAAAAATATTTAATTTATTTTTGTTGGAAAAACAGAAGTCACTGTTGTCCCAATTTGAACTTCCAGTGGTGCCAGGATATCTTGAAGGTGATCCTTAGTTCAGTGAACCATCTATTTTGGCCAAGACAAAATGATTTTCTGAATTTCTGCAATAGTCAGTAGTCATTCTGGAAAAGTACTGATAACACTGTGTGTTTTTGTGTGTATACACACATTATACTAACATAAAGGTACCTACATACACACATACAAATATATACATACACATATTTGTTTCTTTCTTCAATCAAAATTTTAATATTTTTTCACATGTAAATGCATCTTAAATATAGAAATTAGCAACCTAAATTTATTTTGTTTAGTTACAATCATGATAAAATTACTATTTAATCTTACTAAAAAGAAACCGTATTTTTAAAATTAATAGTAATACAGTGCTTTGAAATACTCTTTAAAATGTGTTCTATTGTCTAGTGAATACTTAACTTTGTATTGCATTTATAGCAGACGTGTCAAGAAATATTATAATTTACCTTTTTTTTCTGTTAGAAAATACTATAAAATAATAGAGAAACATTTCTAGAAGGACTCTAAAAAGTCTTTCAGTCTAATAAGTGTATTATAACGCCCCCTGTTTTTTGGGTTTTTTTTTTTTTTTGGTAAATGTTCACTAATTTTGAAGGTGATCAGCAGTTTAAAACACTTGAAAAAATTTAAACATGAGAATTCACAAGGTAATCATGGCTACTTAAGATCTCATTCATACAAGCATGCTGTCAATCATCACAACAAATGCTCATTTCAGGGGATCTCAGTATCAGTAGCATTGGGGTAAGAATCAGTCCAATGTTCCTCTTGCACCTGAATATAAATAACAATATATATTTTTTTAAATAATCTCTTGAGCTAGATTTTTCTTAGCAACCATTCAAGGACTGAAAAATAAAATTCTGCTTCTAAGCAGAATCCATAATCAGTTGTTTTACAATACATTATTAATAGATTTTATTATACAAGGTTATTAATTAAAAGCATTTTTAAATAAAGAAATGAAATAACAGCATCCATATTATACTGGAATGTTTATGTATAATGAAATTTTCCAAAGGGGTCATTTTATTTGAGTAAGCATACTTTTTTTAATTTTTTTTATTTTTAATTGCTGTTGGCATATAATATTATACTAGTTTCAGGTGTACAACATAGTAGTTAGACATTTATATTACTTAATCACCATGATAGATCTAGTAACCATCTGACACTATACATAGTTATCACAATATTATTGACTATGCTCCTTATACTATACTTAACATCCCCATAACAAGTTTCTACTTCATAAATTATAGCCTCTACACAGAAACTGGAAGGATTATCCAAAATATAAATCACATCATATCATTGCTCTGCTCAATAAAATCCAATTACTCAGAATGAAATAACACTTGGAATAAAATGTAATGTCCTTCCTGTGACCTCAAGGGTCTGACCTGTTTTGCTAATAATAAATCATGTGGAGCATCTTTTCATATACTTGGTTGCCATTTATATATCTTCCTGGGTGATGTGTCTTTTCAGATCTGTTGTCCATTTTTAAAAATTGGGTTATTTATTATTGGGTTTTGAGAGTTTTTAATATATATATTTTAGATTCAAGTCCTTTTCAGATATGGGTTTTATAAATATTTTTTCCAGTCTGTATCTTGTCTTTTCATTCTTCCATTTTTAATTTTATTGAAGGACAAATTATCAATTTTTCTCTTTTTTGCATCATACTTACATATTATGCAACTAAAAAGTCATTACCAATCCCAAGGCAAAACTTTGCAATTTGTTTTTTTCAGTTAACAATAAAGTATAAATATTGTTTCCCTGTGTATTAGCATTGCACAAGCACTTTTAAATTAAAAACACAATATTATTTATAATGGTACCAACAAATAAGATATTTATATATAGCTATAACAAAATATGTACCAGATCAATATATATATACAACTAGAAAATAAAGGAATCAAAGATGATCTTATAAATGGAAAGATAATCCATATGCATGGATTGTAAGATTTGATATAGTTGAAATATCAATTCTTTCCAGATTCATACGTTTAATGCACTCTTAATAAAAATCTCAGTAAAATCTTTTGTGGAACTCAACAAAAAGAATCAAAAGTTTATATGAAAAGGCAAAAAGACTCAGTATAGCAAACACAATCACGAAAGAAGATCAGATTTGGAGGACTGACACCACCCAAGTAAAATTCTACTGACTGTAAGACAGAGTGATACTGGGGAAAGAATAGACCCATACATCAAGGGAGCAGAATAGAGAACCTTGAAATAGGCCCACACAATTATAGCCAACTGAGATTTGCAAAGGAGCAAAGAATGTCAATGGAGAAAGCATAGTGCGTTCAATGAATGGTACTGGAACAAGTGGACTCCATGCCATGTGGGTGAGGGTGACGCGCACATAGATCTGAAAAGCACACAGCATGGAAAGTCCACACGGCGCAGCCCCGTGTGGGCTCTCATCCTTCTCGCCTCTCCTTTGTTCTCTTCCCCCGTGCTCTACTGCTCAAGCATCCTAGGGCAGTGGTGACAGAAAATGATAGTGAGAACCCTCTGAAGCCAAACTTCTAATGGAGAATTTTCAGCTCATTTAAACAGTTAAAATATGTTTAAAATCCTCACTGTTCTATCATTTGGTAAACACATTTGATCTGGTATTCCAGGGCTTTAAAAATGCCTCTTGTCAGTTTTCAGTATAAAGCATTTACACTTATTTTTTTCAAAAGAAGTCCACGGTTATAAAAATATTAAAGAATACATCATTTTTATTTGTAAATCTTATAGGCCAAGATATATTCATATTAAGAAAAGCTGTGTTAGAGAAATGATAAATTTTCACATAGGGGAAAATGTCAGAAACCCAAACATCAATATATCAAATCTTTCCCAGGAGTTAGTAATTCACAATGTGGCTTATTAAAATTTATCTTTTTTAGAGTCTAAAGATTAAGGAGTGAGATACTGAATCATATTTGTGGAAAACTCAAATGAAAGAAAACAGAAGATAAATTTTGAATATTTGTGATGCTAAGAAATCAGTTTTACTTATACCTGTCAAGTAAACATATTATGTAGACCAATGAATATTCTTTTTCAATATGTTTTTACATCCACAGGGTACCATTTATACCTCATGCCTTCTAATCCAAAAGTTATTAATTTTCCAATTCAGTCACCTCTTCAAAGGTTACTATATTTGGATGTTATTTGATTCTGCCCCTTTTCTCTGAAATTCATCAGATGTAGCCTAGGAAATTTTAAAAAATATTTTAACATTTAGTTTGAATTATGGACTTAGAGTAAATGCTCCTGTATGTTGCCTTTTATTTTAATATTCTGTGACTCTGTGTGTATAACCTGGTTGTCAGAAAGCAAGCGTTCTATAATGTTAGCAGCTATCAGCGTAGGTGTTATTGTTACATAAACTTCTATACAAACAGAAGTTTTTAGTTCAAAATATAGAGCTATCTATAGCTCTAGCCATTGTCTGATTTTATAGTACAGATGTTTACAATGTTAGCCCATGAAGATGTGCCTTTTAGTCTAAAAAAACTTTTGAAAAAGAAATACTGACGGTTGTATGTTTTGAAATAGACATTGTGCAGACATACTATCTTTTTTTTTTTCTTTCTTTTTTTTCAGAAAGAAAACTTCCAGTAGAGTAAAGACTGAAAGTCATGTCCACTATGCAAGAGTAAGTGACTCTACTATTTTATGTGTGTCTGAAGTCATTGCTCTAGGATTCGCTTTGTTGTTTTATTACCATAAGGGGTAACCTCTGAAGGTTTAATGTTTAATGCAAGTTTCAGTATCTTTAAAATACTATGTGGAACAACAGAAACAAAAACAAATGGATATACCTGGATGCATATCAGGAGTAAATATTAAATTTACAAAGATAAAAGAAAAGATTGAGATTTGGATTAATTGGTATAATAAAGGTATTTTTAATCAATGGAACTCACTACTTACCTTGTAAGGTAAACAGTCAAGGTGGAATATTTCAAAGGAGACAAATGAGTCTGAAAGGAGAAAGAGAGAGAGAGAAAAAGATGTCTCTTTAGAAGCATGGGAAAGGAATTTTATGGCCAGAAATATCTAGTTACTCTAGTAGAATCTGTGAAAGCACAGGCTAAAATTAAATAGAGGAGGATGCACATGGAGGCCATGTTATCACATCTTCTTGAATTCAATTAACTGTGTAAGAAGTATAAGATAAGCTTTGCTGTTCATTTAGAATATATTGTTTATTGACTGTATTTAAAAAATTCTGATCAAAAGGCAAATATCAGAGTTTAGAGCTTTGCCAGGATAATTACTTGGATCCCCAAATATTTAGAATACCCATGTGTTTTTGTATTTATTTGTGTATTTGTGAGATTTTAACTCATTTATTTAACAAATATTTTATATGATTCCTACTATGTGATTGAAATTGTACTGAGGTTGATAGTGCAACAGTAAACATAATTTACAAAAGGCTTCAGCATTGTAGAGTTTATATTCTATTTAACAAAATAAATCGATGAATCTTTTAGTACCTGGAATTATAAGTTCTGTGGGAAAGGTAGATTAGCAATGAGATAGAATCTGCAGGAGTTTTATATCGAATGGGAAATCAGTGAAGACCTCACGGATAGGATGAAATCTCAGTAAGTATTGGAGGAATTAAGCGAGGACATCCAAGGCAGCGGGACTTGTATGTGCAAAGGTCCTGAGGTAGAGTTATGCGAGAAGTCCTGAGTGCTGGAACAGAATGAGTTTAGTGGCATATAACAGATAAGAGTTCTGAATGGCAACAGGATGCCACGGTATAGGACCTTGTGGGTCATTTCAGCAGCTTCAAATGTTACTCTGTATGAGAAGGGAATCCATTAGTGGATTTATAATAATATAGTGGCAAGATCTGAATTATTTTTTTTAACATATAGAAACAAGAAAAGAAGCAGGGAGATAATTTAAAAGGCTATTGGCAATAATCCAGTTTAAATGTGATTGATGGTGGCAGCAGAGGTGATGAAAAGTGGCCAGATTTCAAGTGCATTTTCAAATTATCAACATGATTTCCTGACCATTTGGATATGAGGGCAATTGGGGAAGGCTTACTGAGGAAGACAGAGATGTGGATCAATTAGATGTGGACATGCCATCTCGTGGGTGCTTGGAGATAAAGAGAAAGATGCAAGATACATAGAGGTATATCAAATCAAAGATATGTTACAGACAGAAAATGTAAATACTATATGAAGCATACACTGTATATATCATTTGACCAGCAATTTGATCCAATTCTAATTAAAAAAATTCTGAGTTTTATAAGAAACTTAAGCTGATTCAAAAATGTATATGGAAGAACAAAAGAAAAGTCAATACATTTAAAAAGGTAGACAAATAATATATATTTCAAGATATCAAGACAGAATATAAAATTATAGAAATTTCTGCAAACTGGTGTTGGCCTATGAAAGTAAATATATACTGATATAAAAGAAAAATAAAGAAACATTAATAAATGGGAGTATTTGGTGATGGAACTAGTATAACATGTAAGTTGAAAAATTAGTGAGCACTGATAGGTGGTCTGGGGAAATTGATTATCCATAGGAAAAAAATAAATAAATTGGATTCCTACCTGGTATTGAGTGCAAAACTCAATTAAAATTTAAATGAGAGAATCAAAGTAGATAAATATCACTTAAGTTAAAAAAGATTTTTTTTTTTAATTAAGATGCAAACAATGTAAAAAAATGATTGGTGAGTTCTACATTTAAATTAAAAATATGTTTATTAAGAAGACACATAAAGTCATCAGGTAAGTCACAAAATGAATAAGGTATTCGAAATAAAATTAATCCACAAAAATTATTATTTAATATGTATTAAAAGCAATAAATCAGTGAGATGACAAACAGCCTAATAGAATCATAGAAAAGAGAAGAGAAAAATTGTTTTAGAATCGTGGAAGCAGAGCAGGCCAATAGATTCGAAAAGATATTTCATCTCATTATTAATCTGTGAAGTACAAATAAAAACCACAATAAGATACATGTTTCTAGCAGCTAAATTTCAAGTTTTAGCAAGAATACATAGGAATAAACACTTATGCACTGCTAGCAGAGCATAATTTGATCAAGTACATTGGAACCTGGAAAAATGAAAATATATGTTAAATAAATACCTTGTATTTTTGTATTTAAATAATGTTATTTACCTGTACGTTAGGAAATACAAAAGATGTTGCAATAGCAAAACAACAAAATCAAAATAAGAAAAACCTGTAACTAATCACATATCCACCAAGATGATAGGGTAATTTATGTATTTTGACAAAATGGATTATTACACAACTATGAACAGTAAATGAACTAGAGCAGATGTTAGCAAACTTTTTCTGTAAAGGTCCATTAAGTAAATATTTTAGGCTTTGAGAACCTCATATGTTTTCTGTCTTCTGTACTTATTATTTTTTTTTTAAATCTATCTTTTAAAAACGTTTTAGTTCACGATCTGAAAAAGAAAATAAAAAACATGTTCCAGTTTTGTTTCACTGGCTATAGTTCGCTGACCACAAAACTGAACATATTTATGATCTCACAAACATTCATCTGAAACAAAAAAGTGAATAAATATTTTATTATATTGTATATAATATACATTTATATTATATATGATATATATTGTAAGTCTTGTATTATATAACAATAAATGTTTTTATTAAATATTATATTAAAAATTTCAATACATAAAACCAAACCATGTATTGCTTAGTGCTTCATATATGTATAGATTTTATCTATTTTAAGAAGGCATGTAAATGATAAAAATAAAATTTAAAGCATCGCTTACTTCTGAAGAGGAGAAAGCAATTATAGTTAGAAGTGGCATCTGGAAGATGCTAACAACACTGGAAATATTTCCTTGTAAGAGGATATTTTCAGTACATAAGTGTGTATTTTATTTATATATTAAAAACACCATATAGACATTATGTAAACAATTTTGTGTGCATTTAATATTTAGCTTAAAAATGTTTATATATGTAAATAGAAAATGATTGCTATATAAATATCAGAGAAACTATCATTTAAAATGAGATATTTTCAAATGGTTGCATTATTTAAATCCTTTCTCATCCACCCTTTCTTTCTGTTTATTATACCTGCATATTAATAAAATGAGTGTGCAAATCTAATCAGATCTCTAAATTCAAGAATGATTAAAACTACACAAATCCAGAATAAATATTCAACTGATACTTCCAAAGTCCTTCATTTAGAATTGTGATCAGACAACCAAGAATACTGAGATGTTTGAAGATAATAGCATTAGAGAAATAATAGCATTCAAGAGAAAAAAAAAACATTTAAGAGAAAAACCAATAAAGAAAACAGTCTGACAATTGTAGAAACAGTCTATTATTACACTCAGAGAGTTTTTAGTTCTAAACTACGGAGATTTTATTTCTAAATAAAGAACAGACTTGCTATAAAAATGAAACGATCAGAAAATTAAACTTTTTATGAGAAATTTAAAGTATTATATTAAGGATTGGAATTGGTTATAGACTTAAGATTTTATCTGGAAGATAAAATTATTCTTTTTTTATATATTGTAGAATCAAAAAATCAGTGAGATGGAAACTATTTGAGAAAAATTGGGTTCTAATATTAGGAGGTTCTGATTTTCATCTTATTGCTGGAAGGAGAGGGGGAAATGCAAGGAAGGAAATATTCAAAAGTGCAATTAAGAATAAACTCAATATCCAGTGCATAATTTTTTGGTACAGAAATTGATTCTCCTTTACAGGAGTCCAGTGTGACTTCCAGTCACAGTGTCACTCAGTTAGGGTTAGGTAAGTGACTAAAGGAAAGCTAATTCAACATTTTTCTTGGTTTTAAGTATTTCAATTTTTAAGGCTTCCTTTTAACCTGTGAGTTAAGTAAGTATTCCCAGTTACTGGGGTTTTTTTGTTTGTTTTTTCGTTTTCTTTTGTTTTGTTTTTCACTCAGTTCAGTACTTACGAAGTACTGAACATTACTCGTGAAGATCTTTGGAGAATTTTCTTCGAAAATAATTATTTTAAATGGGGCAGTGCATATTCTAATAAAGACACAACAACACTCATTTTCATGGAAAAATGATTTTCACAGTATTCTCTCAGACTATATTTTAAGTTACTTTTATGTGGAAAGAAATGGTTACTTAAGGGATTTAATCTTTCCCATCAATGTTAAAATGTGGCTCAGTAACTCATATTCATTCTGATTTTCCTGCCAGTTCCTTAGTGATTCAGTCTCCATGGTTGGTTACTCCCTGATTTCTTAGTTTTGGTTCATCCAAAGAAGTTTTTGGGTCAGTCCCTCTCCCCTTCCCCCCACCCCCTCCTTCTTTCTCTTCTCTCTTCTCTCTTCTCTCTTCTCTCTTCTTCTCTCTCTCACGGTAGTTCCACTAATTGTCCAAGTGAGCTCATCTGGTCACATGCTTTAAATAGCATCTATGCATTAACGAAAATTAAATTATATCCCCAGCCTGTACTTCTCCTCTGAACTTTAGACTGAATCCCAAATGCAGGCTTGATACTCCACTCGCAAAATATATAGCACACATCCCAACTTAACATGTCCAAAAACTAACTGCTGATTTCTCTTCTTTTAAACCTTCTATTATTAAATAAACCAGTTTTGGTTTTGTTTGTTTGTTTGTCTGAATCAAATAGCCCCCAAATCTTGGAGTCATTCTTGACTTCAGGCTTTCTCACACATCCCAACATCTAATGGACACCAAATCCTGCAAACATAGCCATATTCATCTATTTCACACTCTTACTCGCCATCATAGAATTTTGCAAGAGCTAACTGCGCTTCCTGCTTCTAATTCTGTCATGCCTAAGATCAGTCTGTTTACAGAATAGCGGACAGAGTGATGTGTACTTTAAAAATATGACAAGATCTCAAGTTACTTAACAGCTTAAAACTCCAGTCGCCTTCACACCTTTTTCAAGATAAAAACCATTGTCTTTACAATGGCAATCAAACCCAGGAGGGATTTATCTCCTGTTATTATTGACTAAGCTCACTCTACTCCAGACACGCCGAGTTCATTATTCTTTTACTGCTTTTGGTCTGAGACTTGGAGTCTGCTTTTATCTTCCTGTGATGTTTTTACTCTAGCCACCTCTGTGTACAACTCCCTTACTCCTTTAGTCATCTCCTTAAACATTCTGCTTTCAGGGATCACTAGAAAAAAAAGTAATCACTTCAGCCACCTTTTCCAGTCAGTCTCTAAACCCTTTGCCTCCAAAGCTTTTATCACCATTTACATAAATTATAATTACTTGCTTTCTTTTTTAAATGACTGTTTCCTCATTCTAGAATGTCAGTTCTAAAGTGGGATGAATTTTTATCTGTTCTGTTCATAGCTGTACCCCAGACACTTAAAACAACCATTTCATTGCAGAATAAGTAATGAAGAAGTGGTTAGATTAATCAATCAATTATGTTTTAGTACTTGCAGTTTAGTCTATCGGAAATGATACATAAAAGTTAAAATTGTAACACTTTTTTTTTTAGAAAAGAATTGAAAATTATGTCACTGTATTAAACAAACATTTTATTGGTCACTTTTTTCCAAGCATTTGCAAATTACTCAGAGACATTTTATCTGCAAAATATGATAAAGTGTAAGGCACTTTTCTATAAATAAAACATACATAGAAATTCAATACACTGTCATAACAAAGTTCATTGAGAGCTGTGATTTTCATCTGAGTTACAGGACCTTAGTCAGTGCTATTTAATGATATAGATTATCAGTGTGAAAATGAATTCATAGTTTTATTCTATTACTGACTTCTTGAGAAATACTGGTCATTTAATCTAGTCATCATCATTTACCAAGCACCGTGACAATTTTTCTATCAAAAGATAGTTTGTAAATGATAACATTATATGTTCATTAGACATTTTGAATTTTTCTTGGAAAGGATATAAATGAACAAGGTGGTCGAGCATGTGGTCTAGTTAAAAAAACATGCTTGCCACAACTCCACACATGACGAGCTCCTGACACACCCAAATCAATGTCCCCTCCAACACATATTTTTAGCTCTTTCTATTGTCATCATAGCGACACCTAAATAAGTGACTGCAGCTAGAAATTAAGATAGAAAATGCACATGCTACTATCGTTCTGATCCACACACACTCTGTTGCCTAGAATTCAACCAACCATCTGTCTCACCATGCAGTTCCCACAAGTATAAGAAGGTGGAGGCTCAGGCTATTTCAAAAAAGTGTGATAAGTTAAGAAGCAAATTTAATTACTTATTATTGTTATCCCGTCCTTAAAACTGGCGTGAAATATAATGATATTGAATACACTAAGTCTATTTGATATTTTCCTGAATAATTAGTAGAGAAGTAAAGTTCTTTGATCTTTTCAAAAAATGGCTATTTATAATACTAAAAATAACAATAGTATTAATGCTAAATATAAGATAATAAATTAAATAACATAAATAATAATATAGCTATTTTAAATGATCACAAGTTAATTAATACAAATAATTTCAACAGTAACCTGTTATAGTCATAACATTTCTTAAATCAGATAATCAATAATATGAATACTTTGTACAAAGGAAAAAAAAACTCAAAAAAGACACATCTCCACATATAAAGAGTTAAGTGACAAATGCAGGTGATCTCTGAGATATATCTAATGTTTTTTTTTTTTTTTAAATCTACATCGTCTTTATTGTTGAGCCTCTCTATAGTAACGGGCTATATAACTAAAGATCATTTAAGTTTATTACATGTAAAACTCACATTGTCTGAATAAATAATGTGCAGTCTATCCATACAGATAGACCAGAGATCTTTTGATCATCTAGCTAGACCTATAAAAATTCAAGATTACAAAAATGTCACTAAATAGAGAAGCAAGAAAAACACTTTCATCTATGTTTTCTTCAACTATTCATGAGTTTCTTCAAGTGTATTCTGCAGAAAGACTCATAATTTTACTTGAGGACACAAAGCCTTAGTCAGTATATTATACTCTAGTTCAAAGCATGCAAGAAAACCAAACCAGCGAAGCAAAGTTATTTGATGTTGTTTTGTGTTAGAATCCAGGGAAAATAACTACTTTGATCAATTTGCCGCCTTGAAAATGTCCTCTAGTCGAATTGCTCAAGAGTAGTCTTTGATACTGATTTCATAGTGTGTCAGTCCTCAATTGAATTTGGTGCATAGTTTTGGAAAAAGAAAGAAAGACTAAGTTTTCCAAATGTATATCCTCTATTAATGTCTATCTCAAATAAATAATAATTTTTTTTTTCTATTTTAGTCTTAGGGCCCCAAATTGGAAATAATGATGATGTATTTATCCAGATTGCAGAAAAGAAAGGATTTATAAAAGTTAATATAAATATTTAAAAATGTACAATGGTTCCAATGAGCTTAAAAAAATGACTGGATATAAAAATGCTTTCATTATATCTTTTACATTTAGAAAAAAAAGTTTGTCAAATTAAAATATGAAGTAATTGTCCAAAAGCTTCTTTAAAATTGAAATGTAATATCTATTTTATATTATTAAGGAGCAGTTAGGTGGATTCAAAGACAAACTTTTGAGCCAATACATATAACTGCTTATTTCTTTGTTTAATTAGTTAAGATAATATCTTTAAAGGGCAGGAAACATAGAAAAGGGGATGTAAAAATTATTATGTGTTATAGACTTTATTTATGTATTTATTATATTTCAACACTTTTATTAAAAATAATTTTAAATAATATTCAAACAAGTTGAGAAACAAATATTATTATTCAAGTTTTATTATTATATGATTCTTATTATTCCAGAATCTAAAGGCTATCACAAAGTTAGCGAGTGACCTTGCTGAAATTTGAATATCAATTATCTAGACAAAAAGTATCACATAAAAACAACATATTACTATTTATGGGCAAGCCCCCCAAATTAAATTTCATGATGTAGAAAATTGCACCATTTTAAAAGATAATAACAGCAACTGCAACTTATTTAAACTATAAGTTTGGAGAATGAAACTATCCAAAGACATCATACCTAATTCCAGAGACACTTCTACAGTAAGAACAGGGATAAGGAACTATCTTGGTTGAAATTCTTATTATGGAAACTCGAAATAGTGCATGTAACCAAACCAGTTCTCTACAATTTGCTGAATGTATGTAAACTTCGATGACCAAATACAGAAATTTTTGGCTGATTTTTTTTTTAAAGTTTGCTTTCATAGATATAATACAACATCCAGATATGTATATATTTTTGAAAAATAGAGATTCAAATGCTTTATACACAATGTATGATTAATTTTTATAAACAAAATAAAACAATGTTTTCAAACAATTAAGCATGATTGTCAGGGAAAATCTCTCTGATCATTTACTATTTGTATAAAATTGTACTTTTGGTACAAAAGCAAAATGCAGTCTTTTAAACCCTTTGATGTCATTGAAATGCAAGTCAGTTAATTCTATGCCTTTTAAAAATATCTTCTTATTTCATATTAATAAGTTCAGTTATCAGGTATACCTGATAACTAGAAAATAGAAAAATAGAAAAAATAGGAAAAATAGAAAAAAAAAACTACCTGAAAAGAGTAGTTTTTAAAGGTAAAAATGCAAATGCCCTCATTTCAGAAATTGTTCAAAATGAAACAAAGTAATGGTTTATATTCATCAAATATAATTTCACATTTTTGTTTAATAGGGACTATTAACTACCTTAGGCTATATAAGATACGTCTGTAGTACATGTAAAGAAAGACTAAAACACAGAAAATATGCCACAGATACTATCTAGCAATTTCTACATGTCAGTTTTAAAATATTCTATTGTTAATAATTATATTTCTATTGATAGATGTTTGAAATTCATGTATCAATTAATATTCATCTTTATCTAACATATCTTAAGATCAATAAAAGCATCAATACTACAGACATTCTGTAAAACATGACTAAATGAACAAATTATCTGAATAAACCTTAAAGATCTTTGGAAAACTATTGTTTGAATGCTTAAAGTCACATTTATCAAAAGATATTTAAAAATAACACCCCAGAAAGTTTCCTCTAACATTTTTACTTTAAAATATACATTTCTCTATCGAATTTTCAATTGTATAGGTCTAAAAACACACACACAGTTATCTTTAATCATCTTATATTAATACTGTCTCAAAATCTATATCGTTTTTATTTTAACATATCTGTTTTCCTTTATGAAATAGAGTGAGGAAGCAAATGAAAAAGTTGCAAAATACATAGTGAGATAACTATGATCTTAAATAGGCAATAGACTTTCCTATCAAAACTATTTTTTAAATTTTGATGGAAAGAAAATAAGAAGAATCAAAGTTATCAGATTTGATATTGCAATTTAATTTGAACAACATTAATGAATCAAAAAAAAGTCAAATTTTCATCGCTATTTTCCTCTTCACTATTTTTAACATATTATTAATAATAAAATTTATTTTTTTTGCACTAAATGCACTCCCAATGTACATATTTCTCTTATTTTTCGACTTTTTTATTCTTGAATATTCTGAATCTAGGGGGGAGGAATGTACAAAATTTAGCAGAAGATTACTGTATATATGAAAACTAGTAAATTATTCTATTAACTGGTTTAAAGAGAATTTTAAGAGCTCACAGACCTTACACAGAGGTGCATTGTCTGCAAATATATTTTGAGTTAATGTCTATGAATATTAAAAAAATCCTCATGTGTAAAAATTGAAATAAATAATTTAGATAAAATACAATTCTTACATTTTCAACAAGGTTAAACTCTAATAAATATTAAAATTTGGGGTTCAGGAACTCTAATTTCTAGCTTATTGTCTAGCTCCTTAAAGTAGACACAAAGTAATTGAACTCTCTCAGATCCCAACTTAATAATATTTAAAATCAAAGGTTTAGATTAAGATGTATGGTTTGAAAATATTTTCATAAATGCTGTAATGTTCTTAAGTACCTTAAGACTCAGTACCTTCCTCTCCTAGCCCTCCTCTATACCTCTCCTTGGCCCCAGGGATCCTAAAAAGGCAGGAGCTATTTGTTCAGGGCTCCGAATAGTGAGACCATTCTGCCCATCTGTACTACATGTCATCCGACCCTTACCTGGTGCCATAAAGAGAAAAACAGAACATTGGGGAGCTGGCTCTATTTTCTTTCGCCTCTTACCTGACCTGATACAGTAAGTAAAGAAATATTGTTATTTGACTTATTGTCTTAGTTCAGCACCTGGATTCCACAACGTGTGTGTGTGTGTGTGTGTGTGTGTGTGTGTGTGTGTGTGTGTGTAGGCCATAGCATTTCATTCCTAAACAACTTTATGAAAAAACTTTATTATTATTGCCAAATGACAACAGACAAAGGAATTACAACAAAGAGAGAATGTTTTGCACAGATTCGTGTATTGATTAACTAGAGAATTAAATTTTCATTTGATGTCTTCCTCCAGGCATTCTTTTTTCCCCTCTGTAATATTACACAAATTGTTTACTTATTTGTTTAAAATCCGTTAATTTCTAGTACTACTTCCTAAGGTAATTCCAATTAATACTACTATCATGTTATTTGAATATATATTTGTACACATACATGATATACACATAATATATATACCTCTTATGTAAAATCTTTTTGCAATTTCCTTTTTACTTAAGAAAATATTTTATGTATTTCATAATATATCTATTTATATGCACATCAACCTAAGTCTTTTTAATAAACTGACAACAATCTCTTGTATTCAACCATCTATCTTTATGCCTATTTAAGTTTCTTTTGTTGTTATTTATTTTTACCTACAAGTTTTTGCTTTATAAAAGATGCTACATTAATACTGTTGTAGGTTGAATTGTGTCTTCCCAGAATTTATACGTTGCAGGCCTAAACACTCAGTACCTCACATGTGGCCTTATATGGAGATAAGGTCTTTACATGGGTATTCAAGTTAGAGTGAGATCATTAGGGTCGGCCCTAATCCAATATGACTATTATTTTATTAAAAGAGGAATTTACATACAGACATGTGTAGAGGGAAGATGATGTGAAGAACGTAAAAAGACACAGAGAGAACACTGCCCTCTGTTAGCAGAGAAGACAGGCCTGAACAGAGCCGTCCCGCACAGCCCCGAGAAGGGCACCCATGGTGCCTCGATCTCAGACCTGCAGCCTCCAGAGCTGGAAGGTGACCCGTTTCTGGTGTTGAAGCCACTCTGTGGTACTTTGTCATGGCAGCCACAGCAAATTAATACATATCTATTTTCAAGTAATTCTTGAATGTAGTATATTTCTTATAAGTTTTGTTAACTAAGTCCAAATTGTTCTGAAAAGTTTTCAATTAAATTAATATTAATATTATCTATAACAGTTTTCATATTGGAAATGCACTTAAAAAATCATTCTCTCACAGTTTCTACATACGAAAAATGCTATGCGTTTCTTTGGCCAGAGGGACACTGATGGGTCTGAGTGACAGCATGCCTCTGGAATATTTTTGCTAACATTCAATTTGTGACTGTGAAGGCGTGGAAGGGTTTGACCCAGCGTTCGGAATTTAGATGACTCTAATGCAATCTGATGCTTAGGTTATGGAATAAATTTATTTATTTTTCCTTGAATTCTAACTTGGTGCCTGGCATGAAGCTGCCACGAGAATATTGAATGGATGGATGGATGGATGAATGGATGGATTGTGTTTCTATTTAAAGACACCGAGAAAACCAACTCAAAGCTCTCAGAGCCCACAAAGCCATCAACTTTACTCAGGGACATCAAACCATTCTAAACGTGTAACTGCAGGGGGCAAAAAGCAGACCTTTTTTTTTTTTTTTTTTTTCCTGAGGACTTACAAATTTTTAGATTCACTCTCAAGAGGTGCATTGAACTCTTCCCCCATTGATAAAGAGCCCTGAGATCAGTGAACTCACAAGTTTGAGAGGATTGCAAAGCTTTGGAATAGAAATAAAGTCTTTTTTTTTTTTTTTTTTTTTTTTTTTAGAAAATTTCCATAGTACTTTAAACTGGGTCATGCTTAATGTTCTGTGGCTTTGTTAGGAAAACTTTGAGTTTTCCAGTTTCTGCCATTTTGGTGCAGCTCATTTTTTTTAAAAAAGAATAGACGATGCATAAAATGATTTCTACCTATCAACAGGACACACCTTTGCTGTAATTTTTAAGTAAATTCATTAGAATTTTAGAACTCTTGCTATGTTTGTGGATATATTTGCTGAGCTTGAAAGAGTTGTAACTTCACGGAGTTCTTACCTTTTCTTCTCCACTAGAATGAAAACACATGGATAGCAAGTAAGTTCTCTCTAGCCCCAATACCAAATTAAGGACCTGGACCACATTTGCATGAGCAAAAGCTCCACAGTGTCAGACAAGAGAGCCACGTTTTTTTTAGGAAGATGCTGCATTCTTTGATATATTTTAGGAGTGTCCTCCTCCTGTGAAGTCAGTTGATGATTTAAATTGTATTTTTTAACCTTCCTTGTAATGTTCCGGTTTCGTTATTTTAGAAAGTTAGAGAATCACTAATACGAATTTTATTTTTCTAAATATATTTCAACCAAGAGCATTGGGGATGTGTTTTCTTTAAAAGTTTCTAGATTTTGTTCAGATCTATTTAAGAGTATTTGACATTAGTAGAATTGTGCAGCTGATTCAGTGGTGTAACGTTAATTAAGACAGACATCGAAAGTATACCACTGCCCCAAAGATTTTAAACATTCAAGCATGTTTTTAAAAAACTCATCAAATATATCGAATCTTTTAAATAAAAGTTGAGAGAAATAATCCATGGACCATTTTATAATTCCCTTGAAATTTGTATTATTTTACTCCAAACTGTCTCTACCACTAACCTTATTGACTTTAAAAGTACAAAAACTGCTTATTCTGTTTTCAGTCAAGTTACTGGAATTTACACGGTAGCTCTTTTTCACTTACCTCTGTATCGGAACATAATGGAGTGTGGCTCAGCTTTAAGAAGAGAGTAAGTAGTATTTTTCCATTAACATCTAATTAAGACACTCTTGCCAAAAAAAGTTAGTGCAGTGAAATGGGGTAAAATACACTTGATTACCATTAGAGTAAATTTTAAAATGATTACAGGAGGTTTTTTTTTTAATAAGCATACTTTTAATATTTTAAATTTCACTAAAAAATGGAAAATTTAGAAATATCAACAAAATATTATGAAAGTCATGCATGAAGATTTTAGTGTATAAAATTTTACCATAATTTGGGCTTTATATGAAGAAAATATATTTATGTAAAAATACATCTGCTAACCTTTACTTAATTTCTAGTAAAAGTCTGCACTACCACATTGACAAAATAGAGCCAAAAAGAAAGAAAAAAAAAAGAAAAATTCTTTTATGTAACTCTGTATATTCTTTCTAAGTATTGAATAAAAATATTTATGCTTCATAACTATCATTGAAAATGAGAGAAAAGACAAAGAATGGTATACAAAATTGTATAAAACAATGTAGAAATTCGTATGATTTATATGTCTAGAGAAATTATTCCCATTGAGAAAGATAGAAACGTGATTTCAAATAGAATAGTCGAAATCCTAGGTTTGCCAAATACCTGTAGGTCTAGTGAAGCCACCACAGGTGGGGACAACATGTTCTCAAGTGTTGTCAGTGGTGGGGACTAACAGTTCATACCTTTTCGTGGGGTGCAGGAGGAAGCTGATCCTCAAAACCAAGCAAGCACACACTTACGGAAATGCACGTCCAATGTAGTCAGAATCCCTGATTTTCCAGTAGAACCTAGGAATCTCCATTAAACATAATACCTACATTTTTAAATGTTATTTCATAAACAGAAAAAAACAAAATGGGTAAAAATAGGTCCCTGGAAGCCGATTAAAACCCACTGCACAGGGATGTTCTGTAAAGAGGAGCATCCGTCAATCCGATGTGTCTTTAGTAGCGGCTGTGACTAGGAGTGACTCAGGAAGTGTTTGGATAAGTGCGAGATGTTTATAGAGCTTGGAACTGAAACATTTGAAGCGCTCTGGTACCATCTCCACACATGCAAATTTGGATCTTTCCTTAAGGCCTTTCGACACCTGCGGGCAGGACTTGAAAGCTGACATACCTTAGCTTGGCGGTTAATAGTGAAAACTCACGAGGGTGGAAAAGCGTGCATGTGGAGTGAGCTTTGTGAAAAATTTGAGAAGCTCAATACCATACTTGGAAACAAATCTAAAAGCTTCGTAATTTTATCGCAATTGCACATTAATTTTAAGCGCAATATTGTTTTCATGGATTTCCTTTCATGTATTTTCCTTTTCAAAACATAGGCCGCACTATTTAATATAAGTGTATTGTTTTAGGCCTATATTAACTTTGGGCTTCTATTAAAAACATAAGTTTATTTTACAAGAAAGGCATTTTTAATTAATATTCAGTATTCTACACTTTCTGGGAAAATTATTTGAGCGGAAAGCTTGTAGCCTTTCTGAGGCATTTACCATAAATTGTCCCAGAGGCGAGAAAGATCACTTAGAAGGGGCCTACATGGCAGCTTGATAGCCAAAAAGAGTCTTGGAAGAAAATGCATTGAAAGTCGAAAATCTTATATTTAATGTATAGCAGGCATTAATGTAGAATAAATGTACTCATTTATCCTACTCTGCTAATAATTTTTGGTTTTAAAAACAAATCAAACCATTTGTGAACATAGTATCAGAAGGTTTCGGTTGAAAGATTTTCCTGTGTGGAGCTAATTCTATATTAACTGTTAAAAGTACATTTCTACTTATAAATTGTTTAAATTGAAATCAATGTAACCTTTCTCTTTGCTTTTTTTTTCTATTTTTCTTCCAATCCCCCCACCTCCTTGCCTCTTTCATTCTCTCTGTCTCTCTCTGATGTATCGGGTTATTTCCTCTTTTGTGGTTCCTGATCACTTTAGTTTTTAGAAATCTGTTATTAAAATAGATAATTTTGCAAAATTACTTACTTTTTAGATGACTGCATACCTCTTTGCTCAAAATATTTAGTGTCTCACATAGAAAGAGCCCATGGTACCTTTGAAATGGATGTTCTAGAATTTAGACAAAAAACATGTTAAATGAAGACAACTTAACCTAATTACTTACGTTGCTAATAAATCTTACTAGCCCATTCTGTTTTTTTTTTTTTTTGTAGTAATAATAATCTTTTCCTTTAAAACAGGGCTTGATAATCATCATCAACTAGTAAGAGTGTAGATTCGACCCTGCTGGGATAAATCATGGTGAATGCATCAGAAATGCTATGAGCTTTCCTCTCAAATAATTTTCCCAGAAAGTGTTTAAACTATCTTAAATATATTTTATAAAAACATATTTTTACAGCTACATTGTGTTAGAAATGAACCAATTTTATGTAAATGAACATTCTGCATTCTGCAGATAAAACATGCTAATTTTTAACAATTTCAGACATCTGTGACAATTTCTAAACTATCCAACTGGATTAAGCCGACGAATATGAAAAAGTAATACATGGTTAGTCACCTTTTAATTCTTACATTTACATTAAACTACTACTTCAAAGGGCAAGGATAATTTCACACTTTTAAAGTTTTAAATAGCTTTTATTTCAAGTTAAACAAAATACGCCAATATCAAAACACAGTTGTAATGACTTTTTTTTGTGTGTGACTTCTATTTTAAAATACATTGGCTAATATAACATTATCCTCCTAAATAACAGCCATATAAGTTTGTGAATATTATTATCATGTAACTCTTTATTTCCAAGATTTTCTATGTTAAAATGTACACATCTAAGAGCAAATTTTTAATACTATACATATAAGCATGACCTAAAATTTGTTGTTGTTACTGTAAAATGGCCATTTACGTAAATTTATGTATTTAAATGTATACTTACAGTGTATTCTCAAATCATAGAATTATCAGAATACACGCATTTATACCGCCTAATATGTGCGAGGCATTTTTGTAAACGATTTGCGTATATGAACTCATTTAACCCTCACCACTATTTTATGAGTCAGGTTCTATTAACTCCACACTCGTTTTACAGTAAACTGAGCAACAGATGGTTTATGTAACTTCCTAAGTTCACACAATGAGTACGTGTTCCAAGGTTCAAAAGCAGACTGTCTGCCCTCAAAGTCTTACCATACAGATGCTTCACAGACACTAAGGGAAAGTGATTTGTGAGTTTTTTTTGTTTGTTTGTTTGTTTGTTTGCCCTAGCTCAGGTCTTCAGTTTATGGTGCATTTAAATACTAAAATTATAAATGATTCAAGTAATATTAACATTTTCTCTTACATATGACATTTAAATATTATTAGTTTGTCCCTTAAAAGAGTATTATTTCGCTTTGTATATGTGATATATATATACATAAATATATATGTATACAATATATTTATATATTTCATAATGTGTCTTTTTTATCAGAATGCAGAAAATAAAACTTTCTTATATTTTGTAGTGCTCTTGCAAATGCCCTAGGCCCCTCAGAAATGGAAATGTATATGAAATGGAGCTAGAGAATGTTTGCTTTCATTTCTCCCAGAAATATTTTAATTTTCATATACCATGAGAGATCACATCTATAGTCATTTATCTGGTTAACTGCTCTGCTCTCAAAGGATAATAAACTGTGATCTTTTCCAGAGAGCAAGGTGGTTATAGCCAGTGCTGAGTCCCTATGTTAAGCCCGAGGTGGACCAAAGCACCAGGACATGTGTGTTTACGTGTCAGAGGGGTGAGGCTTAGAATTAGAGGACATCTCTGGCTTGTAAAAGCTGGGGACACTCAGGTTCATCTAGCCCTTAGAATGGTTCATTTATACATCTATGAAGATTAAGGTGACCATCCTTTCCTTCTACCCTCAAAATAGTAAAAGATTTTTTTTCTTCTTCTTTCCCCCGCTGTCCCATTTCCTTTGGATAGTAGAGGGACACAGCAATCTCTCTCTGGCATATGAGTGGAGAAGTTGTTCTTCATTCCTTATCTTCAGGATGTGATAGTCTCATCAAGACACCTTCAGGGTGAAGGTGCCGGGGACTGATGCTATGATGTCACTGGCTGTCAATTTAACTGCATCAGAAAAGAACCTTTTTTGCTGGCCATGACTGTGCACGTGAGCGAACATCCCCCACTCTTCTCTGTTTGTGAAAAAACGGGATTTCTCAGAAATTGTCAGCGGTCAGAATCATTCTGTTTAGTGGAGTCCTGATGGTTGTTTGCCTGATATTAGATAATCAAAGTCGGTTATTATTTAAAATGCTTACTTGACCTCAACCTTACTTCTTCAATTTAAATTTATCATCTTCTAAGGCAGTTCTTTTTAATTGAGACTGTGTATCCAAAGTATCTATAGTATTTTATAAAAATACAGGTATTTGTTTTCCATTCCAGACTTACTGAATCGCTTTACTCGATATGTTCTTAGTATATTCTTGGTATTTCTTGGTATGTTCTTGATATATTATGTATATCATGTCTCGACTTTATTTTATGTTAGATATCAAAATTTGTTCTCTGTAAAATTATGTTAATCAATTTTTATAAGCCAGTTTTAACATTCCTTTACTTCTTTGAAAATACACTTGATTATTGCCCTTAATGACATCTTGTCTAATTTTGGGAACATGAGTATTTTATTTTATTTCGCATGCTACAAAAATATCCATTTCCTTGTCACTTGCATTATTTTTGTTGTGAGTTCTCATCCTAACTTTCATACCTGAACATTATCAGTAATGAATTCACCATGACTGTATTAAGTGTCTGTTATTTACATCTAGATTTTATTTTACTCTGATGCTAGCTAGTCTAGAGGGCCTGCAATCAGCTACTATAAGCCAGAGTTTCTTTCTTCATCAAAAAAAAGACCATCTTAGAGCCCAGGAATATTATTCAGCACTTAGAAGAAATGAGATATCAAACCATAAAAAGTCATGGAGGAAATTTAGGTGCATATTACTGAGTGAAAGAAGCCAATTTAACAGGCTACATAATGTATGACTCCAAATATATGACATTCTGGAAGGAGCAGAATTATGGGGACACTAAAAATCATCAGTGGTTGCCAGGGCTGAGAGGAGTGGGAGGGACGAATAGGCAGAACAGAGATGATATTTACGTCAGTGAAGATACTCTGCGGGATATTATGACAGATATACATTTGTCCAAACTCATAGATCATACAAGACCAAGAGTGAATACTAAGGCGATCTATAGATTTGGGGGTGATTATGATGTGTCAGTGTAAGTTAGTTCTTGGCAAAGAATGTTCCACTCTGGTTGGTAAGTGACGTTGCCAGTGGGGGGGTCTGTGCAAATGTGGGGGCGTAGGGTCTACAGGAAATCTCTGTACCTCCCTCTCAATCTCATTTTAAATCCTAAACTGCTTTAGAAATACTCTCGATGTATAGCTTTATCTCTCTCTCTATACCTGTGTTCCCACCTTCCACAATTCAATTCTTATTGAATCACCCTACTTTTTTACATCAATGGTCATTCAGTAACATTCGTGTTCAACAATAATCTGCCCTTTTTACTGGGATAAATGGGAACAGCGAAGCAATTAAGGCCTTGCTTTGAATGTCATTTGGCAATAAGGATCGTTTAATCAGATAAGATAAAATATTAAAAAAAGAAAAAAAAATTCACATTGTGGAACCCAAGCTTACAAAGCCCCACCGAGAAAATGGGCCTGGAAACTGGCATGCGGTGTTCTCAGCCTTACAGATGAGACATGTCACTTTCTGCAGGTTAGGGATCCATGGAACATTTCAGAGACCTCAAGAGGAGAGGAATTCACACGAATGATAAACACTGGTAAAATCTGGAGGAGAATGTATGGAGCTCGGCTCCCTAGTCATGTGATAACGAATAGTTGAGGTTTGTAAAAGTCAAATCTGAGATGATTTATGAAAACTGTCAACATAACAAGTATGAGGCTTATGGGTAAGTTGATGTTCTTGCTGTACTTACATAAATAAGCAGGCCGTACCTAATAAAATACTTTTTATTTTGCAAGAAATTTTTGTTTTTTATTTTTGCAAGAAAAAAAATATTTTTTTAGGTTTATTTTGAGAAAAAGAAGGAAATATTGTGACAACAAAAACAATACGGCACCCCTAATGAAAAATTAGCGATAGAAATCATCCTTCTGGGTTGATTATTTATTTAGGTGCCTTTGAGCTATTTTACAGTTCCGTGAGTTGTAGATAACTGATAGCAATACAATGAATTCTGTCCAGCAGAGCTTCAACTGAGGCTTCTCTGTACAGACAGTTTGCATCCGTGTGTAAATGTCTTTCGGCCTTCCCTCAGTACACATAAAATGGTACTTTGATTTCCACTTTGATCCCTTCCTAACAATCCTGATGCACTCATTAAAAGAGATAAATTAAATCTTTTACTCTTGTTCATTTTTTGAAAATACTTTAGCTATATGTCTTTTAGCTCTCTCTTTGTACACATACCTGTGTGTAAACACACACAGTACTGTTGGGGCGGGGCAGGGGGGTGGTGGCTTCGACTTACAGTTTTATATTGAACTGAGTGTGACTCAAATTCAATACTGGAGTAATTTTATTCTTAAGCACATGAGACCTTTGAAATTGTGCTATGAAAACATTTTTTGGAGAAAGTATTTAAATTAAAAGAGAAACAAATCCAGAAAGATGTTGAAGTCATATACAAAATTAAGACAACAAATATACTAATCATACTGTTATCTAAAATAGGCAAATAAATGAAAACTTACCTCTCCCTTAAAAATTTAGACATAAAGAAAAACAAGTACATTTCTTTTTAAATGCTCTATTAGTTGCCTTGATTATATATTTGATTTAAGGAAATATTTAAAACTATATAAATAAAACTAATTAACAGTAGGTTTCTGTTGGCTGACCCTTAAAATAATTTTTATGAGAAAACTTATTGTTCATAAAAGAATTTATAATATAAATTTTAAAATTCAATTTATTTGTAACTTGGTTATTTTTTGTAAGGAAATTATATTTTAATTTAAGTTACTGATCATGAAATACTTACATGAGAAATGTTTTCTAAGTGCAGTGTATAATGTACAAGCTACAGTCTGATTTCTTTCTCTATTCCAACCAAACTAAAGGTCTTGTGAATAAAACATTTCCAAAAAAAAAAAAAAAAAAAAAAAAAAGACTAAAAGAGGGCAAACAATAAACATAAATTTTATTTCCTAATTGGATTATTAAACCTTCAATTTGAAATTGCATCCTATAGTTTTCTCTAGGCTTATAGTGTGTCTTTATTTACATAATTAATAGTTTGAATGATGAGTTAGTTGGCTCTGGACTTTACATACTCGGCAGAGGGCGGTGATGGTACTCCCCTGCAAGTGAATGGTGGAAGTGACATCCCATATTTCAGATATACCAGTTACACCTAACTCGCTCATAGTGCTGTCATTATAACGGAGTTGGAATGGACCACAACAGGTAATACGAGTTAATCTGGCTAGAATAAAGTTCCATTTATTTTAAGAACAAAATGTCAATCTGTGTATGATTTTTAAATGAACTGTTTGCTAACATGGATCTATTATTCCCTTAATACTTTTTATTTAGTAAATGCAGTGTTTTACTTGATAAATATTTAAAAAAAAATACTCATGACTATTCTGAGTAGCATGCTGCAGAATATAGAGTATGAACCTGAATTTCTAAGTCTATTCTGCCACTCCTGAGATCTTAACAAATCATTGAAATTAAATGAACAAATTTTTCATTTGTAAAAAGTAGATAATGATAAAATCTTTTTTGGCATGCTCTCAAGTGCAGCTACAACCATGGCGGGGTGGGGTGGGGGCAGGGGACGGAAGACTAATGTTTCCTGGCTCACGCATGGACCAAAGAGTGATGGTTTGTTGAGAGATAAATGCTCTGGCATCTTTCCCTTTCTATAAACAACCCCAGGGTCATTGCATCAGGTCTCAGAGTGCTGAGGGATGTGGGGCCCTGCTGAATATGCCACCGATCTACGAAAGGCCTGCACTTGGCTTTGTTGTCTCCTTCGTCCCATGTCCCCTGCTCTCTCACTTCCGCTTTCTGGATCACCTCCCACAGAAATAATCGTCACCCAAGCCCCAGTTCAGGTTCTACATTCAGGAGATCCCCAAAATGAGACAGATGGAAAAAACTTAATGAAAGTAGTTTTTTTCATCAATGCTTAATGTACTTTTCCATGATAATTTTCAATATTTAAACTAAACAAAATTATTACCCGAAATAGTGATTTTGTGTTTTTATAATTTTTCGGCTTTATTCAGTTATAATTGATGAAATTTGCCAATTGATATTTAAAATGTACAATGTGCTGATTATTTGACAAGAAGATATGATGGAGGCATATGTGGTTGGGTTTCTAAGAATGAACTCTGACTATGCAGGTATCTGTGGTCCTTGTGAAAGTTCACTTAATTTCTCCACTGCAAAAGAATCCATCAATATTTGGGTGGATAATATGATTTATCCTTTGAATATTAGTCTGCTTTTTTTTTTTTTTAAACAATCTTTTGGGTGCTTACTCGAGGGGCACATGTACAAAGCGGTCGTGGTAGCAGAGTTTGAGTGTGAGCTCAAGCAAGGGCTCGACAAACAAGGTTTGCCTTATCTAAGTCAGGTTTATGGCCCCTGCCAAATGCCAAACTTGCAAAAAGCAGAAGCCAAGTCTGTGTTCCTGTGTGGCACATTCTCCAGCGATTATCACTCCACCCAGTGGCAGATTGATTACATTGAACTCTCTCCATTGGACATCTTCCATCATGGAAGAAACCACAGTTTGCCCCTCTCTAGTATAGACATCTATTCTGGTAAGCATTTCATGGCCCAATGGCAATGGTTCTGCCAGCATTGCTATTTGAGGCTTTATTGAATGCCTTGTTCATTGTCATGATATTCTGTATGTTTCCAAAGAACAGATGTCATAGCAAACGCAGGATAGCAGTGCACTCATGCCCTTGGAGTTCACTACCCAAACCACACATGTCAGCACTCGGTCGTTTAAGTCACATATGGGGCAAGCGGAAAGTGAAAAGGTTTTGAAAAGACTAAAATATGTCATGCAAAGATATTTAAATGAGCAAAAATCAAAAAGGAACAGATTTGCTTTATTTATTTTTTTGCAAGTGCACCCTACCCAGATGTCATAAGCAGTTCATTATCATTTTATTTTAGAATTTTCAATATCGCAAAAAAAAAAAAAAAAATCTTTCAAGATTATTGTTAGTTATTTGGGATGATCTTACATGTATTTATTTTGTGTCTAATTCATTTTTAAAAAGTAGACACCAGTGTTGCTGGTTACGTGATAAACCTTTGCAAAACAAAACAAACATCTGTAAACTGAAATTCTCCTAATTCTCATAATTCCTGACATGCATAGTAGAGTAAATTGCTGTTTGCTATGTCCATTAATTATTTCATAATTCTGAATATCTCTTTAGGATTCAAATGTGAAGATAGTCAGTGAGGAAGTTTATGCCATTCATTAAATTGTTTAAAATATTTATATATTACATTGAGCCAGAACTTTAGCTCATTGAGTGTATAAATTAATAAAAATCATTAAGCTAAAATTTATTACCTTGACATTTGTTATCTAATCATCACTCTTCTCAAACATAATTCACTCATCTTTTGTGGAGTATTTTTATGAGTATTTTTTAGAGTTATAACAATCTAGGCCACAATAACCACAGGCAACCATATAACACTGATCCAAAAAAATATGTGTAGCTCGTCATTAGTGATAAAATTAAAGGCCAAATATGCATAGGAACCTCACTGCCATCATCTTTTTTGCAATATATTAGGATGCTTTCCTTTAAAGATATTCAACATGTATGTTTACTTTATATTTCTTTAATCTCATTTGCCTTTTTTATTGTGGCAATGTAGTCATATTTTTTTGCCTTATGTAGAGTTCTCACTTTATTAGGTGTGCTTACTTCTTATCCCCCCGCCCCTTTTCACTATATATAAGTAGCATTTGATCTTCTTTGTTATAAAATTTTGACAGGTGACATTTTTTTTCTGGAAAACAAACAGTATTCTTGAACTTCTTTTGAAAATTGACTTTGTTCATTATGCTTGCGAGTCAGCTCGACTGTAGATTTGACATCCTCAACCATTATAGTTATCTCAGAAACTGCAGGACTCAAAGTAAAAATAAATTAAAAAAGAAAGCTGGGAAAAGAGAGAGCTAAATCACTCTGCCTTTATGAGCTCATTATATCATCGTCTTGGGCCAGAAGATGGCTGTCAACCTTGCCAGCTTCATGCTTCTTTTCTTCTTCTTCTTTTCTTTCCTCTGCATTATGATCATAAGTGAGACAAAAGCAGATCCAGAGCACTTTGTCAGCTAATAGTGGCCTAGCCTTTCCTGGCGTAATTCATTTGCTTTCCTCTTTAGTTTTCTCAGTCAGAAGGTGGTGCTTTTCATTGTTCCAATTCTACTCTCCATCCTTAGTCAGTTCAGTGCCATTTCTGTGGCACGGTCCAGACACAGCTCATGTGAGCATCCCTTCCAGACTTCCTCTGCTATTCCCCTTCACGTCTGTAAACGCTTTTGGGTCCCACAACCTTTTGCACTTCTTTGAAGCCTTCTCATTCCATGGCTCACTAACTCAGGTCAGGGAGCTGCCACGTGGGGTGAGGAGGAGAGCTTCTGACTGCAGTTGGGACCATTTCTGAAGATCAGCTTTTATCTTTCTTCTAGACAGGTGCTAAGGACGATCTAGAGATCTCAGAAAATATTTAAGGCTTGCTAATTCCACTGACATTGTTTTCATTTACCGGACACATATTAGAAATGGGTATTATTTGGCTTAAACAAATAAACAAATAACTTATATTTAAAGTTTGTAATGCCAGTAGTCAAAAGATAAAATAATTTAGAATAACAAAAAGAAAGGTGCATGTTTTATAGGGATATGTAATCACTATTAGGACTGACACTTCACATCCAAATAGTAATACACAGGTTCGATGATATGTCATATCTGTCTGTCTTCCATAAGATAGTAACGTGGCAAACCATCAACAGATACTATAAAATGTATACACATTAAAAATTTCTCATTGTCTGTTTATTACATACACATACATAAATGTGTCTTGATATTTCTAGAAAGTCAGTTGAAACGTGCTTGCGTAAAAAAAAAATTTTGAACGTCAGGAAAATAACTAAACATGAAGATATTATTTTAAAGTTCTGATTTTATGTGCATAATTACAATAATAATAAATAAATTACCACCTCTTTCTTAAACGTCTATTTTATATGTAGACATATATATGCATAATTCTTTCAAGTGATTTCTGGCGATTCTAGGTACTGATTTTCTTCACTTTAAAAGAATGAAACTCAGACCTCCATCTTTTTGTCTTTGGACACTTCTCTTCTACAAGGAAAATATATTTCTCACTAAGCCTCCCCTCCCCCCCACCACCAATTCCAAGAGATGATAAGAGATATTGTCTAACACTCTTCTCCACTGAATTCTAGACTCATACTGATCTTCGTACTTGATATCATTGCCTAGATATTAAAAGACTTTTTAAGCTTAACAGGTGCAAAGAGAACTCCTGATTTCTCCCTAACAAGGTTTTCTCCTTAGTTGTCCCTGTATAAGTAATTGACATGCTCATATACTAAATTTCTCACAAAAAATATCCTATAGCTCCTACCCCAATCCAGCCACTATACTTATTGGCTCTGTTTCTAAATGTTTCATACGTGTCCATTGTGTGTTTCCGCTGCCATCTGCTTGCCCAAATTATCTGCATAATTTGCACATGCTATTATAACACCAGGCTAACTAGGCTCATTGCGTTTTCTCTTATCTCCTATAATTCACTCTTCTTAAGGTAGCCAGAACACATGTTTAAAATGTAAATTACAAACACACTATTCTGCTTAAAACCTACCAATGATTTTCCATGAAAATAGAAAACTATAATCATATTTTGGTCTGAAAGACTCTAATGTTTGGAGTTTGCTCACCTCTGCAACTTAATTTTGGTTCACTTTCCTGTGTTCTCTGTGCTCACAGTATTTTTTTCTCTTTGTCAGAACATGTCAGGTTCTTCCCCACTTGATAACTTTAGATGGAAACCATGATCCAGGTGCCATGTTCCATCTATTAAACTAATCTTTTGAATGAGCAAATCTTGGAAAATGATCCACGTGATCAAAAATGTCCTTAAAGTCAGACATTGTCATGTTATTGTATAATAGTTAAATTGTCTAGCCCATTAAAGAGGATAATAATTACTAAATTCTTCATGTCATGAATAGAAAATTCTGTAAAACATTAATAAATATCTGTTTTTTTTTAAAGATGGTGTTGACTAGGGAGAAAAAGCAGATATTAATAAAGTGGTTTAGAAATTTTGTGCACAAGACACTAATTTAGATGTTTTACCTTATCTCAAAGTAAATGTCGGTCTTATGTTAGATCTATTTTAAATATATTTTTGGATTATCACCATATGGTATGTATTCTTTTGGTTTTGAACTTTGAGAAAAGTTTAGTAAATTTCGAATGACAGAGTACAAGGATCCATAGAAAGCATATTAATATTATTGGGTAAGGCTCGATATTCCCTAAGGAATCTATGTCTACCAATAGCTACAATTCTATTACAGAAAAGGGTATCTTAACTATTTAGGTTGCATATCCTGTTGAGTATCAGATGACAGCTAAGGAAATTAACTCCTTACCATACACATATTTACTCATTTTTCCCCCAAACAATTTCAGAGTATTGTGGCTACCTGATGTTTGTGTTTGTTCTATGGATCACAGGATTAAAAAAAAAAAAAAAGAAAAGAAAAAAGAAAGAAAGAAAGAAAGAAAGAAAGAAAGAAAGAAGAAAGATGAAAAGAAAGAAAAAAACCTGCTATAGAGGTAAATTTTTTGCTGAGTCCCTTCTTAATAATCATCACTTACCCTCAGTACTTATGTTACTGAAATGCTGTAAGTCCCACCATAAAGCTTTTTCTCTCTCAGAACCACACTACGTGAAAGTCATTGCTTCAGTAACACCAGAAATATTTACCTCTAAAAATATTTTGTAAAATTCTTTTCTTTTTATTTCTTAAGCAAGACACAGTTCAGTTAACATTGTTCATTTAAACATCTGACAGTGTTTTCTTCTCCACAATAACTCTTGTTGATAAATAAAGGTTTCATAGGTCAAATAGTTAATGAAAATTTACTTATTTTTATTTATTGTGAAGTTTCCTTTAGACGGTGAACCCTTAAGTTAGTTGATCTCGTGCTTGACGCTCAAACAGCACATTAGCTCAAAACTTAGAAATATCACAGAATTATTTAATTAAATACAATATCATATTGTATTACATATTTCTTAATTATTTTGATTGAATAATTGAGTTAAGAATATAATTCCTTGCAAGTTCTCATTCTTCCTATATGTCCACAAAACATAGATTTCCGTCTTCCCTTGTCTCATAGAAGCTCGCCGGTCAGCAGGTGCTCTGGAGGATCACTGGGCTTCAGTGTCCTACATGGTCCACGTTCTGTGCCCTTTCGCCACTGAACTTTCTATTTGAATATATTCGTCCTGGGCATATGGCGTACACTGCTATTGCCAGACCCCCTCCAGAACTTCCCTTACTTTCTCTGAAAAGTGGCTTTTATCTTTTCATCTCTTAGTCTGTTGTGTACAATGAGGGGTGGTTTATTGACAGGTCTTAGAGCCTCCAGCCAGCCATATCCTCTTCCGAGGCCTCCTTTTTGTTGAGTCCCTCTCGGTGCTCTCTGCCCTTTCAACACCAGTGCATCGTGCTCCTGTAGATAGGGCACAAGCCACCTTCCTTTCGATCTTTTTGTTTTCCTATGTACCTATTGAATCTCAAGCAACGTTATCATCCAGGATATTTTGTTTTGATCCCGGCTCACATAAATATTACCCGACCTAGACTCTAACACTTAGGAAATCTCCATGCTTGACTGTTTGCCTATCTAATGCCATGGACGGTTTTATTGCATCCTAGATTAATTCTCTGTAATAAAGTGGGAAGAAGTTTGACCTTTACCGTCATCGCTAATCAAGTAAAAAATTCTCTGCATCGTTCCTTGTGTGAATTGCAGTTCTGCTGAAATGAATTTCCATATTGTTCGATGCTTCTCTCTCTCGCCCGTCTTCCCTCTTTCTCTGCCTCTTACAATTGAAATTTGTTTTGATTTCCAAATACTGAAAACTTCTGTCCTCTCGTTAAGAGAGGAATCTTCTGTTGAATGAAAACTTCCTTATTATCGAAATTAAATAAATACATCATTAGTCTGGCACATAAAAATTATGGCTTTGGATTTCTTTAAATATGAACTTCTGTTTTTTTTTTCTCCTGTTTAAGCTGTTACTGCTTCTCGTTATTTACTTTTATGACATAGGTGAAATAGTTTGCTTTCTGTCTTATAACAGTTGGTGTCTAAAACGTATATTTAGTTTTTTCAGATTTTTTTTAGAAGATAGGAAAGCTTTTATGTGTATTTATTTTGACTTAATTTGAATCTAAGCGTATTTTTTATAGCTTAAGAGAATATGAAGAAAAATATCTTGGCTTTATTAATATTGGAATTTAATGTTTATCTATCCAGCCCTCTTACTGTCCTGACAAGTAAAATAAATCTGAATGATCTCACATTTTCAACTATAAAACTGAAATGTAACATCTATGAATTGTGATAACATATGTTTGTGATCATGGGATTATCTTGCTTGAGAATTGAAAAAAAAGTACTTAACATGTATGTCTGAGTTTGCTACAAAATTATATGAGGTAGGGTTCAGAATTCATTTTACTAATTAAAATATCGTATTTAAGTGAATAGCTAAAGCATGTCCAAGTTTTGAGGATAAGCATTATTTTTTTTTTCTCAATCACCGCTTATTTAGCCATGAAATCTATCATTTCAATTTGTATATTAGCATCAAGATGGTTAGGATGGTAAGGGGGACTATTTTTTTATAAAACCACTTGGAAGAGATGACACTATTTTACTGCTCACTTACCATTTAAAATATACAAAAGTTCTGTAGTATGCTAAATTTATGATTATGTTTCATTATACAGGTTTAAAATAAATCACGATCAACTCAGATTTTGTAGGATTTGTATATACATATAATATTACATTCGTCTGCATACTTATTTTGTGCAAGTTTCTATTTTGGTTTGCAAATTGTTTAAATTGTTTAACTTATAATAATTACATTTGCAACTTACCTGAATTAGTATAAGCGTTGAGAGTTTATAGATGGAAAATAAGCCATGACTGTCAGCTGGTAGCTACCCAAACTACAGAAACTATTCCACAGTTGGACGTTCAGTTTCATAATTGTTTTAAATCTATGTTTTATGACTTGACAATAAATACCCCATTGTAAATAAAGAAGTATAGAATAATTGCATTTTTCTAACCAGCATTACTTTACTTGTTAAACACATGCTATTATCCTTTATTTTATAATTAGCTTCTAGCAAAGAAAAATAAATCCGCTTCAAAATTTGAACTGACAAAATAATTCAGCAGAAGCTCCAAAGATTAACGTTGAGTAAACCTGGCGATTAACCATTGTTGACATTAGTTATATTTAATGTCATAGGACAATATGAACATATTTATAAAGAATATGCCTCAATTTATTTTTTCTTGGAAAATGTCATTATTTATTAGACTTAATTTTATAAAATAACACTAAAATAGTAATTTTTTAAATCCAATACATAGTTCTAATTTTTCTATAACAATAAAACTAGAATGATACAAGTAGTAGATCTATAAATTAAATTTCTTTATGACACATATATTAATATATTCTGTACATTTATAAATCTTTTATCACTTTCTAAAATAAAATGTATTATACAAAACCCATGAAGGAAAGTTTAATTAAAAGGCCACTATATTAAAGAAGCATCTTGCCAGTGTATATAGGTAAGCTTCTCCCACACACTGTGATTTATGAAGCAGTAAAGCCTGCTGGAAACAATTCAGATTTCATCAGCAAAACAAAGGATACTAAGATCTTATTGGCTTTATATAAAAAAAGAATAATAATAATAATAATATAATAAAAATATGGCTTTATCACCAAAATTCAACTTTTCATCAAACTAGTGATTCCAAATTGAATCAAATTTCTCTTAAATTCAAACCATATGTCTACAAAAGTATTTTATTTCTGTTTTGTACAGAAGCATGAGTTTTATTTTTCTAATATCAGCAAGTTCTAGATACCTTAAAAAAACGCCTTAAAAGGTTTTAGATATGTGAGGTTATCTAAATTGACAATTTTAGAAAATTATTTTTAATGTATAGTAGGTAATACCAATCCAAGAACATAAAGCATTATTTTCATTTATGTCCTCTTAGCAGTTTCAAGGAACAAAGTGTTTGGTTTAGACTTTTGGATTTAGGAACAAGCAAATAATGGGTTTACTTACAATGAGGTGTTTGGGAAATATCAGCACTACTACATAAAGCTACAAAAAACTCGGATCAATTGTTGCAACCGAGATATAAAGTAACCAGGCTTAGGTTAGGCAAGATTCAGAATATGTAATGTATAAGTCATGGACCAAGAAGAATGTCTGATCACTTCACGCGTAGAACAAAGAATATGTGCTTCCTCGTATAACTCAAAGTGTTCAGTTTTGTTCGATCAAAATTCTAGCTTGACATTTTGTCATCCAGGGAAGGCTATCTTATTTAGGAATAATTTATTTTCAAATGTGTTCAGGTTTCATGCCCTTCATCTAAAAATTTAAAGTTGAATAATATTTAGCTAGAAAAATCAGTGAATCTTACATAGGCAAGTTTAACAATTAAGAAATTATCTTCAAAACAAACCACCTATTTCATTATCAATAAATAGTCAAAGATGAACAACTCAGTTATATTTATCAATTTATCAATGTATTAAAATATAAATAAAATATTTAAATATGAAATAAAAGAGACTTTAAAAAATAGTGCATCAAGAACCATTAGAATTTGTGCTTTAACCAATTCTGTATGCTTTTTTCCTAATGGATCTTCAAATGTTTAAAAGAATGTTGCAATTGCCTCCAAGAACCTTGCTTTCTCCACTTTTAAAATTTTTAATTCTTTCAAAGTTGTCTTGAAATAGCATATACCATTAAACCGAGGCCTTCTACAGTTATAACCACTCTTTGTATTATGGACCCTAGTTTTGACATCTCTTATAGAATATCTTTGAGTGCATATTCATTTCAGGGTTTTTTTTTCTATTTTACATTTCTTATATTCATAGTTTTGATTTATCTGTTGAGATTTTAATGTCAGGGAAGGGAAGGGAAGGGAAGGGAAAGAAAGCTCTCAGGGTCAAGTGCCATGAATGCAGTTTAATATTTGCCTAATGACTAGGAACCTCAAAGCAACTAAGCAGGTTTTTAGTCCTTCTCTGAGCAGCTCTCTCGTTTCTGGCGCCCTGTTCTGCAAATTTCAACCACCTCAGTAGCCCCAAGTTCCAATTTCTACAGCTTCTGCCCAGCAAGACACCAATTCTCGGTTTGGGCACCACTTACCTTGCTTGATTCGGAAAATGTTCTAGGTAGAAGGCCAATGTGAATGTATGGTTCACCTGTTTCCTTTCTCTCAAGGACCATAGACCTGAACTGTCAGATTTCTAGTTATTGAAATGTTTGTGTGTGTGTGTGTGTGTGTGTGTGTGTGTGTGTGTTGTCCAGTTTTATAATTGCTTTCAGCATGGGAGTAAGTCAGTACCCTGTGAGTATGTAATCAGAAAGAAATAATTTAGGGGGGGAATGGAAATTGAAATAAAATGATCAATTATTAAATGTCAGACGCTTTAGGTATGTTATCTCCTTTAAAGTGCCAGCTTCTCTAACTTAATCATTTCTATCATCTTCACTAACAAACAATGCGACAGACTTCTGCAATAACAACCGAATCAATGTGTCATTTCTAAATGACCTGGATTTCGTCTAGATTTCCAATTATCTTCCTCCTTTTCCCTCACTCCCTCTTACCCCCTTTTCTTTTCTGCTTCTCCTCCTCTTTTTTCTCTTCCTCCCCCGTACCCCTGTCTCCTCTTTCTTCTCTCTTGGTTTATACTTCTTATGCTCTTCCGTCTTATTCTCCTACCATCCTTCTCTTTCTACCTAATCTTCTTCTTTCTTGCAATTGGAATTTTATCCAGCTGTCTCTCTTGGAATTAGTTGCTGCAGAAATTTCTATATAGTGCATTTTCTAAACAACATCTATAAAAATAGAATTTTTAAACCATACTATGAAAGGCAGCCATGTCATTTACTGGGAGCAGAAAAGTTAACATTTTAGTTTCTTTTTTTCTCATAAATGGGCAATATGACAGTATATTTTCTCTATAAATAGATGTATTTTTTTTTCCAGATATACTCCAGAGAAAACTTTCTTTATCAGCTCTCACCACACAGCTGAGGTGTTTTCAAATTAAGAATAGCCTTTATTATGTTTGGTAGAAAATATACACACTAATTTTCTAAGAGAAAATTATCCTTACTTCAATTCGATTAAGAAACATTAATTGAATAACTACTACATACCAAAAAAAAAAAAACCTGCTATGATTAGAATACAGAATTTTAAGATTTTTGATCTTGGATACTCTACAGTGTTTTAACCCAAATGAACTTGCAAGTAGTCTTTATTTTCTTATTAACATAATGCGTGTGTTTAAGCTGAGTATTCAGCTTTGATACTGAATACTTCTAAGTATTTTGCTAAATTTTATTTCTCAAAGTGACATTATAATTCTTTTCTTTCCACTATTAGTTAAAAGATACTTGTCATATATCAGGTTATATATAAAAGTTAAAGGACGATGAGAAAGAAAATAGTTATTTCAAAACAGATAAGAAATACAGATTCTGTGTTTTTCAGATCGCACACACACAGTGCGTATCTTTCTTTCTGTCTATCTATTACCTATCCATGTATCTATCTATGAAATCTATAAAATTTTGCCTTTAGAATATGTAATGTATAAATTTTTGGCACTTGTACCCATTTATAATGATACTATTTTACTATTTAATAGGAATTTAACATCGCTTTATAGTTCATCATGTCAACATTGAAAATCGATGCTTTAGATATGTTTAAAAACTCAACCAATGAATAGAAATGTATGCAGAAAGCAATAGTCATCACACATGATATATATGTTTAAAAAATGAGGTCAGTTTGGAAACTTGTGTGTGGTATTAGACCAGCATAGCACAGTGTGCCAGGCAGAAGAATTGATTTGAAATTAAAAATAAAAATGTTAGAAATTTGCTTGCATTTTTGGCACCTACTTGTGTCCTGGTGGGCTCCAAATGGAGCCTCATATTGTTTTTCTCCAATCCATCTTGGAGCTGACAGACATGCAAGTTACAAGTCACAGCTTGCATATCGTGCCTTAGGATGACAAAGCTCAATAAAAACAATTATTTCAAAACCCATAACTCATTCATTATTAAATCTATGAAAAGAGTTTTAATTTCCTGTGCAATTACATAGTGAAATGTCATACTCTGGATGAAAAAAAGATTAATTGCTTTTGATAAAATACTGTGTATTTTTGTTTGACTTTTTGGACATCCATTTAATGTAGTAATATCATTTCAATCTAATGTGCTTCATATCATACAGAATTATTGTAATTTTGCAGAGGAAATATTGTTTAATTATTTTCTTTTCTCATAAAGGAGTAAGAATAAAATATTAATTCTTCTTGGCTCAAAAGCACCACAAGCCACTCTTCAATTTTTAAATCACATTGGAAACTCTTACAAATAAGCAGTAGACAAATATGAGTAATGTATTTGCAGAAGATTCATAAGATTACCTCAAGTAACATTTATATGTCATGTGCAGACACAAATTACAGTTTCTATCATTTGGATTTGTTTTCTACTTACCAATGATTATTAAGTAATCCATAACAATGACCAGTCACTTTCTTCCTCTCACAAATATGACATTAATTTATTCTCTCATGAAGGCTAAACTAATGGCAAATGAATCTTCAGGAAAATAAACTGTCTGAATACTATAAGCTATACTCTGCACAGTGACTAAGAAACTAAGAAACCCCCATGAGAGTGAAAATAGCACTCGAGAAATAGTGGAAGTGAGGGGCAATCATGACATTTTGACCTATTGCATCTCGCCCAGTAAATGCTCAGCTGTGATACAATTTCATTCTCTTGTGTTTCTGAAAAAAAAAGCTGAAATTGGCCTTTGATAGGAAATTAATGTTTTAATCCACCTTTCTACAGAAAAATATAAATCGACATTTAGTAGGGTTCAGACTATTAAATACCTATTGTATTCACTGATGTTAAATAGCAAATAATAAAAATATGGAATAATACACAGAGAGAACATTTTGAATAATTAGAACACGAGGAGGAGACAACACTCCGTTTGCATCAATGTAATATGATTGACAGTCTGGCCTGTCAACATGTGTTGTCGGTCAGGAATGAGGTTGACTGTCACATATACTTTGGAAAGCTTATACCGTACCTCATCTATCAAAAACTAATACGGGAGATTGTGAGCCTTAAAATCAGTGCATTTATTTTTTCCGAGAATTACACATCAACTAGAGTCATTTGATGTCCAACATTTTCTTCCCTTTTGCTGATTTGTGTAAAAGAAAGCTGGAGAAGGATAAACAGTAGAAGATTGCCTTTTCCAAGGTGACAAGAAAGAGTGTTTCACGGAAAGCATATTGAGCATTAGAAATGAAATTTCCATATTCACTTATAATTTTGAAATACCTATTTAGGTAAAATGTGAAAAGAAAATTTACTTTGCATGTATCAGTCATTATTTGTCAGTAATGAAGTACTGGTTATCTTTCCATTGCTATAATTTAACCAAATGTCAATAAACCTATATTTATCCCGAAAATGTGAATTGGAAAATTGAACAGTTATTTGATTTAATGTTTATGTAAATGTATCCCTTAAATTAATAGCATAAATGGAAAATAATGTAAACATATAATTTTTAAGTATTACATTTAATTTTCCATGTAATATGTAGACTCCTAAAACATATATTATGTATATTTTAATTGATAGGCAGCAGCCTGGATATCTGAGTAATACAAAAATTAAAAAGCTTCTAATCTGAAATTATGCATGATGTTTTAAAGATGAAGTTTGGACTCTGAGTACAAAGAATGAAATATAAGTATTCTTGTGCATCTCCAAGATTTTTACACAACAGGCACATGGCTATGATTATCCAATTTTATTTAAAACATTTCCATAACTTGATAGTTTTTTTTTAATTTTAAGAATAAATAGATTTTAAAAGAATGAAAAGGTAAATACAATGAATATATGAAGGCCTATCACAAAATAACCATTTAATTTTATATCTTACAAAACATAATTTGTCTAGATTCACAGTAGACATTTCTTTAAGTACTAATGAATGGCAGAATCAAAGGAAGAACGGAGATTATACTTTATAATATTTAAATAAAATATTGCAGGTAAATTTTTATTTACTCTAAAGACATTATGAATAAACATATGATTTTCTATTATACTTCATTATTCTTAAGGGCCTAATAAGTCTTTGAATCAATTTTGGCCTGTTAAAGGTTAAGCTTTTTTTATATCATATCATTAAAATTGCTTTTTTAAATGTCAAGGATAACCTACATTTTGCCAAATTCAGTTTTTAATTCTCTTTCCTTAGCATAATGTCTATTTTAGTTCGATTCTCAACATGCATGTCTTCAATTCTCTCATTCATGTCTTTTCTAATGATACTTTTTCTGTATGTAATCCAATGATTTAAGTATCATTTTTATACTGATGACTCCAAATTTTCTATCATAGCTTTGTCTTTTCTTCTGATCTCCTACCTGTGCATTTCATTGCCTACTCAGCAATACCACTTAGATACCTAAAACATCTCAAAGGCACCATGTAAAAAGGAGAACTCACAATCACAGCTGTACCAAACTTTCTCCTATCCCAATGTCCCTTAGTGAATCTCGCTCATAATTACTCATACCAATATATTGGAACATTTGATTTCTCTGACACAGTATATCTAATTCATCAACATTTTTTTTCAAAGTACATACAAAATAGAAATGCATCCCGCCAACTTCAACATTATCATATCTTTTTAAGCCACCAACATCTGCCTGTGCTGTGACATTAAATTCTTTATTGGTTCCTCTCTGTCCATGCTTGCATATTTATATTTTCTTCACAAAGGGGCCAATGTTATATTTAAAAACAAAAGTTAAAAAATAATGCCAACTTCGTTATGATATTTCAATAGATGCACATAATATTTAAATAAAATCTAGACCCCTTCTAACTGTCCATAAGTCATTATCTGATCAAATCCTGCCAGTTTCCCACTTTAATCCGTACAATTTTTTCCCTTCCCCATTAACTATGTAAAAACCACACTAAACTATTTGGTATTCTTTGCACATTCCAACCTTATTCTTGAATTAGGAGCTTTATATTATCTGATTTCCCAGCCTTTAAATTATTCCTTTGAATTTTTGCATGGCTGACCCATTCTTGATATTCAGTTTAATCCTTCATAACATTTTTGGCCCAGGCTGAAAGGTCACATCCTCAGAAAACCCAATTCTAAATACCTTTTCAAAAACAGATTCTCTCTCCAGTCACTCTCTTTCCTAATATAAAACCATTATCTAAGATTAGCTTATTTTTTATTCTGTATTCTTCTGGCTCCAGTAGCATGTGATGGGAAAACACTTTTTTTCACTACTATATTCCCAAGAACTCACTTAACATACTGTAGTAGCTCCAAAAATATTTGTTGAATGAGTAAGTGAAAGAATGAATGAACTTCTGCACAATACTACATTGAGTGAGATATTTAGTAATTTTGTATACACTGCTGAAATCCGTCAGCCATGGTAGTGACAGCCCTCCTCTGAATAAGCTCTGTTATGACAGTTTGACTACAAAAAACTCCATCAACACCTACTTGTTCAAGGACATGGGTGGCCATAGAAAACCCTTCACCATGACACTGGTTAATCTCTGCTTTGAAATATCCTCAAACTTTTCCTCCTAGTTTTATTAAGGTATGATTAACAAATAAAAAACTGTACATATTTAGGTTGTACAATGTAATTTTTTTAATGCCTACAGTACCCAGTCTTCCTAGGTGGTCTCCCATCCAAGTACTAACCAGGCCTGATCCTACTTAGCTTCCAAGATCAGATGAGATTGGGCGAGTTTAGGGTGGCATGGCCATAGACCCTACAATGTTATTTTTTAAGTGTGCAATAAGATGATTTTATATATGTGTGTGTGTATTTATGTTTATATTTATATATAAATATTAAACAATTTTATTCTGAGATTGTACTAGTTATGAAATTAAAAATCTAGTTGCAGAATATCATTTTGTTTAAGACATTTGCTGTCTCACAAGCAAACCTGGGTTTAGTTCACCTGCCTTTTCCACCTACTAGCTTTCTGACAGGGAGATTTTATCTAACCACTTGTCTTTATTTCTTTCTTTGTTTCAGGGAGGAGATGTAAATACCTACCTTATACAGTTGTATTGATGATGAAATAATCTCAGGCATGTAATGTATTGACATAAATTGACAAATTAGAGATGGTTCATATGATTTTCAGTTTTGCCAACTCTTATGGTTATCAACATAGTTAACAAATGAAATACTTAAGTTAGTATATTATAGGAAAACATGGATACAAAGACCAGCATATGTTAATACATAGGAAAGGAAATTAGTCTGAGTAACTGGAGTGATTCTTAACCTCTGATAACTGAGTTTCAACTTGAAAAATACTAAAGAAAAGGAAAAGCATACACTGAATCACAAATGTATTGTATTCTAGTATTATCATTAAACAACTGTGAATATAAGGTTATATTTGTACATAAGTGGCTATTAAAAGAAATTTTATGTATACATTTATAGATATGAACAAATATTTAAATTTAGAGTATATATTTTAGTAGTTGCTATTCAGTAATTAGTAACATATAATGCTTTTATTTGATGAGTAACCAAGATTAACAGGAATGCAATATATGTCTGCAAACTTTGTTTTTAGAATAAGGAAGAAATTTATAGTTTATGCAGAGATTATATCACATTACTTTTTAGCTTAGTATGGTATTAAAGCACATAAAACAAACACAGTGGTTCCTAGAAGATAGGTCTGTAAAATTAGTTTTGGGCTCCTTACAAATTTTGGAAGTATGTACAGAGAATCAAAAGGGCTGTGCTCAAATCTTAAATATATAAGCTCTCTGGAAATCAATGTTTGATTTTGTAAAATGAAAATAATCATCTCTCTCAGTTTCCTAGAGAGGCTCTAAGCAAATAAAATATTTTAAACCCATTTAGTAAAGTTAAAAGTGCAACGACCCTACTTTTAATATTACCAAGCAACATAATAATAAGGAAATTTGAACACTTCTAAATTTATAAACTAAGCATCACCTTTTCTTTCTGAATCCTCTATTCACATTATCATATTGTAAATCCAGAGAGTAATAATACATAATACTTCTTCAGATTTTAAATTGAAAAAAGCCTAGCCTTTGCCTGTCATGTATTTTTTCCCCCTAAGTGAGTAGGTGTCCTGAAGACAGATACTGCTATAACAACAGGATAAATTATAAAACTTTGATGCGTTTCATCCATTTGCTGATAACTGATTATCTCACCTGGCTCTTGATCCACTTCTTCCAATAAAATGATGTACAATGCTTTGCAGTGTGAACAACGACATAAAGGTGCTATAGAATATCACAGCGGCGTTCGCCGTTATGAGTCAGAGAGCAGAGATAAAAGCTTCAGTGGCAGGCTTAATAGAAGCCAATGTTTTGTATTCAGCAATGATAGATGATAATGAAAGAAAAGAAGTATAGATTGTGTTTTATGTCATTATTGGTTGTTACTCATAGACTCTCAGTCAGGGGTATGTGTGTGGGTGTGGGTCATGGAATTCTGGGTGTCTTTGCTGTATTTGGCAAGTGAATTATTTTACCATCTGAATACCTAAATCTCTGCTAGATGCACAGAGATGCATGAAAAAGAGAGGGACTATTTTTAGGATAATGCATTTGTGATCAAGTAATAGATTAGAACCAGAAGTGAAAACTTTACTTTTTAAATAATTCTGTGAAATGTACCTAGATCAGCTAAAGCACTTCATTGTATGCCTTAGTAATCTTGGATCCATTAAATAATTTTGCCAAAATAATACATATATTTTAATATATATTCTATATTAATATTTATATAATAGTATATATATATTTGAGATAAAAAGTTGATTGTACATGGTAAACTTAATAGAATTAATTGTTTCAAAATATAATTGGGCAACACTATTTGTACATATTTAACCTAATGCTTACCAGCTATACACACTTGCATCTGGGATGTCTAGCTAATCATTTTTAAAAGCGGACAGATGACAGTTATGAAGATTCTTCTTCATCTCTGAAGATAAATTGCTTCCTTTTTCAGGCAGGGTCAGTTATTCTTCTACACACATTCAGTTCTATTCTCTGGATACAATAGATGACTCATTCCCATGGATCTGACCTGTGTTTCCTTTTCACTTCCTTTATGTCAGAAATGTACTAGCTGTGTAATTAAGCTTTAGCATTCAGTGATCTGAACACATTCATTTAGTAACTGGACACAGAAAAAGCATTTGTGTGCTTGTCACTAATACAAAGAAATCTGAGTTTGGTGACTGCCATGGAAAGACATAATTTCTAGAAGGATTGCATTTAAAAGAAGATATATATTCACAGTAGTAATGTGAATATATTAAAAGAAGATACATATTCACAGTAGTAATGCAGACATCAAGTCCGTATATCTGTGCTATGTGGAATAAAACAATGGTGGCTCTGTCGTGTGGCGGACATGAGTATAATGTGCTTTACTTTAGGATACTTACATTATTTCACCTTTCGAATAGCTTAGTCACAACTCCGAGTGGCTGCTCTGGAATAATGCAAGCATATTCAGCAGGATGTCTCGAATCGTTGCTTCTCCACCGGCGGGCTAAGGCTCCAAAGGTTTCTTACTCAGTACCCTCATATGCAGGACTTCTTGCATCGCCACAGAAGGGAGATTCAAGGGATGTCTCCCTGTCTGTGAGAATTCCCTGCTGCAAGACGACATTGGAGAGATGCTTAACGACACGCTGTCACACGGGAAATCTTTGCGAGAGAGAGGCCTGCCGAGGTCTCATGAGAATCCCCTAATGGTTCTGCAGCGTCAGTAACACACACCAAAACCTAGCGTCGTGGAAAAGAGTAAAATGCTATTTTGGATTTCCGATGCCTTGTTTTAAAAGACGAGTCTCTTTTTCTGTATTTTTTTATGGAATGTCTCACTCCTTATTTTATTATTATGTCATATATTTCCTCCCACTGGGGAACCTTGTATGCTTAGGTAACTGATGTTATTTTGTTGGTAGACTGAACAGAAGACTTGGAATTAGTGCATTAGGCACTTATAAGGAATATTAAAATTAAAAAAAACTCCTATTATGAACAATACTAATATTGAAATTCAAATTTCTTCAGCCAATAAATGTACTTTTCATAATTAACCTTCACTGTTTGGGAAATGCCTTTCCCATCACTCCTTCCCTCTGGATCTACTTCTCTTTTTATTTTATTTTATTTTATTTTATTTATTTTTTTACTTTCCTTCTGCTAAGTCCCCTTGCTGGGGTTTGACAGGTGAAGGATTCTGATGACTCCTGACAAAGATGAGGAAATTGAAAGCTTTCGAAGCTCAATGTTTATGAGTTTTACATATGTAGTTTTTCTATGAGTACGTGAGTGCTTTTTGCAATGGTATCACTTACCTTATACACACCTGAAAATCCTGTTGACAATGTCAAGCATAACAGCATGCACATCATCGGGGTGTCAGGAGGAGAAGAGAGCACATAAGGGGTTGAAAATCTGTTTGAAGAAACAACAAAGGAAAACTTCCATAACCTGGCGAAGGAAATAGACGTACAAGTCTAGAAGACACAGGTGGTCCCTGACAAGATGAACCCAAAGAGGCCCACACCAGGACACATCATACACAATTAAAATACCGAAACTTAAAAATGAGGAAAGAACATGAAAAAAGAAAGAGAAAAGCAGTTAGTTAAATACAAGGGAGCTCCCAGAAGACTTCCAGCTGACTTTTCAGTAGGAACTTTGCAGGCCACAAGGGATTGGTGTGAAATAGTCAAAGTGATGAGAAACAAGGACTGACGACCAAGATTGCTCTACCCACCCAGCAAGGCTATCATTTAGAATTGAAGGAGAGGTGAAGAGCTTCTCAGACAAGAAAAAGCCAAAGGAGTTCATCACCATAAAGCTGGTATTACACAAATGCTAAAAGGATTTGTTTAAGAAGAACAATAACAAAAGTTAAAAACGTGGGTAATGAAATCACAATAACTACATACCTGTCAATAATTATTTTCCATGTAAATAGATTATAATCAAAAGACACAGAGCGGTAGAATGGAGAAACACACGACCGCTACTTACACTGCCTGCAAGGGACTCATATCACGTCGAAAGACACAGACAGACTGTAAGTAAAGGGATGCAAAAAGATATTTCATGAAAATGGACATGAAAAAAAATCAGAGGTAGCAATATTTATACCAGACGAGATAGACTTTAGAATAAAGCCTATAACAGGAAATGAAGAACATTTCATATGCAATAGCCAAGATATGGAAGCAACCTAAGTGTCCATCAATAGACAATTGGGCAAAGAAGATGTGGTGCATATATACAAAGAATATTACTTGGCCATAAAAAAAAAAATGAAGTTTTACCATTTGCAACAACACCAATGGACCTAGAGGGCATACCGCTAAGGAAAATAAGTCAGACAGAGCAAGACAAATATCATAGGATTTCTCTTATATGTGGAATCTACAAATAAAAAACAAACAGTTAAACAGACACAAACTCATAGCTACAGAGAACAAACTGATAGTGTCCAGATAGGAGGGTTTGGGGAAGCTGGGTGAAAAGGTGAAGGGATTAAGAAGCACAAATGGGCAATCACAAAACAGTCACAGGGATGTGAAGTGCAGCATAGGGGATAAGGTCAAGAACTTCATAGTAACCGCAGGTGGCAGGCTTGTTGGAAGGATCACTTCGTAAGTTATATAAATGTCCAACCACTATGCTGTGCATCTGAAACTAGTATAATATTGAATGTCAAGTATAACTGGACAAATGAATAAAATAAAACAAATCCTATTGGAATTTTACAATTGGAAATTACAGTTTTGTATTTTTCTATGCCTACTTTCCATTTATCAGCATAGTTTTTGTTGTTGTTATTGTTTTTAAAGGCTGCTTTCTAATTATGGTAGTCATAGAGGTAATTTTAAATATTAATCATAATGAAATTTTTTACGTCTATAAGAAATCTACTTTTTGAAATATGTGGCCTGTTTTCTTTAGCTTGAGTTTTTCACGTTTTTAAAGACGCAATATGAGAAGCCATGGCCTAGTCTGACATTTAGTTAACAAACTTAGAAATATGTTAATGCAGCATGACTAGCAATTTTCTTTTATGAATGTAGGGATTAAGATTTAGCCACCAGCTGTGAATCTTAGCTCCACTCTCCCACCAGCCTGTAGCTCTAAAAAGGATGAGGAGACCATGCTCTGGATTTCTTCAACCTTGCGGAATCCACACTTTGCTAGGCATTTTGAATATATGCTATTTTCAAAGGTATGTCTATTATGACGAATGGGCTCAACACAGTGATATCCACCTAAGTTGCTATTACTCATGCTTATAGGAAACTAAAAGCCCGTATTGTAATTTAGGAGCCCATAAAGCTCTGCATTTCACTCTGCAAGAAAGTTCCATTTCTATTTTCTCAGGATTATTGTTTCTGTAAAAGTACCATTTATTTTGTTATGAAATTTATAGAAAACTTTAAGTGCTATAAATCAAGGTAACCTTTCCATACATGATGTGTGCCAGACAGAGAAATCTCCATTAATGATTGGTTAAGAAACTGAAATGTTTGCCCCTCCAGTCTTGAATATGATTTAATTCCAACTACTATAAATGTATAAGGATGGAGTTAGGAGAGGTAATTTATGTTTCATTCCACCTATAAACCTCTCTAATTCAATGAAAACGTCCCTACACATTAATTTTAGTAACAGAGATAGAAAACAGACCACAAAAGCACCCCACAATATGGTAGGAATGGGGCAAATCATTTGGCTTAAGAAGTCTAAAAACTAAATCTGAGTTACGTCTTAGTCAGACTCCATGTCTTCCCTGTGTTCTCTTTTGTCTCTCTAAAAGTGGGAAAGGGACACTTGTCCTCGATGAGATAATGTCTTTATATTTTGTCTCCAGAAGCCAATCTGATGAAATTGATTTTTTTGGCATATAACAAAGAAAAGTTAATTTCGTAATACATCATTCAGACCAATGGCATGTCTGATTTTTTTAATTAGAAACCAATATAATAGATTAAGAATAATGTTTTATATAATTGAATATATGCTCCCAAGGAGAATATGAGATAACTTTAATTTCTTAAATCACTAAAACCTGAATCTTTTTCTTTCCTGTGTGACTGAAAGAAATCGCTATAAAATGAGAATAAAACTGCATGCTTCGGAAACCTGGATTTAACAAGGAGTGCTAAAATTCAACCTTGCATTAGTCATTATAATTTTTTGACACTGTCTTAATGTGTGAAGGAAGAATTGAACTCTAGAGCTAGAAAGGGCATCGTTAAAAGACAAGATTGCTTTTCTGTATGACAGATATTAATATTAGATCATTTGCTTGTCCAGGAGCAGAGCTTATGAGGTGTATGGAGGCCACACAAATTTGGTTGAGATTGAAAATCTTTTTTGCTATATTTTTCCTCCTTCCTCTATACTTTACCGATGAGTCAAAAGAAATATGACTGAGTATTAATTGGTTTTTCTGCTGTATTCTACATTTGCTTCAGAAAAAGTTATTCCATTGAAATGCTTGATTCACATAAATGCATTCTGCCTTATCCTGAAGGCTTTGAAAACAAAATATCTTGTTTCATTTTTTCAAAAAATCCAACTTGCATAGAACCTGAGACATTCCTTTATTTTCAATATCTTCCTTTCACACATATATACTCTAGTCGGACATAACTCAAAATAGCCAGTTCTTTTCCACCAAGATAAAGGAAGATAGCTCGTGATCCTTGTGTATTATTTTCACCGTTAAAAACATAAATTTAATTAAATCAAGAATTGAAATGAGACATCTCAGAAAAATAAACCTATTTTCTTTTCCAAGTATAATTAAGGGGGGGGGGGAAGGAAGAAGAAAATAAAAAACGAGCAAGGGGCGAGGAGTAGTTTTAAGCAGATGGTTTATTCACTACTTCGCCACAGTCACCACCATAGAGACAGAGGATTACGGTTAAGGCCAACGAAGCTAGAGCCCAGCTGCCTTGGTTTGAAACCTGGCTCTACTACTTATTAGATCTGTGGCCTGGTACAAGTTACCTTTCTAAGTTCCAGTTCTGTTAGATGGTGAAAATATAACAGCTCTCCACCCTGGAGTTATTTTGAAATGAGCTACTATTTCTATATCACACAATACTAAATAAATTTTTAAATGTAAGTTTCAGCTCTATGCTGGGCCACATACAGGTAGATCTATGCTATGTTAACTTTCTTAGCTGGGCAATTGAACTTGCAATTTTTGACTTAAGTGCAGACTTGAAATAATATTGACCAAGATATCAAAGCACCTTGGTACTGCTGGTACCTGTTGGGAAACAATTCTCCATGAGTCTCTGCCATTTCTGTGCATCTTGCCAGTAGAGATAGCAAGTGCTTTTTTTTTTTTTTTTTTTTTTTTCTTTTTTCCCTTTCCCCCATCTGTCTTGTAAGGATGTTTTTGTAGTGAGTAGCCTTTGAAGACAGGGAGAAAGGACAGGCATGCTTCCTACTTATTATTAAATATTTGAGTTCCTAAGCTTAGGGTCCTCTTGTCTGTGTTAATGGCATCCAGTTAGGTTCATGCGCATTGCCTCTATGGGACTTAGGCAAAGGGGGAACTGATACAAATAGGCAGATGTTCATGATACTTGCGTCTAGAATAATAAAATCCTTTATGTCTGGCCCAGGAATCTACTTTCTATGTCCACCAAACTGTGACAGCCTCTCTGGCTAGCCTGCAAGTAGAATCAACTGTCATCCCCTGCAGTTACTGGAAGAACCATGCAGAAATCACAATGTAATACTGTTCTGTGTGTATTGGCATACCTCTCCATTTCGTATAAACTACGAATAAATCTAAATATAAATGGGCCTTAAAAAGGTAAATATTATAGTTAATTGAGATAAAGACATTTGATTAACAAGTAAATGCTTGCAAACAGGGGATAAGTCCAACACGTAGGTACGATAGTTCTCAAATGCAGCTTCCCAACTGGGCACTGGAGCTCGTGTGAATTCCACGCCGGCTGCTGGCACAGCTCACAGAGGCACTGTGCCTCACAGGTGGCTTGAATAGGTCTCAGTTGTCCAAACATATTGATACCCTCAGGCCTCAGACACTAGGTGGGGTCGGGGCCATCTACAACCCCAGTGGATGGATAGTACCCGCAGGAGCGATCTGTTCCCCTTACCCCGGTGTGACAGACTCATGTGTTCATTTGCTCTGTGTGTGTGTGGTTTCTTTAAAGAAAGATTGAGAAGCACAACTCTGTCAAAAAATGAAGAACGAAAAAGAACCTTCAAATCATATAAATAATGGCTAAAATTAATTCTGATGTTATGTAATGAAAAAAATTGAACACCAAGTTTCCTGATATTTTAATGCCAAATTATAAAATATGACATGATGAAAATATCTTGAAAAAGCCATTACATTTATTTGATTTAAGATGCCCTCTAGACCTAGATTTGTAACTATTTAAACATTAGGTCTTTACCTTCTGAGGATAGTCACAGTATTGATTACTTAGTAAGCTTAACACTTCTATAAATATTTGTCACTGTTATACTACTTAATATGTAAGGATAAGTGATGCTGTTTTTGAAACCTAGAATATGGGCCATTTTCAGCACTTTTAGATAAGTAATCCCAGAGAATAACAGAAGAATAATTTCTTTTACCTTCCTGTTGCATCCTCTTCTTAGTGTGGTAACAGTGATTGCTTTCATTCGCTGCTTTTCACTCTATGTTGGGCATTGTGGAGAGAACTTTAAATATATTTCATTAAATTTTTGTTAACCTTGTAAATTAAATATTATCACCATCTATTATGTGACCACATGAGAAAAAAATTAAATAGTGTGTCTGAGTTATAAAATCAGAAATCGAGGGAGTATGAAATGTGTTTGAAACAGGACAAAGATTTTAAAACCAAGGATCTCTGATGTCAAATCTAGAATCAACAGCTTAGAAGAGGCACTGACCCTAGTTATCCATCTAAGAATAACACAGTAGAGAACCAAAGAACGTGCAAGTGTTTGATTTTATCTGCATACTCAGTGTTTTGAAGCACAATATGCCATTGAACTCTCTCTACTCTTGACCAAGTATTACCTTCCAACCCAGAATGGCAGACATGAATCGGGGGCTCATGGAGGTGGCTGCCTTAAAGTTCATGCAATCCTAACCGTCAAACATTAAGTATTTAGGTGTTAAGCGATTTTAACATTTAATTGTCATAATCAGCGCTCAATAAATAGTTGTCGCACAGGTTTCTGAATGATCTGTAATTAAAGCTTTTGCTCTACTCTGGTTCATTACAACTGATTCACTCTATTTTACATGCTGGGAAGGAGGACTTGAGATTTTCCGTAAAGGGAAACCATTTTGCTGCTAGTCACCAATAATTGGTCATGCAGAAAATTTAGCAGACATTAAAAATTCAGAAAAACAACAGGCTACTACCATGGAGGGCGTGGGTCACTAAGTGCTCTGCCAAACGCCTCCCATGCCTTGGGTGACTAACTTCCGCTCTTTCAATTCCAGTGTTTTATCTTTGAAATGGTGATAATAATGATGCCTATATTCACATAATCCTTCAGCAGATTATGTAAAACCACTAAGACATTTAAACTAGTGCCTGACTCTGAATTTGCATATCATAAATGTAATGGCAATTTTATTATTAAATATTTATAATAACCCCATGAACAAAGATAGGAATATTTTCTCTAGCTTGCAAAGAACAAATTTAGACTTAAAAAGCGTAGGTGACTTGCCCAAAGCCAAACAGCTGGTCCGTGGTGGAGCTGAGAATCAAAGCCAGGCGTCCACAGTGACTGCACGTGTAACCCTCCTGGGGAGCACACAGGTGCCTCGGGGTGTCAGGCCACAAGGCTTTCCACCAACGTGTTACTTGGTGAATGACACTGGCACCCACAAGTGGATTTCACAAACTTCAGGCTACTTTTAATATGTTGCCTTTTATTTCATTATTGTATAAGCAATATATATTATATCCATTTGATATTTTCCCTCGGTATTTGAACAACATAAGAAGTAATTAATGAGAAGGGGTCATTTTTATCCATATTTGTCACTGCTATGGTATGATCATTTTATCTTTTCTTATCAATCGTAAGCTATATAACTAAATATTAATTTGAAATCTCATTGAACATAATTCAGTGGTTAGGATAATCCCCAGTTCCCTAGTGTAAAGCGCTCAAGTAGGAAATTATGACTCATCAGTAATAATTTCCTTTAAAGTCAATTGTAATCGCGACTTATTTTGGTTTTAGATTAAAAATTCGTACTGCACATATCTGAATGTTATAAGTTCAGATACAAAAATGCAGATGCTACTTAATCTTTAAAGTCTTATTTAGAATGAATGACCATAAGACACACTGTTATCTATGCTTAAAGTCTCGTCATTTAAATAATTCTCATTTTTCCTTTCTCATTACAATTGTGCTTGCTGTTCTTTCGATTTGTGAGTCAGCTCTCTCACACGTGCCTCCCCAAATCAAATGGCACCTTCTCTGTGTACAATGGTGGCTTTCTTATAGCACAGATAATCAGGAGAAAACATTGTAAATGAGGGAGTATCGCTTTGTAATCCTTATGATTACAAATATTTTAAATTCAATAATGTCATACTGAGTAGTCTCTATATTAATATGAATAAGTTTATAAAACATCCACCAACTAGTAACTAATCAATTTTTTCTTTCAAATTGTTGTATATGTGTGTGTATTGTTTTGTAGATAATTAAAAATAAATAATTCCAAATTAACTGAGATTTCATTTCATAATGCCTTGGAGAATTTTAGCACCTCTAATTATTTTTCATGTTAGCTATGGTTTTTACTAGGCTCAGGAACCAAGGGACTGATTACTTGTGGATAAATTTTTCATCGGTGCCTGTCTAAATGGAAAATTATTTGTCAGATTTAGTTACGTACTTTACTAATGATTTTCTGCTTCAGTTATAGCAAATCAATTTTGGATTCCTGAATATATTGGGAGTCAGAGAAAGGCAAACTAACAAAACTGACTCAAACACATATTTTATATAAATGTCTCATTTCATTAAGTACTAATAACTGTTTATTAAATTAGAGGGATATATGATACATTATAGGTGCTTCATAAATCATTATGGAAAAATTATCATTGCTCCAAATACAGATATTGACAGTAATTCTTTTGTATTTTCTAGGACTTAATTCTCAAAATGATGAATGGATTTTGATTGGTGTTAGTCTTGAACACAACTACTACTAATAATCACCACAATATATCTGTTATTTACTGAGCTTAGTATGTGTTCAGGCACTAAGCTAAGTACTTTACAAATATTATCACATTAAATGAAATCTTCACATTATGTACTAAAATAATCCTGATTCAAGATATGAAGGAACGAAGAGTAATAGAGGTTAGATAGCTTTTCTAATCAAATAATTAATAAATGTGAAGCTAGCATGAAAATTCAATCACTCCTACCCCACAGGCATAATCATGGTCAGGCTACGTCACCTCTATTCGACAAAACAAATAGGAGTTTAAGTAATTTTTTGGCTGAATAATTAGAGATATTGTGATATAAAGAGCATTGAGTGACGTTGCCTTTCGCCAACTATGTAACTTTGTAATTCATGAGAATTTAGAATTCTTGGGGCTTCAAATGACTCTTTAGTAAAATGAAAATATTATTATCTAACAAAGTTGTGAGGATTTAGCAGTAAAAGTTGTAGACTAACACCTAAGAGAAAGGTTAAGATGTTTTTATATGTTCGAGTGATTATACTTTTCTCAAATATTTTCTCATTTATTCCTCAATCATTTTTTTCAATTTTACTTAATTACCTTTATTTATCACAAGTAAAATTTTGTAGCATAATTCACTGACTCATAGAAAAGGCTGAAATTCATGATCACCAACTTCTCATGGTTCTTACACATTGCTTGAAAACCTAAGTTTCTCACTAATTTATTCCCTTAATTTTCATGACTTTTTAAAAGCCTTTTTTCTTCCAAAATGTCCAACCCCTTTTCTTCTCCTCACAGAGAGCTGACAATTATTCCTCCTGCTCAGGATAGAGAATTAAAGCCATCTAATAAAAAATGTCTTCCAGGATTAAAGATATAAGCTAACCTATATCTCTATCCATTTTCATGTTCTTCCTTTGTGATAAACCAGAGAAGCTTTGCTTACTCCTATCTAAATCTAATCCACCCAAACCTTCCCACATTCTTGAAATGCTGAAAAATTGGCACCTCTCCTTCTCCTGGATACTCAGGCTCTCAGATGGATCATCTGTGTTGGCTTTGAAACACTGTGGCTGTTTTTGGTCGTTGTTGTTCTTAGGAGCATCAAAGTGAACTGTGTCTCTGGAAACCCACACCCTTGGAGAGTTCCCCCTGTCATCAGCTTTGGGGTTGATCATGTGGTTTGTTTTGGTCAATGGCACATTAGCAAGCTTGAGACAGGCAGAAAGTCGATACTAAGTGCACACGCAGTAGGGCTTCTCTTTGTGGAAAACTCCCTTTCTGGATCCAGCTATTAAGATGTAGGAATACTAGAGCTAAACCCTGTGGTCAGACATAGGTCAGGCAGAAGAGCACGGAGGCAGCAGGCACATGAGGTGACATGCTCTTGATCTTCCAGCTCACTTCAGTGACCGGCTGAATCTAGCAGTGAATGAGCCCACTGATTTGCCATGTGGAACACATAAATCACTCAGCCGAGTCCTGCCCAAATTAAAAACCCACAGAACATGAAAAATAGCAAATTATTGCATCTTAATCTATTTCGTTTTGATGTGGCTAGTTATGCGGCAATAAATAACTAAAGCGAACATGCCAAACTATTTCCTCTTGAGAGAACGAACATAAAGAAAAAAAAAAAACATAATAGAAAAGCAAATATCTGCACATGAAACCTGATTTAATTTTGTAGCTTCCAATTATCACGCCCTAAAGAAAACGTTTCCATCACTGTTAACTGAATATTTCACAATCACATGTTCAACCTTCGATCCACATAGATAGGTCTACCTTCCATCCCTCCAAGACCAAGGCTCCCTTGGAAGAGAAGCATAGGGTCTCTTCTGTCAAACCTTATATTTCCATTCTTATTTAAATGATCTCTTAAAAGCACTCCACTCTTTTGCAAAAATCCTTCTTGACACACTTCCTTAGCCTTTCTTTATGTCTCCTAATTTCTCCTCTTACCTCTCTGGCCAGTTTGGGAGTGTCTTCAGAAATGTACCCTGCCTTATTCTAAAATTAAAATTTAAAGTTTCCACAAGGATCCATCCTGGGTCTTTCCATATTTTTCTTCTTGTCTCACTGTCCAGGATCAACTTCCTTGCCTTATGATTAGTTTATTTACCACCTGTACAGAAATGGCTTACAAATGTCTCCTAATGTTCCTATATGAATGAAGACTACCATTATTAACCTAATTATGCAAACCAAAATTCATCCTTCGTCTTTCTCAATCTCAAAACTCACATCAAATAAGTTCAAATGCCTTTGATTTTCTTCTTAATTTACTTCTTTACTTACTTTCTGCTTTTAAACCATTTACTTATCTATAGCCACAACCCAAAGTAATACATATGTAATTGTTTTTGAAGGATATTTAGTATCCTGTTGATACTTGTGCCAAGTTTGCTTGATCTGTTAAATATACAGTTAAGTTTGGGCATTCAAAATTCAAAATTGGTAAAGAAAAAGAAACAACTAATGAAGTATATGCTTCTGATATTGGGCAAGATATTGATCCTTCAGGAAAAATAAAGATGAGGCCCTACTGTTAACAAACGTTTTATATTGTAGAATATATTTTAGCATCCAAGTGATAGATTGCCTATTTTGTGTCTTACTATCTGAAAAGGTAGATGCCTATCACTTTTTAAACTCTTTTTCTATGCCCATCACATGATAAAGTTGCTAATAATAGAACCAGGGCCCAATTTTCTGAAATGGTAGGAGCTATTCCCTCCAAAGTGAGAATTCAGACAAAGGAAGAAATGTTCCTTCTATTTTTATATGAACTTGCATTGTTAACAACCTGTGTGCATATAAAGTAAAAAAATCAGCCTTCCCAAATGATTGATATTTTCTTTAAGTTACAATATAAGTTTAGATAATCACCACCCTTATTCCTCTTCCGGTCTGACTTTTCTCATAACTGTGTATGTTTCTAGCTTTGGAATAACTTTTAAACTATCTGATCAGAAAGCAATTCATTGTTGACAGATAGTTATTTGCCCTTCTATTTTTGCAAGTAGTCAGAGATACCGATTGCAAATATGGTTTTAAAATTGCCCTTTCCTAAGCTTGGCAGATATGTGAATTCTCATTAAATTTGTTTGTAATATTTATGACAGAATGCATGCATGAAAAAATCTTTTGTTAATGCCATGTATATGGTAAGGCCTACCAAAAAACCTGTTCCTTTGGATATAAATGTAGCCAAGAATACATTTTATTTATTCATTTGTTTTTTAAGTACAGCGAATCTTTTCTCTGCTAAGGCTGTAGAAGTCTACGTAAAAACTGACATACTCATCAGACCACGATTAATATGTATTTTACATTTCATCACGTGAGGAAAAGATGGGGTTTGATTGTGCCCCAATACAAAACAAAAATAAAGATAACAAAATTTAGAGTTCTTATTAATGTGTATTCTTTACTATTTTTAAGTGAACCATAACATATTTAATAGAAATCTGTAGAACTAGGACAATAAAAATTAACTGCTTAAAAAAATATTCTCCATAAATAAGTCATTGACAGAGAATACATTTTTTTTTTCAGAGGAAGACTCCTACACTTGTTTTAGGGTTCTATCTGACTACAGATGACACAGCATTTAGCAAGCTCTACAGAATGTAATTGTATATTTATTATTTAGGAGAAAGAGGAACAACTGAGTAGAAATATTCTTATTTTTGTGATATTTTTGTAGTCACAGATCACAAGCTTTTAAAAGTTTTTGATTTTTTTTTCTTTCAGTAGTAGTAGTAGCAACATTTGAAAAAACTTTAACAGAGAGCTATCTCTACTTTCTACTGTTTGCTATTAAATGTAGGTTTTATATGCTTCAACATTTTTTTCTACTGTTCTAAAAATAAATATCCTGATTTATAATCTTTTTGCATATGTATATATGCACTTTTATAAAGTTGTGTATGTTATATTTCCCCATTAGATAAAATTTTTAATGCTTCTTACAAAATAGCACCATATAAATTAATTAACTAAATAAAAACATGTAACTAAAACTAACAGTGGTAGATGGCATTTCCAAAGTAGAGAAGCTCAACAATGTGTGATACAGATTTTAGATGAAAAATTATATCCATAGACATGTGAACACACACACATACTGACTGCAAAATCTGAGTCCCACTGCAGAGGCCAAAAGTATGTTTATCAGGAATTGTTACAAGATTGGAATTCAGTGGTTGAATTCACCAATAGTGTAAATGTCTCCAGGCTCAGAAATCTGATTAAGTCAGCTTACGAATGTTGGATCTTTCTTTTTGGAATAGAGATATGTTATGCTCACAGATATAGATAAAAAGGACAATTTATTACTTTTAAGTGTATGTTAAAGAGATTCAAAGACAACTTCTTTGGAAAGTGAATGACTTCTCTGTAGGTAAATTATAAAAGAAATCAAATTACGAGAGTAAGTTTATCAAAATGAACTTAGGACTTGGGAGTTTATCTTCATTACAAACCTTACTCTGGCCTGAAACCAGTCAGTTTTTGAGAAGATTTTTACTGTAATGTGATCTAACTCGATGACTGATTTTCATACTTTAATTTTCAGGCGACAGAATTATTTCTAAATTCATGGTGGGGAGAGGGAACGTCGTGAAGTTCTAACATTCTCGCTCTCTCATTTCTATACCTGACACATTATTGGATACTTATATTTTGCATTTATGATTGAATAGACAGTGGTTTTCTTACCTAAATACCTATTTTTCAGAAAACATTCTCAGGGTCACAGGTCTGTAATTTGTCTGATTACTCAAATGTACCTATCTAAAACTTTCCACCTTAACTTCAAATTTGATCCATACATTCATTTATCAGCTTAATCCTTATGCTATGGAAGCATTCAGTTGTCTGAAAAGCAAACACCCAAAAGCCAAACTGAATGTTTTGTACATTGGATATTGCAATTGATTCAATGCAAGTCAATTTACGAATATATAAGCACAAATAGAAATGAGAATTAATGCAATGAGAATTACCTGTAATTAAATGTAGATTTCCTTCCATTCAAAAGTTAAGACCGGAAACAGCTTTTATACGATATCCTTATGTGAGCTAATTTTTTTTTTTTTTTTGAGGATTTACTGTGTAATGTAATCATCACCATCTTTGTGAGGTAAGTTTTATCTTTATCCTAAGTTTTCAGACATAGAAGATGATCAAGTAACTTGGTATCCATAATAGCAGAGGAAACCCATTAGAGGGAATTCCAAAAGGCCAGGACCTCTCACACTTACCGGCTTTAAGTGAGAACATATTCAGAAGATCGTAGAATCACTCTCTCAGTCTTTCTCGCTTTATACAAATGCAACCACATGCACACACACACACACACACACACACACACACACACAAACACACACTACTGCCTAAACATAAGCACGTGTGGCTAAATTCTCTCTCTCTCTCTCTCTTCTCTCTCTCCTCCCCCTCCCCTCCCCGCTTCCTAGAATTTTTACTTATTAAAAAAACAACCCCACCCATTGCCTTTGCAAACACCCAGAAAGGGCAGATCCAACTCGACGGGTTATAGGCAACATACCGGTGCTCCTAACCAAAGCCACAGTACCAACTACACCTGACACAATGTCTCACCACATGTGTGCTGATCCAAGCGCTACGCAAGCCAAAAGGACATTTGTGTGCTTATGTATCACATGCCGTAATGACTTAGGGAAAGCGAATCTGAAGACAAGTTTAATTATCTCTGCAGTTAGTTTTCTTTAGTTTTCTGTTGCCAACTTAGTAAATGGATATAAAATTTCTGTATGGAGAAAGGAGGATAATTATAAGATCTTTAATCATTAGCACAGTAAAATGAGTGTTCTGCTGTCAAAATACATCTTAGAGGGGTAGTTATGTGTGCCATAAAATCCCTGCACAGTGGGAGAAATGAAAGTCTTATTCTAGAAGATCAGTTTTAGATACGTCATGTAGGTCCTATAGAAAGAGACTTCTCTAATGTCACTGTGTCATTCGCCTCCCAGACTGCTGATGTATTTCTAGAAGAAACGTGTTCCCTTACAATTTCCGAGAGTTAATTCTTTGTTTATAGTCATACTGAAAGAAGAAAGAAAAGTTTTAATCCATCAAAGCTACTCATTTCACTGTTCGGTTTTTCAGTTAATGTAATGTCCTAAGAATTCACACAGGGGTTTTGGCAGCGATGTGGCATGAAACTGCATTGTAAGTGCCTGCATAAGATGCAACGGCATCATTTACCTTGAATTAAAGTGCAAGAAGAACACTCTACTGGGAGCATTATAGTATCCTACATGAAGAAAATAATTCATGAGCACTCTTCATAAAATTAGCTTTATTTCTACATTCTAGAATAAATGATAGAACATTCTGAAGAATATGTCCTAAATCAGTAGCAAGCTGCCCCTCCTAAATCTCAACGACTGTCTAGGGTAATCTTCGACAGCTGGGTGCTATTAGGATTTGTTTTAATGGTGACAATGTGGAATACGCGAACACAGGGCTTATTGCCACTTATCCAGCAGGGGCATGAAATGAGGTGACATGGTAATGAGTTGATACAAATGACTTTTGTAACTTTTACATTGCTACCAGGCTGAGGCAGGCAATCAGAGGGAAACTATTGTCTGCCTTTCGTGATGGTTTTAATGTGTTCCATTTGATTTAATACTGCTGATAGACAAAATGCAAGAGGAAAGTAGGTCACTGCCTCTCTGCTTTGCTCAGATAACAGGGCGGTACTTACCTGGTTTATCCTAAGAGTTATATTTACTTTCACTGATGACAAAGAGATGTATTTTGAGCTGGGACTTATATGCTATTCATTATATATATATATAGATATATATAGATATATATAGATATATATAATCATTATCACATAGTGCTAAGAGTAATTATTAAGGGATAAAGGAAAATCTCTATTTAGAGGTAATAAAAATTTATTGATGTAAAATTGAATTTAGTTATTTTTATACTTGTTGAGAGCAAAGGTCTCTCATATAGATAATCAGCATTTCAATTTAAGAATTTCTGAAGTTAAGAGTCCGATGTTGTTTGTGGCCATACGTTAGTGTTAGCCTTTTTATAAAGGCACCATTATCACGGGTAAATTTCTAAATCAGAAAACCTGGTACATTTGAATGTACCATTTGCTAAAAGTTTAACTACATAAAATAAATAGGATATTTTCTGTATAGTCTCCTTTTTTGCCTAATTGTCTTTTAGTAAAAACAGAATAATTAAACTGACAAATGGATAAAAGGCTGACTTCATTAGTAAAATATGTCACATTTATTGGCCTTATTCTCTCTGATTGCACAGTTTCTATTGACTTTTAATATAAATGTCACTTTATATTAAAGTAAGTACAAACCTAAAAAATAATATATTGGTTTAGGTAGTTCTATGTGAGCAGATAATACATTATGAAAAGGAAAACTTACATTTAGCAATGGTTTCATATATGTACGTTTTTTTTTTTTTTGAGTATTATAGCAACATGTTAAATTGTAGGAAAATAGCTAAATTATAAACTTGCATAATATTTGTAATTTTGAATATATACAATCTTAATGAATATAACGTGTCATCTAAAAAATCTGTTTAACTTCCCACCCCCCTTCCTAGTGCAGGAAAGGCGGGTTTGCGTGAGATCAATTAGACAGATGCCGACTGCGACATGCTCATGTATGGAGGGAAAAGCAGTCCCTGCCCGGTGCTGAGACGTTGCTTGGATGCTGTAAACTGGCCTCCGAGCCTGTGCCCTCCACGGGAGGCAGCGAGTCAAAGCAAGCACAGCCTGGGAAAATTGGGGGCAGAGCTGCTGTGGCTGCTCAGTAACTTTCCTGTCCCGTTGCTCTCCTGGGGAGAAATGATCTTCTCTTTAAAAGGAGCTTTAGCTATTTACCCTCCAATGGCAGCTTCTCAGTCAGGGACTGCTAGGCTTTATGCATTCATCATAATGAAGAAAGACTTTTGTTTGCTATAACAGCCCTGTGGGAGACGGAGGAGGAGTGGTGGCATAGAGGTAGGTAGAGGTAGGGGAGTTCAATCCCTCTCACTTTTGTGTGAAGGACAATTGAAGCACCTTTTTTAGGATGAAAAAAAAAAAACAAGTAATTTCTTGCATAATAAAATTTAGGAGTAGAATAATTTGCAGTGGAACAACATCTACAGGACATATGCATGAAAATACAGTATATAAAATACTAATTGGAATGTTAGAATGAGGCAAACCGTCAATTCTAAAGTTCAACAAATATGCTGTCAAAAAAAAAAATCTCTTGAGAGTTTCAAACTCTTTAGTTTCAAACTAAACTGATTTTTGGAAGGAGTGTAAGCACCATATGAAAATTGTTGGAGACATTTTTTTTCCCTAAACTTGAGCATATGGTAGAGATGATTTGGGTTTGAATGAAAGCTATGTGGTATACATCCGAGCGTTCTCTTTGGGAGAGGAGGAACTTTGAGTGATGTCCCAGTCGACGTAGGAGGACACCCTCCAGAGAGAAGTCGCACAAAATGCCAGGTGCATACTGTTAGTGAGCGGTGAAGTCTACTTAATCATCCAGAACCCACAATTTCAAAAATAAAATAAGATTTAAACAAGAATATTACGGAATGATAGAATAATGGGATTAGTATAATAAAAACAGGAAAAAAAATCATCAGGGATAGAAAAATTCATTTTTTTCCCCTGAACTTTTGCTTCAAGTGTGAGAAACTAGGCTGCTGTCTATCACCATACACAAAAATTAACTCAAAATGGATTCAGAACCTGAATATAAGACCTGAAACAATAAATAACATAGAAGAAAACATATGAACTAAACTCATGGACCTTGGACTTGAAGAGGATTTTATGAATTTGACCTCAAAGGCAAGGGAAGCAAAGGCAAAAATGAATGAATAGGACTATATCAAATTAGAAAGGTTCTGCACAGCAAAAGATACATGATAAAAAGACAACCATCCGAATGGGAAAATATATTTGCAAGCAACACCTTTGATAAGGACCTAATATCCAAAATATACAAAGAATTTATATGACCCTATAACAACAAAAATCAAATAATCCACTTAAAAAATGGGCAGAGGACCTGAACAGACTCTTCTCCCTAGAGCACATACAAATGGCCAACAAACATATGGCAGGATGCTCAACATCACTAGCTGTTAGGGAAGTGCAAGTCAAAACTGCAATGAAATACCATCTCACACCTGTTAGAATAGCTGTTATCAACAGGACAAGTAACAACAAGTGTTGGAGAGGATGAGGAGAAAAAGGAACCCTCATATACTGCTGGTGGGACTGCAAATTGGTACAGCCACTGTGGAAAATAGTATGGAGGTCCCTCAAAAAACTAAGACGTGATTTACCATGTGATCCAGCAATTCCTCTACTGGGTATTTACCCCAAAGACTTGAAAACATATATTGGGAAAGATATTTGCACACCAATATTCATAGCAGCATTATTCACAATGGCCAGGACATGGAAGCAACCAAAGTGTCCTACGATAAGTAACTAGATAAAGGAGCTCTGAAATATTACTCAGTATGCAATGGAATATTACTCAGCCATAAGAAGAGATGAAATACTGTCATTTACAATATCATAGATGGACCTCAAGATAATCATGCTAAGTGAAATGAGCCAGACAGAAAAAGTTGAAAATTGCATGATATCACTTATATGTGGGATATAAACCTATAAGTAACAAACGAACAGGACAAGCAAACAGAGACTTGTGGACATGGACAATAGACTACTGGTTGCCAGAGGGTAGGGCAGGGGTGGGGATAGATGGATCAAATATGTGGTGACAGAAAGAAATCTAACTATGGGCAGTGAACACACAATGCAATATATATATAGGACTTACTGTCAAATCGTACACTTGAAACTTACTGGATTTTGTTAACCAATGTAACCATAATAAATAATAATAATAATTTAAAAAATCAATTTTGTGTGTGGTGTTTATCATAGTTACAATCTAATATATGTATAATCAAAAAAATGTTTGAAAAATCTTTCAAGATTTTTCCAGAGTCACAGAAACTGGAGTATGACAAGTAGCATGTTTGACCTCTGATAAACAGAGTTTGTGTCTGTTAGTGATGCCAAGGATGGAGAAAACAAATTCTGGTTTAAATTTATGACCCAAACTGAAGGTCACAGTGTTTTTGAATAGCTAGGCTTAACCTGCAACCCAGATCCAAAAGCAGATCCACTCAGTGTGCTATGAAGTAGATAGCTGAAGAGATTTACTCATTTTAGCACAGATGATTACCCCCCTGGGCAATGCATTGGAAACTAGCTAGTATGAAATACAGTTTTCTTTTTTCCCTCAATACAATGTATATTTATGAAACACCACTCTGGGCTCCACATTTAAGTTGTAAGCAGTTAAAGAGTAAATATTATACATTAACCATTTTTCAGTAACTTGAGGCTGTACAGTATATAAGGAGAATATTTATTGAACATGAGAATACATAGGTAAATATAAATTGACTAATAAATATAGAAACTATAATGCAATGTATTAAGTATAAATATAGTATGTTTAAAAGCAAGTAGAAGAATAAATCAGAGAATCATTATAAAGTTTCATTGAAATGAGTATGATAGAATAATTAGAATTTGAAACAAATGAAAATAGGACAATAAAATTATAATAATTAGAAATACAAAAGCAATGAAATATGACTATATTGAGGAGCTGCAAAAACAAGTATGTGTCCAAAGACTAATTCAAATCCATGAAATTCTAAATAAGTCTACTTTTGCAAGCCTTCATTTTCCACAATGAAACAGTAAATGCAGACTAAATTTGATTGTGCATCAGACAAGCAGACATAGCTTCAAAGTCTATAAAACAGCTTAATAACCAATATATGTACTGAACTTTCTGAAATGTAGAGTTGTAATTTAATTTTATTCATGGATGTCAAGTACCAAAGGCCACAAATAAAATAATAAATTCAGAAGAATATTAAAAATTAGACATTAAATAGAGAATGAGGAAGATGTTTGCAAGATTAATAATAACTTATTAAATTTCTATGGAGCAGTACAATAGAGAGACAATGACTCTAGATATGTTTTTTTTCACAATCATTTTCCGAGCATGTTATCATAAGAAATTGAGCTTATTATCTTTTATCTAGCTTTTGATGTCTTCCCTTTATTTTTTTCAATATTTGAATTTGTCGGATCTCTTCTCTTTTTCTACTGTACACAACTAACTTATTTCCCCTTCTTTTCCTCTTTCTTCTGTTGATCCTTACTATGAAGAGATTCACTACTTTTTTGCCCCATGGGAAAATCTAGTTTAACCAACTCATACTCTCTGTAAATACACGCGTGCCATTTACAAGATGTTATGTCATAATTTTTCTGTTTCTACCTTTTTTTTTTTTATTTGCGTACAGTAAAGACAGCATCTTCCCTGAGACGCTGGTCTCCTGTTCATCATGTAGAAACCAACATGGCTGTGAAGAAACCATGCCCACTTTTAATTGAGCATCCATGCCTCTGTGGGAAATCAGTGTCTAAGATGACAAGACCTTTCAAACCACTTCTGTAGGAAATTTTTTCACTTTTTTCTGAAATCATGGATTTTTAATTTTTTTTTTTTAAATCAATACCATGCCTATCTCTCTTTGGTATGGGCAACAAAATTGCCATAACAGCATTTGTGTTCATTAACAGACCCGAAGGCAGAGATATGGCAGCAGATTCTAAAAATATCTGTAAGTTTTGGGAGACGGTGTCACAACAAAGGACCTTTTAATTTACAAGTTCTCAGCACAAGGTCTTGACCTTTCTATAATAAGTCTGTCATTTTGCCAACAAAGGAACCTGAATAGATGGGACATAGTTAAAGGTTAATGTTTGCATGCCACCTAGGTCACCAATAAATGTTTTATTTCTTTGGGAATCCCAACTTTCATTGCTATAAATAATTACTGCAATAGATGATGGTTGGTAAAGCTCAAAATAGAAACAGGATCTTAGCATCCCTGTTAGTAGAATTGTGCAGAGAACTTAGAATTAGAGAGAGTACTGAAGCATTGGTTTTATCCCAACGACCCAACTGAAAAATAATGAGCAAAAACAGTTTTTTGTTCATTCTTTGTTGGCATAAAAGGGAGTCCAGAAAACACTTCATAGGAGGTTTTCTTTCCTTCCTTCCTTTCTTTCTTTCCTTCTTTCTTTCTTTCTTCTTTTTCTTTCTTTCTTTCTTTCTTTCTTTCTTTCTTTCTTTCTTTCTTTCTTTCTTTCTTTCTTCTTTTCTTTCTTTCTTTCTGTCTCTCTGTCTCTGTCTCTCTCTGTCTCTGTCTGTCTCTGTCTCTCTCTGTCTCTGTCTCTGTCTCTGTCTCTGTCTGTCTGTCTGTCTGTCTCTCTCTCTCTCCCCGCCCTTCCTCCCTCCCTTCCTTCCTTCTTTATTCTTTCTCTCTCTTTCATTCTTGTGGCTTCATATGTATAAAAATTTTTAAATGCTATTCGTCTTTCTTGCACATTCTTTTTTTATTTTCGCCACTTTCTTTTGGAAATACTATTTCTTCAGGCATAAATCTGTCTGCCTCCCACAGCTGAACACTGAAATTCTCACAGGCTGCAGGCACTTCATTGCTATTGTATTTACCCAAACTCTACACTACCTCCAGAAGTTAATTTAACATTAAAATATTCATGATAGAAAAAGGATTGCAACAAAAATGTTTATTTTGTTTGTTTATTCATTACAACTTAGATGCAAATACTATGTAGGTTGTAATTGCTTTATGAAATGAAATCATTTTGTTTTTTAAATACAGAGGAGTGATAGGAATTTGTAATCTTAGGCCACTTATAAAAGGTTTAACTGTTTAGCGAGAGACTAGGAAAGATAAGCTAGTACAATTGTCTGGACTTCTATCCTGTCTCTCATAGGTAAATATAATGTTATAGTCAATATCTACTGATTAACCTGCATATTATAATGATTATTTTTCTCACAATTGCTTCTTGCCTCAGTGTCTTCTCTGAGGTCAGTTTTATCCAAATTACACTTATTTTTCTCTTAGTCATGATCTAGGGTAGTAAGCTCATAGAGATAATATTATAAAAAAAGTTTTATTTTATTTCAATCTTCAATGATGATTAAGCTAGTGTGCCTGTCTGGGTTGGGAGATATTTTTTCTAATCAGTTAAATATATTATTTCACTCATTAATTTATCTGTTATTGCTGATAAAAATTTTATTGATTGCTATTTCTTCCTAAAGAATCCACTCTCCATTCCTGTTATATTAATTTTTTTATCTTTAAATTGTTTACATGTATGACTATTATGCAATAAAACAGACATCTATATATAGTCATATGAACATATACCTTTTGCTAGAGACTTTTTCTTCATTCAGCTTGAGGGCCCATGTTTCTCTTTAGTTCTAAGAAATCTTTAGCCATTATTTTTTAAACATCAATTCTCAAATTTCTCTATTTTTTCCTTTTAAGAGGCATGAGTTGGATATCCTCAAGCTAGTCTTCATGTTTCCTCATTTTCTTTTTATACAAACCATCTAGATATCTCTCTGTGCTCTATTTTACATTATATCCTTCAAATTTGTTCTCCAATTTATCAATTTCTTTTCTATCTTACCTGTTGTATAACTTATTTATTATTAATTTCAAAAACCACAATTTTATTTGTAAACTTTCTATTTACTACTTATATTACATATTATTTTTTAGAATTTCTTTGTTTCTTTTTGCTCCCGTCCTCTATTTCTTTGAAAACTATACACTTACTTATTTTAAAGAAAGTTGGATTCTGTGCTGTAGTTTTAGGATGCAATATTGCCTTTTATTCTGACTGCTCATTATATTTCATGACAGTTTATTTTCCTATGTCATTTGTATGTTTTATTTTATCTTTAGGCTCAGTTATTTTTCTTTGGGAAAAATACGAGTTTAGAGACTGCTACATGACAGCTTCCCACTCGCCTCTCCATGGATTCTACAGGTTTCATTGATTTGAGGCTGGTTTTTCATATTGATTTCTTCTTGGGTTTCTATTGATTTTCTTCTTGGGTAGTGAAAATTTGGATCTGCACACATGAATGATGCAGGCTTGGAGTTTTTACTTCTAATCCACTCGTAATTCTATACAGTTAACCAATATACTTGTCAAATCTCCAGGTTGGTGGGCGTAATCATTTGAGTCACTATTTCTAGGAGAAAAACCTTTTATTTTTCCAGTCTTGTGTGTAGAAAGGTAGTTCAAATAGTATTCCACACAGAAAAGAACCCTCACTTAACTTTTCCTGCAAATGCTTGAAAATGCCAATTTATGTTCATACAGCCACTTCAGATGCTCTCATGGAAAATATTTTCTCCCCATGGAAAGATATATTTTTAAAAAATACTTATTGAAGTGTTACATAAATATAAAAAAGTATACTTATGATAACTGAACAGCTTGATGACTTTTTAAAAATTAAAAATACCCTTAAAGCCAGAACTTCAGATAACTATAAGACTTTTACCTTACTCATAATCCTAGCTGTCTGTGTATGTCTGTGTGTATGTTTTCTGATGCTTAAGAATTTCCATATTTTGTTCAGAAGTTTTAGTATTATTATGCTGATATTATAATCTGCATTTGTGTGTGTGTGTGTGTGTGTGTGTCGCGCGCGCGTGTGCGCGTGCGCACACGTGCATTTGATGGTGAGGCTGTTTTTCATCTCACTTCATTCCACTACACTGGTCAAATATCCCTTGCCCTTCACACACTTGAAGCTTGTTTTCCTACTTACTCTGAGAAAACTGGGTCCAATGCCTGTATCTGGCCCAAAACTTTTGCAACACTTCAAGTCTTATCACATTTATCTTCCTGATGAGCACCACCTACCGCTGCTGGGCATCGTTCCCTTTCTTTCTCTACGTCTATGATGTAACTTCAATGAGGACAAAGAGTTTTTTTATGTTTACTGATGTACGCTTCTCAGTGCCTAGGACTGTAACCAGTGCCTAAAATTGTATGTGTACAATTCATAAGTGTATGCATTGATAAATTGGTGGAACTTCCTGAAAAATATTGGATAATATTAGTATTAGTATTAGCCTGTGTTTCAGTTAGACAGTGCTGCATAACCAAAACCTAGTGGTTCAAAACAACATTACAGATCTAGAATTTGAGCAGGACCCAGTAGGGACATCACCGCTTCACCCAGTGTCAACTGAGACAGCTCGAAGCCTAGAGGCTGGAACAAACCAAAGGCTCATTCTCATATCGTTGACGGTTGAAGCTGTCAGAACACCTACATGTCTCAAGTCCCTGCATCTGCTTTGTTTCCATACATTATGATAGCTGGGTTCCAAGTAAAATCATCGCAGTAGAGAGAAAAGAGACAGGTAAAAGGTGTACTGCTTTTTATCATGTTGTCTTGGAAAGTCAAGCATTGTCACTTCTGCTCCACTTTATTCTTCAAAATATGCAATTAAAGCTGGCCCATATTCAAGGGAAGAGATATTAGACTCCAGTTTTTAGTGGAAGGAGTGTCAAATAATTCACTGACGTTTTAAAACTATTATAGAGTGCATTGTTATTTTAGTCCCCATTTTAATGGAATTGCCTCTAGGGTTTTCTTACTATATATGTTTTTTGCTCAACTATGCCAAAGACAAGACTGAAAGCCCAGCTTATTACAAATGAATTAATTAATATGATAATTTTGTGTGTATATATATATGTATATATATAATGACATTTTAATGCCTCATCAAAGAAAAAATTACACCTATATAGCTATCAGTGCATATTAAATTGGTTTAAAATAGAGTAACCTATTTTAAATATTTTGAAATACAGTGATACAAACTACTCATTCAGTGAAATGTAGTAAGTATAATTTGTCCTTACTGGCTTATCACATGCATGTGTTTTCCTCTCGCTTCTCTTCACGAAGATTGGCTTCTCTTCATCTGCCATTTTTATTGTCAATTTGAACCATCTATGAATTTATTGAACATCATCAGGGCTGGGAATGTTTTTAGTTTGATGGCAAAATTCAGACCTGAAAAAATTATTCAAGCTTTGAATTGACGCTCTTTTTCAAAAAGCCAACTTTCTTTCAACAGAGTAAATCTGAACAAAACTAAAAGTATTGGTATTTCAGGAGCAAAAAAAAAAAAAAAAAAAAAAAAAAAAATCTACTTCTGTTACTGAATATTGGGCTATTCAGATAAAACATTTAGATACAATAAAATTAAAATTCATGCAAAAGTTCTTTCCTCTTTCAGTAGTGACTTCCTTCTGACAGTTATTGTCTTTTTCCACTTAGTTCTACATGTTGATGAATTTAGGTTTTTACATAGAGGGGCTACCTTTGTGATCACATATGCATTATAAATGAAAAGAAAGCTTGGGAATGTTACTTTTTTAGGATAAGCATATTCATTAAATAAAAAAATATATATGAATAGTTTCAATAGTATTTCTCCTCATTACAATAGGAAAAAAATGACAATGAAAATGTGTTTATAAAATTAGACCTAATGAATAATTAAACAAAGCACAATCAATAATTTACCACAAATCTCAGACTAACATTATTTCAAGCTATAGGGACAATGGTAATGTGAATGTTTTAATAGTTTTAACTATATTTATGTTTTGTAGTATATGCAACACACAAAGAGAACACTGTGATGCCTTTTCATAATACTTCCTTCATATGCTTTTTTATAAAGAAGAAAAAAGTGAGAATACTGAAAGACAGATTTGATTCTCACAGAAGATTGAGGAACACTTGTCTTCCTTTTGGATAGTTAGAAGTAAACTTCCATTATAAAAGAGATTTTTATGATTAAATTTTTAACAAAAGATGTGTACAGCTTCAAAAAGCCAACGTGACTTTAGCTTCAGATTCTTTTTCCTCCTCAAATATTAAAGGTATTTGCAGATCCTTAGACCTGTTTGTCTACTTAGCCAAGTTAAATTAAAATGCAAGATGGTAATCTATTGTTAGATTATTTTTCCAATATTGACAATCAGTTCCCTTTCATAATGAACTGTTCTCTGCGCTAGCTACTTCAAATCTTTTTATCCTGTACCCGTAGGATTGAACATGATTATGAGAGATAAACCTTAGTAATAAAAGATGAAAAGAGGTTATGACATTCTTATTAAACAGAAAAGGCAACTTCTTTTGATTCTAATCTTATAGTTACCAGCGTTATTAGAATGTTATTAGAAGTACAGGAAATACACATATTTATTCATAAGTCCTACTCTCATAAATTATACACTGTAAGGGTAGAACTTTTACAGAACTATTGAATTATGACACTCCTTTTGTCTTATAAAATACATAATGTAAATTCAATTTTTCTGTAGAGGAAATGTTCAAAGTACAAGTATTTGTTCATAAATAAACCAAAATATTTTTGGAAATCAATAATATATTTCAAGAAGGTAAAGTAATGGAAAAAAAAGAAAATATGTCTTCATCTGTGTATTCTAGGAGACAACTTACCTTTATTTCTTTTTGGCCTTCACAAGAAGCCAAAGAAGAGGTCAAGGCACTTATGTGTAGGTAGCAGAGTCCAAACTGACTGGTTTCAGTAGAAAGGGATTTATTAACTGGTAGAGATAGCTCGCCAAATCGTTGCGAGAGAGGACACTCTAGGCTTAGCTTTCAGGATTACAGAAACAGGCTGCCATGAGAGTCATTGCCAGGAACCTCCAAACTCAGGAAGCTAATGCTGCAAACCTCAGAATGCACCTCTTTCTGTGACAAACCCAAAACTATCAAATTAGAGAGTCATCGGAAAAATTAGAAAGAAATCACATAATCACCAGTTTAGAATCATACCGATGTGATTATATTACTCAATTCTTAAATAAGCCCATCGTGAGTGAAGCTAATTACAGGAAACAAAATTGAATCTGGTGCCCTAGCCGCAAGGTAATTTATCGAATGGAACTAGAGTCCATACTCTATAGGCTTAAAGAGTGTTGGAGTGAGTATTGAAAAATGTCAACTCTATCACCAAAGCCGCCTCCTCCCTGGTTTGGTTACATAGCACCAGTGAAGGTCCTATTTTAATTATTATGGCAGGAAAACAAATTATCTCAAAGCCTAGGAGCTTCACACAATTTTATTTTTTTAATAGTTCTCTTTCTGGTCTCTATGCACTTGTAGTCAGCTATGGTTAAGGCTGCAGAGTCGTCTGAATGTCCAGAATGGCCTGCTTGCATGCCAGGCATTTAGGATCTCTACTGTAGACTGAAACCCATAACATGGCCTGTTTTTGAGGCCTGGGCTTCCTTACAGTACAGCAAGCAGTTCAGGATTCAACACGCGAGTGTTTTGGTGTACAAGAAAGACGCTCCATAGCCCTTTATGATTGAAATTACATGTTATTACTCTGACATAGTCAACTAGTCTCAACAGTCTATACTATATATATTACATATATATAGTATATACTTCTATATGTATAAATAAGTGAGAAGAGAGAAACACAGATAACTACAGGTATCCTCATTCCTTTAAAAATTCTCAAGACTTGGTTGACATTTATAGCATTTATGTTCCACTACTCATTCCAAGTTCACTTCACTCTTTCTGAGCACCTCACCTTGTCAACATTCGTTATTCAAAAGTGGAAGGGCAGTTACTGGAATTTTATTCTTGGCAGTTTAGGTCTCTTGATCGTCATGCCAGTTTAGATATTTCTAATTTACAATGCACGTGGCAGGACTGAGATGTATTAAGATGATCCACTGATTTGGGGAAACACTACTCCCTTTCCCAATTTTGTTGTGGCAAATATATTAAATCTAATTTCAAAGATCAAGCACCAAAGAAAAAAATAGTGCCGTCTTTTTTGTTTTTGTTTTGGTGACATGAAGTTTCCAAAAATTCCTGGTCAAAATTGTTATTTTTTTTAGTTTAGTGATCTCCTTCTTAAAACCCTGTGGAAGCATCCCTTGGTTGCCAAATTATTAAAGTGTGCAGAAGCTGAAGAGATGGAAAGTAAACTTTTCTATTTCATCAGGTTTAACTGTACATATTTTATGTATTTGATTATGTAATTATATAAAATTATACAACCTTCAGAGGAGTTACTATTAAATACATCCATTAATACCAGAATACACGACTCTGGCCATAGAAAATAACTCCCTGAAATACAAAACCCCAAAAGTACCTGGGGTTTTCCTCATCTATTTGAAAGTAGTTGATACTTCAGAAGTATTTTCTTCTCTAAGAGCACGGATATGAAGTATAGGATATGCTTCTGGTATATCCTGTATGAGGCCAGTTGCCTTACTTATTTTGTGGTAAAATAAATCCCTTGATAAAAATAAATGTTGTATGTGAAAACCTGATTAAAAATAAGATACTTTAGATATCAATTAAAAGTGTGTTTATAACAGCTCAGTGGACAGGAAAGTCATAATTATTTCTATAAATGTATTTATTATAGTCAGGAAGAATTACTGAACTCTCCCTTAAAAAAGTTCCTGATAAAATCATTCCACTACGAGGTAGCTGGTTGACTCCCCCAGGATATGACATCATATACCTAGTTCTCTGCAATTTGCGGATCAGGCATTTAGCATTATTAGACATTGGCGATATTCATATTATTTAGCCTGTGCATAATCTCCATCCCCAACACAATGGCCGTGTTTCATGAACCCATTGAGCAATAGCCAGGAAAAATATGGGAAGAAGCTGATTGACAGCCTCAATACAGGACACCTTGTTCCTCCAGTTATTGACACTGTAATGAAACTGTAAATGCGGGTTCAGAGAAAGATGGGGGAGTAAGCACAGAGGGAAATTAAAATCTGCTCAAGCTGAGTCTTGAATATACAACATCCAATTCTAAGACCATTCTTCTGGGTATGACTGGCTTGATGGCTTTTGGGTCAAATAACACCAGGTTTATGATGAAAAGTTCAAGACTTAATAGTCACTTTTTTTCTCTTCATGAGGCATTCAGTATTTACATGGCACAATAACAAGCTAAGAATTATTTTGGTCACTTCAAATAGAGCCTAGATTTGCTCCAGAACCTTGGTAGCCTCTGCTCTACCTTGTCTAGTTAAGCTTATGATAGGCTTTGACAATCATTCTGACCAGGCAAGCATTTTAAATATCATTATATTCAATAACAAAAACCTTTTCTTGTTCTAAGTCTAACTCAAAACTGGAAGTCTGATGGGCCACTAAGTAAATGTGTCAAGGTGATATAATTAAATATAGTATCGGTTCCCTCTAGAATCTAGAGGCTTGCCAACCACTATCCTTCTTCCTCAGTGGTAGAGGAAGCAGATTGAAGCAACTCGTCCTTTCTTCTGGATGAGATATCCTCACATGTTCAGATCTAGAAATGCCAGGAACTGGCATATGCCCGTACTGTTTCAGGCTATCATTCCCATATTCTGGCATCCATTAGCTACTGCTCCTCGATCAATAGGTACTATCAGCAAGTAAGGTGTGGTGAGGTAATTAAAGTCTCTGCAGACTGAATTATATTGGAGAAACAGAGTGTTGTATAGCCTTAAGCAGACTAGTGAAGATTTACTGTTTGACCTGTTTTGAGAAAAGCATAATTCTTACTCTGTTCTTCTGATTATTGGGATGGCAAAAAAACCAAACAAACAAAAAAACCACACACAGACAAAACAAACAAACAAACAAACAAAAAAGCCATAACATTTAATAGACCAATAGCTTCCTAATTGGTATCAGGGGCCATCTTAATTCATTGCAATAAAAATAATTTAAAAATTAACATAAATACAGATGGTCATCACCTAATTGAGTTTCGAATAATCCTTTATTATTTTCTAAGACTCATTTTTCTTCTTCACAAGTAAAATGAACAGAGGTGTGACAGAGGCCATTCCTACCCCCTCTTTGATGGTTTTGAGAATGACCCTCCATTTTGTAACACCTCCAGAGATTCATTGTTGCTTTTGATTTACTATTTTGATAAGGACAGGGAGCTCTAAAGTCTGCCAATTAGCTTGTCAACCGATAGCCCTCACTTCACAAGGAAGTACTGTGGGAATTTTACAAGTGTCTGAGTGTTTATATTCTAACCACACACTCAGAAACTGGCACAATCACCCAGCATGAGTTCATAAACAGAGTAAATTCCATTTATCATCTGACCTCCATAAGCCCTCACTTTGATCAATGAAGCACTGTGGCATTCTAGATCCAGGATAACAGAATTAGTGTAGAGCCAGCATTGACTTATTCCAGAGAAGAATATATATAGAATATATATGTATATTTTCCCCCTCCCCCCAGTGTGCATTGCTCCAGTAAAGTCAGTAAATTAAAATAGACCTCTTTGGGAAAGACTGGGAGGTAAATGTACTGTATATACTTAAGATGTCTTTAACCAGATATGTGACTTTCCCTTTATTCAAAAAATTTGTTTTTAAGAGAAATGATATATAGAATTTGATGACATAAAGTAAAGCTCCATCTGATGATTTAATTCAGAATGCTCTCTTCATCAGATTGAAGTTTGTTTGTTTGTTTGCTTGTTTGGTTAAATAGTACAGTCTTAATGGGTTTTCTTAGGGATCGTATGATCTACTAGCTGCTAACAAAATCTCTGTCAGTCAGATGCTACTGATTTGTCACCTTTTCTCTTCTGCTTAGTTCAATAATCATTGGTTCTATGGTTAAAGGATGTTGTGTTATATGTTTGCCTTTACAACCAAGATAATTCTATAATTACTACTGAATAGTTAATGAATATCAACAGAAGCATGTTCCACTTCTATTCTCAGCCCACAGAAGATAGCCATTTACATTGCATCTCCAAGAAGTTGACACTCCACTTACTAATGGCATTCTCAGTGGCTTTGTAAAGTTATTCACTAGAAAAGAATTTGAGGATCTAACATTGACATGATGACTCCACTTGATCATGGTATGATTGAAATTTGCTGATGGTGGAACTTGAATGTCTTCACCAAAAAAAAAAAAAAAAAAAAAAAAAAAAAGGTGATATGTGAAGTGATGGATGTATTAACACAATGGGCAAATCCTTTCACAATGTATATGTATATCGAATGATCACATTATACACTTTAAATGACTTACAATTTTGTTTGTCAGCTATACCTCAATAACACTTAAAAAAAGAAAAGTTATTCTCAGAGCCTACTTTTAACATACTTAGAATGATTATAATGTCTATTTCCCTAGTGTATTCCTGGTACTACCCAGCACAATAGCACTTAAAACTTGATGATTGTGTTTTTTTTAATTGTTTGATCTGCATGGAAGTTAAAAAAATTATAAAGTATAAAAAATGGTATGTTTATTTCAAATTTAAAATGTATTATATTTAATATAAACATCTCAATGTATACACTTTTATGGGGCCAATTTTCTATATTTGGTAATAAATCAATTAACGTATTTTAATACATTTTAATGGATAAGCAATCATTTTAGAATGATGTTATTTAAACTGCCTGACAAACATCTTGACTCTCACAGAGGAGGTTAGTTGAATAGATAGGCTAACGAGAATATTGGTCCAACATCACTTAGAGCAGGGTGATTCCCTGCTTGCCTCCTGCCTCTCATGGAACTCAACAACCGTTTAAGTGTTCTCAGCGTCATCTTAAAAAAAGTTGTAGGTGAATTCTTTCTCAGAAACAATTTACTTATGATCAAAAAAGATGTTACAACTGAGATAAAGTTCTTAGTTTTATTTATTATAAAAAAAAAAACATGCCTTACATTAGTGAAAGCACATTAAGCTTACACGTAAAAAAATGTATATAATTAAAAACAAGTAAATAATTATTATCACTCTATGAATGGCTCCAAACGCAAGAATTCCTGTATCAGATAAAGATAGCAATAAGAAGCTAATGGCTGTAGGATACAGTCATGTTTCACTCAATTAGACTTTATAAGTTGCTCCTGTACTTCATGGGGAAAATGGTTTGGATAGAAATTTGCCCTTTTCTTTAATCTTTAAATTTTCCATGTGAACATTACGATCCTAATCATCATGAAATACTAGGCCAACAGTTATTGAAAGACAAATGAAAATGTGACTGATGAGGAAGACAAATCATCTGTGACCTATGCATTGAGCACATGTTTCTCGATAGCTATTGTGTCTATATCTAGAAATCCTGCATAAATGTAAAGGTCCAGCACAACGCTTTCCACTCCCTGGAAGTTTCTCTATTGCTTCCAGTTAACTTTAACCGCCCTTCCCCATCAGTAGCATGCACTAGCATTTTATTTTTCTTATATCGTTTCTATGATGCTTTACATTCTAAACTTCTTCGGTGTGAGAAGCAGCTTTAGGATCTATCCTCCTCTAACCTCATACCCTGATTGCATAGTACAAATGTTTAGCATATTATTATTTATTATTCTTGTATTTGTATATTTCAGTTTAGAAATGTACAATCAGTGACTTTATCATGGTGAATGTGTCTGTTGCACAGCAGGCTCCTTAAGCAAATTTGCAGCTCTGTTCTAAGATGATCGGCACTGTGATTTCTACCTGAATTTCAGAATGAGAGTGATGTGTGGTCTTGGCTGCAGCAGACACGTAGTCTTAGAATAGACACAATGTCATGTCTACATTGAACTTTATTTAAATTTTTTTTAGAAAAAGAATCTTTAATTTCAAAAGTTAAGTATTGGATTTAAGCAAGGTATTACAGGACAAATATTTGGGCTGAGATAATTATGTGGAATTTCTTTTACTTTTTTTTCTTTTTCATCTTTTTTTAAAGAAAAAACAGAACATTTTTTTTCTTCTATCTGAAATCTGCTTAGAAAAAACATTGTAGAGTAGCTACATATGCCAAAAAAGTTGTCATCAAAGTTATGCCTGCTGTTTCTTTACATTCTGCTGGTGTTTATCCTCATTCATAATTCATTTTCTGAAAAAAAGAAACAATTGAAGAAACAAAGCAAAGAATAAATGGTACCAAAGATCCCTTGAGAGTCTGACATTGGAACAGAGTTCATTTTGCATCTTATGATCATCTTGTTACATAAATATACATTCTCAATACTCCTTATTCATTTAAAAAATCTAAAGAATTAGATTACTTTTTTTTTTTTTTGAGGGGAGAGTAATAACATTATTTTTACTCCTATTCTCATTGGAAAAAAAAAGAAAACTATCATAATTTTTATGCATGGCTTATCTAAAGCTAGCTTAATTTTTAGAATTTTAAATAACACATGTTAAATTATATGAAGGTAATCAGAAAACGTGCATTTCTAAACAATGAATGTTGTAGCGGAAAAGCCATATCAAGTAGACTGCTCAGCTATCGTTGCTTGACCCTACACGAATTCACCATTCCTGATTCAGAACCAGACAAATGTCTATTAAATGTGGAAATATGTAAGGAAAGGATTTCCTGTTGATTTTCAAAAGATTATTTATAAATTGAGGACACACCATAGAAATGATGGAACAGCTAACAGTCAGCAAAACATATCAATGCGTTTCCGCTCATCTAAATCTCCTTGTCAGGAGACTCAGCAGGGAGAAGTAGTGGGTTGTTTAGATTTTCCTCCATTTCTTGGACACATTGTCAAAAATGCACAGACACAGGCAAATAGAAAGGGGAAACGTTAGTATTCCCAGTTTACACAGGAAGTCATAGAAAACTATAACTTTTCAAAGAGCATGAAACTGAGTAGTGACATAGAGTTTCATCCACTATGAAGACTTATGACAAAGATTTGAAATCTGGAAGAAAACTACCTAGTTTTTATTCCAAATCTTCAGCTTAACTGTTGTGTGATCTTGGTTAAGTTAAACTGTTTTGTGACTCAGTTTACTCATTTAAAATACACAAATCATCACATGTACCTACTTATTAGTGTTATTAAGATTTAATGAGTGTGAAGTATTTAGAACACTGCCAGGCATATATTAAATATATGACCTATAAATTTTGGCTATTTTCTTACTATTATTCTAATTTAATGTTTAATTATCATAAAACCTGACAAATCGAAAGTTGTTGGAACCATACCAAACACTAAACCAAAGACTCCACATGAAAAATTAAAAAAAAACTTAATAAACTTACATTAAAAAAAAAAATCCTACGTAAGATAAAAATAACCAGAGATTTCTAGGTGTTTATGTGAAAATATCCCATTTATGATTCAGTCTTTGGCATTGTCTCATTCCTCTTTGTGTATTCTTTTTATCGGAGTGCCAACACAATCTTTATTCTCACATTCTTTTTTGGTAAAAGAAAGGAGAACTGTTATTTTCAAATCGTAATCCCCCAAAGGAAACTACACAAATGGCAAAAGAGAACCCAAGAGTGTTTTCTCCTAAAAGAATAAAGAAAATAAGCTATGTTTAATTTAGTGAAGTGAAAGAAAAAAAATGATTATCTACATATGTAGGGAATAAAAGTGATTACACAAATATATGTTAGCTCTGATCATTTAAGTGGCCTGAGGTTTTCTGGGTAACGTAGGCTAAGACACAAAGCACCTCATCCATCATTATTTCTGCATCCTTTAGTGGACAATAAGTGATTCAATAAATGAAGATAGAGTAATCCATACATTAGTAATAAGAATCTTCCTATAACTTATTCCTTTTCTAAAATGAAAACATGTGTAACATGAAGACTTAAAGTGAGACAGGTCAAGTCACTAATAATTTATATATAATAATACATATTATATATTATATGGTATAGATGCATATATAATATATGCTATTATATATTATATTATTATATATTATGTATGTATCTAGACTCTATACTATATGCATTATATTATTATAAAATTATTAATAAACCCACTAGTAATTTGAAAATATAACTAAATATTTAAAATTATATTTACTAGTTATATTTTATTTATTATATATTATATTTATATTATTCTTAAGGAAGATAAAAGAGTAAAAATGGAGAAACTGAAAACAAACACAATTTGATAAAAGCTGATCTCGGTCTTGGTAAATTTTTTATTACTTGTGAGAATATGATATGTATAGTCGTACTTATCCTAAGCTTCATTAAAAAGAAACCCAAAAAATATCTATATCTACACTGACATTTATACCTATGTTTTCTAGATCTTCAATTTCTTAATTATATCAAAATAAACATATATAAACATTAATGTGAAAATGAAAATATATACTCTATTATTTTGAAAATTTTATTACTTTAGTGGAAAGTCTATTAGTGAGTTAAAATGTATTCATTAATCTTTAAATATTCTGTAATATCAACATGCTATATTATGATTTAAAATTCATATTATAATATGGAATTATCAAAACGGCATAATACTAGATTCTTGCATGCTACTTACTAGCTAAATAATCTTTAAAAAGTTATGTAAACTATGAGACTCAAATTTCTCATTTGCAGAATAATAAGATTACTAGCTAGGAAAAAGGTGATGGTAGTATTAAATGTCATAACATATCAATCACCCAGCTCAATGCATGGTGCATATAAGATAATCAATATTTGACTTTCCTCGCTATTTTATCACCCACTATTTTCTCAAGTGCTTTAATCATCAACTTCCTTTACTGCCACTACTACTAAACCGTTATCTACCAACACACGTCATTTTAAAAATGACTTTCTAACATCTTCTTTATATATACCGTGTCCCTAATAAAATGGTAATATGTTAAGTTTTTTTCATAAATATGACATTATTAAAAATGAGCTTATGTTAAAATGAACATTACTAATTCCTCATACCTTGAATTTTTCTAGAATTTCTTCAGTGTGTTCACATGTATGGAATGAGATAGAATTATGTGACTTTTAGCTGTAAGTCATTTTGTTTTAATTTTGAAAGCAAACTTCTAATATATTTTTCCCTTTATCTCTATGTTTATAAACTTCCACTATGCTTGTAAACACAATGAAATAATAAAATATAATGAAATATTTTACAGTATATAATGAAATAATAAATATAATGAAATATTTTACAGTATATATACAAGTTAACAGGTAAGAAAGGAAAATCTTCAGGGACCAGAAAAAAAGAAGAAACATGTATACAGAGTCTTTAACAGTTATTAAATTCAAACAGTGCAGACAGATATTAGAATCATTTCTAAAGACTGGATTCTTACACCAATACCTTGCTAGTAGAAAGGTGAAAATGAATTTCCTGCAAAAAGGCATGTGTCCTGAAGGACTGAGAGACTTAAAATTAGAGCAGGTTGGTCAATGAATAGGATAGTCACTCAAAATTATTTGGGACCACGGGACGGTGCATTGTGCAATGAGTGATCTGAATTCACACAACTAAAATTGTGTAAGAACCAGTAGCTGACAAATTAATAAAAATCTTGGAGATTCCTGGAACCTAAATGTGAAGTTTCCCCATGGAGAGACTCCAAATACATGTGCATGTAAGACTCTCACAAACTAAATTATATATATGTCTGACCACTTGGTCTCAGTTTACTTTTTAAAACATGTGAAGGAGGAAACTGCTGTAGAGACACAACTAAAGAATAAAGATATTGTAAATTTGAAAATCAAATTTTAGAAAATCATATTTAAAACAAAATTAACCAGAAGAAAACTAGTATAATAATATTTATCTGACAAAAGAGATCTTTAGAGAGAAAATATTAAGAATAAAGGTTATTAATTAAAAAGAAAAATTTCAAAGAAAACATAACAATTCTGAATCTCTATGTACTTTAATATATATTCTCAAAATTCATTTTAAAAAAGCCTTTAACAGAATTATACAGCCAAATTCATAAGTTTGTAAACTTGGCTCAGCTTTTTAATGATGCTTTTGCAGAAACTGATAGATAAAGCATATAAACATATAAAAACAAAGAATATATGAGCAATGCAATTAAGAAAATGAATATAACGCTAATTTCTAAATATTATAAATTTGTGCAAATGTAAAAATTTCATTTCAACTCATATAACTAGGTAAATCCTTGAGCATGCTAGTGGAAACAGAAGTTGTCAGTTAAATCATTGCTCAAAGTTACAAAAACTATCCTTAAAGGCATTTGAAATAAATTAATTGATATCATGAAAAGCATACAGAATTTAAAATAAATTAGTTTAAAATTTTAAGTTTAATTCTTAAAATCAGAATCTAAAAAGACATGAGTTAAAATAATTCTTAAAAATATATGTTTCATGACACCTAAAACATTCAAACAAGCTCAGTTTACAAGGGTCTATGTTATTTATAGCTGTAGACACATACACTCATAGAAACATGGATTGGGTAGGAACTTATCAATTTTAATATATTGTCTATGGAGAAGAAAAAAGGTAAATGGGATGCAGTAGAACTTGACATGTTATTATTATGTTTTAAACTTATGTAAAACAAAAGGTTAACATTTCTTAAATCAATATAGTGTGTTATAGTAGTCTATACTTATTCAAAATCTAGTATAGTGGTCTATACTTATTTCAAAATCTTTCAAAAGAACAAGTTTTAAAAAATGGAATTTCAATGGACACTGGCAAAACAGCTTTTTTCTACTTTGCTTAATGTATCAACTATATGTAGAGTGATTGATTAGTTGTAATTATTCATTTATTCATTGCTTTGTTCAGTGAGCACCTACTCTGGTACTTGACACTCTATAAAGTGCTGGTTTATAGCAATAACTAATAACAAAGTGGGTCCCTTCTTCCTAAATTTCTCTAACAGAGATAACAGGTCATTGCTAAAGTTTAGGGACCTGAGATGGCTGTCGAAAGGGAAAGCACTGTGCACAACGGGAACTCACTGCAGAGAGACGTGTCAACCAGGGGAGGGGAATTTTAAACCGGTACTTAAAGGATGGTTAAACTTTATAAAGAGATTGTTGAGGGTTTAGTTGTTTGGTAAGATAACTCCAGCCATAAGGAGGATCCTAAGACAAGTGAATCTAGCACATTCCAGGTGCCGAATGAAAGTGATCTCACATGACTAAAGCATACCTGAATTTGAACAGAGTAATCAGATCAGATCACATCAGCACTTTCAGAGATCTTTGGGGGTTTTATAAAGTGATAAGAATCTACTGAAGTGTCTCTAAAGGAAGAATTATATTATTGGTTTTTAGTTTTTTGAAGGACTAGAGTGTGGATAATTAATATGAGAAAAAAATCTATTCGAAACAGGCGGATTGGTTATTGTCCAGGAAACAGCTGTTTATAGTTTTGTCAGCCATGACAAAAAGAGCCAGAAAGAATGAGAATAATTATTCCACAAACATATGTGGTAGAACTGATAGGACTTGATAGTTAAACAATGATGCGGTTATGAAGAGAAAAGGATTAATAAACTTATATTTAGGAATTGGTAAAGGGATGGTTAGTGATGTCCTAGCTCAGGATAGGAATTGTGCAAAGAAACAGAGTCTGAGATAAAGAGAGTGGCATTCAGTAAGAAATATTCTGAGACATTGTTGTACATGAATCATCGAGATGAAGCTGTTTGTAGGGATCTTAGAGATGAATCTAGCAGTGAGAGAGAATTCTGTAGTGCTAGATTATTACCAGATGATGGAGTCTACACTTTAATGATGTCATCCGGTGTTTGAATGGGATCAGCTGGGAAGTTGGTATAGGTTGGACAAAGACGTGAACACTGAGTGATACCGATATTTAAGAAGTCTTGGCAAAATCTTTTTTTTTTTTTTTTTTTGACATTCTGGGTAAGGAGGCCACATTATGTTGGGTTAATGAAAGTAAAAGATACATGAGAGTAGACTAAACTTGAAAAAAATTGTGGTAGTCTGAAGGAAATCAGCATAGAAACTGGAATATTCATGAAAGAAAATAATTTTTAGCAACTTGTATCTGTTTAAATGCTGATTAAAAAAAAACGCTCATAATTTTTTTTGTCCTCTTCAAATGGTCTCTGAAAGAATTGTGCATTCTACATGAATGTACTTCCACAGATTTCCCTGTGGCAGGGGCTCTTCCCCATTGTGATCTTAGCATAAATCTGACCCCTTCAGAGTCTCTTCCTGAATTTCAGCCTTAATATTCTGTCTTCTCCCACCGAAGCTCTGCTCATATTCTCACATATGATCACGTCACCCTATTTCCTTCTCATCAACTTTATTTACCATTATCTATTATAACCTCATTTAGTTATTAGATTGCTTATTTTCTTCAAGTAGCGAAAATTAAATGAGTTGACTTTTAAATGCCATTTCATCTTTGCTTTTAGAGAATAAATACAAAATTATATGATTATAGTATACTTATATATACACTTCCTGATTTTCTTTGCCAATATTTTGTTGATGATTTGAACTTATATTCTTGAGAAATATCTCTAATTTCATTTATAGGACCTTGTCAGGTTTGAAGTTGGGAAGTACTTACTGTTACATTCTTTAGATTAGTTTGAGTGGGAGTGGTGGTACTGTTGTTACATGTTTGCAAGCCATCCTTGGCGAAACTACTTTGTGTTTCCTTTATGGATCATGTATAAGTATGGACTGCCTATCTCTAATGCATATAGGGCAAATGCGATTTTCCCATTCTTATGTCAGTTTGGTAAACCGTGTTCATATAGAAATTGTTTTTTAATACGAATGTCAGGTTTTATTGCCATAAGCTTTTCCCCAAACATTTAACTTTTTATGCCTGCAGGATAGAAAGTGGCATCACCTTTGTTCTTTCTGAAATGGACTCTTCTGCCTCCTTTGTTCCCTAAGTTTTTCCAGGTGTTTTTAAAATTTTATTAGACTTCTGAAATACAAAATTTGTCTTTTAAAATTAATTCTATTCTACTGTTTTCTTTCTTTCACTTACTTATGGTTTAGTCTATATTATTCTTGAGTATACTTTGATACTTTCTAATTTTTGTAGTTGGATACTTAGTTTATTCACTTTTATCCTCTTTTCTATTATATGCAATTAAGGATAATTAATTCTCTTTGAGAAAAACTTTATGTCCCACAAGTTTTGGTATGTCATGTTTTCATTATCATTGGTTCAAAATATTTTCTAATTTCCATCATAAACTCATGAATTAATTATATGTGTCAAGTTTAATTTTAAAATATTTGAAGACTCTCAGTTATTTTTGTTGTTGAATTCTAGCTTAATTCTTCATGCAGTCAGAGAACGTACTCTCTTTCATTTTTGTCTTTTCATGTTTGCTGATTTTTATGGTCACAATTTGCCTGCCTTTAATAAGAGGGAAGACAACAAAAGAGTTCTCTTACAAAGAGTTTTTTGTTGTTGTTGTTGTTTTCCTTACAGCCCAAAACATTGGAGTATGAACAAAATAACAAGATCTATTTTATGTATGCAATAAAATTACATGATCAGTCCAGGGACCGGTAGCTTAGGTATAATAAAGTAGCTAGCAGTGTAGAAAAATACAGCAGGGAACTCTGACTCTCTGTATAATTGGTTCTTCTCGGTGATTGCTGTGAGTATGACCACTCCAGGCAGCATCAGGTCTCAAAAGTACTCATCGCTTTCCCTGCATTATGACTGGCCTGGGAGCTAATTTCAACAGTACCTAAACATTATTTGCTGTTATTTCCATATTATTTTTACTTATTCGTTTCTTTCTTTCTTTCTTTTCTTTCTTTCTTTCTTTCTTTCTTTCTTTCTTTCTTTCTTCTTCTTTCTTTCTTTCTTTCTTTTTCTTTTCTTTCTTTCTTTCTTTCTTTTCTTTCTTTCGGAAGAATTCCCACACCCTGAATTAGTGAGAATTAAAGTTTAGAGAGAGAGAGAGAGAGAGAATGACAACAAATTCTCCCACCGCCCCCCACCCAATTTTAGTTGACCCATTGTAACAGGGCAATTGAACTAAATATTCTTGACATTGGGCTTTTTAAAAAGAAAATAGGGCTATGTATTTGAATACAGAAATGAACAAGTAAAATTGCCAAATATTTATCCTTCTAAACTTGGTCCCAATGTATGATATGATAAATTTCCTGATGTCTTCACTGTGATGGATATAACTGGTGACAAATCCAATCGAAGTGATACCACTCATATTAGAGCTTGGCTGCTGCTGACATTGATTCTTCCGTTGATTTTTTTTTTTTTTTTTTTAATAGGAAGCTCATGAACTGAGTCCATTTTCAAACTGAGACTCTACAGGCAGGCTTCTCCAAACCTTTGTAATTACTCTATGTAACTTCTACAAGTTCTAAGTCCCCAGCATGGCCTCTGGATCACTAATACGTGAGTTCACATTTTATTAACAAGAAGTAGCAACATTTTTTCTATTGCCTTTTTTTTTTTTTTTTGCTTTAAAAGCTTGCTTGTTAGAAATGATACCGAATTTTTATTGTCCCAGTTACTTTACCTTGTTCAATGAAACTAAGTTTGAGTCGCTGAGAATAAACTGCAATCAATTGTTCCTGTCCAGTAAAAAAGTACACATAGCTTTATTTCTTTTTTAAATCGCTTTTTAAATTTACATAAAATCAACTACCAGTCTCTTTCTTCATTTCATAAGCAAGACAATCACAAAAGCATCTTTCAAAACCCTTATACATGGTAAGATCATGTTCATGATTATCTTAAATGAGCCACTTTTGAGAATGAAATGGGACAATAAAATGAAATATAAATATTTGAAATATTTATTGATCAACAAATTTTTTAGTTTCTATTCTCTGTCCTAAAATGTATTTCTATTTTCAAAATAGAATTATCTCATATATACACATATATGTATCATGTGTCTAATGTAGATAAATGTGTATCATGTAGATAAATTTTACATTAAAGCAAAATCAAATTTAAAAACCTATTTTATAATAATTTTCTGAATACTAAGACATAGCATAAGCAGAATTACTATCTTTACATATAGTCTTGTGGTTTAAGTAGTTCTTATCTATCTTTGTTTATAATACATTGTCACTTGTTTTCTAAAAATAATATTTTTATGAATAGTGTCTCTTTTTAAAAATTTTTACTTCAAGTATTTGAAGTTTTATTTTATGGTTAATTTGATTTTTGAAATTTTTAGTTGACCTTTCTCTGTCTGACTATACCACTTTTTAACTGAGAAAACAGTTTCACCACGAGTATTGAGGTAAGCTTAGAGAAAAATCTAATTTTTGTTAGATTTCTATTATCAATCCTTTTTCAGTATTGGGACATATAAATATTTGCACACAAATATTTTTACAGGTGTGATCTTTTACTTTCATGAAGCAAAATTTCTAGTATGAATTTTTACAAAGAAAAACTCATTAAATCTTGTGTCTATGTTTAAGATATTTTGAATGTTTTCCAAACTTAAATGGTGCAAAACCACAGGCTTCCTCAATTTAAATTCATTCTCGTGTAGACTATAAATATATCTAGTAAAAGTGAGTGTTACATCCAAATATTTTTTCCCACAAGTTAAGATAGAAATAAATAGATAAACAAACAAACAAATAAATAAATAAAATATGATTTAAATAGTAAATCTTGTGCATGGTTGCAGACTTTCTTACCTTACTTTTGTATAAGTAAATGCTAATGTCTTCTTGTCTTCTTGTTCGTTTTCAATACTAACAATTTTCTAAAGTTAAAAAGATTTTTAAAAATTTGGTACTGCATTCATTATTTGGTTTAAATTTTCCAACTCGTTTTTTGAATAAAAAATTTCAAAAATCAGTACCTATGTAGTATGTACAAAAGTTTTTGAATAAATAATTATCGAAAGGCTCAAATATTTCTTAAATCCTATGGATAATGACAGCAAAGAGAAGGGGTATTTTTTATATTTAACTTCAGCTTCTTCCCCAAATTTTATACCTGCTTATAAATTAGTGTATACTTTGACAACTGTATCTTCTATATTGATTGTTAGAATGTTATATCTTCTTGAGATGCACATTTTTATCTGTACAATGAACAATTCCAAGTACATTTCTATTCCATAGATAATTTAGTAACAGCAGAGTTTTTACCATGATGCTCTGCTCCACCAATATTTATTTTCTAATTATTATCTCAGAGATAAGTAATTTTGTCTTCGGTGTTAACCTTTTAACCGAGCTTTCAAGAATATTTACAATAATAACAAATGTTTCACGTTTGAAGAATGAACTTCCAAAAGCTCTATGAGGGTTCCATAATAATATCAAACCATTATAAAAGTAAGTTAACCAATTCTGAATCTGACGCATCTGTTACACAATGTGTTATAAAACTGGCAAGTTTAGCTGTTCTGCTAACAATGCCAAGATGTTAAGAGCTATTGTTTCACAGTTAATATGCACCAAAGAGAAATTTTGAATTTAAAAACATGGTAAAATTGATTGTGGCAGTCAGGGAGATAGGACGTGTTGATCTGTCTTCAAGAAAAAAATCGAGCCTTTTTCTCAGAGGTAACAGTCTCCAGCTGCACTATCTGGGATTCCCCACAGCATCTGAGCTGAGCCCTTGCTCTTTCTTCTGCAGCCAATGACTGAGTACCTTGGCCATCCAAGGCCTGGTGGTTTCTGTACAGCTGGAGACTTCTTTTTTGGGCCTATGGGTAATTTTTCTCCTAATGGTCAGCTGGACTTTTTCAAGTATGTCTGTTGTCAGGGAGCCAGAAGGGAGGAGGGTGGGGAGTTCGACAAATATCTTCCCCTTTCTGTCTTACATAGCTAATTCTTTTTAATTGGAAATTGTTCCCTTCTCCTGTCTTGTCATCAGCAGAATGAAATTATCAATGTACATATCAATGTCTAAAAAAGATATTCTAACCTTACATAATTTTTCCTATGGAAATATGCCCAACTTTTCTATTATAAAAATAGTATAAAAATAAAAATAAATAAAATAAATAGTATGCAATAGTACTGAGCAATTTCAGTGACTCACATCACTTCTAAGAGAATATTCAGGACGTTCACATATCACCTTTTCATGAATAACTTTTTAATATCTTTTTGTATTCTTTTATAATAGTATTGGTTGTTACATATTGACGACTAAGTTAGACCTTATTTTACAAAGTAGTCTCCACTTTGTTCAAATTTTAGTCCAAACTTGTGAAAACATATCATACTATCAAGTAGTATTGCACTATATTTCCTTTTCCAACTAATTCGATAAATAAAAACGAATACATATTATAGATTTTTTACACCAGTTTATGTAATATTTTATTTTAATTGTCTGAAGAGCTTTTGGCATATGTATAAATACACCTATTTGAGACATAAGCAAACTGGGATCCAGAGACCTTCTTGAATTTCCTTTTACTAGTCTCTCTAGGTGAGAAAACTAGGAATGAATTTAGAATTTCAGACCTCACATCCCTGTGATCCATGTCGGTGAGGAGATAACCCTTTCAGAGTTAAGTTTAGTGTATGTATAATGGGATGATAATCTCTAAATGATTGCTAAGGAGTAACAGTGATAAAAAGGCAGTACTGAATACCCTCTTTATCTTTGACAAGAGATTGAGATCACTGACTTAAGAGGAGCAGAAATTAATGGCCTACTTAATGGTTAAGAAACTTATCATTGCGGCTCTTAGGGTATTCAGAAGCAAAAGGTAAACACAGCAACAATAGCACCATCAAGAACAACAAGAATGAAGTTACTACTTTATTATAATTTATGGTTGAGTCTCCAAATTCATTGGGAAATTAGGTAACAATTCCTCAGAATTTTGAGACAAAACTACAGGAAGCTAATCTGGAAATGCATTGATTTTTAGAAAAAGTTTTATGAAGAAGTGACAGAGAACGTGCCAAGATGTATCATACCTGTCAATCCCTAGCCCCTTCTGACTGGTGGGGAAGAAGTGATGTCGTTAGAATAAACCTGCGGTTTTATCCAGTAAATCAAATTTATTTATAAGGACACAGATGGTGTTTTTATCTTTTTTGCATTGAATAGTGTGACTTTGCAAGTGAAAAGAGTATGAGAAATGAAGTGCTGGCTCGGAGGATGGTTTGAAGACATGAATTTGGTTTGGGAGACTTGGCAAGGAGCGAATGTTTCGAACACGGCCCAGGAAAGATGGATTTGGCAGGAGTTTGGTGATCTGATGAAAAGCATTTTCAGCTAAAATGTGGAGAGAAGAGAGAGTGTGAAACTAAATATGAAGGTATTCCATGGTTAAGAATCAGAAGTGCCATGTGCCATTTGCCCATTAATTAATAAAAAAAAATGCAGAAAGGCTTATGGAGTGATAACTTGGGATGTCAGGTGCCTGCAGACAATGAAGAACAGTAAGAGTCGCAAATAATATATAAATGTTCTCAATCAGTTGAGACTGGTTTAATTAAAATATGTACCGGCATTTTACATACCAAGTATATACACATGTGTGCGGAGGGAGAAAAACATTAGCATAGTAAGTGAATATATGTTGAAATATATACACAGATTTTTAAAACTTGCCAATGTTGAAAAATGTAGCATTTTAAAAATCAAAGATGTAGTTTTATTAATAAAGTTACTATTATTAAATGTTATTTAAGTATTTTACATTCTTTATCTCAATATAATACTCCTACGTATTCTGTGCAGGGTGTTTTAACTCCATTCCATTGCTTGCTTTTTATGTAAATATCGATATATTTCTTATCTTGTCAGAGAAGGATATAAATTTTAGCTCCAACCTTACTGATGGGCCTTGAAATATTTCTTTAAATTTATAAGACTCAGGATATATTTTTGTCAAATAGAATGCATACTCAATTTTACATTGTCATGAGCATTAAACAGAAATAATTTATGTAGCAAAGCACTTCACGTAACTTCTGAGATATCTGGGTACCTTAAGCCTTCATTCCCTACAACTGCCCCCATCTTTGCTCCTGTCCCCAAATCAGACCTGCGTACAAGTAGCGAACTATACTTGACTGTACCTTCTTATTCATTAAATATCTTCATTTATTCATGGATATGGATTTTAAATATCTGTAGTTTCAAACTCCTTGTTCTTTTGTCTGAGCTCAGGTCTCTGGCGTTCTGACAAATCAACTGCGTGTAGAGAGCCACTCATTTTGTCTCAGTAAGTCCAAATGAGCCATTCTGCAGAGCTAGTTATGGAAAAATCTCTTTTTTCATTCCACACCCCACATTGATTCTTTGAGGAACATGCAGGTGAACCAAGTAGTTCTAATTATAGAAGATTAGAACTAATTCAAGAATTATCAGGACATAAATAGCCCTTTTTTTTTTGAACTTGAGATATATAAGCCTGGATTTTTTAGTACAATTTTTGCACACCTCAAGGAGCAAGCCAGACATGCCTGTCTGAGCATGAAGCCATGCAGAGAAGAGCTGATTTCAGAGAAAAGTGGTCTGAACTTGGACTTTCCAGTTATCTAAGCCTCTCTTTGAGCCTTTGCATCCCTTAAGCACAGCCTGTCTTACTCACCCATTTATGTCTTTGTACTATTTCTTTGGCATCAGATATCTTTCAGATCTCTGCTAATTCTTCTCTCTCTCTCTCTCTCTCTCTCTCTCTCTCTCTCTCTCTCTCTCTGAGTCTCTCCAACAAGTCTTCTCTCTTCTGCTTCTTTTCAGGTGACTGTCTTTATATTGGGATCCTGTGAAACAATTTGCAGATATTTCTGATTTCCACATAGGTCCATTACTACCTAGAGGGTCAGCATGATGCACAATTCGTCTCCTGCCCTTAATTCTTTACGTTGCTGCTCAGTACAAGGTAGGCATCCGTTCAATTATTTTGAACTGACTTCTATAGGTCATGTATTTATAGAAAGAAAAATTTAAAAACCTGTTTCTCAAGTGTATCTTTACACACTGATAGCATTTTTTAATGTAGTGTGAATAAATTTCATTCTTTGACTTGATTTTACAAAGTTAAGGAAAAAGAAAGCATGTATTTATTCCATTGCAATACAGTTGCCACAAAGCAATGGCTAATGTTTATTGAGCATTTACTATGTAACGGGCCTTATGTTATGTGCTTTTCATTTAGTTCTTTTAACACATTTATTATATAGATATAGAATTAAATACTTATTACACATAAAGACCCTGACTTTTGGACAGGTAAATTAAGTGGAAATTATACAGTTAATTAGAAGCAGTGGCAGTGCCGGAAATGGGCCTCTCGACTTGAATATTCATATTTTGAATGATTACGCCAGCCCACATGCAAATACTACTGCTTTATTTTCTTGAGACTTATTTTCTATTTGTGAATAAATTAACATGTTTATCAAAGTTTTAATTGAGCTCAATTTCACTGGAATTTCCAGTTGACTGTGCTGTGTGTCGAATCTGCTGTCACGTCTCAGATGCCCAGAAGGCACTGTAAGCCATAACAGTTTCCCCTGAGTCGCTCTACCACTGGAAATGTTTTGATCCTATGTTTAGCTTTTTTCCTGGCTCGAGAAACTTTGATTTATTTCTCTATGTGTCAGTTACTTCGTCTGTTAAAATGGGGATCACCACAGATTTCTTGTAGAGTGAGTTAAGTTGTTTTGCATATGTAAACTAAGTAAAATTAGAGGCATTCAATACAGTTAATTTTTCTGAACACTGAACATAACACAAATACTGGAGTACATTTGGGGAAAACTGGTGTGTCCATCTTGAAGGCATGAGAAATTTGTAGTGTTCAAATTAATACTGATTGTGTCTAGGAGTTCAGGGTTGTGCCTGCGCTTAAAGCTGGCATAGTGCCCTCTACTTTAATGAAGTGGTCTGTAAAGGAATATTGTGAACTTAACCTTAATTATAAGCCTAGAAGTAGCCAAAAATTACCACAAATTTTGGCCAGGTTCCTAGCCATTAGTTTCTCTTTCATTTATTTAGCTTGAGAATAAAAATAAGTATACTTGGAGTATTAAAAAAAAAATCATAGGTTATTATTAATGGGGGGTATGTGGAGAGAGAATAACACTTATGAGAATTGAAAGAAATAGTCTACAAACTTATAAAACTGAAATACGAGTTTATATAGTCTTAGAAACAAATGGAAAATAATAAATTGAACGTGAAATGAATAAGAATTATTAAGCAGAAGCAAAATGCACCAAAAGTCTTTAAGAGAATTAGAAATTGAGGTTTGATGTTCTGAGAGTCCTTTCAACCGGCATTAAGGGCTCAGCTAAACCCCAAGGACATCAATCTCTCCTTCCTCATCTTTGTTCCCCAGTGCTTTTCCAGTCTCTAGCACAGAGCTGGCCTTCACAACTGCCTCACAGATCAACGAGTGAGCTCCCTGGTTGTACAGAAAGCCACAGAATGCAGTGGGATTAAACTAACTACTTTCTTTATTAAAAGGTCCTCAGGATGCCTTTATTAGAATAAATCAAAGTTTTGTGGTAAGTTGAGTTCATGATTTTAGAGTTTCTCCTAAAATCGAGCCTGCCAGATGCAAGATGTGGCAACTGTTCAGATTCGCCATTGATGCTGGGCACAGAAAGAAAAAAAAAAAAAAAAAAAAAAAAAAACAAAAAAAAAAAAACAGAAGCAACAATAATTAACAGTTGTAACTAAAAAATCGATGTGTTCATTCCACTTTCTCATTATCATTTTCAATATCGTGAGGTTGAAAAGTTGTTTTCTCTATTCTTTAAGCATATTGAAATACACTCATTTATTCATGCACTTTTTATTTACTCAGAACTTTTTCATTCTAATGCTTGCACAATACTTGACTGCTAGAGTGATTATAAACACAAACAGGCATTCTAGTATTTTTTCATTTGTAATTCAAGCAGCCAAATGGTTTACTTAATTAATTATTCATTTCGATGAAATTGAGCATGCATATAAAGATAAAAAGAAATATGAATAAAACTGTATTGTTAACTAACTATGTGCAAAAGCTTCAGGCCCTACCAAATCATACTCTGTACAGTAAATTAACTCTCAGTCAGTAAAACTTCTTCAGATGGAAAAGGTAATGATAAATTGTTTTAAGCATGTATGTAAGTACAGGGCTTCTAATAAATATCCTGACCCAATAATGTTTAAAAACTGACTGATCTCAGTTGAGCAGAAAGACTGCCAAATTTAAAATTCATTCACAAGGTGATTGGGTCTCTTATTTTTCTTAGACACTCATGATAGAAAAACTCTATTAGCTTCCACATATATTAGAAGAAATACTTATTCTACATACTTGCTCATAGAGCTCATTGAGCAAGCATAGTAAATCCGAAGGCATCAGAAACACTTAGAGAAATTTAATTAAAGATCATTTTTAACTTAGGAGGGAGACTTGCTTTCTGGACCTATACGGCACCATAATAAATTGGAAGTAACAAATTACTTTTTGATTTATAAAATGCAAAATAGCACAACATAAAATTTGGTCAATCTTATATAACTAGGAACTAATTTAAAACTACATTTAACTATTAGACTTAAGCTTTTATTTACATCAAATAGAAACTGAATAAATGTGATAAATTATTCCAATTGGCATAGACTATAAATAATGTCAAGCAAACATTAATATTTGAGGTGACTTTGAAAGAGAGCTAGGCTTTTACAAGCCACAAAGCACTGACCAGAAAGACAATGGCACTTACCACACTAATAGTTTTTCAATTAACCATAATAAAATTCAGGTGAAGCTATATGAATGGGCCTTTACTAAATTGTCTTAATCTTTGTGGTTTTTAATAACTTATTTAATAGTATAAGTTCTGTTTTTTTTCATGCGGGTTTATGATATTTGCCAGCCTAAATAGACTCACAGCAATTAGGATCAGTTGACCAAATTGGTAACTAAGCAACTCTCCAAATTCAGTCATTTCATTATTTGAAATCTCTTTCAAAACTTGTCATCAAAGTAACTCAAGTTGAAGTGTAAACATGCTGGCCTTTTCTGTTTCTTTAAATTCTTAAGTAAGTTTCTTATTTTTGAGAGAGAAAATGTACAGACATATATATTTTGGTTTCCGTGAACATAGTGCCAAGTTACCACAGGCGGCTGGTTCCTTCCCTCCAAATCAATACCAAAGAGAATGGGTAAGCCAGAGGAAAAGTCAACGTGAATTCCAGGAACTCTAGCAGCATCGGAAAACGTGAAAAATCTCTGGAGATTTTAAAGACGCTTTTGAATGAATATTTGTGTGGGAATTGAGTCATTGGAATCCAGATTAGAGAGTTCAGAGGCAGATGTAACAACATGGATCGAAGGAATCTTTAAGAATGTTTTTTCTTGCCTCTCCCCATGTTCCCTTTGACAAGTATCTCTGGTCTCCTCCGGTGTGTGTTTGAGGGCATGTGGAAGGCAGCATTCCACAGGACAGTTGGAATACACACTGCAGAGGTGGCCTCTGTCCATCGCTGCTTCTCTGGAAGTGTTTAAAGGCTAAACCAGTCCTAGGATGCTGCTGTCATCCACGTGGTCCATGACGCTTACACCTGTTCCAAACAGCAGAACGAGGCAGAGGAGGAAGAAGTCTCACCTCCTCTCTAGAGAACACATCAGAGATGTCACACCTCTCAGAAGGTCACCGCACATCCTGTTAGACAAAATTCAGTCGCATCGTGCACATGGCCACAAGTCGTTTTCTGCTGGGTGAACAAACGCCCTATAAAACATTTGAGAGTTTAATTACCAAAGAAAATTGGAACATGTTTTTTGAGGTACAACTAAAGTGTTCTTCTGAAGTCCCAATTGTTTCTGCGCATCTGTCTCATCTTTTTAAGAAATATAGACTCTCTCACTCCATGGAAAAATATATATATATGTCTTCATTTACTGCTTCTGGCTCAAAGAATTTCTTCAGATTATCTTCTGGCTGTGCACTGGCTACCACAGTAAAACTGTTTAGGAAAGGGAAGAATAAAACATGTCACAGTCACTGCTCAGAGGCAAATTCCAGATATTATGGAATATCAGAGATTTTCTTGTCAAAAAGGAGAGCGCATACCTGGCTTGGTCATCTGGCTGTAACTGGTTTGATTTTCTGGGAGGTTCTTCTTGGACCTTGCCGTTATGGCCACATCTGAACCCGCACTGGAGAGCATGTATTTCTGGGCTCTAAAAGCCTTTCATAGCCTGATTGCTGCTATTAGTTTGACAACCTGCAATTGGAAAATGCTACAAATTAGGTCTGGAGAATGTGTTAATAATACATATTAAACTTAAAACTTTGTCATATCTCTAACCATTACATTGTGAATGGCACAAAAAAAACTTGAGGAGATAACTTTCCATTATTTGAAAACTATAATCTGTTTCAGCAATGAATTTACACGTATGGTCAACAGATGATAGTCTAACATAAGCCTTTGTTATTTCATTTTCCTCTTATTGTTAAAGAAATACCAGCTTTCTTCTTAAAACTATATTTGTTTATCAGGTACAAGTTTAGGTTGTCTATGAATATAAAAGTTCAGCCAAAATCAACAACAGCATTTTATAAGAAACAAGTAACTATTTGGAATTTTTAAGAAAGTGTATTTATATTATATTATTATTGTCACTTGTGTGCTATACATCCTTAATATGTTAGTGTGGGTTACCAACACATTATTGGCCATCAGGTTGGTATACAAAGCTACAGTTTAGGCATTTTTATATTAAATTGTGTAAAATTAATATTGGGGAAAGGAAGATTATATACCATGTGATATTATTTGTATAATCATATAAATATTTATAAACATTCAATATATATGCACATATATTTTTATAAAAATATGTAATTGCTAATGCATATACATTGTTAAATGATTAATTACTATAGTAGTTATGGTTTTTATTCAGCTTATCTTTGGAGAATAGGATTGAGGAAGGTTAAAACACCTCAAATATATTTTTAAAATATTATGTATTAAGATGATCAATGGGCACCTGCATATCTACTGTATTATTACTTGTAGGTTATTGTATATCTGGAATATTTCATAATTTTAAATATACCAATGTCGGTTTAAATGCAAGCGTTTAATATTCTTGAAGCAGAGTTAATATTCTCTAATGCAAACAAAATAAGGGACCAGAACAAAGAATTTTAAACTATATTTGAAAATCTCGGAAAGTTTGGATTGGTAGGGGAAAAAAGGGAAGAGACAGAGAGAAAGAGATAGAGACGGAGAGAGACAGAGACCCACCATAAAGAACTCTCTCTTTTGTAAGATTGACGCCCCTAACAGAAAAAAGACATGGCATGATTGGAGTTAGAAAAGCGAATACCTCTCTCTTCCCATTCTTGGTTCTCCTGCCAATAACGTTCTTTGTTGAAATTGAATAGTAAACTGAGAAGTAAGGTAAATTACAGGTGTGGCCCATAGCAGTTGACCTCTGAGTCATAGAACATGGCACAGAAAGTAGAGACTAACTCTAGAGTGGCAAACAGAAGATATCTTTTTTAGTCCTGGCTTTTCGTCTGACAGAAAATGTTTATTGAGTGAAAATTTTGTATCCCCAACACAGTGGATACAAAAAAATCTCATTAGCTACTATATCCTGCTAGGTATTCTTCACATGGAATACAAATAAAAAAGAGAAATGAATGAAGCACCATAAAACATGCCATTGTAACTCATTATAAGGTTTAAATTTATATCCATAGCTTCATCTTCTACCACACACTCTGTTTCCTTTATCCTCCGTCAGCACCTAGGATGGACCTAGGTTTTTCTTTTTGTTCGTTTTTGTTTTTAAGATCTAGCTCTCATTAGCATTGTCTTTATATAGTCTCTGGGTTTTTATTATTTAAGTCTGCTGGGCAAGAGACGGTAAGACATGCCCTAGTGAATCCTCTGGGTTCCGTGATCATCTTGGTCCCAACGCAGAGAAGAGCAGCTTATTTTCTACTTGGGAATCAGAACTAATCAACTATGACCCAATTTAATGATTCTCTTCCCTATTCGTTGGTTTAGCGATGTGAGGAATGGCCAGAGTCGTCTTGGCTTCCAGGTGAATAAAATCATTGCCATAATCCATAGTAGAAGCATTTCTCTCTCACACGCTAGAACTTGCAAACTGCTGCTGCCTGGTGGGTTGTGTGATATAGATGTAAGAAGTGCTATTCCCACCTTGCATCCTTTGGTTTATGGACCAACGTTTCTGGCTGTAGAAAACACAGCGCCATAGATGTCTACCGATTATGTTGTGAAGTGAATTATTTAGGAAGCAGGGAGTTGTCTGCCAGCTGGCATTGAAATTGAGCGTTCTGGGGTTACAACATAATTCTGTCAAACCAGCTGCTTTTTGGATTACAGAAAACATGGTAAGAAATATTCTGTGGCTGTGACTCCTTGTCTGTGCTCTCTTTGTCAGACAACCTGGCCCTTCACCAGAGGTGATGTTTAAAGGGCGATCTTGGCAATAGATAGGACCTTCAGCAAAAGCCCTACGGGCAGAGCTTGGAGCAGGTAAATAGCCACAGATTGGCCTCGGGAAATGTAATTATATGCAATTAAGGTTTGCCTCTCAGGCCTCTGTTTCAAAGAGACCCTGCTTGGCTTGTCTGTAACCTGGCTCAGTGAGTCAGTTAGGCCTCTAGTAGCCGGACTTGGATATTTTCTCCCAAACATGGTTAGCACCACTTTACCGGAATATCTGTCTGCTACCTTTTCATTTCTCATCTTCCACTAGCCTTTGGCATTGATAAAGCCTGGGGCCAACGACCCAGGAGAACACAGCTGTAGTTAATCACATGCTAAGTTTATTATTTTGAGGTAGCAATGAAAACGGGCTGGGAGAATCATGAGATGTCTCTATAAGGACAGAAAATTATGGGATGTGTGTGGAGCGCAAACCTTAGGACTTTTGTTTTTGTTTCGTTTGTTTTGCTTGGTGTTGATGGGGAACACCTGCGGGCCAAAGCCGAGGCTGAGCCAGGTGGGTGGAGTGTGGAGTTTCCTAGGAGACAAACAGGGAACAGTTGGAGCTGACGAGGGGCTGTATATGGCTTCACCTGTGTGTGGAGTGAGTGGGTCCTGGCGGAGGGGCAGAAGAGGATGGTCTGGAATGACCTGCGCCTCGGGGGCAGCTCAGAGACTGGCAGCGTCGGCCCAGGCACTGCTGCTGTCAGCACTGTCCCCAGAGGAGGCCGGACCTCATCTCCTGGGGATCTCCGGGGCTCTCTAGGCGCCGACAGAGGAGTCCTGGTGCTAGGGCCCCTGCGCCCGACTAGCCAGTGAGGCATCTGGCTCACACACCTACCAAGCAAATCCCAGTCCTTCCCGACCTCCTCTGACTCCGTGTCACGGTGTCACGGTGCCGTGGCGCGTCTCTCCGGGAGCCCGGCAGGGTGCAGGGGAACCTCTGGTCCCCCGGCTGTGAAGACGCTGGACCTCCCAACGCCAGAACAGGGACAGTACTGTCCACGCCCAGTGCGCAAATCTGTAGCCTTGCAGAAGGCTGCAGGTCCTTCTAGAAGTGACACTGCCTTCTGGCACCGAACCTGGACTCCAGCATGACATCTGCTAAGGTCCGACGCTGCTCCATTGTGATATATATGTATATATCATATGCATCTAAGATGTGAGCAACGGTATGTATTTATACCCAGTGAGGTGTGCGTGCGTGTGTGTGTGTGTATTCTGTTGACAATTCTAATATTATGTCAGTGAAAGTATTTTCTTCACAGGTAGGGAAGTGTAAACAAATATTTATGATTGAAGGCTTAGGTTCATAACGATAGGACAATTTGTAAATCACAAGGAACCTGTTGAACAAAAAATACCTTCTGAGTAGGGAACAGAATAGATATTAAATTAGTGTCATCAGAATCACATGGAAGGTAACAAATTTGGGCATCAATTAGATTTAGAGCAGAAACTATAGTCAGAAGAAACACAAAAGTTTTGCTTTTCCACAGGTGACAGAAGAAAGCCAGATGAAATGAAGAATAATATGATGAAGATATATACAAACAGCCATTGAGGACCAAGGGATCACAAAAAGGTACCAAAATACAATAATTAAAATAAGTAGTAAATCAAAGGGAAACAAGCAAGCTGACTTATTGAACATCGTTTTATCATTTTATGTGGAAAACGTCTACTTTGTCCCATCTGCTTGAGTCAAGAATCTTTTTTCCCCAGCTTAATTGAGATACCCTTGACATATAATATTGTATAAGTCCAATATATACAATGAGATGATTTGATCCAAATATATATTACTGAAATATTTCCATCAATAAGGTAAACACATCCTTCACCTCACATAATTACCAGTTATTGTTGTTGTTTGTTATGGGGAGAACGATTAAGGTTTACATTCTCGGTTGCCTTTTCATTTTTTTTTTTTTTTTTTTTTTTTGCTGTGCAAAGCTTTTTAGTTTGATATAGTACTACCTATTTATCTTTACTTTCATTGTTTGCACTTTCAGTGTCATATATAAAAAATCGTTGCCAAGACTAATGTCAGGAAGCGTCTTACCTTTTTTTTTTTTTTTTTTTGCTTAGAATGTTTACAGTTTCTGGGCTCACCTTTAAGTTTTAATCCATTTCAAACTAATTTTTGAGAGTGATGTAAGACAGGATCAAATTTTATTTTGTTGCCTATGAATATTCACTTTTCTAAACATCATTGATGAAAACGACTGTTCTATACCCATGGAGTATTTCCGGATCCGTTGTCAAATGTCGATTGTATACACGTGGGTTCATTTCTAGGCGCTCAATTCTGTTCCCTTTGTCTGGGTGTCACTTTTTACGCCAGTATCATACCACTCCGATCGCTGTATCTTTGTAGTGCAGTTTGAAATCAGGAAGTATGATGCCTTCGTCTGTGTTCTTCCTTAAGGTTGCTTTGGATATTTGTGGTCTTTTGTGGCTCCATACAAACTTCAGGACTTTTTTCTATTTCTGTGAAAAATGTTCTTGGGATTTTTGATAGGGACTCCATTTAATATAAAGATGGGGTTGGGTAGTATGGATATTTTAACAATACTAACTTTTCTGATTCATGAACCCAAATATTTTTTTTATTTATTATTTATTAATTTCTTTCACCAATGTCATAGATTCAGTGTTTAGATTTTTCACGTTCTTGGTGAAATTTATTCCTAGGTATTTTGTTTTTTGATATCATTGCAAATAATTGTTTTCTTTATTCCTTTTTCAGATAGTTATTGTTAGTGTATAGAAACCCAATTGATTTTGTATCCTAAAACTTTGCTGAATTTGATTATTAGTTTCAAATATATATTTTTTTTTTTCTAGCGGAATTTCAGCTGTAATTTTGAGTCTTTCCTTCTGAGGTAAAGCATTTAACAAAAAGTTCATTTTAGAAATCATGTCTGGTTTGGTTTTTTGTTGTTGTTTGAGTTCATTTTAGAAATCCTGTCTGGTTTTTGTTGTTGTTGTTGTTGTTTTTTTTTGTTTTGTTTTTTTGAGGATAGCTAGACATCATTTACACATTGTATTCAAGATGAGTCATATGAGAATGTTAAGTTCTTAGGTCTTGATTCAGGATTTCATAGTTAAAAGGGGGCTTCCTTAAACCTTAGTGTCATTTCAATCTAAGAATTGTTAATTCTCCTGTGAGAAAGCAAACACATATGAATGTGTGGCTCTAAGTGAAAACTGAAGAAGAACAAAAGTCTACCAGCCCAACAAAAGTGGGTGACCACAGCAACTAGTAAAGACAGAGTTGTATTTGGGCCAGGGCCCACCAGGAAGTAGAAGATCTCTAACTTGTTTATAGTTCAGAAACCCATAAAGCTTTTAACAGGTCACATAAGAGTGTTAAAGATCTCATCGAAAGTTAATGAGTCCTTTTTAATGAAATCTTCCGCAATAGGCTGTCCTTTCTGTTTGGGTCCAGTTGATGGAAAGAGTCCTAGTGTGTTTCTAGAAAGAGTCTATGAAGAGCTTTGAAGTTTGCTGACTTATTTCGATAGACTTTTTTTATTAAATTTTCTGGAGTGGTACCACAGAGAAGGAGCATATGTTGGCTAGTGAGGGGGCCAAGGATTATATTACAAGTTTTTAAAGGAGAGAATTTTAGAGGCACTTTAAATCTCTACCACCTGAAGTATACTTATGACTCAGAAGAAGCGGTACAAAGAATGGTTGGAAAGTCATTCCTTGGTTTTTTTGTTTTTTTTTTTTTTTGCTGGTTTGGTTTTTTTAATTAATTATTATTATTATTATTTTAATTTAGTATAGTTGGTATATAATCTCATACTGGTTATAGTAGTTTCAGGTATACGATATAGTGATTCAACATTTTTATACCTTACCATATGATCACTCCACTAACTCCAGTAATAGTCTGTCACCATGTAAACTTATCACAATATTATCAACTATGTTCCCCTTTCCCTTTGTACCCCCCATCCTTGCAGCCATCCTCTTGGTCTCTGCTCCTCATTTAATGTCAGTGGACATTAGGTACTGCAGTCCTTCTTGGAATGTCTCCATATTCCCTCAGGATTCAGAGCTTCTATTTTTTTTTTTTTTTTTTTTTTTTACCTACTAGGATGAGTCGATTAATTTTCCACTGGCATTTTATTAATAAAGTCAGCATGTTTTTCTATAAATTTTTGTTGTTGTTGTTTTGTTATTGTCGCCCCTTAAGAGAGGGGCAGACTCATTAAACTGCTTTATGTTTTAGGCCATTATTTTATTTTGAGCTCTATTTAAGTTTTTTTTTTTTTTAACTTAAATTCTCTTAATATTGCTCAGCCAAATGCTCAAATTCATGTAGTGAAACAACCTGCCAGCCTGTCATTTGTTTACGTACGAGAACTGCAATTTCTGGTATTGAGCCATCCCAAAAGAGTAAAAAGGGCTGTGAAAACATCAACATCACAGGCCATCCCTAAAGACTGTCTCAAGGTTATGATTACTTCTATTGATTTGCCCTTTTGCCATTTGCAAAACTGGATTAATATCCAATCTATTTAAAAAAAATCATGTGTACAGTCTTTTTAAAGTTGTTCCACTGAATATGCTCTAAGATATACAAATTAGTACTGTAAAACCTACTTGATTATCTTTACATGTTTGTCAGTTATTCATTATTCTTATGTCAAGGGATATGTTATGATACCCTTATGTGAAGGGACATATACACTTATGTTATATACTTATGTTATGATATCCTTAAGTTTATCAGCTGAATTCTATTGGAAGCACTACCTGATAAAGCTCTGGAACCAAGACCATCAGGAACATATCTGTAATAAACACATTTGTCATCTCACTATGGCAAAGGAGACTATACCAGAGGAGATGTGAAACATCTTGGTGAAAATGTGTTGGGGACAGATCAATTCATTGACTGGTTATCTTAATAATTTTTGTCTAAGAAATAGGAAGAACCAGAGCAGAATATGTGTTTTCATTGAAAAAGAAGCATAGTCAATTATGTTAGATGAAAGAGGAAGATTTATGGCCAAAAATTATTTTCAGGAAAATTAAAGTTTTTTTTTTCTAAATAATTTATTAACAGAAACAAATTACATATTATATTATAAAAGTTAGGAAATATTGCCAAAGAGAAAATCAGAACTAAAATGTCAAATTGTCTAAAAAGTAGTTAACTGGAAGATATTTCATAGAAAACCTAAAGGAAAATGCTGTCTGTTTTTCCTAGGGGAAATGCAAATATTTGAATGCCTTTGATAATAATAAAAATAAATGAACTATTACTGGTAAGTGAAAACAAGCACAAAGTAAGCATTTTTTAGTGAAATTTAAATTAATGATCCAGAAAATAATTTGTTTATTATTCAACAAAACTCTTAATTACATTCAGCAAATGTTCATAGAGTGCCTACCATATGCCAATCACTCTTAAAGAAAATACTAAAATAAATTATAAGATATATACAAATTTATGGCAATAAATTGAAAATAGATGATTTCCCAGAGAAATACAAATTACTTACAGTAATACAATATAGAATAGTAAATAAACAGAACAATAAACAGTGTTATCAAGTCAAAGTTCTGTTAGTATTTTAGAAAGGAAAACAGATCAGGTATTTAATGCTTGAGTTTTTCTCATTTTAAAAGAAAAATAATTTTCATTAAAATATTTTTAAAGTTATTTAAAATATATATATTCAGTGTAGGCTCAATGAAAATCAAATATTCTGAAAGCTAGAGTAATGTAAATAGCATGAAATTGAAATAAAATTTTCAAAACATTATTGGGTCAAATAGAGACACTAGAAAGATGAGGTGATATCAGGTTTTGACTAGATAATATAGTTTAGGATTTGGACACTTTTGTGTAAGTTTGATGAATGTTTAAATAAGTGCAATCGTGTATTTCTTGTATTTCCTTTGCAGTATCTATCAAACTTAAAATGTGTCCATACAGTTCTAAGAACTCATTCCACAACACTATTTCTACTTTCTTCAAAGTACAAAAATATTCATTATCGTACTCAAAAAGTGGCAAAAATATAAGTATTTGTTACAAGCCAAGGTGATGTATAAATAGATCTTTAAGGTTTAATTTTTAAATTTTCTATTCAGTTTTTTTTAATAAGAATTATCTAACTGAGAAAGACAATATTTTAAAAATCTTTAGGCTAATGGAAATAATTTTAATAGCATAAAGATTTTATATCATTTTGTTAAATATGGTCTAGTAAAAAATCTCATTCAAACCTTGTGCTTTAAATACATTAATTAATATAAATAAATTAATATTTATTTTAAAACTATCATCATGACTATTCCAGCTTAAGTTAAATTTAATAAGAAAGCTTATGACTGTTGAAATAAGTAAGATGAGCAAGTAAATGCCGAGGATGACTTGGAAATAACTGCTTAGAATATGCTATCATCACATAATAAAAATCATTAGTGCAGTAACAAGGGAAGGTTAATGTGCCATTCTGATAATATTTGAGTTTCAAGGCTTTGTGAAATATTTTGTCCTTCTTGTGCGTCTTTTGCATTTGTAAATACTTTTATTTTTATTTGATGCAGAACAATATTAACACAAACAGGAGAGTTTTAAAGGAAATTTGTAAAGCCTATGCAGTAGTAAATATATCAAAATTTATTGCTATCAAATGGAAAACCAAACTTCCCTGGAAGCATTTTATTTTTTTTAACTGATTTTGTTCCAATGGGAATCAATGTACAAATTAGATCAAGATATCAGGAAGCTTCATAAAATGCCACTGGAAAATAGGAAGGCAACATTATTATATCACTAATTTGTTAAGGCAATATAAATTACCCAGATTCCCAATTTGTTTTAAATAATTTTTCAAAACAGTCTATGGTTCTTACCAAATAATTGTGTGATTTAAAACAAAATATGGTTGACATAATAATAAGATCTCATCTGAAATAGAACTGCTTCATAATATATACATGTTTGTACCTAAAACTTGAATCTAGCAAATATATCCAGTTTATTGTTTATTATTATTTAAAAGTTAGGCCTGGTTGCTGTAACAACAACAAATTATAAACAAACAAAATTCATAGAAGGTAGAAAGTTCATTTCCTCTCTCTCTTCTATAGCATGGACAGGGCTAAGGAGTCCATGGTGATACAGGGGGTTCTTAATGTATTCAGACTTTCTAAGTCATAGCTCTATGTTCTCTAAAAAGCTGGTCAGATTCACATGGTCAAAGACATCCTCAGTCCAGGAGGAAGGGGAAATATGGAGGAGAGTGCGAGTTCTTTCCCTTTAAAGGCACAGAGTAAATTGCATGAGTTTCTCACACCCCATTGGTAGAATGTGGGGTGTCATAACATAGCTAGTCATAACATAGGACTAGTCATAACATAGGGACTAGTAATAACATAGCTGCAGAGAAACAGAAATGTAGCCTCGCTGGGGTTCCAGGTACCACCTACTTTTCAGGGATTTAATTGTGGGGAAAATAGTAGAAGGGATATTGAGGATAATATAGTTCTTCAGAGTGTTTTGTAAAATATGTTTCACATCACACAAAAGGAAGAAGTATGGTGCTATTGAGATGATAACAACTATGTTAAATTAGAAGATTTCAATAAAACAAATAGAATAGCTGCAAAGTAGAATTCAGTAATGTGAATAAAATGTACATTAAAATTAGCTCCTTCTTGCTTCTTTCTGCTTAGTTATTCCTTTGCCCGCTCTATTTCTCAATTCTTTTAATCTAAAAATTTTCTGTTAGTGTTCTGCAGAGATAAATAGGCAGAGTGCACTATCGCAAGAAAGATTGATTTGTTTTATTAGTGTACCCGGAATAAAAGACAACTTCTACAACTTATATTGTTCCTTTCTCTTTTTAATCTCTTTTTAATCTCAAGAAAGAAAACCTACCTTTAAAGATGAATACTTCAATTTAGAAAATCACTCTTCTTTATCAGTTATTTATCCTGAAGAGTTCTGCATGGCTATTGCATTCTGTTTATCCATTTCTGTGTCTGATGTTCATATCAATATCCAAAGCGATGACTTTAAGAAAGATATTTCTGAGTCCACAACCAACAAACGGCATCTCCCAATAAATACATTCCAGTTTTCATTGGGCTTCCACTGCCCACGATCAAAGAAGTAGTTAAGATAAGCAGAGAAACATGAATTTTATTGTTACTTGGTGGAATGTTTCATAAATGGAGATTAGGTCAAGTTACATATCAGGTTTCTTCGAGATGGTTATCTCCTTATTTATTTTCATTTAATTATTTTATAACTGATAAACATATATCACAATTATATTTTCATATATACAATATTAAACTTCAAGTAAACAGTTCTATAAAATTCTAATTAAATTTTTTATTCTTTTTAGCATAACAAAATTTAAATGCATTTTTCTAGATATTAGTCATATTTCTCACAAGCATTATTAGATCTATGTATAACTAAATTGTATTATTTGCTACAGCACACTTTCATTTGCATATTTTGAAAAGCTGTTTTAGTTCACATCTGTACATAAACACTCAAAAGTTCTCAACTCATTTTTTTTTTTTAACCTCATGACTTGATTAGTTTATCTGTGCTTCATTTGGTTAACTGTTTCTCTTTCGGTAAATATGCAAATATAATAGACTCGTTTCCTTTTTTATTTACCTCAAGTAATATAATAAGACAAATGAGACAGTAAAGGTAAAAATGACAGTAATCTTTAGTGTCAGAAATATTAGTGAGTGAAGACTGTGGTGCTCAAAGCAAAGCTCCAAATCTGATGGAATTAAAACCAGCTCCCACCATAAGAGGATGAGAATCAGCTTTCTAAATCTTTCTCAATGGAAGCTAGAAAACTGAATTTCTATATGTCCTAACTTTTAAATGTTCTTTTATTGAACATTCTCTGCTATACAATCATCCTCTTCACTGAATTTATTCTAAGAGCCTCCAGATTTTGACCTTGCTATTCACACGTCTGTGTTTTTATATATTCCTCTTGCTGTGGTTTCTTAAATTGATGTTACTTAATTTAGAGTAAAACAATTGCAGAGAAATTCTATGCTGCTAAATGATAGCTATCTGTGCAGCATAGTTTCAGAAATTTGCGAACTTTCATCCCCTACTTTATTATTCATTTACTGCTAGTATCATTGCAATTGCAATAGCTACTAAGATTTAAGTGGTATCAAATAAGTGTCAGAATCTAATAAACTCAGTTACTATGTTGACACATCAAAATGATCGATAGTTCTTCAAATTGGAACATAACTTCCTTTTGACGGTTGCCTAATTTCAACATGTTGTTATTAGCAACTAGCGGTCAAGATATCCCATCAAGATATAAAAAGAAACTTCTTTTAATTATTCAGCAACAGCATGTCTATACATCACTGACCTTTTCAAAATTCTTTTTTTTTGTCAGTGTTTCATAAAGCATTTCTGCAAAGACATAAAAAAATAAACAACAAAAGGTCATTGTTTTAGGCTATTTTTCATAAATGATTAAAGGAAAGAAAAACTATCTTAGTTCTGCATTTTTGCAATATTTGACAAATGATATTTTTCAGTTAAACTTTTTTTGGAAATTGTGTGTTAAGTGTGAAGCTGATTAAATATATCAGAATAACAGTGGTTCTGTTCTAAAGTCCTTCAGATTAGCCACTAGGAAAACACAAACCTTTGGAAGCTTATTTTAAAAAGCAAAATATTTTGTTAATTTTATAGATAGCTAATTATAAAATACATTTCATTTCACATACATGTAAACACACCGATTCCTAGGTAAAATCCTAGATTCAATAAGTTTTTATTGAATGTCAACTGATAATCAGACACTGTTCTCAGCACTGGAAATATTATAATGAGAAAGGAAAAAGATAAACAGGATGCCATCATGAGAATCCATTCCAATGTTGGAGACAGAAGTCATATATGCACACACACACATATGTACACATATATATGTAAATATAATTAAAAATATATAGATACCCAAAGGAACTGAGAAAAGGAATTTCAGACAGAGTAAACAGCAGTCACAAATGCTCTGAGATGAACAGGGACATACCTGGAGCTTTCGAGAAACCACAGGAAGATTGATACAGTTACAGAGTGAGAGAAATAATAGGAGCCAGACTGAACATCTTTGTAATTCATAGAAAGAACTTTGACTTCTGTTCTGATGGTCAAATTTGATTTATATCTTAACAAAAGCACTTACATTGCTATGTTGAAAATTTATGGAAAGTAGTGAAAGGTAGAGACAGATGATTATATAGAAGATGATTGTGTATGAGAAGATGATTATATAACACAAAAAAATGTGATGGAAATTTGGCTTTGGCCAGGACAGTGACAGGTGGTTAAATTCTGGTATATGTAGAAGCATAGCCTGCAGGATTAAATGAAGACACAAAAACAGTGAAATAGCTTGCTATGTAGACATCTGGGGAAAGAAGGTTCCAAGTAGAGTGTTGGCAGTGGTTAGCACCCTGAAGTGGGGTATAACTGGGGTACAGGAACAGGGGCAGCGTGAATGACTGAACGCTGGGAGCTTAGGAGACAAGGTCAGAGAAATAACAGGGGTCAGGTTGCGCTGGACAGAGTACAGTGCAGGTGAGAAAAAGGGGCATCCAAGAGAATGACAGTTCCGAGGGCCGAAATAAACACAAGAACTGCGTTGGTTATGAACTGACACAGGTAGGGCTGGAGGGGGTGTTGCCTTAGAGGAGAATACCAGCTTAGTTTGGTGCAGGCTAAGTTTGAAATGTGGAAGTGTCGAGTGTGCCGTTAGATATTCTGGTCTAAAGTTTTCATAAGGAAGAGCCTGTCAGGCAATATAAACACGTGTCACCAGCATTTAGATGAGATTGCAGAGGGAGTAAGACACAGAGCGGTAGTCCCCAGCCTGACCTTGGACTTTTCATTATGTAGAGAATGAGGTGATGAAGAGAAGCCAGGGAAAGGAATTGATTAAAGGTGGACCCATTAAGTGAAGCCAGTAATGCCAGATTTACTCTTTATTCCAAGTGCTCGGATTTATTTTTAAGTGATATCCTAAATGTATTAGGTACATTGATGTGCCCCTTTCTGTATGATTTCATATAGTGTTTTAGGACATATACAAATATTTAAGTAATATTTTAAGAATAAACATTCTAGTATTTTTCTGAAGTTTAAATGAGAAAGTGATTTTTTAAAAGTTACCTATAGGTTTGGGAAGTAAGGGGGAAATGCAGAATGGTACGGGAATTCTAACGGACACCTTTTATGTTCTTTTTGAATTTTGAAAAGTAGGAATATATTCTCCTTTCAAAAATAAAACAAAAATTTAGACCCGTGATTATATTCTTAATATTAACAATAGCTGATCTGTTTTCCTGGTAGTTTTTATACCAAAAAGTGAAGCCCAATTCTATTTGAAACACATTTATGAATCTAAGAGACAATCTGCATAAAGCAGTGAAAGTTGATTTCAATTTAAGATTATTTTTCATATTTTTCTATACTATCAACATTTAAAGGCGTTTTCACAAACTGGTCTCATTCTCTACAAAGAAGGATCCAATTATCTTTCCCAGTCATGTATTTTCTATTAGTTTGGATTTTTTTTATAGGGTCATAGAAACACATTTTGAGTGCTTGGCCCTGTATGCGTGAGGTGTTTTTAAAGGTTTTTAAAGGACTTCCCTTTTCTATTTTGCATGCTTTCCACATTTATAAGCTTACTGCTAACTATTTTGTTGTTTAAATGAAAGACTGTACTGATAATTAAATGGAGGCTCAGGCATGCTTCACTGCCATATCTTATTATCGCTAACGTGAGAGGAAGCAGAATGCAGAAATTACTGGTTTTAACCTGCATCTGCATGGCCTTATTATGCCTCGCAAGGTGAAAGTGTTGACTCTGAAAGATGTAATTATATAACTTATGCTGCAGTGGTCGCAAGGTTAAATCCTTGCTTTACTGATCTTAAAAGGGACAACAGTTCTACGCCTGGAAGTGCTTTTTTTGTTTATGAATTTTGACCTGCCACTTTTATTCCCTCTGTTTTATTTCTCTTAGATGTGGTTTTCGGCACAGGTGCTAATTTAATGTAGATTTTTAGATTTTTTTTTTCCATCTTACTCTCTTTAATGCACACTATTTCCAATGACTGGAAGGCATGTAGCATGTCTTCATATTTGAGTGCTTTCATTTCAGGAGAACAAGTGTAAGATGCATTTGAAGATGCTCTGAGATAAAGCAACTCAAGGTGTTGGTCAATCATTTTAATTTGCAAATATAAGTTAGAACCTAGTTTAACAAATATATCCTATACCATAATTGCTAAAAACGAAGTAAATGGCTGTTAATATTTATTATCTATTGAAAACTTATCAAAATAAATTAAATATTACTTAAAACATAATATTTAAGTAAGATGATGATTTTACATCACTTAGAAAATGGTCTGCTACAAGTAAGGAATAAGTTATTTATATCTATATATTTAAAATAGCTTAACATACCAAAATATTCTAAATTAAAAATATTGAATAGGTGTGTATTTATTACTGAAGTTATCACTCAGATTTTACTTAGGCACACTATTATGCAGCAATTATAGCAAAACATTGTGTTGTTTGATATAAAGTATTTGGGAAAGAGCTTTTCTAGGACTTTGAAAGGAGTGTCTTGTGTTTCTTGGCTCAACCCACACTCACAGGTAAGTCAGGTGCTCCTTTGTTCTCCCAAGGTCATTCCTGCCCAATGGGAGTCCTATTTTGTATTCAGTCTTGCAAGCCATCCTTTGAAGTTGCGCCTTGTCTTATTCCTGATAGATCTTAAGCTTCTTTTAAACTGGCGTGAAGTTCGTGTAACAGTTCTACTAACCAAAGAATTATTTGCAGAGAGTATGATTTTCCCTCTATGTTTTATAGGCTTTATATTACAAAGGAAGAATAGAAGACTTTTAAAATGTATTACTTCTATGAAACTTTAGTTAAATTTGTAGACTTCTGATCATTCTAGTTATTTTTAAATGATGTTTTGGGAGGGAAAAATAAAATCATAGGTCTTATAATGATTTCTAATATTCAACAGTAGAAAATAAATTACATATATTTGTCATATATAAAGAAACGTTTTTGGAATACTTTGTTCTACATGTCATAAAGGAAATTAGTTTTTCCTATAACATTTGTGCTGTCTCAAAAATACTGAGGAGAATATTCAGTCTCTACTTTTTCTTTAGTTCCAGGTTGCATCTATATAAGGCAGGAAATTCTTTGAAATATCATTACAGAACAGAATTTTAGAGCATGAATCATTTTTGAGTTACTGTTATTTCAGCCACTTATTTAATGGAAGAGAATGCCTAAAAACTTATCAAAGGAACGATGGTTATATTAGTACTATGTGTTAGAGCTAGAATTGAAACCTAGCATGTGTGTGTGTGTGTGTGCATGTGTGTGTGCGTGTGAATGTGTATGTGTGTGTGTTTTACAAAAAGCTGCATAATAAATACTTATATGTTTTTTGCTTTTGTATTTAACAAAATGTATAAACATATAATACATACTAGAAATCACGACATACTAGCTCACAAAGACCTTCATTTTTATGCCTGCCTTAGACCTTCTATTAAATGTGCTCCTCTTTATATATTATTTCCATAGTAGTTTATTCAAGGCCACCAATATATGGTTATTTAAGAGATTTCTAAGGGTTCCGCTATTTACATATAATGCCACCATAAAAATAAAAAAAAAAAAAAGTCTGCAGATAATGTTACATTGTACATGCAGATCTGATTCTTCAGGGCAAATTCCTGAGGAAAAACTTTTTATTTTGTTCATCTATTAGAAGAGCGCTGTACAAGAGAAAAACAAAAAATGCCAGAAAAAATTCAATAGTCTATAGAGTTAGCTTCCGCAAGTAAAACTCTGGTGGCACACGGAAATCTTCCTTTGAATATTTCCTCACGCGCTTTATAGAAGCTACAGTCAGCACTATCTGAATCATCTGGGTAAAGATTGCTGACTCAAATATCTTTGTCATTTATCTTTAAACATTAAGTCCATGTAGAGGGAAAAGTTATCATCGACCCGACCATGAAAAAATAAGCAAAAGCAGATTTAGTACATTCTGATGACAACAAAATTATGTTTGCTTATTGACAAACTAATGATGAAGTATGAACATGTAAATGAACAATAATTCCTGCATGGTTCAACAAAACTGAAACCTATCCACAATAAACATAATCCTCTTTAGTCACTTGATAATGACTTCTGACATTGACATTCATGGTTTTATAACCTCTCATCTTGAAGATTCCAGCAGCTTGGTAATATTTTTCAGGCATGTTCTGAAAGACAAACCAAACAAAGGGATTACTGCAAAATACTCAGAAAAAAAAAAAAATGCTTGACACCACACAACTACACATGACAGAAAGTAAAGGAGCATGCAACATCATGTTGAAACTGCATTAGAAATTTAGCTGAATAGGATTACCCAGCTTGGAATGCAGCCAGGAAACGGATAAAGCATTTATTGTTATTAGAGGAATAATGTACGAATGCTAACTGCTAACCCCAAACATCAACTTCTGTTATTAAAACAACTTTCTGACAGTGAGACTAAATTTACATATATTTTTTTATTTAACATATATGTATGTTTAAGCTATTTCAACACTCTAAATGTTATGAAGGACATTATCACAACTGCAATTACAATTAATAAATATTTTATATAAAAAGACACTAAAGTTATTCAACTTTAGACGCTGAGAATACAGAGTTGTATTCTTTCTTCTAATTCAACTAATTTTATTTCTTTATCCTTTAATATGTAATTAGTTTAAAATTGGATGCCACACATTTTATTTATAAAAAGTATAAATGGCATTTAGTGGCTTTTAAAAATTAAACATGAGTAATCTCAGTGCCCTAACAAATTATTTAATTACATATTTTCTTATATGTTTCTATGAGTATGTTTAGCTGGAGCTAAACATCTAACATGTTCAGACTTTGAGAGATTTTTGTTAATACTTTTTATCTGACTGAATAACACAAAGCAATATATGATCCCTAATAAAGAAGATCTATAATGTTTCTTCATTTAAATTCACAATTTTAAATGATAAATCAAGATCTAGCCTGGCATAATTTGTTCAAGATAGAAAACTTAGTCTCAGGAATTATGTGATATGTTTAGAGTCAGCTAGTGGTAAAGTCAGGACTTGAACTTGAATCATTTGCAAGTGTTCTATCCAACATACTTTCTAAAGGAAAAAGTATCCAGTTAAATAACTATGTTATCCACTGGAAAACTACTGTAGAATAAAATTCTATAGAAGAGAATGATTTTGAACAAATACTTCATACCAGTTATTTCACAGCAAAAGCCACATCAAGTAGTTGCTAAATTCACTAGAAAATGGATGTTTTAGTGGAAAAAAATGCCATTTATATTACTTTTTTTCCCTCCAGTTAAGCCTACTCATAAAGATAATATTTCTGGATGTATAAGTGCCATTCTCAAAGATCATAAATCATGAATCAAGCAGCATGAATATTAAAGAAATACAAAAACTAATTTATTAAGTGAATTATAAATTAGTGATGGAAGAGGCAAGAGAGACAAGCATTTAAGAAACAGCTAAACAGCATTGCAGTTCAGTGTGATTACTTAAGATGATGTTTACATAGCATTTTGTAGTTAAAAGATTTGTTTGTATTATCTCAAGTTTATGGTTGTTCTTAAAAGAGAGGAGTCAGAAGAATCACAGAAGGCAAGACAGCCCATTGTTATAGTTCGTAAAATTCAGCCTCTGGAAGCTGAGAGCTGCAGGGAGCAGGTAGAGTATAGACTAAGATAGACTGTGGTCCACGATATTTAACTAACGAAGTCCAACTGTGATAATTTCTTGCAGTAATTATAATCCATCTGTGAGATGACATCAGGCCACCTACTTTATTAGAAAGAAGCATTATATCATGTGAGCTCCTGTGGGTTTTCTATCAGCGCATTATAATTCAAACAGACATCCATGGTCAAATAAATTACAGAAATGTTCTTGCAAAACAGTCAACATAGTAAATAGAATTAGAAGAATATAATATATACTTTTTTCAACCCAGAAACAATCTAGTCCTTTATTTACAAAACTCTCCTGTCGGTGGGTGCATTGTATGTTTTGCATCTTGCTGTTCACTCCCTTATAATAATAATGTTTGTGAAATGTCTGTGCAATCTGTGTGAAACACACACACACACACACACACACACACACACACACACACACACACACACACATCCAGTATAGAATGAGAAACATCAGTTTTCTATCAGCCTCCATATTGTGAAGAGATTTAGAGAAGGTTATAAAAGAAAATATACCTTACTTTATGGTCTATTCAAAGTATGGTTTTCATTAATGTTGACTTTAGAAAATTGTTATAAAAACATTCTTTCTTGACAGTTAAAGTCAACATAATTTTCTTGGCATAATGAAAAAAAAAAACTTTTTATTGGCCATGCATTCTAAACTTATATATTGTATGGCTCAGTTAAAAAAAAAAAAAAGTCCTTCATATAGCTATTTTTACAGCATTATGTGACAGTGGAAGTAGTGATTCTAAAAAAAAAAAAACTATGTGATTATTAAAAAGGAGTAGGTTACTAAATAGATCATCAAGAACAGAGGACTTTGTCAAAACACATTTTTCATCAAAGCAGCGATAACATTGATTGTTTCTCTATTTCTGAAAGCTAACCAGGTCATGGCACAGTCTCTGCTCTGCAAAAGACAGATTTCAGTGTTATTCAAGTATCTTCCCATGGAGCAGATGGTGAGAAAGGGAAATGAGAATCCACATTTTCAAATGAAATATTTTTATTAGGGGAAAGAGCTAACTTCTATATGGCAATTTTTGATTTGTGAAGAAATATAAAGGTATTTAGTTACTTTTCGATTATTTCTTATTTCTTCATATAGTTATACAACCTAAAAACATTTACTCTTAATTTCTATTATTTTTTACATACTGTTATATAACTTTTTACAACTGATATATAACTTTTTACATAAATAGATGCATTTAGAATTAGGAAAAACGTAAACTTTCTAATAACAATATGTGTAATCATTTTTTCATTTTTTAATGAAAGAACAAACCTTTCTAATGGAAGAACAACCTTTATTTGTATGTATTTAATATTAAATTATCAATTCTTCAATGTCGATCTCATTCTTCCTACAGTTGAATGTGTTTTACTAGCACACTTCTGAACATACTTGGGAGTCCGAATTGAAATATCTTTATGTAGCTTTTTCCTCATTGCGCATATCTAGAATACACACACATTTAGAATTTAACCTCAGAGATGATTTACACAGAAGGGTTGACACACATTTTGCATGACATCTACTTCACAAATGATCGTGGATAGCATTGTTAATTATTTTTGAATTTTCCTGTCACACCACTAAATCAGGCAAAAAATTCCTCTCGATAAAACAACCTTCTAAAACCTATAGAAAAAGATAAATGTCAAACACGATTGCAAGGCTAAAAATCTGGAGTGGTAGCTATAGTTTAACATGTTGGGAAAGTAAGAGCTAACATCTACAATATACCAAGTTGTACTAGATACTCCGGGTAGAATTTACATGATGGTGTGGGTGCCTTTGTGTCCCACCAACTCTAGGACTTAGTCTATAGAATGTAGTATAAATTAGAGCACTTCATGTAGAAGTGTTCATGTAGAACATTTCATGTAGAATGCTTTTATGGCAGAGTCCCTAATAATAAATACAATACTGTACTGCTCTCTTTGGATGTTCAAAATATAGCGTAGGCGTTGCTGATCACGAACAGCACACCAAAACAAAAGTAGTTAACACATGTAACACTTATAATGACCTAGGCCTTTACTTACTTCTCAGAGTTGTGTAAAATAAACTGAGGACATTTTTTTTAGAGACTTAAAAATACTGAGAAATGTAAATTCTGCTATTTTTTAAAAGTTGGAACTCTCTGAAATTTGCACGTTGCACTTTGGCCATTTTCTCTTCTTCTCTAGACTCCCTGGGGTGTTTCAGAATGGGTGAGCTTTCAGTTTTGTGCTCCAAAAGATCTTTGCATTGTCTTCTGTTGCACATGTGAATATATAATGCAGAAGGCTTACAAAACCTCAAAGAATTTCAAAACCACTCACGGATGGTTGAGTAGGGTGTATATAAAGTATACCATTTGCCTTTAGCCACTAATAAGAAAATCATTTTTACTTGGATTAAATAGTGCCCTCATTTGAGGACAATTCATCGGGCTTAAAAATGAACATAACAGCTAAAGTTGCAATAGCAGCCTGATGATCCAGAGAAATGTTCCTGAGAATGTATGGAACTCCCCCTTGCTCAGCTCCCAGCTCTATCTCTCTACTCTTTCTGCTCCAGAGATGCTTTTGCGTGTTTAATTTTAGTTCAACTACTCATTACTGGGAAAGGGAATTAAAACAATATGAAGATGGGGAAGAACGTGAAAGACAAACTGGCAGATTCCTCTTTATATGACCCATATATTAACCTTCAACTAAATTTATGATAATTACTGAAGAAAATAAATATTGCAAGGCCTTGAAGGCATATTTTTTGTATGTGTTAATTGTTTGACTGATTGATAAGCAAATTCATCAAATTAAATATGCCACAGAAAGCATATATTAGCATAGTTCTGACAACTCAATAGAAAAAAACAATTTAATTTTTAAAAAATTGTTGCAACAATAGTTTACATTTCTCTTAATACATCAATTGCATATTTGAATACATGCAATGTTTTATCAGAAGGACTTCTTTTAAAATGCACAAATTTAAATGGCTGTAGCTTTAGAAAAAAAGACCTAAAATTAAAGATGACTTCTATTTCATTAAAAGGAGATGACTAGAGGACACTATCTTTGGCAGTGCAGAGAAAAAGATAAATAATATGATATATTTAGAATTCAAGTATAAAGCAAAGTTTCTAATAACATCTTTATATGCATAATCTTTTGTCATAGAGTTGTTTTTTAGTGGAAGAACAAAAAAGTTTTTTCTCTGCTCTAGATAAGATTAAGCTCCATGCTTTAATTTTCTTCTTTATTTATATACCTTTGACTTTAGTTTTGCGCCCACTAAATGCTCCAGTGTTATAATACTACCTATCTTTCAATGATTCATAGTTATTTTGAAATATCAAATATTATAAAATTAGTATAAAATAATAATCAAATATTGTTTTTTAAGAAAGTTGTAGATAACATATGTGCATCTACTTGTAAGGATATAGGTATATTGATGATAACAATTTTACTTATATTAATCATATTAATTATCAATTATAATACATGTCAAGCTATATCTTAATTACTGGGAACAAAGACAGATGAACTACCTACCTTCTTGAAGCTTATATTCGTAAGTGACATTGGTACATAGGCAGGTTTTTCTATGCAATAGAATTAGGAATGGCTGAAATAGAATGACAGCATTTAGCAGGAAAGACCCTACTAGCAGCAGGTAATTTTGTCTGTATTGGAAAATGATCACCTGCACTCTGGGTGTACCAGTTTATGATTTCCATTCATTGTGTCGCCTCCCATGCACACCTTAAGAACAGAACCACTGCCTCATAACTCCACTGCCTTCTGCACGTCAGCACCCACTAGCTTTGCTGCAGTTAAAAAGCTGCACGATTTCCACTCCCTTTTATTTGCACATCTGAGATGCTTGCCTGGTCAACGTTATCGTGCGAGGTGTCGATTCTTGTTTTTGTCAGTGCTTGGCTTAGAAAGTTGTATACTACATATTGTTCCATACACTCTTTTAAACAGATAGATTTAGCAGATCTTAGAATTTTTTAAGGCTCTCTGGAGGGAGCACAGTCCTGCTGACACCCTGATTTCAGACCATAGGCCTCCAGAATTTTGAGAGAATAAGTTTCTGTTGGTTTAAGCCACCAAGTCTGTGGTAATTTGTTACCACAGCCGCAGGAAACTGATAGAATTTTGCTTAAAACTTCAAATTTACAGGAGAGGATGTTGAAATCGCTTATCTAAGCCAGGAGATGGTAAGACAGCTGTCTGAAAGAAAGGTCTTCCACACTCTGGAATAGAAAAATGCTTTTTACCAAAAAAAGAATTCAGGGAGTACTTAAAAAACAGATAATGAAGGGTTCTGAGAAGATGAATTAAGCAAATAGACGAGAGTTCTGCTGAATTTATTAATATAATCTATGTTTTGATGATTAGCATTCACAAAAGTAACATGCTTTCAAATGTTTCCTTCAGAAATATTTCTTCAAAGATAAAACAAAAACTAGTAATATGACCAAATTCTTAATATCCAAGCCATCTCATTTAAAAATAACTGTTTGATATTACTTTACTCAAGAATTACTAAAAAAAAAATTTTTATTACTTTTAGTTGTATATTTTAATGCTGTTTCTTGGGCTAATTTGATTACTTTTCTGACCCAAAAGATCTGGCATCTCTATAATGTAAAGTTTCATCAAAACCATCACTATGATTTTAGACTCACTGTGCAAAGCAGTAATTTTAGGTTAAGATTTAAGGAAGCTTCCAACAATTTTTATTGGTTTTGTTGATTTTAATGTTCCTGTAATTTTTACAACCCGGTTGCAAAAAAAAAAAAAAAAAAAAAAACAGTGATCAGTATTAAATATCACTATAAGAATTAAATAGCACTATATTTTCACACCTTTCTTTTTTCATGTTTTCTCTCATAATACACACCAAGGTGATGATTATTTGTATCTCTCAATTTCAAAAAAAAATTGAAAGAATATAAGTGGCTCCTATACTTTTTAGACCAATTATCACTAATTTAATAGCTGTAGTTGGAGTCATGCAGTAATACTCTTAATAATGTCACACATAGTTTCAAAAACTTAAGAGTACATCAAACCTCACAAATATTTCAGGATATTTTTAATTTTTCTTATTATATTAAACATTTCCTTTTTAATAACATAGTTTCCTCTTTTAAAAGTATAAATATCTGACCTTTAAAAAACAAAATTTACGTTTAAACATATATCAAAATATAAATAAAACTACCAAAGCCAATTTGCTCCCAAACTCATATGTTAACAGAATGTTTACTGAGGTAGAAAGGCAACAAAGCATAATCACATGTATAGAAACAAAATAATAAAAATAGATATTTGTACAATCAAAATTTATATAGACGGAAGGTGATTCAATAAAGATGCATATTTAATTATCGAAATACAACCTGTACAGTTTCAGTTCAACCACCACCATTGACATATCTGAGTCCAAATTAAATCTTTTCAGGTCACATAAATTCAAAATTATTCTCCTGCCTTAAAAAAAAAATTTGATGTTTTAAAGGAAATATTGTTTGCACCGCCATATTCCCCTGTTAAAATTTGTATGTCTAAGTTTAAAATTCTAGTGAAGTCTGATACAGCTCTGTAATAAATTCCTTAATATCAAGCGTGATATCTGGTTAACAATATGGCGTAGGTAATTTTTTTTTCCCCAACAGTCTCGTGAATTTTCTAATTTCACTGAGATGAGGCTGAGGGTGCTGCCTGTGTCCCAGGTGAAACCCAGTGGGTGGGATTCCAGGCATCAAACCTGAAAACAAAACAAAACAGTTTTCTCCTTTTTATATAGTATTGGTATAACATTCCTGTTCATACTTTATTGGTGGTGTTTCTAAGATTTGTATTAAAACTATTTTTATTTGAAGCGTTTGGAAAAAATGTGATTTAATCTAGAATTTTTTATATACTAAGAAAAACAAACTTAAAAATAGAATTTCTGGATTCGTTCCATAAAAAGGGGGAAAACCTGCATTGAAATATAATACAGGCCTTACAAACCTAAACTCCTAAAACATGTATTTTTCAAATTAAAAAAAAAAAGTAGTAATTATTCATATGTTGTTTAAAAAGACCTGAGAAACAAAACTATCCTTGAAACTAATCAGAATGTAGGAAATCATTTTTATAAAAACACAGTTGTTAGGATTATTGTAGGTAGAAATGATAGAGATACCGATCTATGTTGAAAAACAGAAATATGCACTCCTTCAAGCCACTAAGCTATGAAAGATCAGGAGATATTTTGGCCTTGAAATGACTGTATCCAGTAACTCAGAGATGCCCCCTCTCCCTCTCTCTTGCTCAGCCCCTGCTCTCACTCTCCATCTTGAATTTCATGTTGGTATATGTCTTAATTCATAGCTTCCATCTGCTATGTTGAAACTAAGATTTCTGCATTTTGTAGAAAAATAGGGCCCCAAGCATTTCTGCAGTTAAATCCTTACTCTTTCACTCTTTCCTAATCAGAGAGGAATAAGAGCTATTTCTGCTAGCCATGGTGAATGCCAGATGGAATTAGGCGGAGTCTGATTGGACAGGCTCGTCCATCCTTGGATCACAAAATTGAAGGGTAGGATATGTGATTGGTTCAGCTGGTTTCATTCACCCACCTTTGTGACTAGAGGTAAGAAACGGTATCTGTCCCCTAAAAATGGGATAAAATGGCAGAGACGTAAATATTTGTCAATTGTTGTGTCTTGGAGAACTACCAAGATTCTTAAGATAAGCAAATCAAAACTTTATTTTCCTGTGCTTTCATGACAATTGCTTCAGAAATTCACTTATTCAAAGGAGCAGAAAATTTCATCTATTTAATCTGTTTCTATATTGACAGGAGAATTGCTAATTGTGATCATTTTTGTTTTTTGAGGATACTCTTGGCAAAAGCCTTAGATATGTTAATTCCATTTGACACATTTTTTGAAATTTATTTTAAGTTAGAAATGTAAATAAATACAGACTTACTGGCTTTTTTTCTCTTTCACATTCAAGGATAACTATTTTAATACAAGATCAGGTAATGGATTTGTACAGGCTATTTTTAGAAGAGATCTTGTCTGTGTAGATTGGACCCATTCAAAAAACAGGTTATTATAGGTTCAGATCAGTGTAAATGGCCAATAAAAATTTTCTTCCCTGATCATATATTTTATGTGCAGGGAAACATCAATTTCGCCTGGAGCCTTTATCCCTATCTTTATTCATTTCTTTCTTCATCCCTTGCATTCTCAGCTTCTCTGTATAACATTTAGTTAACATTATTTTTTTTTTACTTTTTTTCTTCAAATGGTGGGAGAAATCTTTCAAAGTAAAAAGAACCAATCTGTCACCTTCTTATAGATTGAGGTCAATGGGAAAATGTTATTCCGATTAGTCTTCTAAAAACATCACTTTAAAAATCAGGTTTTTAAAAAAGTTATTATTATTATTATTTTTTTTTTACAAAGTACAAAACAGGAATAGTACCTTCTTCTGATTGCTAGGTTAACAGTTTTACTCACCTTATCTTCATTATCCTCTTAAGGACTGGATTTTAAACAACTCAACCTAGTATACCTGCTGTGTAAAGCCTCTTTCTTCTTTTGAATTGAAGTCTGAAGGCATATCTTGAGTTTCAACACTGAACAATAGATACTTGATGGTGGGAGCAGATAATAGTGTCCTGGAAAGATTTTCAGAATTTGACCATGTGTCTCAGAGTGGCCTTTTACCAGACAAAAATGCAGAAGTAGAACCATGAAGGGAAGGAAAAATAATGAGTCACACATGCATGCAGAAAATAAGTAAAATGAAATAAATCCAACTCTTCCAAGTTTTCCAAATTTGAAGTCCATTTAAAAGCATTTTTATAAGTATGTATTTTTTTTCTTTGCATATATATCTATCTATCTATTCTGTTCAGATAAACATGTTTGGCAAATACTAGAATTATTCTCAATTTCTTTATAGCCATGGTCTGAAGTAATAGTGCATTATCTCTAATTAGGTTATGTTCACATTTTACAAATTTGGGGTATAATTCTTTTAGTTATATTGAAGCTATTAATGGCATATACAAATTTTATTACAAGTTTATGGGTATTAAAGGGGTTTTTGCTACAGCTGATTTAGATGCTTATTTTTCTAAGCCATACATTTTACTATCATATTTAATTTCATTGAGCTTATTTTTGCTAAGCTAAAGTGATACTGTGTGTTTGCTTTTTGAAGGCAAGTGAAAGTGTGCCACTGTCCTCATTGGGGTGGGAGAGTGGGAGAGGTGAAACATACACACGAAAAAAAAGCATAAAAAAAAAAAGAGCAGTAATTGATTAATTAATCTTGCATCATTCTCTAGAGAAAAACTTGCTGCCTTTAAGACCAAGTTTATCATTCCCAGGAATTTTTCACTTCCTTTAACAAGAACCAGGATACACCCCTAAGAATGTATCTAATAGGAAGCATTAAAATGCTTGCTACTATTTTTAAGTTACTGCAGAAAGGTTGTTGATTAATGGCTACTAAAAGTCATACCTTTGCAATCTCATTTATGAGTATGGGAGATTATAGCCCAGAACCATTGATTCAGGATAGGAAAATGTCCAAACTACTTCTGATCTGCCACTCTGTTCTTCTTATTTGAAGGAGGTAAATCATTCAATAAAGACTTACACTGATACAATGGTAAATTGAGTATGATTCAACTAAATTTAAAACACCCACTGCCTCCAACTCTCTAAATGCACTACTGCACTTTCTCCCCGCAACATCCTCTCCATGGTCACAGCAATTGGTAAAATTATTTCCTCACCATGGATTCTGAAATTCCTGGTTCAAGGGAATAAGGCTCTGAGAACTCTGTTAATACATGAAAGGCAAAATAAAAATTTGGGGTATCCTCATAACCCTCTTAACACAGAAAAAAGTTTTTGAAAACAAAATTGTCTACAAAGTTAGAATGCATCATAGCAAACCGAAGGTGAAGCATCAAGTCAAAACAAAATGAGGTGGACTGGTGTACCAAAAAAGTCAGGATTCACAACTTTAGCTTTGGTGAGCAACATTAAGAATGCAAAGTAGATTTTGCTTAAACTGAGACCATGGGCTGTACTACTTTAAAAAAAAAAAATTAGGTTACTTTTACATCAAATATATGAGGATCGTACAAATTTGGTGTGAGTTTTTGTGTGTGGGAGAGAGAAGTGACAAAACAATATTCTTAGATTATTGTATCCAGACGTCCGTACTACCGTAATCGCTCGGCCGATAGAAACAGGCTGACAGAAGGCAAAGTCAGAGGTGCACCAGCTTGTTTGTGTTCTAGAATCTTTGATATTAGTTGGATCCAACGTTGGAGATTCTTATTCTATATGTCTGTTTTTTTTTTTTGGCTTGAGTCATAATAGTCTATTAAAACTTCATAGGCCATTCTGATCAACAGCTAAATTTTAGAACCACATTAATATAAACAACAACAACAACGAGAAAACAAAAAACTAATGGTTATAACATTAAAGACATAGCATTTACTTTGTACTTTCTTTGCATATACAAAGTACAGAACCATTTCTTTTGGAAATAGAACATCCCCAAATACACAAGAATTAGTGTCACCTGTTATTTCATAGTTATCTCAAACTATTTTCATCAGATGATGACGATGTGTGAAAAACCATATGAAGCCACCAGAACCCCTGTTCATTTTGTTTTATGCATTGAAACATATATTTCCATAAATTTAGAGGCAAGAGTAGGGTTTTAAGAACAAAGAATTAAAATGGAGTGTTCTTGAGTTTTGTGAGAAATTTCCTTCAACTTGAATACTACTTGAAACCTTGTTTTAAATATTTTCAAAAAATGCATACTCCTTCAATTCCTACAAAGTGAGTGTTCTTAAAATGAAATTTTGCTTATATTTTGGAAAAGAGAGGCCTCATTATTGCAGATTTTTTTTTTTTTTTTTTTTTTTTTTTTTTTTTTTTAGATATGTGATTGTTAGAGAATCTGGATCACTCACACATCCCTGATAGGAAAGTAAAATGGCACAATTACTCTAGAAAAGAATACGGAAGTCTCTTACAAAACTAAATATGTGGTTTCCATCTGACCCAGCAATTGAACTATTGGGCATTTAACCATAGAAACAAAAAGTTTAGGTTTATACAAAATCTGTAAATAAATTCTTACAGTAAGTTCATTCCACGATAGCCAAAACCATAGTCAAACATCATCCTTCAGTAGGTGAACGAACAGTGAAACACAGTGCTATGCATCATACCATGGGATACGAGTATCCAGCAACGAAAAGGAATGAACTGCTGATACATATAACAATTTCAATAGGTATGAAGGGCATCAGTATCAGTGAAAAAAGCCAATTTCAAAGGCTACGTGCTATATGATTTCATTTATATAGTATCTTCAAACAGACAATTATAGACAGAGAAAGCCAATTAGTGGTCACCAAGGGTTAGAAAGCTTGGCTGTGGCTCTAAGGGCCGTGTGGGGATCCTTGTGATGGAAGTCTGCATCTTGTCGCGGGGTGGTCCACATGTAAATGCGCATAGGACTGTACGTGCACACGAACACACACAGACACATCAGCGTCTGCAAAGTTGGAGAAATCTGAATAAGGTCATGTGTCTGTTAATATTCTACTGTAGTCTTGCAAGATATTAGCTTTCAGAGGAACTGAGTGAAGGTGTACGGAATCTTTTATTTCTAGCCACTGCATGTTTATCTGAACATCTTAAAATATGATTTTGAAGTAGTATGCCTTTTAGAAAGCACGGGCTTGTTTCTGAGTCATGGACGATGTTGCACAGTTTAGGCTGCCCACGTACTCATAAGCTTTTTAGCTTATTGCAGTAACAACAAATACGGGAGCAGTACAATGTATGTTGTAAAATACATCAAATATTTGGAACAATCCATTAGCCAAGCTATTAGATTTCGTGGTAAATTAGATCATTGTCCCACAAATAGTGTTCTCTTCCTCTGCCTCTATAAACTTTGGCCATGAGACTCACTTTGACGGATGGATTGATAGAAGAAATGTGAGGAGAGACTTGAGATGCACTTGTGTGGTCAGACTTGCCCCATGTTCCTTCTGCCTTGGCCATGAGAAGATGGCCCAGGAAACCCACTGGTCCCAGGAGAATGAGAAATACAAAGACCAGACTTGAAACAAATCCACGGGCAAGAACTGATTACAGCCTTATATCAAATGAATTCCAGACAAACCACAGGCACGAGGGTGCGAAATCAAAGTTTGATTTGCACCACTTCTTTCAACAGTGGTTTGCTATAGAGTCTTATTGTGCCTAGAGTTGATGAATACGGAACAAATAATTAATGAGAATAGATTTCAGATGCTCTTACTGAGATTATGGTTTAGGTAAAACAGAAAGTAGTATAGTATATCTCACAACTGACAGTTATCAAATATCTGCCTTTTCAGAAGTAAACCTGACATAGTTTAAATTAAGTACGGATCTTGATATTTATTTTCCTCTCATATCCCTTAATGCTTTATTTTCACTCTGAATCTAGATTTAGATAGTTTTAAAAAGTCCTAATGGAACTATGGTTATATGTTGGTTTCTCATTGAAAGTGAAAGAGCCATTAATAAATTAACAACTCTCCTCCCAACAATTTGATTTTTATTTTTTCCACCGTGTAAGTGCCATCAGAAAAATAACCGTCACTTTTGTTTACTCCTGCGTCACTAGTACTTAAGCATTTAATAAATATAAATATGAATTGAATAATTATTCAACCTCCTTACTTTCCCATTCTCCTATAAATGTGTTTACTGAGTTGTTTTTAGTATATCACTCCATGCTTTTACAGAAATCTATATTAATGATAGGAATACTCCTTGCATTTTCTAAGAAATATCTAAATTTGGTATATTGTGCTTCCTACATGGCAATTTCTCTCAATTTTTACATGAAAGGAGACAAGTATTTGCTATGATTAATTGGCATGCCTTTATCCACCAAGAAAAGAAATTAAAAACCATAGTAGTATTTAATTTGTTTTGGCTTTCAGGAATATGAGTCCAATTTAATGCTCAATAACAGTAACTCTGTAGTGCAACTAAGTATATCAGAAGCACAATTTTAATTATCATTATTTCTTTTAATAAGATGAAATAAAATATTTTTCACCAAATAAACATACTTTAAATAAACTAAATCCTAGAATTATTAAACTTTCTAAAGTAAATATTGTTTTATGAATTGAATGCTTTTATCCTTCTAAGAAATATTTCTGAAGAGCTACTATATGTCTCAGACCCCGTTCTAGGCCCTAGATGTACAGAAATGAGTGTTACAAAATAATAGAACTTGGATTTTGGTTGCCAACTAAAAATTAATATCTGGTATGCAAATAAATTATTATGTGATTTTTGAAAAGAATAAAATGCTCCTAAGATAACCTGCTGGGGAATCTGGACGTTGGGAATAGATATGGGAATTGGGATAGGGCAGAGCATGGCAAGCTTGTTTAGGATTTAAAATGTCAAGACATAAGACAAAGGAAAAGGAAGAACATAGAAAGGAGTTATGGCATCCTGGGCAGAAGTAGCAGAATGCAGGGAAGGTCCAAGCTAAGAAAGAGCATGGGTTCCTCCAAGAACTAGGAAAAGGGACCTGGACACTTATGTACTATTCAAAGGGAATATTATTTGGGTAAGGTTGGAAAAGTAAACAGAGGTTGAGATATGTAAGCCTTGCTAAGGGTTTTGGTTTAATTCTAAGTAAAATGTGACTACATTGAAAGCATTTCAATTATAGGATCCTACTTACAGTTTCTTTAAATGACTGTTTATTGTGGGGACAATTACTGGATCAGAGTAAAATAAAAACTAATACAATCACCCAGGTAAGAGATGGTGATAGTCTGAAGAAGGCTGATGGCAGAAAGTAAAACAAACAAACAAACAAACAAACCTTTAGTTCATTATATTTGACCTAGAATAAGTGATAGTATAAATAACACTAAATTAAACTATTGAACTGCATATTTATTTTAATCTACAAGGTTAAAGCTTTAAAATAGATTCTGGTATTAATTCTGAATATATATTTAAAAATAAACTCTGGCCAAATAAAAACAAAAATTATGATGATAATCCAAAAACTTACTTTAATGAAGTTCAAAACATTTAGGAATTTTAGTTAGTTGAACTGAAGTTAATGATCATGGCATTTAATGTATAATTGATGATTAATATTGAAAGGTGCTGGTAATCAATTGAATAATGCTAGTATAATGTAAACTCTTGCACTTTATCCATATTGAGCAACTCCATATAAAATTCTAATTTATTCAAGAATTATTGACAAATATGTTATAGATAGATACTGCAATACCTATACTTAAAAGGGAAATTTAAAGAAAAAGAAAATTGTTTTTTTAAGCTTTTTAAAAATTTACCTGAAGGAAGGAAAAGGAAAAAAAAAAAACACTATTTAAGGAAATATTTGTAATTTAGAACTTAAGAGATATTTTTGCTTTTAGATTTTATATGAAGAGATAAATACTTGTTGAAAGTAAATGTGTAGAACTATAGTGAACAGAACAGAGTTATGGTAAATAGTCAAGCAGATTGTTTTAATTTCAAATTATAAAGTAACTGCCATACTCAAATAAGAGGCTCTAATAAAGGGAGCTTTTAAGTAGAACTTCAACGAATTCAAATTATTTCACGTAGGAGAAAAACTGATTTACCTAAACTTTTTTTTGGTAAAGTGGTAAATCTGGAGGTTTTAAATCTATCATTTCCTCAGGATGTAAAGAAAGTGCTTAAAAATATATTCCCCATGCCACCACATTGAAGCAAGCCAACTGTCACACAGAACAGTTAAATTTATCATGGAGGAAACAAATGAAAAATCATAACCAGGAAAATATACCTAGAATATATTACTAATTTAGGCAACTAGGTAAATACAAAATTGTTCTCTTCAACATGAAGTCCCTAATTTGAAGATCATAGTTTTTCTTTCAAAGTATATGTATTTTTTTATTTTAAAAATATATGTGTGTTTTGAAAATATAATTTCTTGGGAGATCTTTGAGTATATATAGAAAGATTCAAGATGTTTTAATAGTAATTAGATGTATGTCATTTGTAGAGATTTCTTCCTCTCTGTGACTGAACTTAAGATTTTACTTCTAGTCTTAAAATAACAGTGATATTAAAAATGGACTACATTTTTTGAGATCTCTCAACTTATATTGCTGTATGGAATGAAATACAGAATTAGGTAAGGAGGTGAGAAATATCTAAGTAAACTGATAAAACTTCTACAGAAGTGTCCATTTTACTCATGCAAAAAGGCAGTAGTCTCTGTGATGGTTAATTTTATATGTCAACTTGACTACGCTTTTGTATATATTAGATATAATACATAAATGTTATATATAAAAAGTGTATATATTTTATGTGTGTGTACATATACACATATTTTATTATCTAAGAAATTTTACTTTTTTGAAAATTACCATTTTTTAAATTTTCTTTTTAGTAAATGAAACCCTTTTAATTTTTATCTAGTTTCTACATAATGGTTATTGAATACTCCACAATATATTAATCTAAATGTCATGGTGCATGCGTACACTTTTAGAGTCTTCATATGCAGTGTCACCAATACACATAACGGGGAGAGGAAGCCTATACACTTGTCTGTATATACACTTGTCTCAACTTCATGCAGGAAATTGTTCAAATTTCCAGCAGTTTTTTTTGTTAAAAAAAAAAAAAAGAACAACTATGAACAGAGTTCAAATACAAGTATAGGACTTTGTTGAAGACAGTTTATAAAATGTACTATAAAACAGTAGTTTTTACCTTTTACAAAACTGAGTTACAAAATATTTTTGTTTTACAGTGCATTCTTTCCTAGTAAGTGTTATTAAAACACTCATTTACATACATATCTGTCAATATATAAATAGTATACACATACATTATTGGTCAGTTTCTATAGAGAATTTTTACTAATAAAACTTTACATTAAGACTGTCTTAGAATCAAAACATGAAATATTATGTGAAACTTCATGTTAAAAAAAGGATAAGAATTGACAAAAGTCTAGCACCTTGCCATTTGGCTTTCTAATTTTTTATTTTTTAATTTTTTGCCAGTTTATGCAGTCCATGGTGTATATGTATCTTTGTTGATTCCTAGTACTTCTTGGTAATTAAGAACAAAACACTTCAAATCAATTGAAATCATTATTTTCTCCTGTGAATTTCTTCATGTGTGATTTTACTGTCCAAATGGCACATAACTACAGCATGCAGTATGTGGGAAATGAACTCTTCGGAAATGCTTCATCCCCACCCGGCCCCATACAGACCTCTCTTTAGAATTTCTCAAACTATATTTGATCTTTTTTAACAACTGAACTTGTTTTACATTCTTCATAATTTCAACACTATAGTTGAACTAAACACAATAATATTTTAAGATACTTGCTGCATTTAATCGCACTTAAATGCATGAAGCTTTAAGACACCTCCCAAGTGTGTGCAGTTAACCTAATGAATATATCAGTACACAAATGAATGAAAACAGACAATTTTGTTCTTTTATGTGCACATTATTCAACATTACTCATTTTATTTTTTCCTTTTTGTTACATTTGAGCAAAGATCAGTGCTGTTTTTTACATATGTCAATGCCCTCCTGAGATTTAAATCTCAACTTTAAGGAGCATAAGTCAAATCAGATGATGTTTATTATCACCTGAGTGCATTTATTATATTTAAAATTAATTCTAGAATAATTATGCATAAATTTTTTACATTATTCCATCATGTAAATATCTTATTTTCCATCACCAATGTTGAAATCACCATTTTATCATCTGTTACCTGTAGATTGATCTCTTTGTTATTTGGACAGTCACAGTTAAAAATATAAAGTAATAACTGAATATGTGTTCTTGGTTTTCTGAATGACTGAATCATGAAGCAACTCGGAAACCCTAGGGAGATAAAATTGAACTAATGAATTTTTCATTAGAGGTCCTATTATAAACTTTTTATCTCTTGAGTAAATACCTAAGTTAAAATCTAGCATTCACCAAGCAGCCTACTATTCGTTATGTTAATGAGCAGGCTAATTGCAAATTTCCCTAGGTAATCTCCGTGTCAATTATTCATGAACTTCTGACAACAGACATGACATTTCAGAATGACAGCTCTCAATCCTTTTTTAAAACAAATTTTAATATGTGCAGAGTGATTTAAAAGTTGCTAAAAGTAAGTTGAAAAGAGAAAAGAAAAAAAAAAAACTTTTGAAACTTGAATACCTGATATGTTAGTTCTGAATTTATTTAAGGTTAACATATTTTAGAATTTGAAAAACTTTAAGGGGGAGAAAATCCAGAAAACATTATCTTTTTCTATTTTTCAGAAATTATTATTTCAAACTTCTCTTTAATTACATTGTTGAATTGGTGTTCTTAAATAGGAAATTCAAATTCCAGAAGGATTCTAACTGAAATACATAATTACAGGTATTTTTTTTTTCTGAATCATCAATAAGATTAAATTGCAATATAAATTAATATATGAACACTAATGAAACAGTTCTATAACATTTAGTGATTTATTTATGCAGCTTTTTTTTTTTTTCCTATAGTCAGTGAGTTTTGAATGTTCATATTGGTTGCATCTGTTGGCTGTCATGTTGGTGTATGCAATCCATGGTCTGTCATTTGAAAGACAAGCTTGTCTTCAACAGTAGTTGTTTTCCGTGGGAGTTCAAGTTCTTGCATTCTTTGGGGCATTTTAATGTTTGCCACTGCCCCTGAGGTTTCTTTGTTTCCCATCACATCTAAAAATAATTTTATAGTTTAGAGTCTTCCTGGCATTGAATTTAAAACTTGTACTCTACATTTTTGTACTCTGATGGTTCAAGGTCTTTTTTCTTTCATAGAACATTCTTTTGATCGTGGTCAGAGTTTTTCTGGCCTGCATTTCAAACAGTTAGCCCATTGCAAGAATATGAGTTTTTTGTCTTGAACTTTTACCCTACTCTGTGTGTGTGTGTGTGTGTGTGTGTGTGTGAAGGAGTTCCTCCAAATTTTTCTGTCCTATTGTTTAGAAATCTAAATAATGTTAAAAAGTTATTTAATATTCTCTATAAGGACAACTAGAGCAGCATCTCTTTATAATGAAAAAGTAGTGGTAAGGCATTCAGATTACCCTGCTTGTTATCACATTAAAAATGAGAAATTTACTCCAAGTCAAAAATATCCATTGTAGAAAACCCAGTCCTCTACAGTGAGATCATTCGATTCCTCAGTGAACAGTTCTTGGGGAAAAGAATAAACATTGACAAATATTTCTTTTTTCGGAAATGAATATTTCAAACTAGGTATTTCAATCTGGATGTCTTTATAGGCTCAGCCAGAAAGACAGACTTCTACATGTTCTGTAACCTTGCTTGAAATTGTTCTTGAATATATAAATGCATATACATACCTATACCTATACATATTTAGTTCTGATCTAGACAGGGAATCCTTCAGAGACCCATTGAGTGGATAAGAGAAAAAAAATCAGATAAATATGAGATGATCAAATAATATCTATTTTAATTGATGTAAGTCCAGGTAATGACTACACACATGCACACACCACACACACGGACACACACACACACACGTGTATTTTAAGTTCATATTTTGGAAAAAATAAGAAATATGTCATAGTGGAGTGTGGATGGACAGTGATTAGAGAGACATGCCTCATGAATAGACTGTATAAAACTGTCTTAAACAGGACCCACACCTAAAATCTAGGCCTGTGCCTAATCCTCAATAATAGATTAATGAACTAATAAAATCCAACATTTAAATACCTAATTTAAATAACATAATCCACCATTTTATCATAACACTTTTTTTTTAACTACAACCATACCAAACTACTTGTAAGTTCTCATTAAATCCTTTTCCCATTTAGAAAAAAAAAAAAAAAAAAAAAAGTTCAGCTCTCTGCCAGCGTTAATTTAACATCACACATAGGAATGCTAAATTTTCTAGGACTTGACATTTTCAGCCTTCAAGAATTACTCTATTTTATAAATGGAAATACCACTACTAAAAACAATGCTATAAATAGAATGATGTCATTTGTTTCCAAAGATTGTTCGTGTACTAGAGCGATGCAAAAATAACAGTAAAAGCAAGATATTCCGTGGCAAAGTCTGGGGGTAAAGTAAGGATGCGATCCATGAGTTTATCTCAGGGTGAACTCTGCAGCCACAGGCACCACCGGCAAGCATTCTCTGGGCAAAGGGAACAGGTTAATATCATGATGTTTCACATTTCTGAGAATCCCATGCAGAAAGACCATTTGGCTCTCTTATATCTGTTTAAAAAAGAGACAACAGGCCCAAAATGGAGTCGCTAGTGCTAAACCCATCACCAAACCTAGAGTTAATACCTAACCTCACTGCGGTTCCAGCCTCTTCCCTGGAACTCAGCCTTTAGCAAGTCATCTGGGGTTTCCTGGCCCACACTACTGAGGTGTGCTGCCCCACGGGCCCCATCTGTCTCCCATCGGAACAGGCGAACTTGCCTGAAACCATCCACTCTGCTAGAAACTTTCTTTCCCTGCTCCTTCTCCCTATCAAAGCCTCCCATTTCTTACAGCTTTTAGGAGACTCTATCTGCTAGATGAGTTGCTGCCCAATTCATGAATTGTTGGATAAAGCTAATTAGACTCTTAAACTTACCTAATTGAGTTTTTAACAGATCTAATTTAATTCATCCTACAACTTCTAGAATGTCACCCAAAATACACTTGGTCCCCAAAATGTACATAGGTTTCCATGACCTATCTAGAGTTTTTTTTTTTTTGGTCAGTGTCCCAAAGTGGCCTGTTTTTGTTTGTTTGTTTGTTTCTTTATCGATTCTTATTGTTAGATAGAAAAGTCTGTGCCTTGATTGATTTTGCAGCCCCAGCTCCCGCCTGGTGCTTCATACATACACAGTAGTATTCAACACGTTTGTGTCGTTCTTCTTTATCATTCATTTTTACTCTGTTCATTGCAGATTCTTGCAGGCTTTGTCACTTTCCTTGTAATCTTAACTACCTTGTGCCTACCTTTGCCAACCATGTGATGAATCCAGGTTAATGCCGCAACATGAATCTGCCAGTATTCTGGTCTCTCTGTCTCCTGTCTCAATGTTACACTTTCACTTGGCCCAGGTCCATGTTAATGATCCTCATGGCTTTGGGGAATTTAACCGTTGACCGTGGAACCACAGCTTTAATCACCTCATTCCTCACATCAGTGGTCTTCAGGGGTACAAGGTCTTTCACTTTTCAGTCTGTTTACTCACCTGGATTATAAAGCACCTGGCTACTCAGACCAGAAATCAAAGCGGCCACTGTGCTTGCTTAGTACAGTTCTGCAATAGAAAGATACCGAAATAAGAAGGCTTCAAGTGAAAAGTTAAAGACAGTTTCTCATCCAATTCTTCCCACCTTCTTTCTTTTCAGAAATGAGAGCCCCCAAATTCACATACATAAGTAGATTCCCTTTCCTGTATTCCATTTTAAATAAAAACATTAGATAAGTGTGCGAGGTTTGTTTTTGTATGTGCATTTGTTGTTGTTGTTGTTTAATGACGAAAGGAACTGTGCCCTGAAGAAGAGTAATGCACTCATTCTGATCGCCACACCTCTCATCTCAGAAACCTGGTTCTCACTTTTCCATTCTTTTCTGGTAACAGTAAGTTATTGATAAACAGCACTAGTGTTCAAAGTCTTGTATCTCTTTCTTTTAACAATGGATCTCTGTTAAAGTGATATTAGCTTTAGAAAATAAAGTCATATGAATTAGTGTATTTTCGTGGGTGAGCGCATAATTCAAATGCTGACTCTAATGTTCAAACGTGTATCCTTGGGGAATATTCCTGAACTTGATCTTTGTTTCCTCATCTGACAAATTGAGATGCTTATAATAGCAGTCTTTGCACAGGATAATCCTATGGAATCATGAAGCCATTCCAAGGGAAACTCAGCCAGGGATTCTTTCAAAAAAAGCAAGTTCCAGGTGCTGATTGATACCTGGAAGTACACTTTCCAAAAATCGACCTGACTGATCCCTTTCATGATGTCCTTTCTCCTACTTTAGAGACAAATTCATACTCCTCACCAATATGGAACCTTACCATGTTACATTGCCCCTATGTGCAAAAAACTTCAGGTATTAAAAGATACAAGAAGAAATAAGATTCTCTCTCAGTTAAGGCACTATATCTGCCCCCAATTATTTTCATTAAGAATAAAATTTTGCTTCTTGTGTTAAATAATCATTTATACAAATTGGTGATATAAGTATACATTTTTGAAAAATTATATACTAATGGTTATTCTAAAATTAAATTTGGTAGGAAAATTTTTATTATACTGCAAATGAGATATGGGTTGTAATTTAGGTATGTGTTTGTGTTTCAGAGAGGTATAATATGTTGGTTGATAAGAGTTTTGATCATAAATGTAGTAAAAAATAAAATTCTGTGGGGAAAGGCGTAAATATGATTTCAGAGGAAAATGAAAGTGCGCAACTATCAATTGTTAATGAAGATATATTTGTTTATTTTTACGGAACCGGTGATTGGCATCAAATTGCTGTGGTGTTTATATTTCATGGGATATATTTTAAAACATGATGTTGGCATCGAAATGTGCTTGTCGTGTTGTTGTTATGGTTGCATGCTGGAATGAAATAACGTGAATAACACAGACCTTAGTACCTATCAGTGGCCATGTAGATTTACTATTTTATGAAAATGTAAACTAAATCATATATAACTTTAGAAGAAAATAGCATGACATTAAAACGAACGCATTTAAGGACCATCTGATAATATCACAAAAGACATAGTAGTTTCTTCCCTTACCTGGACATGGTCTACAAATTAAATGAATTACATATATTTGAGAATTACATTTATCCTCGAAGTGTGATATTAATCATTTTTATTCAATAACTTTGGATCGTAAAAGTTATCAACATAATACTATCGCAAATAAGTGTGTTTGGTCTCTCCAACTCCATTTACGTTACGCTTCTTAAATATAGCATCCTTTCCTGGAACAACTTGTCCTCCCCAACTTCATCAGTCTAGCTGAAGCTGCCCATGACAGCACCCTGTCCATAAGTGTGGGCCTATGTCCCCTGTTTCAATAATATGTCTCCATAATATTTTTAGGCCAAGGATGTAAAGATAATTCAAGCCATATTAATAACGGAAGTCTCCCTAGGATATTTTAGGGCCAGTGAGAAAATGCTCTTTCCTTTTTGGTGTGCAGTTGGTGAAATAGCCAGTTTCAGAGGCATCGCTAACGTGGAGCAGAGGGAGTCACAGAGCAAAGTTGGGTGCTGTCAAGAGATTCAAATGCAAACCAAGGCACTGAGTGACAGGAACAGGCAGAAACCAGAGTGACCTTGGTAAGTTAGGGAATTTCATATAAATGACATAATTATGAACAGAGTAAGAAGGTGGTTAGGGACTTGTTTCTCTCACTTTAAGCTCTTATTTGTTGTGGGTGATGCGTGCTGTGCTGGGGGTCACCAAAGGCTCTGTTTTACTACTGGTCAGAACTGACCTGACCTTCTGTCCCCAAAAAGGAAATGTAGCACAGACAATAGTGAAATCAATATTAGATATTCTGAATATTTTACAATGTACTCACCTTTGAAATGTGAGCATAGCATACAAAGAATAATGTTAAATAGGATGATTAATAGTTTAACAATCTGCTCTTTGGTATTAAAAAATTATTACTTTATTTAAATTCTAAGGATAGTGTTTACTTATTAGCTAGAAACTGTCAACAGACTATAGGTAAACACAATTATTTAGTAAATGATCAGGATAACTTTTTCCACATTTTAATTAATAACATAAAATACAAATATTATATAAATGAACAACAAAATATATGTTTGATATAGAAATTATCACAGCAATAGCCATAGGTAGTAGTTCATGTCATTTTGAAAGTCCTACTTCAAAATGATATTCTCAGTCTCAACTTGAAATTCTACAATATATGGAGATTTTCATCCATGTGGAAATAAAGAATAAACTAGTTTGGTCAGAATATTCTAATTCAGAATAAAATATTGCAGTAAATCTATTCTATTCCATAGAGAAAGAAGGTAGTTAAAATATTTAGCCTCTATGAGTTCAGAATCTATTAAAGAAACTAAACCCATGGCTAAGGATACTTAAATGTATGGGGAATATGTAAGTGGAGTAGTGAATAAAAAGTATTATTGTTTACTTATCCATCAATGCCACTTAACAAGAAAGAGCCCGTGAGGTTTGAATTGTGCTACATCCATATCTGTCAACTTCAGAGACTACATAATCAGATTAGCAGCTAAGTCAGGAGTTTTAAAGAGATGAGAAATGTAACAACGTGACTAGATTGTTTTATAATATCATCCATTTTTGCTGCAAACTCATACAGTAGATCTGGTGAATTCACTTATTCGAGGTAGTAACTGAAATGTTGCCTTTTAAACAATCACGGTGTGATGACTTATGTCTATTATTTTGATCTTCTTTTGCACTGTAATGGAACCATAAAGCTTTTCTAATTTTCTTAGATATTTCTGTATGAGTTTGTGAAACTTCCTCCAAATAATCAAAAGCGCTGAGAGAGATGCCCATGTGCCTGAAGCTAAGAGAAATGTCATTTAGAAGTTTCCTTGTATGTGGATCCACATACTATGAATTAATGAAAGCACTAATATTAAGTTTGAATATGCTCGGTTATATTTATAAAATGGGACTTGTAAAATGGCACTTTCTAAGAAAGGTGTTTATTTTTGGAGGGGGAGTGAAATTGTAGGTGCATAAATATTAACTTTCATAAATAACTAAGAATATTGTAAACACCATTACCAACATAGCATGTAACTAATGTTATTGTTCTTAGTTCCTTTTTTAAAGAAGTATTATATTTCGTATTGAGTTATATTCATTTAAAAATTTAAAAAAGAAGAGTCCTGGCTTAAAATTAATTTTTAATAATATTTTTTCAAATTTCTTAGAAACAGGTGAATTTATTACCCCACTTTATATTTAATAAAATTTTTATTATGAATAGGCATTCATATAATTATTTATTTACATATAAAGTAGCAAGACTACTCAAAAAGTGAATAACACAAATGATTTTAATTGTCACTCACAGAGGTAACCTATGCACTTCTGACTAAACTAATCAGCTAAAATAGAAGTTGTCCTAATTATACTATATTTACAAACCTCTGTTTAATCTGTCATCCAGATGGGAATTACCTATATTGTCAAGAGAACATAGTAACAAACATGTCTTTTTTGCAATCAAATGTGGCAAATATTTCACAGTTTGATGCCAAGCAATGGCCTTAACATGTTGGTATTCACATGTTCTTCAAATGTCTGTGATTATTTGGATATTGATTGAGTAAAATTGGCTCATAAAAAGAACTGTAGACTGTTTAGCAAAACTGAAGGAAGTCATGTAAAGGGAAAAAATGATTTGTGCAAATTGCCATTTGAAATTAAAATTATTGTCAGTCCATAAAACATGATCAAGTAGAAAATAAATCTTTGTCTAATTGGAAAGCTTAAATCTAAAGTATGACCCTTGACTAGAAGGCTTGTGAATATCTAGAATGGTAGATTGTTTTGGTTATTTCTAAGGAAAAATTAAACAAACTGAATTATAAATACAGGTTAGAAATCCATCCGCTTCTAATACATAGGACATCTTATTTAGAGGACAAATGATTTAGCAGCCAACTTCCAAAGTGCCTTCTAGAGTGAAGTGTTTTATGATTCAGTAGAATATATAAAAGCACATTAATATACAGGACACTTTTTTTCGTTTACCACCATTACAAATCCAGATAAATAAAATTCTTTTTCTGCATAGAATCAATTTTAACAAAGAACAGACAAGTTATCATATAGATGAAAACTGCTAAAACTGCCCATCAAGTAAGAAACTTTGCAGCCACACTCCCTATGCTGTTAGGAATAAACAGGAACATGAAATAAAATGTGTGAAGTATCTTGATTAATCAGAGGCAATGCATAAAAATGCTTCACTTTATTTACCCTTCTAAAAGAGTCTCTCCAATAATCTGTGAAAGCCATGGGAGATATTAAAGAACATTTTTACAATCTCCACAAGTTTTATCCTAAAATTTAAGAACAAATAATAAGGCAATATTTCTTAAAGTCTGATTTGACATATATAATTAGATTTAACCTGAAGTAAATGCTTAAACTATACATTTTTACTGGGAACATCATGAAATTTTATAACTTGAGTTGCATTTTTAAATACTGGCTACCTATAACTAAACATCTGCCATTTTTTTTTTATCTTATCTCTTACAATACAGTTGAAGTCCTCTTCATATTTTGTGTTGTTTGGTAACATTTCATATCAAGTTGCTTAAAAAATACAATATCCTGAATATAATATCTGGAACAATAACAAGAGCAATGTTCTTGTAAGATAGAGGAAACCATCTTAATAAAAGAAACAATAGATCAGAAATTCAACATTGTTAAAGAAACATTTATCGTTTAGAACTTGATCTGACTAATAATCCCGACCGTATGGAAGAATTGATTATTTTGAGAGTTTAAGAATTAATTCAATACAATGCAACATGTTAAAATTCTAATAAGAGACTCTTTGGGGTGAAGAGTCTTGGAATTACAGTTGCAAAGTTTGAATTTGCAGTCTTAGTATGTTTGAAGAAAAAAAAAAAATATATATATATATACATCTCAGAGTTTGCTGGGACAGATATAACAAAGCAGCACAGGACAGGTGGCTTAACCAACAGAAATTTATTTTCACACCATTCTGGAAACTAGAGTCCAAAATCAAGGCATCAAATGTTTTGGTTTGGTTTTGACTTGTAGATGGCGTGTCTTCTGTCTGCCCTAACCCTGCCTTCCTCCTGTCGAGGGGTCTCTCTGGGTGTTCACATCCCCGCTTCTAGTAGATACCAGTCAGATTTCATTAGGGCCCATCCTAATGACCTTCTTAACTTAATTACCTCTTTAAAGGCCCTATCGCCAAATAAAATCACTTTCTGAGGTGTTGGGGGTTAGGTCCACAACATGTAAATTTGGGGCACTCAGTTCATCCCATAGCAATATCCTTTGTTGTTTGCATTAAGGAAATGCAAATTATCGCAATTATTATCTTAAATATACCTTCCATCCTGTGATAATATAAGAAAAATAGAACAGTTGCAAGAATCTTGAAAGAGTATTTAAATGACCATAAATGTTGTTTTAGAAGGTCTGCTCTTGTGCTTAAATATATTATTTAAATAGAAGACAGAGTAAAAGAACACCAGAAATAAGCAGGCGTGACAGCAGGAAAAACTCCCCACTCCTTCCAACAGGTGAGTCAGTGGTTCTTCTCTACAACAAAATTCAGAGGTATATTGAATCTCCTTATACCACATATAAATAATTAATACATGGCTATTATCTTATGATTGAAAAAATACATAGTCCGAGTTATGAAATTTGGGGAAATAGTACAGATTGTGGCACAGAAAACCCATCTGAACCACGGTATCTTTCACAGTTTATTCCACAGTATTTGACCTCTGTTTTGAAAGGTGGAGAGAACTTGATCATCCAAAAGCTCTTAGCAGGGGTAACATGAAACTGGGCAGATGAGAGTGAATTCAGATACTGTGAAGACATTTCAAAGAGAATAGTTGAAGCGAGGAAGGCCACAGTCAGATTAGTGTAGTCTACACCTGCATATGCTTTGTGACATATGCTGCCATCTGTTTAGATTCTTTACAAGGCAATTCCTCTGTTTTTAAAAGAAATATAAGTGACTATGTGGAAATCTAAGATGCAAAGTTGACAGGTATTTTGCAAAGCTAGTTGATTTTTCTACGTGAAAAAATATGAGTGTTACAGAACTTCTTCCCACCTTTGTAGCTGGTCGAGTAACATCCTTGGCCAAAATGATTGGAGAAACTCAGCACTGTGTCACATATTTCTCATTGCCCTGCATTCGTTTTTCTTATTTATTTACCGTTAATCTACATGTGTCTTTATATTTAAATTCAGTTTCCTGTAGACAACATGTAGGTGGGTAGTGTTTTTTTGTGTTGATTTAAGATAGATAAAACTAAATTTCTAGAAACAAAGGGATCACCTGTAGTGAAGGAAGTAGACACATAAAATGATGCTAGACAGTCTCAAAAAGGCAGTGGAAAAAAAATAACTACTGAAGCACTAAGTGCAATACTCGACAGTTTCTTGTGTGGTGCTTGTTGACAGTGAATGTAGGAACATCAAGAAATCTGTGATGGGGGATCCAAGGATTTAACTTCTAAAATGAATTTTTAAATAAAAGCAAGGGTTTGCCAAACAGTTGAAGACTGTACGTATATGTAGGTGCATATATATATATATATATATATATATATATATATATATATAGAGAGAGAGAGAGAGAGAGAGAGAGAGAGAGAGATACATATTTACACACATATATGTGTATATATATATATATATATATATATATATAAGTGATCATGATATATATGAATATATGCAGGCATATATATACATATATTTACATATTTACATATGATTCTTCTTAGAAAAATGCAAAGTTGGTTTTGGATGAGGAAATAAACTGGGACATAATTACCGATTATCTGAATAATCATTGGGAAGTGGTCTATAATAGCATGCTAGGATTTAGTCAGACTTAACTGCAGTAAGGATAATTAATCGTTAATTAATAATATCACAGAGCCAGTGACTCAGGGCTCATTATAAATGCGTGCACAGATATACTTGATCACAGGCTTTGGGGTAAAGTTGAGGCATAGGGTGGAGTTGAGCCTGCAGGTGATACTGAGTCCATTACTCAAGATTGCATTGATGCAGAGGGACAGATCCAAGCAGTGTCACATTTAAAATATGTGAGTAAACAATGCATTTTCACTAAGTAAGTATTAGGTATTTTATTTTATTCAGTGAATTGGGAAAGTGCTGTTACAAAGAGTAAAATTTACACATTAATATTAATTTATAAAGATTGTACCTAAAAAGGATTTTCTTTCTAATAACAGGCCTTATACATGGAAAGTAAAATTAGAGTTACAGTTCATAACATTTTGTTTCCTGAGTACAATTTCTAGAGAACTAAAAGAAAGGCTATTAGAAATAGGTAAAGATGAATAATTATCTTGAGTTTATTGTATGCCAGATGCTAAAGTAGGCACTTTATATATCATTGTAATTCATTTTCAGAATAACCAGAGATCATATACAGTTATCAACAATGTTGCAGATATGGAAATTGAATTAGAGAAAGTTATTAACTCATCATTATCACAGTTATTTTGGCAGCAATGGAGATCTTGAGATTTCAACCTACAGAAATAAAGGCAAAGGAAAAGTCAATATGTGATATCACTACAATGAAAGCTAGTTTACCAGAGTACATTAAAGATGACCACAATTTCTTTGCAGATTTATGCATGACAATGTAGGATCAATTTTCCTGCTTCTTGAATCTGGCTTGTTATTGTAACTCACTTTGGCTAATAATGAGGTACACCTGACATGGCATGAGTTTTAGAGCCTGAGTCTCCAAAAGATTTACTTCACCTTTTATCCATTTACCATACTTCCCTGAGTCTACCTTGCCATGAAGCAAGGATAAAAGATGAGAGCAATAGAGAGAGGCAGAGACATAGAGACACAGCTGGTCCAGTGAATACCTGCTCCCAGCCTAACCACCAGTTGCACATGGGCACGTGAAGACGTCCAGGTGATATCTGGAAAGAACTACTCAACCAACCCTCAGAATCGTGAGATAATAAATCACTATAGAGCCAAAGTTTGGGGTGATTCATTATCAGCTATTGATAACCAAACCATCTCTTTTAAAAGGATTAGGGTTTTTAATAAAATAGCAAAAAAATCTAGGCATGATTTCAATAGAGACAATCTGAGTTATGTTTAATAAGTGAACTTTCGGTTCTATGGTTTTTTTGTTTTGTTTTGTTTTACACATCATAGAAGTAACTACTTCAGGTTGATTAATGAAGAAGATGAGATATTTTATCCCATTGTCATTTCCATGGTAACCCAATGTATGAGGTTATTAAACATTAAATATCAGCAATTTATGATTTTGCGTATAGCAGACTGTGGGAGTTTGGAAATGATAGAGAAGAAAGTATATTGATATATGTATACATACACTTATATACCTGTATATATGCCATTTAAAAAGATAAAATAGTTTTTACAATAAACTATTATTATTTGGGAAATTGTAGAGAAATGTTCTTTATGTAAAATTTAAGTATTTATAGTATTTAAGCTTCTAAACTGTTAAAATTATACACTATAAATTCTAATACATTTTTAAGAATCTCCATTTTATTTTAGATTATGCTAACATTCTAGATGAATTTAGTTTGAATTATATCAAACTAATTCACTCATGATGTATAAGAAATAAAAAAAAATTAAAGAAATAACTTATTTATAAAAAAGAAATAGACACAGAAAATATTGAGAAATCAGAAATAATTATCATATCATTATAGAAAGCACTGTTTTATTTACTCAACCAATTTGACATTAGAAAAATTTTAAATAATTAAAATCTTGAAAATGGATTAAAATGCATTTTATAGCCAAAAGTAATTAAAGTATTTAGAAAAATAACATATTATTTACTAACAGCTTATAATGTCCTCTGTGTCTCTTTGGATATTAAATATGATTAGCACTTGTTTTTTTTTTTTAAATTCCTTACCAGATCTATTAAAATAAAGGTATTTTCAGAGCAGTGTTAAAATTTATGTTTCTTCAATCAATTGACTAAAATATAGAACAATCTTTTAATTACTTGGATTATTAAAATGATGTATTTTATTGTGTTTGGAAATTAGTACACAGAACTTCTTAGTAATGACAAACATTTAAATATATTTGGTTAATTAAATCATACTAATGAGCTAACATCTAAGGTGCTTGCTGTAATCTTACTAAGCACTAGGTCTGTTTAAACTAATCTCCCTTAAGAGGTTATCTGTTTCCCTCTAGAAAAAAATAAAAACAAAGGAAATCTTATTATAACATGATAATTATTTATTTTATGTTTATAGTTCTGCGTGTGTCTATATATATAATCTTATGAATATGTACAAATAATTCTGCATATATAATGCATTAATATAAGGTATAAATAATATATAATCATTGATTAGTTAATATAAATATGATATATAAATATATCATTGTATAAATACATTATATGTATATATTACATCATATATGATAAATATATACATATTCATATTCCTGTATAATTGTTATGTACAGTTAGTCTCATACAACTTACTCCAATAATCCTGTATCAACATGTACTTTTGATATGTCCATTTTTGATATTCCAAGTAGAAAAAAAGTAGTTAAATAAACATTTACAAATTAGAGACAGAGCAGTGGGTCTGAATTCTGCAGATGATGAAAGTGGGTAAAATGTTAAATCAATTAATATTTGTAAAGCACTTAGAATAAAGCCCGGTGCATATAAAATGCTATGTACACATTTTTAAATAATAAATTAATTTCATAACAATGAGTAGAATTAACAGTATACAAGGATTAGGAAAGCTATTCTCATAGTTATGTATAAGGAAAAGATAAAGAAAGAAAATATAAGCATAGAGACTATCGTGTAATTCATTCATGAAGTAAAGTAGAATATATTCAATCAGATATTAACCCTCATTATGTAAAGCTACCTAAAAGCTCAACTAGAATTGCTTAGATAATTCACTAATCTAGTGAATTCTCTTTAAATTAATTGAAACAATTTTAGTTAAGTACTGAAGTAAAGAATAAATTTTGAATCATGAAAAAATTGGACAATAAAGTTAAAATATTAAATTATGGAATAAGCCAATAAAATTAAAATAGTTAATTTGATATAATCTTTTGATGATTGGTGTCAATAACTGTAAAACCAGAAGACATGGACAACCTGCCTATTAAAGGCGAACCAAATTACAGTGCACGAACTGGAAAAATTAGTGCAAACTATTATAATTATATTGAAAACTTTATTTTAAGATTTTAAAATTACATAACAGAAAGCATAGATGGAGATGGCGGTAACATGCAAAAATTTGCACTTGAAACAGATTAAGTTCAATAATCATATTGGACTTGTAACGTATATAAGCGCACTCTCTAACCGATAGAGGCAGCCTGCTTGCCTCTTAGTGATAAATGCTCTTGATTTTGTGTTTCATTACATCTCATTTTAAATATTGGCTGGACGTAGTAATTTGAAAATTTAAAAAAAAAAAGCTCTTTAAGAACAAAGTTGGTGCAAGCAACAATTGGTAATCTTCCCTATTTATTTTATTTCATTTTATTGAAAGTTACACTTATAATCAAGAAAGGAGTAAACCAATGATACCTGGGCAGACATACCAGTGTAACCTCAAAAATAGTAGGAACCACTAATCAAATGAGAATCGTGTACAAATGTTAGTGTTTCAAATAAAACATTATTTTTAAAACACTTTTAGTTGGTAAAGTTGAGCAAAATCTATTAGCAGTGTTGTCAAAATTGAATTTAACCAAAGCATAAATCTGAGGCAAATGGTATTATGAATGACTTTTAGTATAAATACCATTTGAAATATGCTTCTAGCTGCATATAATGGATGCAATAAAATGGAGGACAGAAAACCATTCAACATTTCTTTAAGATACAAAACTTATTATGGAAATAGAATGTCACAAAGCAAGGCACTTAAGTCAGTATAAATTATGACTACTAAATATTAACCTAAATTACAGTTCTTATATGCTGTTAGAGGCTATGTTCTGCCTTCCTGAAATGTATTACTTCTACTGCTCTTTTACATAGAACGCATTTGAATAAACACGTGCATAATTGAGCAGCTCATTATATGAAAATGGCTATCAATCAAGCAAACAAATGGCTATTTTCAAAATAAACAATGCTTTAATGATTTTGACTATCTTTTTTTCACTAGTTTCTATGTAGATAATTCCATAATTGCTGTTCTCATATGTTCGAAATGCAATCCCTATATGCCATGAACGTTAAAATAAAACCTCTTTTTTCTTGTTACTGAAGTATAGTCAATGAATACTAAAGTACTTTACAAATCATCTATCTGGTTCAGAATAGATATATTTTTTTAAAAATGATCCATTTATGGAAAATACTTGATATTATTAATATTTATTGTCTAAGAATTTACTTCTTTAGAGAGCTACGGATTACTTAAAAACTAAAAAATGTCCATCTTATTCAACACATAAAAAAAAAAAATTTAAAAAACATATTTTTATAATTCTTGTGCCTAGATAAATAAATATTGTTGAGGGAAATTATAGGTATCTCCTTGAGTAGGAGAAAAAGCCCACAAGCTGGTACTGTGGGTGGAGTACCTCACATCCTCACCTTGAAGCTCTGGCTTCATAGAACATTGGAACAGCCCGTAGAAGCCTCAATTACAAAGCCAGCACCGCCTGTGAAGGTATCATGTGAAGTTTGCGTGCTATTTTATGAGATATAGCATATGCTCCTATGGATAATATTATGTAAATGACATAAATATATATAAGTTATATAAATTTGATGATTGATCCTAGTCATTGACTGGAAATTGGGTGCTGCTTCATAATGGAGGCAAGAATTAGTCAATATGAAGCCAGGAGGGTACTCTGATGGCTTCTTGGCACTCCCATTGCCAGTTATTAGAAAACTACAACTCGAAACAGTCAGAACACTAATGTGTAGATACTTCAGGAATAAAATTTAGTTTATCTCATAAGATAAAAAACTTTAAGTGGATTAAGGGCTGGCTAAGTACAAAGGGAAACTAGAAGTATATTGGAACCCAGAAATAAAATAATACCAACTCCTGATAAGTTCACAAGTACAGAAATCAGAACATCTGCATTTAAACATGTCATCTTCCTAGCTTTGATATGATATACCATATTTGTTGAAATATTAACTATATATATTAAGGTATATGTATGTGCGTATATATGTGTATTTACTTTCTTTTTATATATTTGCTAAATATATACACTTGCATATGTATATTCTTATATATACTTATATATATATAATTCATTATTATATAAAAAGTACATAATACTTTATTGTATTATACATTATCATTGCTAATATCTACACATGCATTAATGATAACTTATGTATAGATTTGTTTGTGAGTGTTTATACTTCCCACAGCTGGTATAAAAGATCATAAAAGCTGATCAGTGGAAGGCAGAAAGCATTCATTTGTTCTGAATTATAGATAAGATGGTGACATTTACATATCATGATGTATGTAATTATGAAGAACTGTATATAATATATGAAGTTACGTAAAATCACAGATCATATAAGGGTGCTATGCTTCTGTTTTTAAAATAATTATTTTAAAAATAAATATAAATATGTTATGTCATTTTTAATATTGTTTCATTCAATAGTAATGATCAAACAGGAAATAAACAGATTATAGCATCCTGTTTGGTACTTGCATCCAACGTATTGTAAAGCTTTTCAGATATTGGATGTGGGCATTTTAAAACTATTGAAATGAGAGGAAAGCATATTCTTAAATCTGTTAATGAGAATGTCAGGCAGATAACTTATAAATACATGAATCCTCTCACACTAAAATAAATCCCCTGGAAAAACAGAACATTTTAAAACAGGATGATTCTATTTATTATTTGTGAAATTGATATCAATCTTGCTTCCCCCACCTTTTGTATTTCTAGGCAAAAAATGTTTATTTTCCTGCTTTATTTTAACTTATGGATATACTCTTTCTTAAAAAAAATTTGGACTTGGTTTTCTCCTTAAATATCAGTATCAATAATATCTTAAACATATTTCATGATTTCATGTAGATTACATATTAATACTGAATTATTAATATAAAATTATAGATAATTTTGGAGTGAATAAAACCATTAACTGGAAAATAACTCTTAGCTTGGAAATAATAGTTTGGATAGTATTGATTAGATTCCTTAGTTTTTAAATGCATTTGAGTTTCCTTTAACAGCGCTTTGTTAAATTCATTTCTTAACCTAGTCCTAGATATGTTTCTTGAAAAATTCGCTTGATGATTATTTACCTTATGATAGTACACTGTTTCTTTGCCAAAGTGATTGAACAAGTAACCTCTTTCAAAACCTCTAACACATCTCACATTTGAAAGTTGATTTATTTTTACATATATTTATTTAATATGTTCATGTAATTACCATGTGCCAGGTATTATACTGAAGTGTGGTACCCTAGAATGGGAAACATCTTTCTTCTATGAGAGATGTTTAAAACAATGAAGACATTATCAAAGGAAAAGATGTAGAATAAGAAAAGGAGCTAGTCCACAGCAGAATTCCTTGGGAAACTAATCGATAAATAAGTCTATAAAATTATTGACATTTTAGTCAGTGAGTGAACAAGTCATTCTTCTTTCTACCACCATGAGCTGAGGAAAAGAATCCCTGAAATATCTGAACTAATATTCCAAAGGAAAAGTGTTCCTTGAAGCAAAACTTCCTTTAGTAATGAAAGGGTCTGCTGAGTTCCAATCAGTGTTAATGGAAAGAACTGATCTTAGAATTACTGAAAAATTTTCTGAACCTCAAAGTTAAAATGTAGACATAGCACATACATACCTGTATCAGGAAGAGAAATAAAATAAGAACTTTGCCTATGATAAAAATAGAATCAGAATATATTTTTTTAATATATAACACTGATTGCTAATAGACATGAACAAAGGTTCAGATATCCAAGGGAAAAGAATTCTAGCCCAACCCATTTCTAAGGTTAATAAATAATTCTATAATATTAAGTAAACTTTCCTTAAGATAGTATTGTAAAAAATATTTCAATATGTCTTAAAAATGTATCAAGATTTTCAGTTCTAGTTATGACACAATTTCCTGTTGGACTAGGTCTCTCTTTAAAGATGTATTAAAACTGACACAGCTTGCATCTATACCAGCTTCTAGTCTAAGGAATTCAACCGCCTTGCCATTTTTCTTCTCTGGACTTTTTTTGTTTGAGTATGTCTTTCGTTCGTAACTTCAGGGCATTTTTAACTTGTTTGAATCCATGTTCCAACACGTCATCCAGTTTTTTGTTATTGGGAAATGTATAGAGCACAGTTAATTACATTAGCCAAGTTATGAGTATCTGAACCCTCACAGCGCAACTGTGAACCTTCACACAACACATATAACTAAGATAAATAAAAATGTTTTGCAATAACTTGGTGTTTTTGTTTTTATCAAATTAAAGCAAAACTAGGAACCATGTACAAAAACTCAAGTTAACTCAGAAGGATAGATCTTCACGGCCATGTATGTTACAGAAACATCTCCTAGAAGAAATATCAAGAAGAGAGGTGTTGCTTATTTTCCAGGATATAGTTTTCCTTTTAATAGCCTTTGAGATGTAGCATTATCAATAATTCATTGAGATTTCTAATAACTTTAATTGTCCCATCATTCCTATCACTGCCTGTTTTAAATAAACTGCTTTGAACAGATCAACTTAAATTTTACATGTCAGATAAAAGCATCTAGAATTTAACTTAAATTTTACATATCAGATAAAAGTCCCTAGAATTTTACATATCAGAAGAAAAAAAAAAAACCTAGACTTCTAACTGAGAGTATTGTTTTGAATGATTTTGCTCATCATTTGTTCTACAGCAATAGGCACAATATCTGCAGAACACACAATTATCAAATATTGTTATTAGAATACATTGCAGAATGAGGAAAATGCAGAATGCATTAGTGGTATTTCAAAGCAATTAACTGAGAACACAAAACAACCAAAGCGAGTCTATTATGTAATCACCTAGCCATTCAGAGCTGATTTGTATTGCGAGCTGACATCAGATCCCTGATAAAAAAGAAAGAGAAAGAGGTGTGGATTGATAAAGTACAATCATATCGCAGTGCAATTTGGTTTAATAATGGATCTCTCACTAACCCTCATTAAAAATTAAAATCATTGGGTAAATGTTGAATAGCAGTGCCTGCATGAATGATGGGACACCACAGAGAAATTATCAGTTGGTAGTTTATAATTGAGAAAGGAAAAATCTACAGTGTCATTGGGGACGTTGTGAATGGTGAGATTGGGAGATGATGTCCTCTGAAAAGGGAAAAAAATGCAAATAATGGAAGTCATGCTGAGGGTCAGGCCTTTCGTAAATCAGGGAGCTTCTGCTGGGTGGATGTGGTCACTGAAAAGAACTTCAGCAGCTTCTAGTTTTGCTTTAACTTTATGAAGTTATTGCAAAACATATTTATTTATCTTAGTTACAGGTTTTGCAAAGTTCACAGCTAGGCTGTGAGGGTTCAGGTACTCGTAACTTGGCGAATGTAATAAACTGTGCTCTATGAATTCCCTAGTAACAACTGGATAATGTGTTGGAAACTGGATTCAAACAAATTTAAAATGTCCTGAGATTATGAAAGAAATGGACGTACTCAAACAAAAATAAGTCCAGAGGAAAAAAAAAATGGCAAGGTGGTTGGAATCTTTAGACTAGAAACTTTACAAATACAAACTGTGTCATTTTTAGTAGATTTTTTAAAGAGAGGTCTAGACCAACAGAAAATAACCATGTCATGACTAGAGCTGATAGTCCTGTCTCCACTGGCTATGCATGCCTCTTCATCACAATCTGTTTTTATTCATTTTAATTTACTATCGTAAAATTAAAACAATTGTCTTTTTTTTAATTACATATTAAAAATAATTGGCACAGCTTAAATTTATACTGTTAGATATCAATTATATCTCGATAAAATAAAATTTAAAAAATAATTGGGAAAAAATAGTTGGAGAAATTCCCATTGAAATTTAGCCTAAATACTAATTTTGCCCAAAAAGCAAACTGGAAGAATTTCACAGATATCCAAATGTTCACTGGTATTTGAAGTCAGGGCTGTACCAGTTTGCTTCTGAAGCTATTCACCAACATTTTTCACCTTAGTAAACTTGCATATTTCTCTCTTATGACCAACTTAATTAGATATTGCTGAAACTTAACTACTATTATGTCATTTTAGTGATACGTTTTATTCTCTTGTCATTAACACATTTGTGAATATAGTTCAAATTCTGGTTGTAGATTTTTTGCCATTATCAAACTAAGTCTTTCTGTGTCGTTGACAGCTGAAAAATGTTACTTAAGAGTACATCAGAGGCTTCTGGTTCTAATCCAAGAAACACAAACTAGTAATGGATTTCACAAAGCAGAAACTAACACACGAAGATACAAGTTCAGAAATACCTAACAGTCTCTTCTTAAACATTCATTACCATTAACTATTCCTTTTTTCATTAAAAATAATTCAATAGAATGCCAATATGATGTTTTCAATATTTTATTACTTTTTCCTTTTCTCTGATTTCTTCTCCCTTTGAAGATAAAAGGAGTATTTTAATTAGGATGCAATGGGAATAAATTCAGAATTAGCATATTTGGTGTTCAATAAATATGGTTTTAATTATAACCTTTTTCTGTTTATTTCAAAGATTCAGAAAAAAAAATATAGCAGAAGCAAAACAAATGTATCTAAACATTTTATATGTAATGATACACTGCCTGGAACTTAATTTTGGTGCCTATATGTCTATTTTGAATTCTGAAAGCCTGCTTGTCTTTCTAGATAGAGAAGAAAGGCAAAGAATATGCAGAAGCCCCCTCATTGATTTCCATGGAATGGGGAGAATGTTTCTCTAACTTATTCTTGGTAGAACTGATCTGGAAAATTCTCTGTTTCTTGAAAAATCCTAGAATTATTCAGTACCCCCAGTACAGTATACACAGTAGAGAAAACCAGCTAGTTTAGCTATAAAACTCAAGGACTCTAATTGACCATATTTACCTAATGACTTAAAGTTGTCTCTGCAGGTTACGTGAACATTATTAGGATTTGGGGTGGGGGAACTTTTCTCAAGCACTACACGGAGGAAAATAAAATGAGTTCAAGCATTTCTCAAAATTTTAGGATAATTCAAGGAAGAATTTTCTTCATAATTTTGGAGGCAGAAATATGTCTGTTTAGTACATATGTGTTCTAATATATCAAAGTAGAATTTCAGATAAATTAACTTTAGATATGTTTATGTAGAAAGCTATGATATATTAAGTATATATTTTTCATTTCAAAATGCATGCAAATGTCTAGGCTTTTCTCATTTATTTCTCAATTAATTTCAATCATTTACATCATCTGGCCTCTCAATATCTTTATAGTAGTCATCTTTGATTTTATTAATAATGAAGGAAACTGCAAACCATTTAAGGAATATTAGCCACTTTTAATAAGCCCTGACAAATTAAATTGAACAAACTTTTGGTCTCAGCTAACTACATTATATATAAAAATATAAGTCCAATTTCTCTATCTGTACACATCCACACAGAGATCAAATTCATATAATTTAAGTTTAAATTATTTGAAATCACAAAAAAAATAAAAATCTTGCTATATAATTTAACTACATACCAATGACTATATAACTAACTGTATTCATGAATTAGGTGGTTGGATCTCAAGATGCATGGCATAGAAGGCAATGTTATATATGGTTTCTAGGTTTTCTACTTTGGCAATTTATCAACAAAATAGCTAAAATGTCATATATTTGCAATTAAAATTAGAGAAAAGGAAATAAATACAGTATTTATAAAAGAAAAACATCACGATGAACTTAAGAAAAAAGCGTACTAGATATCAATAAGCAGTTAAATTCAATGTTGTTGGGGAGTTTTTAAAGAACTTTTTTTCCCAGAGCTTCAGAAAGTGATTATACCGTGTGTACAATTTAATTGAACTTCAACATTTCTAGCTTTAATTTAGCTAAAGTTAAGATCTATTTTTAGAACTCTCCCAAAACTTATTTATCATGATCACTGTATTTTTAAAATTTTATTTATACATTTTTGGGGGGCATAAGGAGAAAAATAATTATAAAATGTACAAATTTTATCATATATCTAAGGTAGTCAAAGTCACCGAAGCAGAAAGTCACTCGATGGTCGCTCGGGGCTGGAGGAGTGAGAAACAGGGAGCTGTGTTCAAAGAGTTTAAAATTTTAGTCACGGAGTTGAAAAAATTCTAGTTGTGCTGTGCTATATTGTGTTGTAGTTAATAATACCATAAATGTAAGCTTAAAATTTTGTTAAGAGAATAGATGTTAGGTGCTTTTTTGCCACAATAAATGATATATATCTTTAGATACATCAGTTTTTTTCTCACTGTCTCTTATTAAATATTAAATACATAATTAAAGTATTTTTATTTTCACAAGACTCTACAAAATGTAAATTATGTATTTATGGCAGCATTATATGAATGTCAGGCAGTTTCATTTCATTCTGTAACAGATGTTTTCTTGCTAAAAATTTGTTTCGCTAAAAAATGCATCTTTATCCTTTTTTTCTTGCTTATGAATTTATTTCTTTTCCATTACAAGTTTATGCTAAAGTGTTTAATGATTTCTACTTACTGAACTGAATATCTTCTCATCATAGACTTGGGATCTTGAGCGATTACTTCATTTAATTTGATTATTTTCTTGTCCATGAACCACATATAGAGACCAGCTCTATTATAAAGACAGATTTTTAAGTACAAAATTAAATCTTCAGGACAATCATAGGATCATTTTTCTCAGTGTCCTCTGACAATCCTAAAAAATATGATTTCCCCCATGCTTAAGATCTGATATCAGTGTTGTGATATGAACATGCCATCCACGGTATGCACAGCAGACAGATATTTCACTCTACAATACAATTTTTGACAATGTGACTACTTTTTTATTTTTTGCAGATTTTATAATAGATCAATTTTAAGTTCAAATTTGTATTATTGCATTTAAATTTATTTTAGTATTTACTGAATCTACTGTATTCAAGCAATATTTTTCTTGCAGATGTGCAGTGGTGAATGAGTTTCATGACGGACTGCTTTCTTAGTTTACAGAGACCAATAAAATGGCGTAGGGACATAAGGTTTAGTTCAAAGGTAATTATAATAAAGGACTATGACAGGGGAGTGAAGAAGAAGGAATGGACAGTTTAGAAATGTAGATTTATGGTGTGAAGGATGAGATTCTAGAAGGCATATTAATATCTATTATAAATAATTATGCTATGTCTAGACCATAATGAAGTCTTTTCAGTGTTTAAAACAGTCGAGGTGCATAATCAACTAAGTTGTAGAAAAATATCTCAAAATTCATTGAGAGTAATGGAGTGCTGTATTTTGAAGCAGGAGGACCGATTATTCAATACACCTAAATTATGGAGGAGGAAGATGGAATTAAGAGATAGACAATATGCTGAGACGGAAAAGAAACTTGACTAAATCAATAAATTTTTGGCTTGCAAGACAAAGGAAATGAAACACTCTAGGGTAGACCCTGGGTTTAAAGCTAGAGAATATCTTAGTATTCCATAGATATTTGTGCTATTAAATGAGACACGAGAAGGATTTGATCAAGGAATGAGAGGAGACTATGGGTTTAAATTTCACCTAAAAATACTAAAATATGGAAAAAGGCCTTTGTAGCAATTTTTCTGCAGTCAATAGAGGTTATCAGGGTGCAGTACATTATCCATCTGAGAACCTATGGGCTCAGTAAACTGTCATCAAGAGGTTCGGGTAAATGACAATTTAGATAAAATTAGGGAAGAAGGTAGAATAATGAAATTGTCTTGAGATTTCATATATTTATATTATGCCACGACATTTTTTTCATACTTATTATTTGGACTACATTTATTAAAAATATAGGCAATTTCTGTTAGTATCTTAATGAGAAAAGAAAAGTTGTAATTTTATGTCATCGTAATCGTCTTAAGTAGGTAAGAGAAAATGAGTTACTTTGCAGTCAGAAGCATTGACTTGACTGTGTCAATAATTCTGATCATTTATTAATCTTTAGGTCTCTCCCTTCACAACTGGAGTACAGGGCTCTGTCTAGCTTGCTGTGAACGTTGTATCTGTTAAGGAAGAGTGACCTTGTTGCACGTGTTCTCAACGACCAATGTAAGTAACATGAATTTACTTATTCTTATTTTGAGAAGAAAACAAAAAAATTTGAAAGCCATTTCTGACAGTTATCAATAAGTGATTTCTGATAACACTCTGACTTACTAAAATAAATTTTTATGTAATCGATACACACACACACACACACACACACACACACACACACACACGCAAACCCACAATCTCTATATACATGTGGTACTAGAATTGGATACTTCTGTAAGCTTTATTTAGCTTTATAAAATATTTAAAGATCTTTAGAATTAATATTAATACTTGGAAAAGAATATTGTTAAAAAACAGTGAATTGAAAAATAAATATTTACCTTTAACTTCCTTGAAATCAGTCTAAAAATTCACCTAATATAATGAGAGATATTCAAGGAACAATGTTTCCTAGGTACTTAGTTCAGATGCTTGGGAATAATATCAGGACATGATATAGATAATGGGAAATAATTGGTGATTGAAACAATGGGAGGATATAACTTTGCAGGCCTTATGACAGGAAATGAGAGTGTCCCCATTATTTAACTGCCCTTTAAATTGTAAAATAAAGCCCTGCCCATTTGTGAAAATAAAGGGTTAATGTATGTAGATATATGTGGAGAAGTTTCATGAAAGCATTGTAAAATACACTATGACTACAGTTGACTTTTCTTGTTTTTTTTTTTTTTAAGTAAAAAAGATAATAAGTTTGATTTATGTCCCTTTTCTAATGAAGAAATTGAGTCATGGGATGATTAAATAACTCTTCCAAAGTCATATAACCAGTAAGAGGCCAGACTCTATGTTCTTCACCATTATTCTATAGAAATGAACTGAAACATTTTCTAGTCTGAGGGTTTTAGGAAGACTATGTAACTTAATGGTTAAAAAAAACGGGTGGTGAATTAGACTCATGTTCTACTCGCTAACATTTTATTAAGCAGCTTTGTGATCCCGTGAGATCAAATCACTTAATCTAGCTAATTATTTGGATATCAGTTCTTTTAATTATAAAATAAGACATTTATTTAGGTTGTTTCTAAGGTCACTTCTGATTTTATGACTGTGTGAGACTATGGTATAAGGATTATAGAACATATAAACATTGTCCACTAATATGCCAGAATTAGGTAATAAGAAAACTGTCAGGGACAGCATTTATCCATATGCAGTTTCTCCTGAGAATTACTTTGATTGTGAACAGGATGATCTTATAGTAATAAATAGTTATGAAATGCCTCCCTTTCCTAAGTATTGTTCAAAGTTATAATAACTTAAATGAATTAACCAGCCTTGGAAAGGTCACTTTTCCAATAAACGGCAAATGAAAAAAAAAAAAAAAAGGTTAATAAAATGAGTCAGACTCATAAATTGTTACTTACAAGGGTCATTCTGTCTGACATCTATATGTGCCTAATTATAGCCAAAGCTCTAAAACTGTACAAAAAGCTTTTTACCTTTTTTTTTTTTTTCCAGTCAGCAGAGCAAAGATTGTTTCTAACTGCTGCTTTTTCACGTGTTTGAAAGCAACCTGTCTCCTCATAAATGTGCAACTGTGCTGGTTAGAAACAGCTGCTGGATATTTTCTGCCCAGAGATGTGTGATAGGTAGAGAGAATAAAAAATCTAGAGCGATTCTCACATTGGGAGGGAGGAGCTAGCCTGGGGTTGAGAGTAGGGTGCTGAAAATAGAAGCCTATCATAATCGGAAAAAGAAACAAACAGAGAAGCACGATTCAGATCAGGGCTGGTATATACACACAATTTAGAATTCGTTTTAAAGGACAGAGAAGTCGTTGTTATCTGTTACCTATTTCTTTGTGTTTGCTATCACCTGGCTATTCACATTAGGGGCTATGTCAGCAACAAGAGCTACATTAATGGGCCATTCCATGATAACTATTCTTTAGGAATTCCTGGGAACTTACTTTAAAGAGATTCCTCAGTTTACATTTTTATTTGGAAAAACACAGACATACACAGAGAGTTGAACCCTACCTTAAAAGAAACTATGCTTTTAGGATTTGTATATTTTTTGTAAACCCCCAAATTTGGTAAGTTCTGCCTAGAGGTTTTTTGTATGGGAATCTTATTTGTTACATAAAGAATCTTCATCTTTGGAAAGCAAATGTGTAAGGTATGTGCTTTGGATCCAAGGAAAGGCCTTGGAGGCAGAATGGTGAGATGGTCTTGAACGCCACCTGGTGTCAGCCATCTTGTTCTTCTGGGGAGTCAGGGAGGTGGCAGTAGAAAAAGGTAGAGAGATAAGGAGATGAGAGAGAGAGAGAGAGAGAGAGAGAGAGAGAGAGAGAGAGAGAGAGAGTGAGAGATTGAGAGAAACCAGCACATTTCAAATTCTAATTATATAGTAGGCACAGGAAATCAAAGACAAGTAGGGCCTAGTCCCTAAGATATTTACAGTGAATACTGTGTATGACAGATAATACAGGTAAATAAGTGTTTGCCTTTATTGTGGGAAACTAAAAGGGCCGCACAATCCAGACTGGATGGCATGAGTTGTAACACTAACACGCTTTCTGAAAGGTGGTCCAGTTATTCAGCTAAAACATGGAAGTTTTTTTTTTTTTTTTTTTTTCCTGAATTAAAATAGTGAGTTAAAACTTTCTGTGGCATTACCTTCTCTTTCCCCCAGAGCTAATGAATAGCAGTTACACAAGAAAATGGAAATTATTCCAGTTAGTAAATAAATGAATAAGTAAAGATATAAAAGGTTATTTAGTTGAGGATAGAGAAGACGGAACAGCTCTAGTTCATTTCCATATAGCAGAGCCTATAGTAATAAGTCAATACGATGCTCAGAATTCTCACCTGTGCCTCTGAAATGATAAATCTGAAATCTGAACAGTTATTTGTATTTCTTTTCACTTTACACAGGAGTCATAGGGGAAGCTAGGGAGAAATAGATAAACCAGAAAAAGAAAATATGGACACTGGAGATAATTCCAGAGTTATATATAGGATGAGGTGATGAAATGATTTACAACCCAAGGGTTTTCCCACAAAAATTATTCACCCACCCACCAAATAATTAGAAGAATATTGATACAAAAGCCTTAACAGAGTCTCAGAGAGAGCAGACCTAAAAGACAGTGGACCCTACTCCCCCAAGATTTCTCCTTTGCCATTCCCTCGGGCAACAGAATATTGCTAGATGGGAAGACATTGTCCTCAAACCACAATGTAGGGATTGCTGAGGGCACATTCTCAGATCCTTAGGGAAGCATTAAACCTGAGCGAGATGATAACAAAGAGCTTGGCAATTAGGCATGCAATCTACAGGTAGAGAGCAACCTGCCCTGCACACAATCAAAAAAAAAAAAAAATGAAACCTAGACAAAAGGCATATCTCAACGTAGAGGAGATAATTCTACATCATTGCATGATATAACACGACTTAATTAGAACATTGTCTTCATATAAAGAGCAATTAGAGGAAATGATAAAACAGCAGAATGAGATAAAGAAGGGAGTTGCAAAAAGGATAAATTGAGGGCCAAAACAGCATGATTGCACCATTATCAAATAAATTGAAAACACCACTACAATTGAAGCGTAGAGGAAAAGATTAAGATATAATAGCATACACACGAAAAAGGCAAAAAGGTTAAAGCATTTACAGATACCGTCCAACGTGACCGTAATGTTGCCCTGTGTTAAAGGGATCAACAAATGGGATTGAGATCTATTCAAAGATATAATGCAGGAGAATTTCCAGGGTGTAAGGAAACAATGCATCTGCAGAGTAGGAGTACTCTGAGTTCCAAATAAATGAAGATATGCACACTATTGACCTATTAATTGTTAAGGATTAAAGACTAATTCCTCAAATGCATATACTAAAAAAAAAAATAGCATGTGTGTGTCGGGGGAGGGAGTAGCTTGGTAGAAAGATTTCAGCTTGACTTAAACTTTCTTAACAACATATAGTGAAAGAAAATGTAAGAAAGTCTAGAAATGTTGAGCTAAAATGTGACTAAGAGATTAATAGTATACGTGAGAGCATCTGTCAGGACCGGCTGCCATCAATCCTTCCGCCCTGCGCAAACTCCTTCCAGTGGAGTCTATGCCATCGGTTCTTTGAGCAAGAGAACAAATGGTGCTGTGCCAGATTTGAACTTGGCCGTATAAGAGCTGATATCACCACTTCTTTCCTCTTTGAGGCTAGTGCTACAATATAAAAAGTCCAGGCAGGCTACCTTGTTGGAGAGAGAGAGACAAGATGAAATGTCATTGAAGCACTAGACATGTGAGTAAAAAGCCATCTCAGGTGTTCCAGCTCAGCTCTCAAAATCATCTCGGTGAAGCCCCAAATACCATGCGTCAGAGACCAGCCATCCTGCCAGACCCTATTGGCATTCATGGTTCACAGAATGATGAGAAAAACTAGAAAGTTGACTGTATTAAGTCCCTAAGTTTTAGGGATTTTATACAGTAATGTCGGGACTTAGAACATTTTAATCAATTTGCAATTTAAAAATAAGAGCAATAAGCAGACATTTTCAAATATTTCTTTTAAAGTGAAGAAATGTAGTTCCTATTAATTCTCAGTAAAACTCTTATCCAATAAAGATTGACGTAAGCATTTTGAAATGGAAAAAATACTGACAAAAAGAATTATGAGCATTCAATTCCTTCAAACAGAATGACATTACTAAAAATTTACTTCTGATATAAAGCAGAACTTAAATTATATGAACTTAGACAGTGTTTAATACAACTAAACAAAATGATAGGGCAGAGGCAACTAGAGAATTAAATAATTGCTGTTATCATCACTTTTCTTAGTAAAGAGGCAATTAAACCACAGAGCTTACCAGAATTATAATGGCTACAATACCTGCATATTTTCAAACATTCTGAACCTTAGCGACCTGTCAGAAGTGGTATTCTTTATCTAGTAGATACATTTACTTGAATATCAAGAATTCTCTCTTTTTTTCCACTTGAGCAAGCAGAAACTCTAGGTTATAATGTTCAAAACATCTATAACATTTTTTTGGAAGCATTTCTTTTCATCTGAGTATATACATTGTAAGTATCTGAGTAATATTTATAGCTGCGCTGTAAGATACAGTAGAAACAAGACATATTTGGCTATTTAAATAAAAATAAAAGTGAATACACTTACATAAAGTTATGAGTGTAGTTTTTCACTTCCACTAGCCACAGCTCAATGCTCAATAGGCATGTCTGACTAGTGGCTACCATATTGGAAATGCATAGAGAGAAGTCCACCTACCCTCAAGTGGTCACTTGTACTGCAGTTTGGGGTGTTATATTATAACTTTTGTATTTGCATTTTCTAAATTGTTGGAATAATTTTAATATCCTCATGTTATTTTTTAAACAAAGAAAGCAGAAACTAAAATGATTTTTTTTTATTTTAAAACATCTAGAGGAAAATAATAAAATATTAATACAATTTAGTTACAGATGGTGGAGAAATGGAAGATTATGATTTTTATTTTTGTATTTGTATATTTTAAGCATTTAAAAAATATAATATGAATAATGGAAACTCTCCATACTCTCTTCTCAATTTTGCCATAAACTTAAAACTACTCTAAAAATAAAATCTATTTAAAATACAATAGGAAAAAAAGTTGAGAACATATTCTCATTAAAAGTAACAGTATTGGAAAAACTTGGAGATGAGAAAGATATTGGTGTACACAGGGGCTTACAAGTTGTTTAGTACATTTGTCCTCTCGGATACAATTAGAAAGAATTAAGGCTACAAAACTAGTGGAAAATGTTCAAGGGCTCCATAAATTGCTCGAGTGTTGAGACTTTATCTTAAGTATGTGAGAGGAATCAGTGAAACATAATGGACAATTTTTTTTTCACTTGAGAAGGTGGGTGCCTGGCAGAGCCTGGAGTGCTTTATGGAAGTTTCGAGAGTTCTAGAGAGTTCTGTTCAGTCCTAGTTTAACAGTAACATCAGCTGAGAGATCAGTTTTACCACCTCAGCACAGGTTCAACGGAGTATCTGGCTAGTAATTCTCTTAAGAAGCAACAGCAGCTGTAGCAACATGAGACCCAAACTAGGTGAATTCCCGAGATCTCAGCATTAAGTCTCCTTGAGCCAGAGAAGAAAAATAATGACTGTCACTCTTCTAAGAGTGCTGATTGGGAGTATCATCACAGCACCACTGAGGAGAGATTAGGGATGAGGTTAAGGGTTTATTTTGAAAAATTGCTGCCAGTTCTATAAGCATTTGTAATGACAAGATAAAGCAGTACTTTTATATTCCTATTGTGCCCATAACGTTTATCATGAGAGTTGTATAATATGAAAAAGGCATAGCAACATAAAATCATTCCTAATTTAAAATTTAATCTATTTAAAAGAACATCTTGCAGTGAAATGGAGGAAACAATCAGTTCTTAATTTAAAGTACTACAGATATAATGATTTTGATTCTCTTGATTCTCAGCTTTATTGCCCAGCCACCCTCTGGTTGACCCAGTCTTTCTCAGTGGGTTCCAAATTCTCTTGGACTATAGCAAGGAGATAAGAAGCCATTTACCTTCGAGGTGATCTATATATTTCCTATCTCTACCCCTTACACACACACATAAGAGAGTGATCTGTAATTTTGCGCGTGATGGCCCCGGCCAAGCGGTGATGCTGTGCTGTTGATGACGCCTCCATCTTTGACGCAGTCTCATCCTTGAGTTTCTCTGTACACAGTAGGTTCTGTCTCTGAAAGCAGCCCTCTGCTTTCAATACTGCCCACTCAATCGCCCTTTCTTGACATCGATTTCTTACATTTACTGTTATTGTTATTACTGTTATATGTTTTTGCTTCTAAAGGACAGTGTTCTTCGAAAGGAATATCGTTCAACATAGTATTTTTGACCCTACATGTTCTCATGTGAACATGCATACTGACATTGTCAGCAGTATTATTTTTGAATACAAAATATGAGCTATATTGCTTTGAGTAAGTTTCTATTTGTATTATCCTGCTAAATTAAAAATTACTGGTCATTATAAGTGTGCTTGCCTCAAGCACATTATTTTAGTGCACAAGTAATAATCCTAATAATGCTAATAGCAATGACAACAGCAACTGTGTATGAGATAACTTTAAAGACAGAGAGAAGTGCAGTGTGGCAACTCTCAAATTTCTCTGTACTAGCAATTAAAAATCATTTGGGAAAGAGAAAGAAGGCAAGCAAAGTTAGATTCAGAGTGTGAGATAGAGTCTGTTTAAAAAAAATAAAAGAACAGAAATGATTTACAACGCTATTAGCATTATGAAATAATTTTTAGATATTTAATTAGCCTATCAGTATGCACTTATTTTTTATGTAATTTATAGACACAGAAAACCCGCACAGTCTCTATATTTGTGTTGCATTAAACACATACATGTGGCACTAGAACTGGATATTTCTCTAAACTTTATTTAGCTTTAAAAATGTTTAAAGATATTTAGAATTAATAATAATTCTTGGAACTCAGCCAATCTCTGAAAATAATATTGTTTAAAAAAAAAACAGTCATAGGAAACATAAATATTTTCCTTTAACCTGAAACCTACTCATATAGGACTGAATAAAAAATAAATAAAAGCAGTGTTGAAGAATGGCTTGGATTAAATGTTTAAGGTTTCATTTATCTTATGTTCTCTTTAATATTACCAATAAGAGTCAACCTGTCCATGACTCCAAATAAAATGCAAGTAAGGGAAATTATAAAGGTTTATAACTGGGAAATATAGGTATTCTTTATACTTAGTAAAAAATAGCAAATCTGTCTTTTTGGTTTGAATATGCTACCTTTAGCCTCAGTTCTGCATTATTTGATTATAACCACAGGGAATGTTGCCAAGTTCGGTCCTTTCAGTTTTGCTAGGTGCAAAAACAATCCAGGAGACACACCGCAGAATTACTGCTCTTGTACACTTGCCATTCTGCTCATCTTCTAGCTAAAGAAAATTATGGATTCGTTCATACATCAAACAGAGCTGAGTGCAAAATCTACATTTGCTATGATGATGCTCCCTAATCTTAGACAAATCTTTGATTTTTATCAGTTTGTTTCTTCTTTCTATTGAAGACACAGGAATTTTTTGAAATGATTTCCACAAATTCTCAATAAATTGTCCCTAATTATTCAAATTAGAATACTTTTTTTAAAATTAAATCCTAAGCTTCAGTTAAGCAAAGGATGAAATGTAAACATTACTTGGCATTCGCTCAACCTTTGTTATAGCTCAGAAGACAGACTCCACCCCATCAACTCTGATCCAATGAGAGTTATTGCCAAGAAAAGTGCGATGAGGAAGATTATGAGGCCCTACTTCTTTCAAGTTCAGCAGGAGAGAATATGATGATTAATTAGTGATGTCTAAGGGTCCAGTAGGGTTGTGCATTTGCTAGCCTTGTAAACCATCAATCATGGCATTAACATGTTTTTTTATGGACAGCATATGATTTCCTGTTGATACCACGAGGTCTAGTCTGACACAGGAAGGGAAAATAATTGATCTAAGGCAGAAGGCGTGGGTCCACGGGACAATATGCTCTTACTAGCTCTTCGATTTTTGATATGTTTGAATTCTTATTGGACCTTTCCCTTTATTTCTAAAATTATATCAGAAATACTAATTGATAATACTATTGTAAGACAAATCAAAAATTTATGTGAAATTATAATTTCAATTATATATTTCAATTATATTGCCCTAATGCTCTATATTCATTATTATATACATCATATGACTGCTCTACATCTATATTTAATATGAGACATAAATTCGATTGAAATTGTTTTCTAACTGATGCATGTAGGCTATATCAGTGGGTGGCAAAATCGTTACTTTAGCTCTTAAAAATCACCTAATAAACCATTATAGCCTTTTAATGAAAATCACTCTGCATTAAAATTAATAGGAAAAATAGATCATTCTGGATCAGAATTGTGATGATGATGGGCATAGTGACTATTACAAAGATAAGTCACATATTTACATTCACATGCCTTTATAGTTTAATGCCATTTATAATGCAATTAATGCCTTTATTCATGTTTTTTGGATTATCAAAAGCATTTTATTTCCTTTATATTTTTAGAACACTGATTTTCAAGTTTTTAACTTTGTGATTAAGAGAATCTAATATATTCCCTGTGAAAATCTGTGTCTACTGTGTCTCCAAGTTCATGTAACAAAAACACATTTTAATTCTCTTGCTTAAAAATGTAGGTAAAATTGTACCAAATTGTACATAGGTTTGTATTTTGAAAAGGATGCCACACCAAAGTTTTCTCATAGTTCTTTTCCGTCTGCATCACTTAGAATTGCTCCCCCTCTTTTGCCCTCTAAATATAATTCATTAACAAATAACAACTTTTACTACAAAAACTCTTCAATCTAGTCATTTCATTCTATATTTAGTACCTGTGACCTAATCCGCAAGCTACCACTATTTCTTTCCTGGACTATTGCAATAGCCTCCTAAGGGGGTTATCAAATTCCTTCTGGCCACTTTCCTAATCCATTTTCCACAGTGAAGTCAGATTAATCATTCAAATAAATCAAATCTGATCTTGGCACACTTCCCTGCTGAAAATGGCATTTTTTGGCTCTTAGTTATTTCTCTAACCTCATGCAGTTCAATATCCCCCCTTGCCTTTCTTCCTTTCAGCTACTAGTCTTCACTGAGTTCCTCAGCCTTGGCTCGTGGTGTCACCTCTGTTTGGAATATTCTTTCTTCTCTTTGAATCGAATTACATTCTCAGGACAGTCATATTCTCCTTAGGGAATCATTTTTGAAATTCAATTAATTGTTACTCCTACCAGTATAAGCTTCCATAGGACTTTGTTCTCTTTTTGCTATTTTCAACGCTGAAATGTTGCATTCGTACGTCAAATATGTTATAACTCTCTGTTCTTACTTTGGAATCCACGGTGCATGAGGTCTGGGCTTTTTCAATATTCATTCATCACCAAATACCCAACCTTTCACAGAGTTCAAGCCAAAACAACAGTGAGTAACTGTGGCAGGCACTTGTTCTTCATTGTAGATGCGTCCTTTTATTTAACCCTCACAATAAGCCTATACATTGAGTATAGGTGTTGCTATTATTTTTAAAATGAGGAACTGGAGGAACAAAAGAGGAACAAGTGAATTGCAGAGGACACATAGCTGTTAAATGCAAGAGTAGTTTTTTTTGAACCAAAACTCTATAGGACTGGCTCCAGAAGCCTGCTAAGAACCTGTACGCTGCCTATAGAGTGGGCAATTAGTGAACGTGAGTTGAATGAGTAACTGCCCTACCACTCAGGACAATCCTAAACCATGATGAAATAAATGCGTGTTTGTACCCATGCATGCAAAAATTTGATGTTGAATAATTATTCAACATATTATTATAAGTTAAAGAATAACATTTACAGACTCCAAATTCAGTAAAATACATTTGGTGATTTTTTTTTTTTTTTTGTGATGTAGTGTCAGAGAAAAACAGAAAGAATATAATTGTATTTACATAAGTTATGTCAAAAACTATGCAGCTTCTTTATGTAGGCTAAAACTGCAAGCATATATTTGAAAGTTTTTATTCATAACGACTAAGATTCATATGTTTAGTAAAGGATTTTGATGTTGTTTTCTCAACATCTTTTTCAGGTAAAAATTTAATATGGTAATTCACTTGTCGATTAATGAAAGGTGATCAGATTTTATTCTATTTAACCTGTTAAAATCTTGACCTCTTTCTTCATGGAGTGCACCTGCTTTGTGATAAACACCTAGGTGTTATGTATTGAAATGCATAGAGAGAACAAAAGCTGTTCTTTCTGTAAGTTTGGTCTACTCGGAGAAATAGAAAAGATAACAGTATAGTCTAGTAAGTGTAACAAATAAAGAGGAGTGTGTAAAAGTCATTGAAAATTTTCAGGACCAGCAAGAGTTAGCCAATTGGATGTTGGAAAGAAGGATAATTTTTCTTTTTTCTTTTTTGTAAAATCATAAGTTGTAAAGGTTTTCATTTAGAGATCTGAGAGTTGTTTGTTATGTCTGTAGCATGCGACGTGACTGATTAGATGTGGCAGAGTTAGATGAGATGGTTACAGAGATAGTGAGAAATGGAGCTAAAATGGTTAGTGTTGACCGGGTCATGAAGAGGCTTGATGTGTTAAGGGCTGTCAACTTTTTTTCTGAATGTAAATGTACCTAAAAAATACATAGCAGAATGATACATACATATTGCCATTTTACGAAAATCATCTTCAGGCAGAATATGAAGATAGATAAAGATGAAGGGGATTTTTTTTTTTTTTTCCACAAGAGAAGTAGCAGTTAGAAGGCCATTTTGATAATCGAAAAATTAAGAGCTCTGTACTCAGGTTGTCACACTAGAACTGAAAATAAATGGACGAATCAAACTGATATAATGACAGTGAACATGAGTGGCAGGCATTAAGGAAGGGAGGAAGCAAGGATTGATATCAGATCTTGAACTTCCACAACTGGTAGAAAGGCGATGTGATATTTTTTCTGTCTTACTGTCACATGAAAACTGCCTTAGAATTTGTACTTAACAGTCTCTTCACTGTGAAGTGATGACTTAAGCATGTTTCCTAGTATAGATGATTTAATTTTAAAATCTCAAAATAAGTAAAACATTAAAACAGGAGACATGTAAAAAGGTCCATTTTCAGGTAAGAACATTTAGGAATAAAGAAAGTAACTTTGGAGGGTGACATGGCCAATAAGCGGCTAAACTTAGATGAATCCAGATGCATCACTCTCCATGGGAATTGAATATTATCGATTGTTTGCTGTGTGAAAGATGAAATACATGAAAAAATTAAGGAGTTGATTTTATTCAGGCTATTACAATAGGAACACTCGATATTAAGTATAATTTTAAGGAAAAAGAGGGACAACCGGGGTGTATAGAACAGATAAAGGAGTCATCAGTGAGACTTGATGTGAGTAATGACGGATGATGAACATCAAGTTTTATTTGAAGGGCAGGATTTGTGATTAGTTGTTTTGCAGAACACAAAAGGGTGTCGAGGGGAGAATTTCTTGACCATCACTGCTTCCCAAAAACATCAGGCTCAGATAAAGTTCAACATTATCATCTGCTATTCAATTAAAAATGATTTGTTAGAGTGAAAAAGCTATGTAATAGAGATAATTTAGCAGTTCATGCTAAATAGAGGATGACAGTACTTTTTTTAGTAACTCCAATGATTAGAGTTCCTCTGTGTAATATAATGGATATGTACATATTAGTTTATTCCGAAATCTCCACCTTTTTTCTAATTATATTTTCCCTAGGCTTCAAAGCTTGCCTCTTGCTGTGCACTTGATGTATCCATATTTTATTCTCTGGGAACATAGGGTTCTAAGTGCTCAAAACCTAACCCATTATCATCTATTCCAAAGCATGTTTATCCTGTGTTCCTTCTGCAAATAAAATATGCTCCCAGACCTCCACAGTAGAACCTTCAGTGACCCACGGCTCCTCCCAATCTCTTGCCCCGCACAGATCATCGATATAAAGAATCTTGTTAATCTTATTGCCTAAATTGCTCTGTAATTTGTTCTTTTTCTTTCATCCCCACTGCAGTTGCTTTACTTACTTGTTTGAATAGTTGCCTCATCTTCTTACTCTCACCTGAGCCCTAGACCATCCTGTGGCATTTACTCTTATTGCCAGTTAAGTAATAATAAAAAAATATGTCTGCTTGCTAAGTAAAATAATAATAATAATAATAATAATAATAATAATAATAATAATAAAGTAAAGAAGAGTACATAAATTTTCATTTGTTATGCTAGCATTATGAGATTTTATCAATGTGTGGTTATATGTAGGATGTATTTTCGCATGGATCACAAAGACTTATATGCCGTGACATCAAATGGGTTTCCTCTGCTCTCAATTCACGTCGTTTTGGGGCCTTTAAACTGCCATCCAATGCACACGTGCATTCGCCATCTGCAATACGTCTCCCATCCCTGGCATACAAATGCCCGCCTTACCCGTGTGGGGCGTGTCGCGCATCCTGTAAGACCCCGCTCACAGTTCATTTTCTTTCATGTGTGTTTGAAGACTGTTGCACTGAGCATTAACTTGCGTACCTTTGTAGCTTCTATTGCTTCTGTAGTTTCATTTTCCGAGTTACCCGTGCCCACGCCACACCTCTATACACAACATCCGGCTGCAGATGTGGGTAACTCTACACAGTATGCATCCTTTTACCCACGAAGGAGTTGTGCTTCTCAAAACTCCATGGAAACGAGTTGTGGCTGAAGGGCTAATGGCACTTTCTATCACAATCGCATTTATGTAATGACAGCTAAAACAGAATCATGCTGGGACACCGATGGAATGATAACATTCTTAAGCATAGTCTACCTGGGGACGGTTATTGATTTAGCAATGAGTTTTACTCTTGCAGACTAAGTTTACACCACAGAAATAAAAGAATACAAAAGGAAAAAGGGAAATTCTATCGCCTCCTGGTAGTTAGGGCTTATTAGAAAGAAACCAGAATTAGCCGTTATGAAACAAGTGATTAACTCTCTCTGAGACCCTAAGTAACTTCAGAAAATTGTTGAGTTTTGCAGCAGCTGGTGACTTCAGAAAAAAAAAAAATGCATTTTGATCCTTCAGCTTGCATGATTAAGGATGGAATGGAAGATTCTAAGTGCTTTGCCAAGGTTACAAAAGGATAAACTGAGGAAAAGGAGCCAGATCTCCTAATACCCAGGGTTTTTTTTTTCTTCTTCTTTCAATCTTCAGTCATCTTTTCCAGTGTTCTTTCTTGTATCACACCCTCACAGCTAAAGTTGGAGGTGTAAAATGCTTATGATATTTTCAGCTACATTAATACCGAATGAACATTTTAACCAAATGCAATGTTTACTTATAAAACTCTTTACATATTCTACTACATAGCTGAGTGTCAAATAAGTTATATAGGCACAAATGTTTAATTATTGATTTCATTGAAATTATAATCAAATTGCCTGAAAATGTGTCTGTTTGGCTGGAGAACTCATGAAATTTCCATGAAAATTTTCATGCTGTCCTAAGCGAAGTCTTTTCTACCTTCCACTGTAATGCACAATCTGCATTGCTAATTTGTTCACATATGATTTTCAAAAGATAGCTATTTCCAAATCACTATTTTTTAAGTAAATTTTTGTGAATACATTTTTAAATTATATTTTAATTTATTTTTAATAATTCTTAGAAAATGACATTAGTGGATTAATTGATTTCTATTAGATCTCTAAGCCTGGATTTGTTTACAGCATTTCTGTATTTTATTTTTAATTTTTGTGTGTGTGTGTGTTCTAAATCTTCCTTCTAATTTCTACTATCATTGCCTTATTCACAAAGACCTTTCCCATCTAAAGAGAACTTTATATTTGCAGAAAATTTTCCCAATAATTTCTGGTAAGATTTTTTTTTTGTATTTAAAATTATAATGGAATGATGTTAATAGATATACCTCGATGCTTCTTCCTTCAATACATGAAATTAGGAATTAATTATGGGAGTTTTGCTATTTAAATACACCACCCTTGTTTAATGTCTTGAAATGACATTTATAATATACCGAATTCTTACATAAAATTATTTCCATTTCTTGATTTTCTTTTCCATTTCACTTAGTTGTCGAATTTTACTCTTTGCCACATTGTTCTATGTATTTATTTTCCTTTTTATATTTGCTGCACATCTCAAACTGAACATGCTCCAAACCACACCCAGTTCTCTTCCTGCATATTCCCAGCACTGGGCAGAGTCTTTCACTCTTGCAAGTAGTTGGTGGCTTCTAGTGAAGATCCACAGTGTTTGCTGTAGATTTCTGGGCTGCAAAACCAGATTATTTTGGCTCCATTCCTCAGACACATATCTCTCTTACTCATCTCAAACCCAATCCTTTACTAGTTTCTCTAAAAGGGGCTCTAAATTGTCTCCACTTCTCTTCATCTCTGTTGCGAAGTCAAACACATCACTTAGTGGGGTGCAGTAATGGGCTCTTACTGAGTCTCTGTACATATCATGACCCCCTCCAAACGAGCTGGCATTCAGTATCTTTTAAAAATGCAAAACTGAGTATCGTTAATCCATTTTAAAGTTCTTTATTGCTTTTGGAGAAAGTGTATTATTCCAACTCTGAAATGCAGAATGGAATATCACCTAAGAATGCTGATTTCATGAAAGGGATTTCTGTGTTCAAATATATTTGGGAAACTGCTGTATTCCTTTCTTGAGAGTCACAACTCACTTCTATACATGTAAATGATTATGAAAGTCCGTGAAGAAAAAAAAAACATTCAATTTCGTTTGATCTTTTTTCCCCCCACAAATGCTATTAAACCTAGAACACATTTTCTTTCGCTTAAAAATTACCTTCTTAAACAGTACTTTGTGAGATAGTATATTGGAAACCCTGTTGTGTGTGTGTGTGTGTGTGTGTGTGTGTGTGTGCATCTCCTTCTGAAATGTATTATAGAATATAACCCAATGATTTTACACAAAATACTGTATAAAAGGTCTGTGTGTTGAGTGTGAAAGATTCTTCCTTAAGATGCTATAAATAAATAATTCCATTGTATTGCCTGTAAAGGGATTATAAATATATAATCCCTTATATTGCCTATAGATAGAAATAAAATAGTGCTCAAAAATGAGGTCCGCTGAAAATACTACTTTTATAAGCATTCTTTCGATAGAATTTCAACCCATAAGTAATGGAGAACAGATTTGGTAGAGCCAGCTATCCACACTAAATACAGTGTGGGTGAGTACTGGAAGGTTCTGATCCTGGGTGAAACAGCAACAAAAAATGTCAGTGCCTGCTCGGCATCAAGGCTACCGAGGGAAGAATCAGCACGTTCTTCTGTCAAAGGATTAATAACAAATGAAGGTAGATCGTTATCAGGGAAATGAGATGTGAGTCCAATAGATATTCCATTCTGCATTTCTGAGTTGGAATAATGCAGGTTGTAGCACTTCCTGACAATATGCGATAAACTTCTTAAAGCGCCGCTAGTGTAGAAGTATCATTTCGCTTTTTTTCCCCTTTTGTTTCAACAGTTTTATTGAGCTATGATCTATACACCATATAGCACACCTATTTAAATGATGCAATGCAACTTTTAAAACTTATGTTCACAGAGATGTGCATCTACCACCAAAATCTAAGAACGTTGTCCTCATTCCAAAATGAATCTCTGAATATACATTAACAAACCTTCCTCACCCTCTTACCCACCCCCAAACCCCAGCTCCAAACAACCAATAATCTGCTTTCTGTCTCAATAAAGTTGCCGATCCTGGACATGTCATATAAATGGGATCATATCTGGTTTTGTGAGGGGTTTTTTCACTTAGTGTCATACTTTCAAGGTTAATCCATGTTGTAGCATGTGCTTCATTTGTGTTCCTGTCGTTTAGTTAATTCACAGATTTCTGAAATGTTATTTTAGTTATTTTACCAATTTTTATTATTTTTGCTGGAGGGTAAATGACATCTCTGAGAAAGAGATTCGTTTTATTATTTTGGAAGTCGATCTTCTCATTTTGTTTTCTAAACAAAATATTTTCGTAAGTTTAAGATAGCATCTATCTTGTTTTTATTTTAATATAGTTTATCTATACATAATATTGCTTTCTTTTTATCCTTTTAATTACATAAAAATTACCTGTTAATTAATTAATTTATTTATTATTTAAGTCCCGGAAAAGTAGAAGGCAGAGTATAGATCACATAAATATACATACATATATATGTATTAACCAAATAACATGTATTCCAGTCATACAATATTTTTGAAAATGCTTACAGTCTTACAAACTGTTTGCAAAAGAAAACTGTTACAGTCTTATGATAAAATGAGCAGAATTTTGGAAAGGTTTCCTACAGTTTTCTCTTAAAGCTCTGGGATTTTTTAAAGGTCAGCAACCAACTGGTTTGTCATTTGATACAGAGGTGACTTGAAATAAATCAAAACACAGAATAAAAAAAATATTTTAAAATGAGAATTGTATAGTGGACACCCAATGGAGAAGCCTTTATATACTTTAGATCCCTGAAAATATAAGGGGAGGTAAATGTTTTGAAAAATGTCCATAGGGTGCTCAAAGACAATAAAGTATAAAAATATAATTTGTAAAATATTACACAAAAGATTGATGTAGTATTCATAATGTAGATCTTTATCTTATGAGCAATTATCCTATGCCTAGGGCATTGCTCAAAAGGAGTAAGTCTATATAATGAGACTTCCTATTGTGTTATTTGAGAATAGAACTCTGCAAGATTGTGAAATGAAAGAACAAAGCTACTTTCACTTGAAACAGCTCATTCACTTCCTAGATGAGATTTAACTTTTTTTTTTTTTTTTTTTTTTTTTTTTTTTTTTGATATGTAGCCACGGGCATTAAGTTTTTAGGAACTTTAGTTCACTGCTTTAATAATAAATAAGTTCATCAATATCAAGGGTCAAAAGTATGCCAGAAATGCAAGTCACTCTTTCCTTTAATTAAAAAGAATAGAGAGAAAAGCATGTAGAAGTCCTAATATTATACTAAATTCTGGGGTGACAAGGTTGAAGTGTTCATTTATGTCACATCGAGTACTGTACTCAGAGAACACAAAATACATATTTTGCAAAATGTTATTTAAAAAATCTAATTACTACAAATACAATATATTTTTTTTAATTTAATTTATTAGGGTGACAGACACTGGTTAATAAAAGTATATGTTTCAAGTGTACAATTCTATAACACATCGTCACTCAAAGTCAGATCTCCTTCTATCACTAAATATTTGACCCCCCCCTTAACATTTTCTATGCCCCCCCTCCCCACTTTCCCTCTGGTAACCACTATCCTGTTATCTGAGTCTATAAGTTTTTGTTTGTTCGTCTAGTTTGTTCGTTGCTTTCAGTGTTATATCCCACATATGAGCAGATAGATACGGTATTCTGATTTTTGTTGTTACATGCTGCTGAGTCGGCTCCGACTCCCGGGGACACTGTGAAGGAGTGATGTACGTCCACAGTGTCCTGTCCTCGACAGCCCTGCTCAGCTCCTGTGGACTCCCACCCGGGGCTTCTTTTAGGACTCGATTCATCTCATACTTGATCTTCTTCCTCTTTTCCTGCTGCCTGCTTTTTTCTCCACCATTATTGTACTTTCCAAAGAACCCTGCCTTCTCATGATATTTCTGAAGTAGGACAGTTTCAGTCTTGTCATTCTTGCCTCCAGGGATGTTTCAGGCTTAATTTACTCTAGGACCTACTTGTTCAGGTCTCAAAAGAGATAAGACTCTGAAGTTAAAATTATTTGATTGGATATATATACACACACACACACACAATATATTTAGAAATATATTTTATTACTGCATTTTGATTCTAATTTCATTATTAAAGGCTTAATTATAATTATCTATCTATATATAATTATCTATCTATATATAATTATCATTACCTTATTGTAAGTGTCGCTCTTTGAGATATTACCTAACAACAATCCTTCTCTGAAAGTCGAACCTCTTTGGTTAAATGAATACACCATTTCTCTTTACGACGTTCTGAGTGATGGCTGAAGCATCATAGGATAGGAGCTAAGTGTGTCTTGTTCATGACCCAGTTTCGTTGAGCCACTCATTTTTCCTTTAGTTGGTTAATTTAGTTCAAGACACATTTTTGTCAAATAGAAAGGCTTGTGATTAATAGAAACACTTTTTTATGATTTCCCTATGTGTATATTCCATTGCTTATTTCAATTAGTGTCTGGAAAGTGTGAAGAAAGACATCTTTGTTTAGTATCATAAACACACAGGTCCAAAGTACTCCAATTTTAACTATATACAATAGTTAGGTCACCAAATGTTCCATTTTTCTTTGTATTATATCATAATAAACTGAAATTTATTAACTGCATTTCCCTTGAAGACAGTTTTTGAACTGTGCTTCTAAATCAACTTATAAGTAACAAATTCTGAATATTTTCACTCATGCAACGCAGTTCTTGATGACATCAACATTTTGTACACAGAAATGTAATGTTTCTAAGCAATATTTTTTTTTTTATTTTATCTTATGAAACTTGACACTCAACAGAAACAACTGAGTAAAGGACAAAGCTGGAAAGAATATGTCATAAACAAATGCCATTATAAATCACCGTATAACATTTCTAGCCGTCAAGAAGATTCATTAGTTATTATCCCATTTTTAGTTCTGGGCTACTCACATATAATCAAGAACGTATAACACCCAGGCAGAAAGACAGGATACTTTGCAAAGCTATGAATCTACCAGTCTTGCCAATGAAGAGGCAGTTTTAGAAAAGTAGTATTTTCTTGTAAATGAGCATTTTTTTGAAAACTCAGGACTGGAAAGTATAATTTAAAATGCCCATTAATACATTGGAAATGCATTAATGGAATGGTAGTACCCTGCCATTATCTTTGATAGCATACTCCTCCAGGTTACCTTACAGAACCTTATCAAATGTATAAATTCCCGTCCCAACAGTTTGTTACAGTAAAACAAAATTCCAACAGCATCTCCATATAAGGGTGATATGAGCTAGTTCTACTTTGCTTTCTACTGTATAGGCCTTAAATATGTTACTCTTCGATCCTGCACGTTTTGGGAGGAAGCTAACCTTTAGTTTGAAAATTCTTCATCTATCATTTCTAAGATTGATCTAAATTGAAACCAATTAATCTTGTATTTTAAACTAGCTGCCAATTATTCTCAACAAGAGCTATTTAACATTGAATATTGCCATTTATACTTCCACCGTAACAGATGATTCTCTTGTTTTATTTCACTGAATGCTTAGAAATTTAACCTTATCTACTTTATAGTCCTCCAGCAGTTTATGAGAATTTCAATTTCTCCGTGCCTCTCCGGCACTTACTGTTATATGCCCTTTTAACTATAACCATTCTACTGGTTATAGAATGTTTTCTCTTTGCAATTTTGACCTGCACGCCCTGAGTCACTGATGTTGACTATATTCTCGTGTACTTATTGACATTTGTGTATCTTCTCTGAAGAAATACCTACTCAGATCATTTATCTACTTTTTAAAAACTGAGTTATTTGAAAAAAAAAAAAAAGTATATCTGATTAGTTCTTTTTCCAGTCTAGATACAAGTGTCTTCTCAGGTATGTGACTCGCAAATATTTTTTACTAATTCTGTGGGTTGCCCTTTTATTTTTTGATGGTGTTTTTGAAGCATGAAACTTCCTAATTTTCTTGGAGTCCAATTAATCTACTATATGTGCCCTTCAGTACTTATGAAAATTATTTTGATATATGTTGTACAAAATCTTTAGTTTAACACAGTTTATTGATCTATCATGTCTTTATTTTTTTTCTGTTTTATTTTTCTGTATGGTTCTTGAATAAGGGACCATTTTGGTGAAATGTCCTTTTTTCCTATTAAGTACAGTCAGTGTAGCTTTTGTGCTTGCTTTGTAAATATTTCTACAAATATTTCTTCTTTCAGGAGATAGAGTAAAATTAATCAGTAGTTTTCTTAAAGAAATAATGAAAAAGATCTCTTTTATTTTCTTGGTTGATAAAACCTCTCCTTTTAACCAAAAGCTAGTCATATGATTGCATTAATATTTGTATTTTATTCCAAGTCTTGTAAATCATCACCACTGAGTAGATTAATTAACTGACATTCTCCTATTTCAGGATTGGTGAATATAATATATTACATTGAAGAAAAACAAATATATATATATATTTTAACCAAAGTAAATTACAGTCAACATATTTAACAATATTCCTAGCATTTGCAAAATACCTCATAATGTTCTGTGTTACTTTAATGGACATTGAGTCATTTGACAATCACAAACGCCCAACCAATTGAAATAGTTGATGGTTATAGCGAGGAAACTACATTTCAGAGAGATGGAGACTAATAGAGATATTTTAATTTGGTTTCCTGCTTTACGGTTTACAAAGCAATTTCATTGACTGTCTCTCTCGATCCTGTCACTGATTTTGTGAGGTGCTTGTGGAATATTTCAATTTCCAAGGCAACCTAAGGGTTATTTGTTAGCATAAATAACTCAGGCATCTAAATAAATATATGTAAAACAGAATTTTATCTTGACTTTCTAATCAAATATGGAGTATTATTTTTGTCATATGTTAAAAATCAGAGGGTAATAAAGATGATAATTAGGCAGCTTCTGGAATATTGGATCAGCGAAAGAACAACTATTATCTAGAAAGAAAATCATGCTTATAAATATTTTAAGTGCTTATTTACTCGACTAATAGAAAAATATTCATCATTCCTTAAATATGACCAATCTTACTTACCTAAACTCATTTACACAATTTAAATTTCAAGTGAATGCACTTGGCTCATGCTGTTGTTCCCAGACTTGGTCCTTGTCCCTGCTGCCTGAGGGGTTCAAGTTTTTGCTGGTGCCTTCGGAGTGTTTCTCCCTTGTCTAGTCAGGCTTTGCATTTAATTGTTGCTTCCCTAACAAATTTAATTTCCTACTATTTCTACTTTATCTGGTCAGAATAGCTCACTTCCTGAGTGATCCATTTGAGGTTAGGCTATTTTATATTCTCGGATATCTTTAGACTCTGGATATTCTAAATGCCTTCTTTTTCCCACTTGGATGTATTTTTGACAAATACAACAGTTATTTTTCTTTAACTGATTTTCTCTCATCCTGGTATCCCACCTTTAAAATATCAGAATTTGATGGTGCTTCTTACTTCTAAAAAAAATGTTTAAAAAACTAGTTTTGTGTACGAGCCATTTTTCATTGTTAATGTACCCTTGTGACAACATTGTGAACCCGTAAAGGATTCAGTAGTATTGAAGTGGTAGAAAGTGAAAATAACAGAGCCTTTGTACAGAGAAAAGATTATATTCCCTCCACCTAAAGAAGCCTATAGATAGGAAAGCGAAGTGTAGTATGCTGGCTTCCCTTCGCAAACCCTGCAGGAGAGAGGCGCTTTCCAGTTCTCCAATCTGCAATCCCTAAAACAAGGTTTTTATTCTCCTGGTCCAAGATGACCGTTGGTGGCCCAGCCATCGTAACTGTCTTACACTTTAAGGTTGGAAGCAGAGGGGAAGAACACAGGCCTCTGTAAGAGTTCTTCCAGGAGCCTTCACAAAGCACCTTCGCTGACAAGGAAGCCCCCAAGCCTTAGGACGGGGACCAAACACAGCTGCAAGCGAACCAAAGAACTTAGTGTTGTACTTGGGTGGATTTTTTTTTTTTTTTCACCTAAAAACTTAAGTTATTATAATTGAAGCAAAATAGGAGAATGAACATTTAAAAGGGGTAGAACCTCTGATTCATTGTGAACTTGTGATTATCTGACTACACGGCCTCGTCCTTCTTTCTGCAGCATATAATCTATTTCAGGGTAAATTTCGAATAAATTATCACTCTGACCTATATTTTATTTCTTACCTGTTTTTATCTCATCGTATTTGTATTCGTATTTATATTTCTGCAGTATATTTTAAGTCAGAGAGAATCTACTGCCACTCATATGAAAATAACCAAACTTTCACACTCTATTTTTTCTCCTGTAAATTCTACTACATGAATTGCTCGCCCTATTCAATGTGTTTTTATTCATCCATATTCAGGAATTGTCTCGGTTAGATTTACCAGCAAAAAAGATGATTTCCTTCAATGCGCGCTCTATCTCACAAAGTATTTAAAGCTTTTGTAGTCATTAGCACTTTATAGGTCTGTTTCCACTATTATTCTCTTTCCATTTCTAGGATATAAAAAAGTGTTTGCCTTTTAAAAATCATTTTGAGTTGAATGTGCCTCTGCCCCGCCCCCCACCACACACACACAAAATGTACATGTTGAAGCCCTAATTCCTAGTCCCTTAGAATGTATTTGGAGGTAGGCCTTAAGGGAAATGATTAAGTTAAAATGAGGTCATTTGGGTGAGCCCTAATCCAATCTGACTGGTGTCCTTATAATAAGAGAAAATTTGGACATAGAGAGGGACCAGGGGTTGGCAGACAGAGAAAAGGCCATGTGAAGACATAGCAAGAAAGTGGCCTTATGCAAGCCAAGGACAGATTCCTCAAGAGAAAACAAATCTGATAACTTGACCTTGGACTTCTAGCCTCCAAATGCGTAGGGAAATAGGTTTGTGTTGTTCAAAGCTTACAGTCTGTGGGGGGTTTGTTGTGGCAGCTCTAGAAAATTAATACAAAATTCATTTAATAAATATTTAGTTAATAAAATACTTATAAAATCCTTATTTGAGAAGAGGATATCTATATCAAAAAAAGTAAGCTTATTACAGTAAATGCAAGTAACAGATAAAAAAAATCAGGATTTCTTTTGTAAACATTTCCCTCCCTTCACCAGAATGGTGTCCAAGAAATATATTTGTTTATAAAAGTTCACTTCGTAGGTTGTAATGCAAACATTGACTTCCATCTTACCAAATGAGCAATACTGAATACACAAATCCCTTGTCATCCTTTAGCCCTTAAATTATTACCTTCAAACACAGTGCTTGACCATTACATTTTAAAACGTAAGCATATCCGAGCCAGGCAGGACCAGCCACCAACTTTTAGGGACCCGGTGAAAATGAAAATGAAAGACTCCACGTTCAAAATGCATTAAAAATTTCAGGAGGGCAATGGTGGGGCATTAAGGCAAACGCAAGTCCTGAGTGTGGAGCCTTGTGTGATGGCATCCCTTGCACACCCTTGACGTTGGCATTGAAGCTTCGTGATTATGGACTAAGACAGACATGATCTGTGCTTTATCATTGACGAATGGCACACTTCCTTCTTCCGACTGTTCTGTAGCCTGCTGAGGCCTAGTGCTATCTGCCTCTGAGGTGCCTTCTCTCAGCATCATTGCCCTGGCAAGCCATTTCCAAATAAACTGGAACAAGTGTCCTTTCAAAAAGCACTATATCCTATTTCTCCAGGGTCTTAAGAATACCCAAATTACCTGTCTTTCACTCTCCCATAGGGAACATGGGTGATTGTATATGTAAAATACAAACCAAACTTCACCAATACCCTTTGTTATACGAATATATACATATATATATAAAAAAAATTAGGTGGTATACAGAGTATTTAGATGAATTCTGTGCTTTTTTTTTTCAAAAGCAAACTGTGTTCTACATTGTATCTGTCTTCTGAATATTCAACAACTTTTTAAATTAATTTGAAGTCAGAAAACTATTACTCTAATTTGCATTTTTAACTCAAGAAATTTTATTGAAATACAGCGTCTATCTCTGCCAAGTGCGCTGCTGTATTTTCTCAGTTTTAGGGTTCTGCACGACTCATTGCCAATCACTTCTAAGCTGCTGCAAAATTGAAAATCCTCACAAATAGTTCCACCAAAAAAAATCCTTAATGCTCTGATTACAGAATAGGAACACCTTTAAAGTGTTTACCTCAGAAAAGAACAAAAAGAAAGACGCAGTGACTTCGCACACTATTTTCAGAAATAAATTATCTGGCGATGCTGCTAAGCTTCCCTGAAAGCTGCTTTCTCAGAGGTATTAGATTTTATGCACCCGAATACAATGAAAACAAGAAACTCTCAACCATAGGAACTGAGGTAAAGTGGTATTTTGTGAAAATCGTTTTTTTTTCCAATTACAACGTATAACAATAGACCTAAAAGTGACATTTTACAGATGTATTCTATTGCGCAATATAAACATTTCTCTTACTATAGTTAGAATGCATATTGCACTGTAATAAAAATATCTAACTTGAATCAAAAATGACTTTAAAAATAAGGGGGTGGATTATTTTATTTCCAATATGTCTGTAGATAAAACTGACCCCAGGCCCAGCAAATTGGGTCCCTGGTTCTGGTCCTCTATGATTCTCTGGGTTTTGCCTTCCTCCACGTTTATTGTGAGAGAGCTCTAGTAGTCCCAAGCATCCCTCCAAGAACACCAGATTGAGGCTAGAGGTCATCTTCTTTATATTCCCTAGCTGGAGCAAAGAAACCTTTCCCAGGAATCCAGCAAAGCTGCCAAATTCAGTCAGATGTAGATTCATAAATCAATCGCTGCTAAGATAAAGGTATTTATTTGGAGTGGGGTATTTATCCAGCCATTTACTCAGTCGTGTTGCAGTTTAAACTCATAGTCTTACTCATTCGCCAATGACCCTCCTAGTTCAGTGGCAGCTCTGCCTCACATCAGCCTTGGACTGGGCCGAAAGCTGTAGACCAGCCTCTGTATGGAAATGGCAAAGGCAGAGAGAGAATGAGAGAGAACCGCACACTGACTCTCAAGCCAGAAGTGAACCCTTCGCTTCTCCTTCGCTTTCTACTGTCTATAGCGTGGCAGGTGCCCTGACATCACCTCAATAAGGTAGGGAATAATTCTTCCTCAAAGAGAGGCACTCTAAAAGAGTTCCCATGGGAAAAGACAATTCTTATTTTGGCAACAGGGCGATATCCACAAGGGAGAAAGAAAGCTTTTGGTCCTTCACCTTCCGAGTGTCCATATCATTCACCGTTGCTTTTCAGTGTGATTGCCTTTTGTAGGACAAAATGTAGAACCATAAAAAGGGATCGTTTGAGGTCTACTTAGAAACTGTTAGAATAATCCAAAATTCAACCCTTTCATGCAAACATAGACACAAAGGATTTTTTTTTTTTACATCTGACTCCAGTATAAGAAATAGATTTATAACTTCCTATGTCCCAAGTTCTTTAACTTCTGCACATATTTTCTTTAGTTTATAAGCTTTAAATGAAATCATTGTTTCTGGATTTTTGTTTGTTTAAAGTAATAAAAAAGTACATCATATATCTAGACTTTTTCCTTGTAGATAGCAGCAGCATATCGCTAGTTTTTAAACATAATTAAAAGTATATAAAACACATGAATTATCTCATACGTTGCCTACCAAAGTTGTGTACATTTTATTTTTAATGTCATTGTATTATATATTTATTTATACTAAGAGCAATCTCTTTTAATATTAAACCATTTTTTAACTTCTTTTCTTTCATTATTAAAATATCCATTTTATAGATATGGGTAGCCTCAAGATTGGGGGGAAAGTAAAACCCTTATATTTTTTAATGGCAAATATATTATCTAGAAATTACAAGATATATACAAAATCAAAAGCATGCATAACTTCTTTCTCAGCAAATGTACTTGACTGTTCAGATTTTACCAAGAATCCTCTAAAATAGTAGCTTTAGACCTATGTCTACATGAGGTTTTTTCAGTGTATAGCCTACAGCGTTCGAACTGATTTTCTTCATCTATTAACTTCAAATCCCTCTGAGAGGGAATTACCCAGATTGAATCTGGTGTCTATCTCTCGTGCATGCAACCTTACCCCCCCCCACCTCTGCTGAACAAGGTGGGCCAAAAGCTCTATAGAGAAACCGTGGATGTGCAAGAGGAGGAGATGGTCATAATAGGTCGTCATTCTTTCTAATTGAATAGATTGAAGCTGATATTAATCATGATGAAGAGGAAAAGTACTATTTTATATTCATTATACATATAATGTTTTATGGATCATAAAAGATATCAGGCAGTAAGCCCAAGTGAGAAGATACATCTTTAACCTATGTTACACAAACCACACCAGTAAATATAGTCAGTGATAAATCATGGATTGTTGTTTCCTTTGTTGATTTCAAGTGAAAATATTGATTCTAATTCAAGTTCTATGGGAAACAAAAGTTGCTAGTGCTTTCATGTTTCATAGACGTGTGCTGATGTTACGGGAATACCGTATAGGCAACTTAAATCCAAGGAAAGGAAAAGAAACCAAGAGCAAATTTTTAACTTATTGAAAGGCTTGTCAATTTTATTAAAGAAAATAAAAATAAGCAGAGTAAAGAGAGGAGAGATGAGTAAGATGTTGGCAAGAAGGCACTGAAGTGGTTCATTTCAATACAGGAAATTTAGAAGAAAAGGAAGATTTGAAAGTAATAATAAAAACACTTTGATGCAGGACAATTGAAGAATATCATCAAACTTAATTTTAGAAAAGGTTCTCTCTCTCTCTCTCTCTCTCTCTCTCTCTCTCTCTCTCTCTCTCTCTCTCTGAAGTCTCTAATATAACACAGACAAAAATCAAATAGTGTGTTCATGGAAGGTGAAGATTGCCAATATGGCACTATGGGACATTCACCTTAATTGCATCAAAGAGTCAACAGGGCGACACATATGCTTGAAATAGCATATTGAGAAAAAGAATTCTCAAGCCTTTGGAGAGCTCAGAGAGTACAGCCCCAACCTAATGTTGTTTATACTGGTAACAAGAAGAATCAAAACAACACTGTTCTGGCCAATGAAACATATTGAGGGCATTTGAGGACCCCTGTATGTAACAGAAAAGGCATTAAACAGTTTTTTTTTTTTTTTTTCTGTATCTCTTGCATTAAAATTCTCTCTGAAATCAGGGACTACGTTCTTGGTACACAATTTGCTAAGGTACATAGAGATTATATATATTTTCATAAATATTGCTGTAGTTTTATTTTATATGTCACTTAGTTATTGTATTTATTGTTCATTTTTTGAGGCTGGCATTTTCTATATGCTTTCCTTGAGAAAATCAATTTTTTTACCATTAGGAGAACAAGACAAAGAGAATTAACCACATGTACTAAGCCAGTATTTGCTGTCTATGAAATTCAAAGCTAAACACAAACAACACATACAAAGTAGGAAACAGCTTCAATCCGCTAGCTGCAGCATGTCTGAAGCTCAAATGATAATTGAATTTCATGGGCTTTAACTTTTTCTTGCATGACAAATATTCCATACTCAAAAATAATAATTATAAAGTAAATGAAATAATTACCTAAGCTAAACACAAATTGATATAATTCCCTTTTGGCTTAAATAAATATGCCAGTAACATATAAGCTTTTATTAAAAAAAATCAATATCATTACTTTGTGAAAAAATATTTAAAAATAGAATGTTATTAGCATTTGTAATAAGAATATTGTCAGAATGATTTTGAGAAAAGATGAACTCAATTTTTGAGATGTTGTTAACTTTGTCGTCTTTGTGAAATAGGATTTAAGATAAAAATTATATGAAGGTGTTTGAGAAGCTTTACTTGTTGATTCTTTTTAAAGAAGCCCTTAGGAAGATATTTAAGATAGGAGCAGACCAAATTTTAAAAAACTTCAAGTGACAGTTAAAATGTTTCACTGTTAAGGGGATGATTACCCAATATACATATCTATTGTTATCACATTCTGAGCTTCATTGCTGAGCTATATTCAAATGTCACCTAAACATATTCAGATAGTACCATGCTTTTATAAACTAAGCCTGTGATATTTCCCCCCAAAAGCTTGTTTTCTGTCCCCTAAGACAAACTTGAGTGGTGCACTCAATATAATTATTTGTATTAATACTTACTTTAAACTTTTTTGTCTTCCACTTCTGTTGGGACCTATGTAAGCATATTAAATGGCTGCCCCTTATTTTATGTCTGCTGATAGATGTTACAGTCATCCGGAATAGACCATTTAGTTTAGGTAAATTATCTCAAATGCTAGAAAACAAACAAAAAGCCTTTTATGTATCTGGGATTCCCTGCCAGTCCAGGTCTAAGGAATTAACTGGAAAAGTTACAGCCATGTGATAATATTTTTATCCCCAAATTATGAAATAGTCATGTTTTTAGGGTCTTATTTCAGGATGTTTACAAATCCTCATTGTCTAATTCTAACCCTTAGTACTAGAGGATTCTGATTTTAAAAAGTGGCAAGTTCCGTTAGATGATTTTCATACAGCAGTGTACAAAGTTTACAACTGATTTTGTTGATACAATTTACTGATGAGACCCAATTCTTAAGGATCCTATAAAGTTTTATAAAATTTGTTATCAATCATGGAAAATTAATAATAATTAATATAGAAGGCCTAACTGTGGGAGCTAAGCCAATCAAGCTCTTAGTAAAAGCATAATAGAATATTTTTATGATCTTAGGACAGAAAACAAAAAGCATTAACTAAAAAAGAGAAGTTCAACAAATCAGAATTTATAAGACTTGAAAAATAAATTTTCTATGCATATATATGACAAAATATTTATATTCCAAAAAAAAAAAAAAACCCACACACAAAGAACTCTTACAAATCAATAAGAAAATCACAAAGACAAGCCAGTGAAAAATTGCCAAAAAGTGTTATTTGTCAACAGAGAAATATAAATTAAATCACAGAACAATATTAATAGACACCTATCTGAATGGCTAAAAATGAAAAAAGATCATAAAAATGTTGAGGAGAATAAAGAACAGCTAAAACTCTCATTTACATTGGCAAAAGCATACATTAAAACAATCACTTCAAGAAATGGCATTATTCATTTCTAAAAAGCAATAGAACCACATAACACAAAGAATGACCCTTAATATAGGAAACTAAGAATTATGTGCTTGTATATCTAGATAGACAGACTTCTTCAGCGTCATCTGCCTGTTCACTTTCTTCCTTTCCATTTTCTCTTGGGACCCCAGCCAACTGCTTTTGCTCTCATCAAAAAGTCTCTCACCAAAGTCACCAAGGTTGTGTTGCTAAAACCAAGGGACTCTTCTCGGATACCATCTCACCAGGCCTAGAGACAGACTCTGGCATTGCATTCTCTCCTCACTGAAATTTTATTTGCTTTTACTACTTTTCTAAAAAGGATAATGGAAGTAACATCTCGTTGCACTGGTGTTGAGACAAATGAAGCCAAGATCTATGTGTAGTCCTGTGTTGGCAATTTCTCATTCTTTCGCTGTCTCATTCTTGAGTGCTTAGTCATATTGATAGGTGTTTCATGAACAGAAATACTTTTTTGTTGAGTAAGTTTGGGGGACTCAGGGTTAAAAGAGGTTACCCACATTTTTACTATAGAGTATTTTCTTCCCTTTGACATGCCCACATGTTTTGTGAATTTTCAGTGCAAGATATGGAGCTTAGCATTTCTAAGTTTATTTAGCCACAAGTCTTCTTTATGTTCTGTGTATTATGTGGAATCTGCCTGTAAAACAGCTACACTGGACATAAAAGGGAAATAAAAGCATTTGAGGGTTCAGCCATATTTTTTCCTTAGAAATAAAGTTAGAAATACAATTAGAAGTAGTGAAATACTAATAGGCTGTATTGTAAATATCACTGTAGCTTTTGTTATTCCAGTTTTAGAAAATATCTGATCCGATTGTTTACTTTTCATCTGCTGTAATTTAGTAATGCATTTACAAAACATGGAAGTATTCACTTTCAAGAAAACTCACTTAACAAAATAATGTGTCTAAAAATGTCAATTCACGTAGAATCATATGATTTGATGTTGAACTCTCAGAGAATTTATTCCAACCAAGGTTGTACAGAATAGGATGTCTCTCCATTATTGAAATGTTTAACTATTAACCTGTCATCCTTGAATAGATGAACATTAGGCCTTTGCCTTTTCGACCTTTATAACAAAAAGGTCTTTAATGCCACATTCTTTTTCTTAAAAAAAAAAAAAAAAAAAAAAAAAAAAAAGTCCACTATCTTAATATGTTTCTTTCCACCTTATACAGTTACTTTGTTTGGCAGGAAATGAGCTCACATTTCCTTCTGCCGAAGAAAGCAATCTGTGAACCATATACAGTTTGAGAAAAGCATCACCTTATTCAAAAGATAAATCATAAGATATTGTTATGCTGAATGAATAAGAAAGCATGGATTGAGAATAGATTAGATGATTGCATTATAAAGACATCAAAGTAAACTGATCTGAAGGGTGCACTGTGAATGGGCTGAAATTCAAAGATATTACATCGCTACCTGGGTCTGTGGGAACCTGATGAACCAATGCTGATTTGCTATTGCAAACTTTCAGGAGACAGAGCATTACTGTGAGCCCTATTTTAGAAAGTGTATTATATTGATTACCCTCATTATATATGGAATAATATGTTCAGCTAAATGATTTTTACCAGTAAGATTGTCTAAAACCTCACCTTGTCCATCACTGATTAAGTACAATGATTAAATTTTGATTAAATAAAAATTAGTGTACTTTTAGTTCTTAAATATTGAATCAGTTTCCTAGGGCTACAGTTATAAGGTAGTAAAAACTAGGTAGCTTAGAACAAGAGAAATTGATTGTCTCACAGTTTCGGAGAGCAGAAGTCTAAAATGAAGGCATCAACAGGTCCATGCTCCCTTAGACACTAGAGAGAGATCTTTTTCAGGCCTGTCTCCTAACTTCTGGTGATTTCTGGGCTTGAGGCAGCATAGCTCCAATCTTTACATGAATTCTCCAAGTGTGATTGTATCTGTGTCTGGATTTTCTCTTATTAAGACACCAGTCAAACTGGATTAGGGCTCACCCGAATGACCTCATTTTAACTCGATTACCTCCGTAGAGTCCCTGTCTCCAAGAAAAGTCACGTTCAAGGGTACCAGGATTAGTACATTCTGTAACTGAATGTGGCTACCCAAAATCCGTATGCTGAAACCTAATTCCCAATGTGATGGTATTCAGAGGTGGGACCTTTGAGAAGTGATTAAGCCCTGAAGATAGAGATTTCATGAATGGGGTCAGTGCTGTTGTAAAAGAGACCCTGCAGAGACTCTAGGCCCTTATGCCATGTGAGGACAAAGCAAGAAGAGGTTATTTAATAAGCAGGAAGTGAGCTCTCAACAGACAATGAGTCTGGCGGTACCTTGAACCTTGATCTTGGACTTCCAGTCTCTCTTGAACAATAAGAGAAGACTTTTTGTTGTTTATAAGCCACCCAGTCTATGCGATTATGTTATAGCAGCCTGAATAGGCTAAGACCGTACTCCAACGTACCAGTTTGGGGGGACACAATTCAACAATTCTCAACAAGTATTGCTTTTTACTCTAGTTATCCCACTGTACTTGCCCCGAAATTGCACGGCAACCATGATCCAGTTTTTTTTTTTTTTTTCATTTTTTTTTTTTTAATTCAAATTTCAGTAAAACCACCAAAGTCCCTGACTCATTCTGAGCATTTGGCACCTTTAGAATACTGACTTTGGCTTTTCACGTTCCTTCTGCATATTCATTCTATGGCTTCTGTGACTATAGGCAAGATGTTTGCTTTAAAAAGTAAAAAAAAAATGGAGAAAGAATCAGTTCATTTTATTGAGAAAGCAAACTCCTTCCCATATGCCTCCATTGTAGTAACTCTTAAGTCCAATTGCTGGAATCTAGCAAAAGGGCCAACAGCAGTTTGGACTGACTAGAAATCATAAGCCATTTCCTGCTTTTGAGCACAGCGATTCCTAAAAGTACACACACACACACACACACACACACACATCTACACATACATACATACATACATACATAATCACAGTTATGCTAGCAGTAAAGACTGTATGATGTCTCTGTTGAGCCAGCAACTTAGAGTACCTACCTTATGCATTATAAAATACCTGTAGCAATAAGAATTTGATGGTGTTTAAAGAAATTGGTGATGCTTTTGTTTCCTACACATCCAAATTACTCACAAATGAGATTTCAGAAATAAACACAGAAAGAGATATTGAAGACCTGAGAGTGCCATCCTGATATTTATAGTTTATTTTGTCATTGGAATCAATTTATCATCTCGCCAATTACATATTTTATGTTATGTTGAGGCTTTATAAAATGTGAACATGCATAGAAGTAAGTGAGGGTGTTAATACTTAAAAAACAGCGTATTTTTTTTCCCCAAGTGTATTGTTGTTATAAACTGAAACATATTTTCTCCTAGTTATGCATTTTAACATATCTCAATTCTTATATGTAGGAAACATACTTGTTTAAATTTTATACATAGATACAAAATATCCTAAGCAGAAATAATTTCAATTTATTATTTAATAGGCTCTTGAAAATTTTCATCTTTTACTACTCTTATTTATCAATAAACAGATAACTTTTATTTGTATTAAGAATTTTTTCTAATAATTTCATATAGAATGAAATGGTGCATTGACATTTCTGTGTACCACACGGCTTTTTTTTTTTTTTTTTTTTTTTTTTTACAGTATACTTTTGTAAAATTTTCTGGGAAATAAAATATATTAATGATTATTATTTGTCAGAATAGCACTGAAAGAAAAATAAAATCTCATGTTCTTTCTATAAAGTTAAAAAACTGTCAGGTGACTACATGCCAGGTACCAACTAAAATTGAATCCCTTCAGAGAAGACAGAAGTAACAATAAATGGCATTAAAGTTAAACACTATTGCTGAAAAAGAACTTAATGAAAACAGTGAATCAAAAATAAGATGTCTTGAGGACTAAAATGTCTAAGATAACTTAAGCCTTGTAACTTTGGCTTATATTATTTATATATTTCATATAAATAGCACTGCTGTTCTTAGGAAAACAATGAGTGATACAACAAATATTTTTCAACAAAAGATGTCTAGCTACAATGAAACATAATGTATCTACATGGTGTAACAGTTCAATACAATTGATTGCAAATAATTTGAAGCTGTATCAGAATAATTCACAACTAGAAATAGTCTTCACGAACACTGCTTCAAACATAAATTTGGCAAAGTACAGTAAAATAGCCACTTAAAATTTTAACTGTAAAAAATCACAATTAAAGTTGAAGCAAACTATTTTATGATATATGAGATATCATGAATCTTCCATATTTTTTCCCATTTACAGAAACACAACAGTCTATTCAAACAGTTAAAGCCAACATTATCATTTAAGTTGAGAGAAACGTGTAACTGTGAAGTACCAGGATAATTTTACCTCTAGATATGAGACTTATTTTTAATGTTCATTTTTAAATAATAATTAAATAATTCTTAAATGACATACATGATCTAATGGAAATTTTTAAAGGATAGAGAGACATAGAAACTTCCATTCCAGAAATCTGAAGTGCAAAATATATGTAATGACTTTATTGACAATTTATTGGGTAGTTTCAATTTGGTGAGATATCATGAAAATGCTATTTTCTATAAACCATCTCCTTCCTAAGCTGTTTCAAAACCCTCATTGCAGCAAGAAGTGGTTCTCTTAATATTTAAATTCCATTATTTTTTTTTTCTTTTCTTTTCTTTTCTTTTTATTAAAGCAGTCCAGTCTAGCTTAAAATTCCAATTTTGAGTCATTTCAGAGTTTACCTACTCCTTTGACAAGGCACAACCATCTCTGGAATGGAGACAGGAGCCATGCCTACTCCTCTCCCCCAGAGTGGGGCAGAAAGGGATAAAAGGAAGTATACAGATCCTCTTCCATATAGGACCAGTCATACCTAGCTGAGAGGGGTGTCTTTTCCCATCTCCAGGACGGTCAATTTCCCTCTGTGATGCTGGTCACCTCTCTGAATGTTATGGGCTCTTTGTAGCAGGACTCATGACACTAGGGTGTAAAAAAAAGATTGCTTTGTGAGGTGGGATCATGAACTAACTTCGTCCCCCACTATTCCCTCAAAATATTTTCAACAGGCGATGAATGATAAATTGAGCAGTTCCATGATAAAAGTTTTATAATTCTTAAAATTATTTCAATGTAATAAATACTCTCATCTCTTTAAGTCACTAAACAGAAAATGCCTTTTGCTATTATCGTTTTGGGGCCCAGTGTGAGGACAACAGGAGAGGCAGTGGGCAGCATGGTAGATTAAGATGTAAGGATAAGGGGATCAAATATATGGTAGCTGAAGGAAACTGGACTTTGGCTGGTAAACACACAACAGAATATACAGATGTCAAATTATAATGTACACTTGAAAATTATATAACTGTATTAACCAATGTTACCCCAATAAACTTAATTAAAGGGGAAAAAAAGAGAGAGATGTAAGGTCCTTCGGCTCCTTTTTATGAGCATGACCATAAGCAGGGGCGTGGATGTGGTAGGGTTCTGACTCACCTTTTGAAAACTCCTTGATTGCTTTTATTAAGCTGCAAGTACTAAGTGCCCTAGTCCTCTAACTAGGGTCTTAGCGGCAATTCCTGGATTAGTAGATGTGTCTTACTCTCCCTCACAAACAAATGAGTTACCTGCATATTATGAGTTGAGGTAGCAAAAGGAATTAAAGTCTGTTTTCTTCTGATTTTTTCACTCTATACCCCTGATGCACGTTTCCATCATTATCTGTTTTATAAGGTTATGAAGGTGTTATCACCAACTCAGAAATGGAATAAACTTAAAATTCAGTTCGACCATTTTATATTTTCCTCCAAAGCTTTAGAAAAGGATTTGCTATGTTCTCTTTTTGAAAATTCACTTCAAAATTCTCTGTGATAAATTCTTATATAGAGAACTATAATTAATAAAATGATCAGGGAGCACTAATCATCTTCATTCCATATTTTTTTCATAGCCACCTAATTGATATGCTTCATTACCTTTAATACCATCTAAAATTAGAACTTAATCAAACTGTTATTTGGTATTTAGAAAATACACCACACACAGTACTTTTTTAAAGCCATTTTATTGACGTTTCTAAGTTAACTATATTTTTTCACACCTCTTTATATTTTAAATGTTTCTTAAGAAAATATATTAGGTAAATTCCCTTTTTTGTCCCCTGTCGACCTGGTATGAAGGAAGAAAGCATGATTACCCCTGAAACTCTTTGCACCCAAAGCCCCTAGTGTGAGACAGAAAAGATTAAAAAGAAGGCCAAGATCTTACATAACTAGTCATACATACACTGTATTTCAACTACAATATGACAGTGTGTTTAGCAAGTTCTTTCCTCATCTTAAAAAGTACCTGAAATCCTTTCTCTTATTAGTTTGTTGGAGCCTCAACTCAGAGATATGTCATGAAAATATTTTTTTCCAGAAACCATTTCTAAATAATGTTACTTTTTGCTTATATATATATTATATTATATTATATGTATTATATTATATATAGTTTCAGGTGTGTGACATAGTGATTCAACATTTCATATATTCCAAAATGATCACCACGATAAGTCTAGTAATCATCGTCATGAATGAGCCCCTTATTCTATTTCATGTAGGTTGCCTAAATAAAAACATTTAGAAATTGTTTCTTGAGATATCTAAAAATTATGTTATTATTGAACATTATTAGTGTATTGTTATATATTATATATTATATTAATATAATAATTCACTATTTTAAATAAAGTAAGCCATGCTTTAGAGAAAAAATTTGATAATACAGAATTCAGAACAGGAAAAAACTCAGTATTTTAGAGGCAAATAGAACTTAGTTAAATTCTGGCCCTGAGAATTTACTAGCAATGTGATCCTGACCATGTTAAAATCGTTCTAAACATCCTATATTATAAATGTAAAATTACAATGATACCTATCTTATAAAGTGGATGTGATAAATTAACTTAGACTACTTATGTAAATTATCTCATCATAAAAAGCTTGGCACAATAAAAGGGACTTGATATTAAGTAAAACTTTAGAATTGTTATTTTAAGTTTAGTAAGAAAATCTGAAGTTTTCAAATTAAGTTATAAATAATTATGTAAGAATCTAGTCTAAGTCAAAATTCAAGGCAAAATTTACATACAAATATAAGATTCATGAATGATTGTAAGAAACATTATCTTATTTAATTACTATATTCAAATACTATATTTCAATAAACAATAAACATTACTTAATTTTTATAACATGATTTCAAAGTCTTTGCTATATATTTGTCAAGCTGCTGAGAAAGTTTGAGTTCAGTACCCATATAATTATGTAATTTAAAAATCTTTAATGTTATGTAAACCATCAAAACTTCTTAAAACTACCTTCACATTCTATTTATGTATATCAGTTTTAATACTATCAGTAAATATAACTGTATTGTCTAACGACAAATCTAAACACACTGTAATAAAATATATTTATATTGACTATCTGCCCATCTGATTTTACTATGCTATAAGTCAATAAATAAAAATCTGTTGAGTATTAGAGCACCTTTCTTTATGACAGTTATTTTTATCATGACTTTTATTAAATTTTATCAAGTACTTGATGCCCATAAATATTAATATGAAGTTCTCTTATACTTTTAAGAGATTCTTATAGTGAATTATATTGATTTAGGCAGATTTCTCAAGACATTAATTTTATAGTATTTAACATGAATAGAGCTTTTGATTGAGATATACGATTCATAGAACAATTGTGGCTGAAAAGCATTATCTAAATGAATAAATAAAGTGGATTTTTAAAGTATAACACACATGATATTGCCCATCATACGGCCCTGAACTAAAAAGTGATGGAGAAAGGGTATTGAGAAGAGAGTACTCAGAAAATATCACGGAAGCTATATTTGTGTACCGTCTTGAACGTGGGGAGAGAAAGAAGGAAATCTGATCTTAACTGGGATTTCAATTTAGAAATTATGATGTCTTGGAAGAACATAAAATAAGTTCAGCATTTAGGAGAATGAAGAGCGTTCTTAGAGACCAGAGCCGTGGACATGCCAGGTATGAATGTGGCAAGGAAAACACACGGCACTTCACTGCAGCAAGATAACCGTGGAGGAGGGATGCATTTGTAAGAGCATATTAGAGAAAGTAAAATCCGCACAAAGTAATATTGACAAAGATGTCCTATTTTAAGTGTTTTTTTTTTAAGGAATTACAAATGGAGAGACAGTTGTTTGTCTGTTTGTTTACCAAAAATTGTAAATGCCCCGTTTCAAGATAATAACATTTTTTGTTGTTGTTTAAATCATTTGATGTGAGGAACATAGGAGAGGATCCACAAGACTTCAGTAACACAGGGAAAACAGGAATCTTGGCCCGACTAGAGCAGCAAGCTTTAGCCACACCTGCCTAAAAAATTTCACCAATTAGTTGTAAGAAATATTTATCGATACGATAACTTCTCTATCATTTGACAACTTCTCTATCATTTAAAGTTGATTTTTTATAATCCTAGTTAAGTTAAACAGCCAGCAGTATTTATAAATCTTATTTCCAATGACAACAAAATAAATTGAGCACATACTGTGCGTTAGCAGGCTATGTTGAAATTAAGGTAAATAAAATGTGGCCATGACCTTCTTAAAAATATAAAAGTTGCAAGATTTCCCATAGTTATTGACTCCTAAAGAGAAAACTTGATTTCTGACTTTTAATGCTAAATTCTGGCTTTTATCAATCGTAATAGAATAATTATAATCTCAGACACCTTGGAAATCTATGGTTGTCTTCATTTAAACACCTTAGGTATGTGTATGTGCATGCATTTTTTTTTAAGCTTCCTTGAGGTATAATTGGCAAAATAGTAACATATTTAAAGTGTACATATGATGACTTGATATACATACACTACAGAAAAAGGAAAAGAGTTAACACACCCATCACTTCGCCTACTTACCTTTTTGGTTTTTTTGATAAGAAATTTAACTTTTCCTCTCAGCAAATTTCAGTTGCACAATACAGTGTCATCGACTGTAATCAGCGTTTTTACATTAGACCCTCAGCTGTCATTGATCTTATATCTAAAAATTGTAATCGTTGATCAACTTCTTTCTATTTTCCCACCCACAACCCCAGGAAACCACTTTTCTACTCTCTTCTTTGAGTTTGACTTTTTTTTTAAATGTTACATATAAGTTATACCATACAGTATCTGTCTTTCTCCATCTAGATTATTTCACTTAGCACAATGTCTTCCAGTTTGATTGATGTTCCTGCAAATGTCTTTTTTAAGCTGAATAATATTCCATATACATACAATTAAACTTTGAACAAGGGTTTGAGCTACATGAGTCCACTGATATTCAGATTTTTCCAAACAAATATCCATACTGGTTTTTGTCCACAGATGCAGAGGGCCAACTATATGTAATGATTTATGCATTTATATAAGGGACTTGAACATGTGTGGATTTTGGTATCTACTGGGGGTCTTGGAACCAATTCCCCAGGCATTAAGGGACAAACTGTTTTGGGAGACTCATAAGTTATAAGTAGATTTTTGACTATGTGCGGGATCAGTGTCCCAATCCCTGAGTTAATTATTAATGGGTCAATTGCATACACCAAATTTTCTTTATCGATTCATCTGTTGACAGACACAGTTTTTCCTATATATCTTGTCTATTGCGAATGATGCTGCAACAAAAATATGTTTCTTGATGTACCGTTCTTCCTGAAGTATAACTTCTCTTCAACTCTCTGATAAGTCGATATGTTATTTTTATTGTCTAAATGTTTTCTAAATTAGTTATTCATCTCCACACGGGCTAGGCAGCAGTGAATTCAGTCAGCTCCCCTGCGCCATAATGTCCAAGAGTGGCTTGAATATGTATTGAGGAAGGAATTTGATCGTAGAAAAAGAATCATAGGTTTGGGCCTGAAACTGGGCATTACCACTGAATAACAAGTCTCGTGACTAAATTTTCATAAAATGATGTGCTCAAGTAGGTGTTATTTGTTTTTTGAGATGAAAACATTGCATATTTCTTCTTTTACTATACTGATGTGATAGGAATTTAAAAAATAATACATCCAATCTTCATGGTATTTACTACTTAATATTCACTGCTTTATATATTATCCTCCTAAAAAAATTTGAAGTTACTGAGTCCAAGCTTTTGTTGAACATTTAATATTTAAACAGAATCAGCATTTTTTTATTCTACTATATTTCACTAGGAATAGTGTCCCCCTCCCCCCAAATAGGTTGTAACAAATAGTGGGTTATGGAATCTATACATATATAGAATTTTGAACAACATTTACAAAAATAAAATAGAATGTAAATAATACACTAAATTATAAGAGATTAGTTTAGACTTAACTGAAGTTTATTTGACTGAAAAACAAAGAAGATAGAGTCTTTTGATATGATACGAGTAAATATAGGCATTATTTTTCCTTTCAATTTATATATGTATTTATGTAAACATGTACATACATACATTTGTGTGTGAGACTTAAGTTTGTGAAAGTACAGAGATAACATAAAATGTTTTCCTTGCTTTGGATTGCATTACAACTTTTATAAAAATATTTGAAAATCATTTTTCAAGACTGGTAGATTTTTTCAACCTAGAAAAATATATGACATGTCGACAGATAGTGGTGTATCAACCTCAAAGTTAATTTATGAGAAATGAAAGTGAGGCAATAATAAGTAGAGTAATTTTTTAAAAAATAAGGAAGAAATTGGCAAGAAGGAACAAATTTGATGATTAGGAAAATGAGAATAAAGTTTATGATTTTGATTATTTTTGTCTGAGAGACATAGATTCCTCAGATGTAAAAATAATTTATCTACAAATTTATCCATGTCCTCTTTAAATTAACTTTCTTTCTCACACTCTGTACAATGAAGATAGTCTCTATTCTGAAATATAATATCTTTGCATTTCTCTGAAGCATATGCAAGGAAGATATTTTACTACTAGGTTTATAGCTTGTCTATCCTCTCTCACTGCCTATAAAGATAAGTTATATACTCTTTTCCTATTCAAAAATTCAAAAAAGAAAAAAGTAAATAAAGGACATTTTACTTTCATTCTCTTAGTCACTCTTAAAAACCAAAGATTAAATATTTATATGTTTTATTTCATATGAATTGGCACAGAGTTCTGTGCATTTGATTTTAAAAAGTACAGTTTTGCAAGAAATCTTAATCATGTCGAACTTTAGGAGTTTTTATCTGTATAATAGCGTTAATAATTTCTGACCAGTCCTCTGCACAGAATTTTTGAGAATCTCTCTGAGATTTTATAGATAAAATAATGTGTACATAAACAGTATTAAAATGAATCTGTTCTCAATCGTGACTTTAATTTTGTAGTTTGAACAGTATCCCTCCTTTAACCATTCACTTTGTCAATAAAGTAAAAGATGGAATAAAAAGAGCTGAATTAAATTTGGACCATTCTTTTAGGATAGAAGAAGACAACCATTTTACAGTTAATGGGGACTCTTGAAATGGGTCATATTTAAATTCCATAAATAAAATTCCATAAATGCTTCCCATGATTACACAAATTTTGTTGTTTAAGAAATGGTAATGCCAAAGCCAAGGTGATGGCAGAAATGAACATTTATTCACCGTATATAATTAGCTTATATTTTGGGGGGTGGCGGTATTGTTGTTTTATCAATGAATGTTAGTTTGTATACCTTACGGAGGTGTGCGTGTCTGTCTCTTAAGGGGAGAAAAAGTCTATTAACGGTTCAGGACAATTTTTGATTAGATTGTTTGAGATGTTTTCTGTTTCTTGAGGTAGGTCTATGTTGCTATAAATTTTCCACATATAACTACTTTGGCTGCGTCCCATAGATTTGGGGTCATTATGTTTCATTTTCATTTGTCTCTGAGTGTCTTTTGATGTCTTTCCCGATCTCACTGTTAACCCATTCACTGTTTAGTAGTAGCATGTTATATGGCTTACATGTTTGTATCACCATCAGTTTCCCTCCGTATTCTACACTCCTTTCTTCCAGCAAAATGTTGAGTCTCTCCCTGCACCCACCCTTTCCAAATCTGGGCAGGTTTCAATGACTTTGTTACCCATAGAATGTGGCAGAAGTGACTCTGGGACTCCTGAAGCTAGGGTCTAAGAGGATTTTTACTTTCCTCCTGAGTCTCTTAGAACTGGTTGTTGTAACTCTTCCTCTGGGGAGACGTCTTCTGTTACGTAAGAAGTACAATTGGCTTAAGAATGTTATGTGTGGAAAGAGAAAGATACCAGCCAGTACCGGCTGTCCCAGCCCAAGCAACAGACATGTGAATAAAGCTGCCATCTTGGATATTACAATCCCAGCGTAGTCCGTGTGGAGAAGAACCAAAGTCCCAGATATGTTAACCAGTTACACCACCCAGTCATCCCTAGCCTTCTGAGCCACCCTAGCTGGGGCCCTAGACATGTGGCACAGAGACAAATCATCCCTGCCGTGCTTTGCCCTAATTTCTGACCCACAGAATTGTGAGCACAATAAATGTTAATTGTTTTATGTTAAAAAAAAAAAAGTATACTTTTGCCTTAACTGCAAAACTATAATCACTATCTTCGTCAAGCCCTAGTGACTGAGCAGATCTTTCGCATGGGCCTCCTGTAGCGTGTGGCCAACACCTGAGATATATAGTTTTGAGGAAACAAGAGTACCAGAGGGACTCCTGGGATTTATGAGAAGGACGAAACTTGGCTGAGGAAAGAGGGACAGATAATCAACACCCAAGTGGTGTCCTTATCAGAAAAGGTTCTCACTCTGTATGACACCCATTTCAATATCTGTTGGCCCATCGTTGTCCAGCTATGCTGAAATCCACCCAGCCCTTCAATAAATGACTCAAAATAATTCCCATTGCAATTATGCAAGCAGCTCTGGAGGCACATGGCCAAACAGAAGGACTACAGATCACTGCAGATGAAGGGTAGGCAGCTTCTATAAAGCAGGAGGCCAGAGTCATGGTCATGGGTAGAAGGAACTCAAGATAAGAACAAAGGCAAAGCATTATTTCTGAGCACTTTTTATGGATTAGTGAGTTTTGTCTTTCAAGAAAGTGCAACTGTGTATCTGTGACAAAATAACTCAGTCTTATATTTTAAAGAGCCATAAAATTATGTTTCTCAAAGACTAAGGGAATGAGAAAAGACTATACTTATGTTATTGTATTTAAAATAATTAAATCTCTCTGCAACATTACCTCTATTGAGAAAAGTACTTACATACAACATTTATTATAATCAGATAAAAACTACATTAATATATGGACAATATATTCTAAAGAGTACACATAACACTTCAGTGCTTCTTTTATATTATAAATCATTTTCTTAAGATTCAACTGTATTACATTTTTGAAAATTATTTATAGAATACATTCTGCCAGTTTAGCTTTCTTAATAACTTATAGTTCTTAATAAATAATATTGCAAATATCATATAACAGAGCAATTAATTAAGGAAACTATAGAAAGGTTAGAAAATACAAAGCCTTGAGGGCAGAGGGAAGGTTTTTGCAAACTGGAAATTAGACCCCACTAATTTTTTCACCCAAACTGAGAAGAAACAGTGAAGAAAACTGTATGGAAAGTGTAAAAAATGGTGTCTAAACATTACCAACCAGTAAGCTGGTGTCCAAAGCTGGGAAGAGAGAAGTGGCTGCTTCCTTTAGATTGATCTAGTTTTGAGGAGTAAATGCAAGCATTTATTCAGTACATATTTTGTGCAAAAATATTTTCTAAATGCTTTACATGCATTGTCATTAATCTTTACAATATTCCTATAAGAACTATTTTTATTATAAAAATTATAGAATTGAATCACGGAAAAATAAAACAACTTGCCTAAAATGACAAAGCAAGTGATAGAGCTACTGAGGCATTAAATACGTTAAGAGAAATCACACTAGATTAGAAATAAGATGTTCTCTGAATTGCCTTTATTGTACAAAACACAGTATTCCTGTTTAATTGCAATGGAGAAGAAACTCCTCACATATATGATTGTAATTTCCATAATTCATGTGGTATAAGCAAAAGAATTAAATGTAATGTAGAAAGAAAAAAGAACAGCAACTTTTCTTGGATCCTAATTTTATGGAGAATTTCTTACATCAGGGATAAAAACCAATACCAGATTTTAGTTTTTAAGTGTTAAATTTGTATATCTACACAAGTGGTTTACAATGAGATCTCTTTTTAAGGACAGAGAACAACAGTGGGGCTACTTCACAATAAAATAAGTGCATTCAGCCTATTTAGTAACTATAGGGGTTATTGAATCCCTTACTCTCACCCCCACTTTTGTGAATATGATCTCTCTCAAGAGGTTGTTTTTCCAAACCAAACATCCTGTGATTATTATACTACTACGGGACTTCTCTGCTTAAGGGTATGATTGCAAGTTAATACATCATGTGATAGAAACTTGCCATAACGTAGTGATTATAAATCTTTTAGGTTTCTGTTCATAAATAAAGATTTATGAGCAAGAGTTACATTTTTCTTTTCTTTCATGTATAAATTAGCCTTAGGATTTTATGAATAATTCAATATGAAAAAATATTATCTTTCAAAGCTATGGTAAATAGTAAAGTTATGTGTGACTTTATGCAAGTGTGTCTATGTGTATACCTAAATAACACAAGGTCTAACATGTATACAAATTAGAAAACTTATTTTAACATTTTCTAATTTTTAAATATGTTCTTAAAATGTTACGTGTCAAAATTCATCTTGTAGTCTTAAAAGACCACCTATACAGTAGAGTGATTTGCGAAGTAAACTTTTAAATTGTTTAAGATAGTTAAATAATGATTTATGTGGGTATTTATTTGCATGCATTTTACAGTCTGGAAAGCACAAACATTTAAAAAATAATTTTAGTTTAAGTCAAGACTGCATTCTTTGAGGTACTGATTCAAAATACTGCCAATTTTCCTTAAACAGAATATTAAGGAAAGCAAAGCTTTGGGAATAAACCCAATCAATCTAACATAGCCCTTAAAATTCTTTTTCACTTGAAAGAAAACATTTTTGAATTTAGGTCATATCTAGAATACATTTAAAGCATTTATGGAATATAATACATTTCTTATCCTTTGGCAAACACATATTAATATACTGTCCAAAATTCTCACTAAATATACTAAAATTTGCACCTATAAATTTAGAAGATTATACTAAAAGCTGAAAAATATTAAAGAGCATGATCCTAATTTTGGTTTATTCTCTGCTCTAATTACCTTCGATAATAAATGTTTCTAACTTTTTAGGAAATATTTCAAAGTACTGTTGTAATCGATGTTTGAGCCTGCATTCCATGCAAACTGTGAGCACAGGGTTTGTATTCCCTCAGGACTGCTTCGGGAACCATACTGTGGGTGCTGACAACATTTCTTAGCTCAGTTCCTTCATCTATAAAACACTTATCCTGTTGGGCATTCTAAGGATCAATGAGACAATGGAAGTAAGTCACCTTGCATGGTGGCACTAAATAATTATCAAATATTAAACATTAAAATTAAATATGCAGTATTACTATTATCTTCTGGCTAGAAAAAAATAGCAGAGTAAATTTTCAGATACTGGAGACAAAGGCGGTGTCAACTTATATCCTTAAACATTTTTTCTTGCTATTTTTCCAGTCTTATTAAGATGTAATTGACATGTAACATTATATTGGTTTAAAGTGTAAACCTTATACACTTAATAATTTGATATATTAATATATTGAGAAAGGACCACAATAATGTAGCTAATATGCATCATCTCATAGTTATGATCTTTTTTTTTTCATTCATGAGAATTTTTAAGATCTATTCTTTTAGTAACTGTGAAATATATGATTTTTTTTATTAATAAATATAATAATTGCAACAGTAATAGCATTAATAGCAATTATAATACTTAATTTTTATTAAAAGTTTCTGTGGAAAGGCTTATTACCTTGTTTCAATGAATCATTATAGCCAACTTTTGCAGTAGATTATATTAATATCTCGTTTCATATGTAAGACTACAGAAATTTAGAGAAACTGTAGAAAAGGGGAAAGGAATTAGAATGAAAGCCATTAAAAACTTCCTTCAGAATTTAGTTTTAACAACTATACCATTCTACCCTCCCAATTGTGCACGTGCACACACACACACACACACACACATGTGCACACACACACAGATCAGTGATAATATGGCAGATTGAGACACAGAAGAAAGTTTTTCATTAGGATTTTTATTTAAAATTACTTCATGGCTCCCTCATTTCACCCAACATCCATCCCCACCCAGCACTTCCTGTGGTGAATGTTTTAACAGTCTCTGGGATGGGGGGAAATTGAGAAAAGGGAGCCTCCGATTTGTAGCTTTGGCTAACTCTCAATATCTACCGTGTAAAATACTCTCAATATGACCTACTTCAAGCTACCAATGGTTGAAACAGCTTGCAAAATTCCTGAAAACATAATAATTAATTAATAATTGACTTAGTGAACTGGCATGAATCAGTTTCAGATTACTGCTGCATTACTCTGCTTTATTTTTCATTAAAATACTTATTATCACCTAACATATTCTATATTTACTGGTTAATTTTTAAAAGTTTTAGCTCCACACCTGCCCCTGACTGGAATGTAAGTTTAACAAAGTAATGAGAATAGAATTTCAGTAGAAGACTTCTTCTCTTTCTCCAAGCTTTGAAAAATACTGATTAATTGACCAGTTCAACAACTCCCCCGCCCCTGCAAAATGTCAGCAACTTTGTGATGATTTCTGTAATAAAAGCATTTTATAATGAAAAATTATATCACCATATTTTAGAGTTAACATGCATAAGAAAGAGGTTGTTTGAACTAAGACAGTTCTGACCACAATGGATCTACCACTATAAAATGATAAAAACACAAAATATTCTAACAACATTTTAGTGCATTGGCATTATGTGAACAGGTATCCAAGTAAATGAATAAAAAGCCCATTTAATCACACACACTACTCTTAAGCATTGAATTCATACCTTGTACCAGTGGATCTCAACCTGTCTTGAGTAAAAGATTCACCTGGGTCACTGCCTTAAAGTGAAGATTCTTGAAACGTCCCATGATTCCTTTTCTAGCACTTGTGAGGTTACTTCGAGGAACCCGCATTTAAACAAGCCCCTCCTAAGATTGTGCTACAGAAAATTATACGGCCACAGCTCCCAGTTTGGAAAACACTGCTGTTCTGCACTGAAATGAGTCACATAGCGGAGTGCGGACGCCTGTCACGGATGAGGGGCCAAATCGCATGAAGGGAAATTTCCTCGGAGATTTTGCATTTGTATTACTGCAAAGACCATTGCATATGTCTCCACAGAGAGAAAGAAAACGAGAAGAATAGGTGAAATCTCAATGTAAATGAAGATCAGAGCTTGGGAATTTGTTTTATTAGATGCAACTTAGCATCTATGAGACTTAAAAGATGACCTATTCATTCATATTCTGGAGAGCTGGAAAGAGAAGCCTATAATTTTAATTATTTCAAATATTTTTGCAAGCGTGTATACTACACACACGAGACAATCATCGTAACTTAATTCACTTATGTATATAGGCTGTGATAAATCTGCATAATGCAAGAGTAAATGACAGGTTGTTAATGTAAACACTTAAGTGGAATTTGGGATGAGAAAAAATTTAAAACATACGGTTTTTTTTTTCGTAATTCTCTTTTTCTCTCATAAGGGAGGCTCTGTATTATAAAAAGGCTGCCTCCTATTGTGTTAGTTTATCCCATAGGCAGACATCAGGTATTCTTATAAGAAATAGTATATCTTGTTCCTGAGAAGCTGGTTAAATATAGCTACTGTGGAGCAGTCTGGCTCAGGTCTCTAAGATTCTGCATGGATGAAAAGCATCGCTATGGTACATAATAGCTCTTCCTACCGGCAGAGCAAATTTTAGCTACTAGATAAAAGATGTAAATTCAGGTCAGTGCTTTAGTACAAAAAAACACGTTATTAGCAAACTACCAAGTTTCCTTTTTTCACTTGAGGCATTCATTTCTCTTCAGTAATTTATATTTTTAAAGGGCAGAATTTATAAATGTTAATTCAATACAGCGATATATCAAACTTTATAAAATTTCCAAATCAACGCAATGGAGGCAAATGGAAAACATGGCCATTAATCAGAGAATTAAGATCGTACCCTTTTTATTTTTGAAAACCGAACCCCATAAATTATAATCACTTAGAAGTGATTTTACATTATATTACATTACAAATAATTTTACATTATTTATAATCTCTTAAGGCAGGATAGGCAAACTCTGGAATTAAAATCATTTTTAAAAATCCTGTGTATTATACAGTTCCATTTGAATATAATTTTTTTTTAAGTGAAAGAAATTCCCCAATGTAAGGGCATAGCATCCTTCAAAATTTTCTGTCATGTTGACACATCTTGGGACATTTTACATTGTTTTCTTTTAGACAGGAATACCCAGGGAATTTGAGTCCCTCAAAATAGTCCTTAGTCCCTCTACTACTAGACTTGGGTACAGTTACAGTCTAAGAAACACAGAAATAAAACGCAAGTAGAGAGAGACTTCACATTCACAAAGTATAGATCTATTTATTTGGCTATTTTAAGGCTATTTGCTGTATATGGATTTTCTTGTTCACAGAGAGGGAATGTAGGTGAAGATGTCTATAACTGTATAACATCCACTAATTTAAGAGATTTTAGCAAATGTGGTAGCCATGAGAAGGCGCTTCTTACGCCTATAAAGGCGAATAAGTTAATTGGTCAATGGTCTGTGTGTTGCTCTCTGAAAACTGTGTTTGCATTAAAGACTGAGCCCAAGCTCCCCATGACCCGCCAGCTGCCAGAGCCTCAGCCAGCAAGAACCCTGAAGCAAGGCTGTGCCTGGCAGAAGCAAGATTTCTCTGACAGATTACTCTGTCTCATGCGCTCCCTACAGGCCTTGCTAAAATTACTTCAGAGCTGATGGAAGTCGTAAATGCTTTCACCCAATCCGCCCTTCCTCCCCACCTCCCTTTGACTCAGTGATCAGCTTGACTTGTGGCCTTGTGGCTCTCCCAGGCTCCCGTCCCATTTTCTCTCACAGAGAGTCCCCTTAATGCACTTTTTGCATATTTGTTCCAACGTAGTATCTACTTCGAAGAGGTCCCCAAATGATACACCTAAAATAACAATTTGTTTTGGATAACAAGGGAAAATACCTGTCAATGCTTTCTACATGTTTCTCTCTAAAAGAAGCCAACATTAAGCTGGGAAATAACACAGCAAAACTTATCTTTGGTGCTACTGAATGTATGTACGTGTGTATTGGGTAGTGGGACTTGAGGATGACGCATAAAGTCTGCAGTAAAATTATACATGTAAATAACATTTTTTCATCTGACCTTTACTGATTGCTCTCCCAGATTCAAAACATTTCATCCAGATTGTTTAAAAGAGTACCATGATATTTAGAGACATTTGCTGTATAGACTTAGCCATCAATAACACTGCCTACAAGTTTTTATTTATTCGATTCTTCACTCAGTCATCATTTATAGGATGCCTACTATGTGTCACATGCTGCTAGCTGAGCAAAAGAGACAAACATTCTGCTCTTACCTTCTGTAGTGGAGAAAGGGAGAAGCAATAATAAAAGTGAAATACAGAGTATGTCAAATGATGAGAAAATGCTGTGAAGAGTTAGAGCGGAGTAAGGGGAATAGGGAGCTCAGGTGAGGGAGAAGTAGGAGGTGGAATTTCTAGTACAAGAGTCAGGGAAGACCTCACTGAAACGGTGAAATCAAAACAAAAACCTGAAAGAAGTGAGAGAGCAATCCACACAGATTTCTGGTAGAACACTCCAGGCAAAGGAAATAGCAAATACAAAGACTCTGAGACAGAAGCATGCATGCAGGACACCAGAAGAGGAAGAACAGGACAGATGGAGGAGTGTGGGCAAGGGGAAGCGTGCTGGTAGGTAAGAGATGGTTCAGGATTGAGACCTCCTGGAGCCTCGAGACTTCTTTCTCTCTCTGAATGGACAGAAAGCCATTGGAAGATTTAAGTAAGATGACAGACATGTTCTAAAAAACATGTTCATTTCAAATTCGTTGTTACAAAACAGTCATGAGGATTTAGAGTATAGCATAAAAATAAAAAAAATAATAGAATAAAAACACTTAATTCCAGTGTATAGCATAAACATTCGGTGAAGGGCATGTGGTTAAAATAGAAAGCCGACAAGTCAGGAGGATGGCTCGAAGCCTCTGGCATGAGCAACTGAGAAGATGAGACAGCCACTCATTAGGCGGCCATTCTTTAGGCCATTCATTCATTAGGTGGGGGAAGGAGTAAGCATGCGTGTGTGGAGGCAGCTTGGGGCGCTCAGTGGCTCGTTTTTAACGTATTTAGTTTGAAATACATGTGAAACGTCAAATGACGCTGTTTGACGCAAGAACACAATTTCGGTGTCTTTCCCACACAGACATCCGTGATCCTTAAGATGACCAAGCAAGTGCATGTAGAATGAAAGTAGAGGAGGTTCAGAGTATGAGATCGAGTGATTCCGTCTTTATGGAAACTGGAATACGTTAAAAGACATGGCAAAGGAGTATATTATGCTGAGTTGAGCCAGGAGAGTGTGGTGTTTTGAATTTCAAATAAACAACGTGTGTATCAAATAGGAAAAAGTGGACAAATGCCATCAATACTTATTGGTGAAGTAATGTGAGTACGGAGAATTGTACACTGGGTTCAGCTGCGTGGAGATTGGTGCTGACTAACATTTCAAGAAAAAAGTTGGATAGAAAGGACATGAAACTATGGGTCTTGAAAGTTGCTTTCTTTTTTTTCTATGAAGTAGAGAAATGAGTGATACAGGATAGCAAAGACAGTCTAGAGGCTCTTTTTAAGAATCCGAAACCCTATGTATATTCTGATAAGAAAAATCTAACAGAAAAGAAAACATGTATAAAGAAAGAGAATAAATACAGGATTGTTGGAGTGAGTCCCTTGGATAGAAGGTAGAGCGTGGAACAAGTAGTCTCGTTGCAGTTACAACAGCCCATGTGCCTCCAGGGAACAAGCTCCATCTCTCCCTGTATGTGTTCCCACGCCTGAATTTTTTTTTTTTTTTTTTTTTTTTTTTTTTTTTTTTTTTTTATCTCGAGTTGTGGACAGTCATCATGAGATAGGCTGGCAGTTCCAAGGAATTCACATTTTCCAGCATCAGCTCTAAACCAAGGACCTTAAACGTTGATATATAAAGCACTCATTTTCCTATCCTTCAAGTGAATAAGAAAAATGAATATTTTATAACTCTAAAGTATTCATTTTATTCTATTTCCTAGAAACGCTCCAGATGACTAAAGTATAGCCACTTGCTGTGGTATCTAGTTTAACAGTATATACCTTACTGGCTGTCTCCTCTGCCTTTCATCACGTCTTCATTTTTAAATATATATGCTCAACACTCTCCTCCCCTAAAATTCTCCTTGCATTCAAACCATTGTCTCAGAACCTGCTTCCATTTAAACCTGTCAGGGCAGACACGAGTGTATGATGGAGACTTTAGACTTGTCTAAAAGCAGAGACCCATTTGATACCATTGGGGAAGAACAGAGTACGTGAGCGTGGGTGCCCTTTCATACATGGATAAGTCTTGTGTAAAGACTCTTCTCATTGAATCTCTAATCTGAATGAATTCAAAACTCATTCGTTGAGAATAAGATGATGAGGAGATTTTGGTGATTGAGAGAAGGTACTAATGAGTCACCTGGGTCCTAGGAGATGGGAGGAGTAGACTAGAATAATGATTATCAGGGAATATTAGGGAACTACATGAGATTAGTGATCTTAAAGTGAGACCTATTTGCACCAGTATGCCTTTTCTTCAGTAATATTCCGCTACACAAAAGCAGGTACATATAGTTAGAAAGTTGGAGATCCCTAGATCAGCTGGTAGCTCCCAAGCCCCCATACCTTCTTGGTTATAGTTAAACTTAATATAATCAATAACCTCTTCTCCCTCAGCCTATCCTCCATCATACATTAGAACATGGAGGCTGTCCAGTGGCAGCTGTTTTCTGTCCCTCCATCCTAATGCTCCTGGACTTAGAGGTGTGGTAGGTAGACTCATGGATCCACTTGGCAACTACTGTATAATTCTCCCTCCTTCCATAAGAATCTCAAGCTTTCAATTTTGTATATTCTACTGCCCTTTCTTGTTACATTTCACCACAAATGCTTGGGTCATATTTTGAGAATTTATTTCAACTTAGGTATAATTGACACATAACATTCTATTAGTTCCAAGTGTACAACATAGTGACTCGATACTTGTGTACATTGCAAAGTTATCTTTGGCATTTTAGTTCACTATTCTTATCATGATACTTTTTGTTTTTCAAAGCCTTGGATTTCTCTTGGGTTTCAACTTTGTTACTTTCTTCTTCCGGGCAATCTTGCCTTCTACTGTTAGCCACTTTCTCTCATGGTCATATCCTGGATATTGTCATCACCAATAACTCCTCTTTCAGTTATTGATAATAACAACTGAAAACTGAAAACATCTCACTTTCAGACCAACATCCTTCATTCCCACCTCACTCCATCTAATACTACTACTTTTTAAATTATTAACACTCAATGTGATATCAAAAGCTATTCATCCTAGCACAATTTTAAATTTCCATCATCCTTTCTGTGTTATAATCAGTTCTGATTCAGCTGAAATTCTAAAATTCCTTATTATAATCGACCCTGTAAATGCCCCCTTAACTCCTTATCCTCCCTCACAATTAGTCATGCTAGGTTAAAAAATGAATCAAAGTAAGAAATAATTGAAAATCCATAAAATATTCTAAGTGCAGATTAATAAAAGATAAAAATAAAATAGCTTTACATTTATTAATCTATATTTTTAAATGTTTATGTGCATGCAATGTCCTAAACATGTAAAATGTAAATAATACAAGAAACTTCTTGTAATAAGAAGCTTCTATTTTAGTTTGCATATAAATGTGGGCCACAGGCCTATTTACAAAATTATTCTTATGAAAAGACATATTTACAAAAGTGTTCTTATGAAAATATAAAATATAAAATAAGAACTTTTGAGATCTAGCCAGTACTTATATACATATAAGAAATGACTTTCTAAAAGCTTGTAGTTGGAGTAAGTTTGACTGAGAGAGCATTCGGCAGAGGTGAAGTGAAACAAATAAGAAGAAAAGTATGAGAACCTATAAATTTTAATTTTGCAATAAGAGATCATTGATGACTTACTTTTTTCCAGAGACTTTTCTGTAGAAAGCTAATGTTGGCAGTAAAATCACATGCAGTGATGAATAAAAAAGTGAGAATTTAAACATGACTATTTTGTTGACATATTTGGTCACAATGAGAGGAAGATCATACTTATGGGAGGGTGGAGAAGGTGAAGGATATTTTAAGACTGAGTAGGAATGTTGGTTTAATATCACTGAAAAGGAGACTCGTGAAGAGCAAGATTAATATGTTAATATTATTTGCTTTGCCAATTCCCTGGAAACCAGGTGATGATGCTTAGTCATTTGATGTTGCCAGGGATCTCGCAGTTAGACAAACATATTTGTTTATCTGCAGGCAACCCTCTTTGAATCCCAAATTCTTCAACATTGCCAGAAATTGGGTTTTTAATCTCCTGGGAAGACATGTGGTTTATAGGTCTTCACAGCATTTCTAGATCTTGGCATAGTAAGATCCTTACAGTACCCTCAAAAGTGATGATTTATAGAATTCACTACATGGGAAAAAATGAAGAAACACTTAGTATGCTACAAAAGAATTGCACTTTATTCTTCAGGGGAAAAATGCACACACTTGGTTATCTGTAATGGTTCAGTTGGATAAAAGACAAAGTTCACTATCGTGTCTCAGAGTTTCAATGAGATGTCACAATTTCAACTAGCTAGATAATGAAGGATCAGAGCATTTTCTCACTTTGAGAAGAATCACTAATCATATTCATATAACATGGCAGTGTTCATACAGCATAAGCAAAATATATGTTTACCTCCTTCACTCCAAGTTGTGTGACAGTTTTTCCACTTCTGAAATTAAAAAAAAAAATTATGTAATATTTGACTATTATTTAATACTACATTAAATAGAAAATAAAAAAAAGAATCATTTCAAGGAAAATCGAATGTAAACTAAAAAACTCTTGCTGGCCTCTTTTTACGAATGACCATATCATGCTTTACATAAACCACATTTATTAAGCAAGTCTTAATGAAAAGAAGGGGATTATCCTGGCACTTTGATGGCATTTCTGAAAGTAACATCTAATAGATGTCATAGGTAAACAAAATTAGTGTGAGCATTCTTCAAAGTGAAGTGAGTATAACTTAGAAAAGTCCTCAGATGATGTCTACCTTCTTCCTTGTTGTACTTATTGATTTAGAGACATAAATAGAAGTTATATCACTTTTGATCAGTTGTTTTGAGTTTAAATCTTCATTCAATTGTTAATTAATTAATTTTATTGAGTACCTACTATATAACCACTCTTCTGATCATTGTGTATAGAGAAAGTAAGCGAGACAGGAGGAAGTATTAAAGACGGAAAGAAAGCTGAAGGCCAGATCCTAAAGGAACTTGCAGGTCATGACAAGCGCTATGTATTTGCTCTAAATGTGACAGTTTACCCTCAAAGGACTTTAGAAAGGGAAATGATTTGATCTCTTTTTTAAAGCACATTGGCATTTTGTGAAGAAATGAGAGTAGAAAATACAGAATAATAGAATAGTTTCTAGGGAGGCATAGAAATTTGCACAAACTGGCTCAAAACGATAGAAATGTATTCTTCTGCATGTCGGGGGTTTAGAAGTTCAGAATCAAGGTGTCAGCAGGTTGACACCTTCAGAAAACTCTGAAGAATAAACTATTCCATGCCTTTCTTCTAGCTTCTTAGGCCACCTGCGATCTTCAAAGTTCCCTGGCTTGTGGACCCCTGACTCCAATCTCTACCTCCATCTTCATCTCAACGTCTCTTTGTGTTTCTCGGTGTCCTCTCCTCTTCTTATAAAGACATCCATCACTGGATCCCTAAATTCAAAAAGATTTCATCTTAAGATCCTTAACTAATAATGTGTGAAAAGACCCTATTTCCAAAGAAGGCTGCTTTCTGAGTTTTCGAGTGGGCATGCGTTAGGAAAGGCACTGTTCAACTCACTAATGGTGGTGGAAATTATCCAAGACTACTTGAAAGACAATTTCAACAGCTCAAGTAAAAATTATGATGGTGACTTGGACTATAATGTCAAAAATGGAATGGTGAGATGTGATTATGTTTAGAACTTGCTGAGGAAGTGTGAAAAAAAAAAAAAAAAACAAAGTGAATGCAATTCACGGCCTGCCTATTGGATAATTGACAGCGGAATTTACTGGGATGGGAAGAACTAAGGAAGAGGTAGGCTTTCAGGGAAATGGATTAACATCTCTGCTTTGTCATGATAAATTTTTGATGTGGATTAGACAGTCAAGTTGAAATATTAAATGGAAGTTGAATATTAGAAAGTCTGCTGTCATGTTGGTTAGTAGAACAGCACTCTGGAAATAAAATTTCAGCTTTGCAGAATCATGAGTAAAGATACTTTTTCTCTCTCTCTCTTGCTCTATAATTATTGAATTAGCATGCCACAATATCATCCTATTCAGAGTCCAGTAGAAAGGTACATGTATTCATCTTTACTGCCATATAACACTCTTTCCTCCCTTTTACATGTCAAAACCAAGAAAGGCCCTAATCTCCTGAAGGCAACTATCAAGTTTCTTGCTATCAACAGAGGAGTGAACCAAAAATCATCAAAGCCAGGCAGTCATCGGCCTGCTCTTTTTTCCTGTCACACCATTTATCAAGTGTGTGGCTTTGAGGAAGTCACTTAGACTCGCAGAAGCATCCGCTCCCTCATATTAAAATGTGAACAATAATAATACCTACTTCTCAGACAAATTACATATAAGGTCATGAGAACATAATAGGTATTTATGAGTGTTTGTTCATGCTACATCTTCCACTATATTTTGTAGTTTTATAGATCTTAGTCATATGTTATGCATATACTTTTAAAATGCACAATTAAATAAAATGTTTATTCAGCATAGAAAAAAAGATGACAGTAACATATAGAGGAGCATGAGAATAATTTATAATAATTTTCAGGGTCAAAAGCTTAACCTAGGAAAGAAGTAAACTTATTTCTTTCAGGTTAATAGTGTTGTTTGTATGGAGACAAAGAAGAATGATGTAATTTAAATCCTTAGCATGCTATTCTGTATTAGATCACTGATACTGTGGTTTGCCAATTGAGCATTTTTTTCATTGGTTCCTTGAATAATTAAAAAGTGAAACATTGAGGATATACAAACATTTTATTACTACACACCCGAATAGCATCTCCCCATTCTAATTGCCAAACAACATCTTTACAAATCTAATGCACTTCAGAGCTCATCATCTTTAGCTTTCTGCAATTATATCCACCCATAATCTCAGTCACTAGACATATAAATCTCCAGTTTTATTTAATACACTCACACAATACATATGGCCATTTCATACAAATAAACAAAATATTTACTAAAGGAAAAAGAAAATAAACTAAAAAAAAAAAAAAAGAAGGAAAGATGGCAGCAAAGATAGTGAAATTTTGTCTTTGGTCCAGCAGATGTAGAGGAAGCAGGTGAAAGGGGATTGAGGAAGCTAATATTTATGGAGCAACCACTAAATGCCAAGCATTTTATAGAGGGCATTTCATCTTAGCATTGCCACTCAACAATAAAGAATCACTTTTCTCATTCCTCTTTTTGAAGATGTCCAGCCTGAGCATTAGTGAAATTAAGTAAATCAAGGTGTTAAGCTTTAAGTAATGGAGCTAAGAATCAAACCCAAAACTATCTGACCTTGCTATAAAAGTACAATCTATTTCACTTAACTGAAAAGTGGTTATAAGAAATAGCATGTTACCAATATAGGACTTAGCAGATAGCATACACTCCCCAACTATCACAGCTTTGTTGTGGGGGGAAAATCATGAATAAGTGGTCAGGAATAAGTAGATCTTTGTAACACATTTTGGAGAACAGATTATTGATCAGATTTTAATGTACCTAATGTTCATTATTTTTTTCACAGGAAATTTTGCGTAACAAAAAACCACTACTCTATTCTTCACATTTTGTAATCTCTTCTATAATATTTGTCTTAAATTATGAGCTCTTTAAAGTTTACATAATTTAAATTAGAGATAAGTATGTTAATATAGATGAAACCATAAATAATTATGTTTGACTGTGTGGCTTATACTAGCACGTTTTTTTTCTGCAAAACACTTCATAGTGATTCATATTCTTATGCTTTTCAGGCAATAATATGACATGCAACAAATGTCATAATAATTTGTACAAATTCAGGTTTATTTTTTTTTAAATATGCTTTATTCTACTGATTAAGAACTCTAAGAAATTCCAAGCATGCGACCAACAAATGAATACTGAGAAGGATGGCCCGAGGAGTATTCTTGCAATTGATCTCTCATTACAGAACTAGAACCAGAATACCTGAGAGAATTAAACCCCACCTGAGATCCAAGATGTATAATTGAAGTAATTAAAGGAGGAGGAGGATACAGGAGACAAAAAATCACTTAAGAAAATTGTTGTTCTGGTGAAGTAAAGTATTAACAAAATCTTGACTCTTAGTAGAACTTCCTTTAAATAATATTTTAATTATCACTGTATATGACAACATATTGCAAATAATAATCACACAATCATATTTATGATATTTATTCATATCCAATATTTAGAATCAAGCTATATCACTGAATTACAGATACCTAACACAAAGTAAATAAAATTTTACAATGCAAGACAATAACACATGTAACAAACTTTGTGAGTTAGAGGGTATAAATTTTGGAAGGATAATTCCCTTGTCTTTCATATTATGTCTGCTAGGTAAAATAATATTGACAAAGCTTCTAATATAGGAGATGTCAGAAAAGTTGGAACACTCATATTTTGTAAAATAAATTGCCTGGCTCAATTTTAAAATCGAAACTTTTTAATATTTGGCAATTTTACCTCCTTTCAACCCCACCAAAGTACAAGAAATTTTATTATCACCTTTTATTTATTTTTAATGATAAAATTAATAGGAATCGAGACCTCACTATGATATAGATACTATTATCATCCTTATTTTGGAGATGAAGAAACTGAGGCACACACAGATATATGATCTTTTCTAGCATTAAACAAATGACTGTCAGCCATCTGACAGCCAATGTTTTGAACACAGGAAGTTAGATTCCAAAGCTTATACTCCTAACCAAGATGTCACTGTCTTCTATTTATGGTAAGGAAACATAAGTTAATGTAAATAAACAAAAATAAAAGAAACTGCAGTAAAATTATCTAGAAAGAATAAACAAGTAAGAGAACCAGTGAGAACCTCCATATACGGTAGGTAGAATCACTTAGTAAAGGTCATGGTACTACAGTTAGGGTCTTAGGACCTAGTCTAGTGAGAATTTGATATTTGAGTAAAGACCTGAAGGAGATGAAAAAGTCAGTCATGGTACTTGTGAGAAGATATTTCTAGGGAGAGATTAAAAGCTGGAACATAGGATAGGACTTTAATTGGTGGCAACTTCTTGACTTGTCTGTGAAAAGAGAAGATGTCACTCTGGTTAGAATAAATAGATTTGGGCTTTTATCACTTAAAAAAAAATAAGCTTGTTGAGGGGATTTAGGAAGAGTTGCAGCATGACTTTGACATTGATTTTCTTTTGAAAAGATTATTCTTGTTGGCTGTTTTGAAAATAGAAAATAGAGAAGCAAAGACCTGAGTAAGGAACATATGCATTCATCCAGATGGGAGAGAAAGGGAGCTTAGAGCTGGGTGACGAAGTTGCTATATTTGAATTATAGATATATTTTAAAGACAGCGCTTTAAAAAGTTTGCTGCTAGATTGGATGTGGGTTTGACAAGAAATGTTTAATCAATGAGACTTTAAAGATTTCAGCCTCAGGAATTAAAAAGATAGAGTTGACACTTAATCGAGATTGGACACGGGTAGAACAGATTTAAAGAGGAAGAATAGAAGGTTTGGGGTTTTGTTTGTTTGTTTGTTTGTAAGTTGATTTATAGATATACATTTTATCTACATGGGGTTGTAGATTTTAAAAATCTGGAATAGAAGGAGAAATATTAATATCTTGTCATGTCTCAGCACTCTCCGACATGTTTAAAGACGATGTTAGCCTGAACTATGGTGTTAGCATTGGTACAAAGAAAATAGGGAAAATATTTAGGAGATGTAATTGATGGGTCTTATGACTAATGCCAAAGGAAGAATGAGGAAAATGAAAGAAAAATAAGGAATTACACATTGCCTTTGTTTAAGAAATATTTTTATGGAAATATTTTCAAAATCTTCAGAATGAGATCAAATTCTATTGGTCATCCCCCCCCCCTTAATTTTGGCTCAAATATAATTTCAGGAACATAAAATGTTCTGAGACTTTCATATAGACTTATATTACAGTGTCTCTCACGTGAGTTGCCTTCACAGAAAATTTATGCTACCTGTTTTACAGTATTCTGTGTGAGGGAGTCAGTCATGTCATGTTCTTTTATACAGATAATTATATTTTCAACACTAGAATAGCAATATACTTCATTACTTTTTTTCTTTTTTAATTTAAGCTCAGGGAGCACAACCGTACTGTCCTCTGGTTAATGATATTGAAAACAAAGAATAATGTAAACTGTACTAATCATTAGATATTAAGTATTAATATTTGGGTAAGATAAAATTAAAATGTAAATAAGACTAACAAGATCAAACATCGAAATCCAAATGACGTTATATAAATATTTTTTTTACTGGATCCTGTGTTATAGCTCACTTATGTTTGCCTCAGCCTTCTTGAAGAATGACTTTCTGACTACACAGGCTGAAAAGCTAAAAACTACATGCCCTCACCACCCCTCACCCACCATTGCAATTTATGTCTTAAATGTGATTTTCAAGAGACTTGTGCCCCGAACTAAGTTAAGTCTTGTTTTTGGCTTTATCCTGTTTGAGAGATTTACAAATACACACAACTTCCCAGTAGGTAAAGAATGTATGTCATAATATTGGGGTGGTGGGTTAGAGCTCATGAAAATTCAAGAGGAGGGACTTTAATGTTATCTTACTAGAAAAATATTCTTATATATTTGGTCACAAGCTAGCAGTAAGCTTAATAATAATTTTTATACTAACTCATTTAATTAATCAAATAGTTATATGAGGGTGAAAACATTGAATTTCCATTTACTACATGAAGAATGGAAAGACTGGGTGATTAGTCAAGAACACACAATAAAAAGTCAGAAGAGCTAGAATTCAACCCAGTACCCATGTAAGACACTACTAGGCTATTCAGCCTTTTAGTAAAGGATGATAATATATGACCCAGGAAATGGTGCTTTTCCTCCGAAGCTATAAGGATCAGTTTCTACTGTAAGAGTTTATGACTTGTGTTCGAGCTTCTTCTTAGAACCCTAATTACTAATGTCTATGTTGTTATTTTGTTTTAGGGTTAAGCCAGTCAAATATCTGATATCTACAAACGTAAGTTATTAAATATATATTCAATTCTAACTTTAAAATAATCTTGTTAAGCACTTTGACTTTTACATTATATTTCAAACTTTTGCTACTTCTTACATACATTGAAATTTTCCTTTTTTTAAATAGTGAACTATGATCTTTGAGTCATTTGTTATTATACTATTCATCTACTATGTTTTGTATTGTTGCAAAAAAAAATATTTAACCTAAAAATGTGTTAGGTAAATTTTATTTTTTCAGGTTTAGTGTTCTTTTCATTTCTCCTGACATTAACTTAATATTTTATTATATTGAGTCTTTGTGTTATAAATGAGCAATACTATTGTGGGTTGGTAGTCTTAAACATTCTGATATAAGCTTAAATCATTATTGTATAAATTAGAATTGAAATGAGAGGGTAGGATGATTTGTGTATAAAACACTAATGATACACAATTATTCACTCACAACAGGCATGCTTTGTCTTCCTGTATATTCATTCATCATCGCAAATCATCTATATCAGCACAACACTTTAGACTTTCAGTATTCAAGTAATTTATGATGCTTAGAATTACATGCATTAGCAGACTATTTTTACAAGTTTTAAACAGATGGTTTTATATCAGAGATTTTTATAAAGACAGAGAACAAATAGAAGTAAGTTCTTAATGGCCAAATTGTCTTTCTCTGTATGAATTTCTGCAAACTCGAGCATACTGAGTGTATTTCTCCCTGAAATTCTATCTCATAACTTATGTATATGTCAGTTTCAAAGACTGCAATGCATTCCACATTTTAAAAATTTAAAAATTTTTATGATAACCTATTGTTAACATATTTCACATGAATTTTTAGGATAATTACTCTTTTAAAAATGGTTTTGGGAATTTCCTCTGGGGGTATCCACTGTGCAAGGCTTACTTTTCTATGACTGAATTGTAGATTCTGCTAGGAAAATGGGTTAGTCTAACCTTGTGTCTTCAGTCTGTGCTGAGTGCATGGAATCTAGACGTAGCATGTAGTCAGATTAGACCAGTGAAATGTTATCATAAAATGGGAAAATTTGCATATCTATGGAGGAATATAAAATCATGACACATTATGTAATTAAGCCAGGAAATTAAGGACTTGTCCATATCATAGTTAGATAACTTTACAAAGTTATACTCTTACTCATCTCTAAAATATAAGAATTAAGCTAGAATGATATTGAATTATTTTCCAGTAATAGCCTAAGATTCTTAAGGAATGAATAAGTTTATAGAAAATTTATTTGCTCATCAGGAAGCACTCACCCTAATTAATAAAATGTTTTCTCTGTTTTTTTAAAGTAAATATTGACAGGATGTTTCCAAAAACATGCTTAAAATTATATGTCTCATGCAAACATAATTGTGGCATAATGATAAAAACTTTCTGTCATAAATAGAGTTTGTAATGAAATAGAAAACAAAGCTTTTATGCAATGTGTATATGACAATAAGGATAAACAGTTAATGTATGAAAATGTTTTAGATTTCTATAATCTACTCAGTATCATAAGCTTTTTTATTAATCTGGTAGGAAAAATATAAAGACACACAAATATAAAAAAATAGTTATGAAGGTTTTATGTGTAACTGATTTCTACAAATGTCTGTGTGCGTGTGTATTTTTTTCTCTAATAAGTGTGGCATATATTTTGTCTTATAATGGCTGTTCCCATTAATTCAAAAGCTTATTAAACAACTGGTGGATGGAAATAAACTGAGTTTTTTTGGCTATCTCAGCATTGGGGCAGCGTGGACCAGTGGGGTATGGTATTGTGTTGCAGGCCAAGTTATTGTGATGGGGGAGATTGCCCTCTGTGTTAAAAGCATCATGATATTTATAGACTAAATTCAGGAGATGCCTGACTGTGTGCATGAAAAGAGAATGGCAATACCAGGATGAAAGATAAACTGTCAGAATGAGACAGGGATACTCTGTGATTCTATTTGAACTCCATGAATATTAGAAATATCTAGTATCCCTTACTCTCCCAAAATTAATTTTTATTATGTTCTACCTAACATAATATTTTCAGATATTTGCAACTGATAAAGCACTTAGATTTAATATATAAATTATTATAGTTCACAGTTCCTTTTCCCTTTAAAAATTCCCTTTTTGGGTATCATCTAAAGGTAGCTTAATAAAGCATGGGATGATATAAACTTACAGATCAACTTAAACAATATGACTGCAAACCATTTAGTAAGCATTTATATTCATAAAACTCTGTCAGGCATATGCTAAGAAAGGACGATGCAAACCTTGTCTTCTACATGCTTTTCCAGAAAAATTTCTCAGTCGCTTGAAAAAGTGTATAATTTATTTACAGATAAACACTAAATGTATGTGGATTTTCAGAACTGTTTATTTAGAGGAAAGAAACATAGTTTAGAAATACAATTAGAGTGTTGCGATGCATGGGCATTTATTGGTGCTGGGGCACATCGGCATTTTAATATGTTTATTATGCAAATATGTGATATATTCTGAAGTAGCGACTTATGATTGTAAACAAAATTACCACCCTCAATATGGGGCACTCCTTAGTTTAAGAAACCTCTGATATTGAGGGATACGTTAATTTTAGTAAAATATGTGATTAAAGAAATAACATGTGCAAATAATTGCATGTTTAAATATCTCACCTTGTGTAAGAATTATCTTTATAAAAGGTGAAAAATGACTAAAACTTGATGAGTGCAAATGACAAAACCCATATTTTATAGCTGTGTACCGAATAATGTGCTCTTGATAATTTTAAATGAAAATGAACTATTAAGTTATCAAAGTCATGAGACCTAACCATGCAGATAACAATACAGGTTTACAATCCAGTGTGAAATTTGTAAAAGCTGAGTACTGCAATTTATCCAATAAATCACAAAATCCACTGCCATTCCTTGTCTTGCTCCTATATTAAAATTTTTTAAAAAGTAATGTCTATTACTGTTAGTGTTATAAATGGGAAAAAATTTGGTTAGTGTGAGAAATCAATGTAGATAAATAAATAAGGTTACTAGAAACTATCATAAAAATATAAATATTAAATAATAAGAATTTGTAAAAATTTGAATTTATTTTCCTGAGGATACTAATGTGCTGTTCTGGTTTAGAATTGTTAAATGATGTAGGTTCAAAAGAGTATTAATCAAAAAAAATAGTATTAATGATCTCACAGGATAAATAAAGATATTTATAAAAGGAAAATCCTAATATCTTGCTGCTAATTTTTAATGACATAAGTTTGAGTATATAAAATATGTTGCGATTAATACAAAGGGGTTTCGGAGATCCACACATTTTAATATTTAAAATTCTTCCCAGAAAAGTACATGAGTGTGACATCTCTACTGTTAGAGCAATTAATCCCTAAATTTATACATATTTAATGACATGAATATCAAAAATAAAACATCGATACAAAGATACTGTCATAAACAGTTCTAATAAAAGAAGTCTTCGATGCCATCAACTTTTTTTTTTTTTTTTTTTTTTTTGGAAATCAAGCCATGCAAAGAACTCTGAGAAGTAGGCCACTGTTTCAGCACAGGGAGAATCGTATATAGTAGAGCTTTCACCAGCACAGCATTTCATTCAAGAAGACTGCTTCAAGACTTCATTTAAAATTATCAGGGGCACATTATCTGGGTACACAACAAGAAGCAATTATTGGTTTAATTAGCCGGCATTCACCACACCGCTCTCTGTCTCTTTGTTCCATTGCCAGGCAATTTTCTACAATCATTAAGCAAGGGAACTATAATTCCACGATGACCTAATCTACAGCTTCTTCTTATCACATTGGAGTATTTTAAAGTTATTTATGACTGTCCTCAATAAGAACGGAGTCCATTGGGCAGAAAACACTTCAGGCTTAAAAATTCAATATTTATTGCCATATTCTAAATCTTAATTATATTTAATACTCTACTATGTTTTATTTTAGATAGATGTTTGCCATGAAATTAGGCTAAGAATATCTGATGGAAAGGGAATGTATATAATATCTTTTACAATACATTAAAATACTGCTGGTAATTTGCATATCTTTTACAAGTATCTGTCTATCAGGGAAAATGTGGAACTAAATCTTAAGAAGACACTTTTAATATATAACTTACTGAAAACAAACAAAAAAATAGACAAATGGACTTATACTAAGATGTTTTTATCAGCGAAACTCTTACAGATGGTTAAGTGAAATTATTTTCCCACAATGCTAATCATTGATTTAGGTGGTTTTCTAAAAATTTTAATCTTAAAGAGAACTTCCTGGTCTGGCATTAGATAGCAAGAGTAAGTTAAAGGGCACAAAATCATTTTCTCTGTGAGAACATAGTTAACACAGGTGTCTTTGTATATTGCAAAGGCATCTAGTGGAGGATTTAGAAGCAGTAAAAATGATGTTTTATATTAAATAATTCATAAAGCAGGGATGAGGCCAAGAACTGCTCTGCAGGTAATTCTTGGGTGATTAGGCGTCTGGCCATCCATCTAGCCAGTGCCATAATTCTTACCTCATTATGCCTCATGGTCCATGAATAATTTTTACAATATTCTCTAACACAAAAGTACTCAAAAGATAACTACTGTCTGGAATCACTTAGTGATGCAGGAGCACAAATCTTGCTCCATCCATGAGCCTTCAATGGCCAGAATGTTCTTGTTGGAGAACTGACTCGATCTCCCAGGAAGTTTCTCCTCTCCACCGCTCTAAACTAAAGAACGTGTCTTTTCTCAGTCTAGCTTACTATCCACTCGACACTTCACTCTCAAATCTTGCAGAACGCAGTTCCGATCCTGCCAATCCTCCGAGAAGCTCGAACCACAGCCTGCCTAGCTCTCACAGCGCTGTAGATTTCTATCATTTTAACACAGTAATGAGCAATACATTTTTTTAATCTCCTTTGATTTTGAGTTTGAAACAAAAATAGGAAAAGAAGAATCAGTAAAAGTGATAAAGGTATAATATAAAAGTAAATATACTTTTTCAAAGAAAGATTGAGGTTTTTGTCATAAATTATATGATATCGAAATATAAGTGTTGATAAATACTTTATCATTTAGTGACACTGGTGCTGACAGTCTCTCCCAAGTAGCTGGCAATTATAGATCCAAGTGGTGTGTGTGTGTGTGTGTGTGTGTGTGTGTGTGTGTGGTTTGCATTTTTGATTACTAACTGAATAACACACAAATTGGTTTTGTAGTAGGAGATTCAAACAATGTAGAAATATATTAAGATAGAAGTGAATGTCTCCTTTTAAGCGACTTCTCTGCCTCTGTTCATCTTCCCTCTGGTACCGGTGAATTCTTCCAATCCTGTTTCAGTGTGTTTATTACAGACAACAAAAAAAAACATAACAGCTGTCCCTGTAGACAAGGTTTACGTGAAAGTCACTGTACATACTTATATGCAACATTCTTTAATATTTGCTTTGTGGCATATAACACTTTTTTGGTTTGTTTTAATCTTAAGTTTGATGACTCCCGAGTTGGCATTTTAAAAACATAGTTTCTATTTGCCAAAATGTTTTATTTCTTCCCAATCTCTTCATCCGTTCATTCCTTCTTTTCTTTCTTCTTTCATTTATTCTTTCACTCTCTTTTAAGATAGAATGGGTTTTCTCATTTTCTTGATTCCACCCTACTGACTCAGTAGTATTCTCACTGGTGATCTTCTAATTATTATACGCAAATTTTTATTACTCATATTTGAAAAAAATAGATTGGCATCTATTGTTAATAAATATCATTGAAAACTAAATGAGGTCTTTGCATATATATATGAATTTATTCTAATTTCTAGTGTTACAAAGAAAACCTCACATAACTCTATTTCTCATTTTAAACTTTTGTGTGTACAGTTTCTTCTCTGATATGAGGATAATATACTTATGGGATTGTTTTAACTATGGATTGAGATAACAGGTAGTGGTGCCTGTGTTAATAACTGAAACATGACAGATGTTAGCAAATGACTTTCTCCCATCCCCATTTCTTTTTTTAATCAATACATCCATCTATACTATGATTAAGAGTATGAGCATCATTGTTTTTTCATGGAATATAGAAGTATTGTCTGCTAAAGTGGAGTTATACTTTGCAAAACAAATCATTTCAGTATCTCTCTCTGGTATACAGGATGATAAGGTCACGTAAGGAAATAGGATAGTGATATACCATTGATATTTCATAATAATAACATCAAATTATAAAGTTTTCAGTAAGAGGAGCCAGCTAATTTATGTATAAACACATAGGGCACAGTATATACTTGAAAATATTAGGTGTAGTACTATTTTTTTTATCATGTTAGTATTTGAATTTTTGACTTAAGACATGCTTGGTCAGGTTTCTGAAGTGTACATATTTCAAGATACAGGGAATATTTGCAATTTCATGCACTAACACCATGAAGAGTGTAGGAAGTATATAAAGGAATAATTATGAAGAAAATCAACACAGCAAGAGGCACAGTTAATATTCAAGGTGCAGCTGTTCCTTCTAAATAACCAAGGAAAAATTACAAGCATGGGAAAAAGAGAGGAGACAGCCAAGCCAGGAGGAGCATAAGATGGAAATAGCAAATCTCCTCCTAACATCAGGCAAACACATTTCTTTTATCTTATTTCCATGTTTGGGGAATGACACAGTGATATTCTGGAACATGGAGTTTTGCTGTTCAGTGGAGCTGGAAATTAATGTTCCCTAATGGGCAGATGTTCAGAGAGAAGCAATGTTTTGGATTGGAGAGAGACATGCTCCCACTGAATAGCACACCGATATTAAAATAGAAAATCTCCCAAACAAGAATTGTTTGAGTACACGATGTTCTAGCCAACACGATATTTGGATACAAATATGGTTAAAATGTAACATCTCAAATTACTATGGCTTGGAGAAATTCAAATTTATTACACATAAATGAGGATATTTCCATATTATTATGTCTTTATTGAAAGTATTTTAATTGAAAGGCCCATATTTTAAAATATCTTTTTTCCATTTCTCACTCATTCACGTTGATCATTTTGTTGTGCATTTATTCATTAACTACGTGCCAAGTATAGCATTGCACGCTATTGGGAATCTCACATTAAATTCCACACTTTCATCATTTACTAGATATGTACAAATTGAAAGTTAGCTGTCCGTGCCCTAATTTTTCTTCTTTTAAATAGGTATAATCAAGTCCTAAAGGTTATAAGGAAAATAAACACATAATGTGTCCGGTAGTACCCCTGGCATGTATTTGTTTCATAATAAATCAGTTCCCACATTCCCAACTTACAGCTAGAATCAAATTAGTCACAACGACATGCACAACACACATCTCCAGGCACTTACCATTCGAACACGGGCAAACTTGCAATCATTGTATTTTCTAAGTTACATCTGTCTTTGCTGGTAGTGAAGCCGCCTACACCTTCCTGACGCAGTTCTTTCAGATGTGGTTCTGATGCCACGTGCTAGCATCGCCCGGGCCCTGGGCGCTCGGGCCCCTTAGACCTGACCTTCCCACCGTGCAGCAGGCTGTGTGTGCTGTAGAATTAACACTCAAGACACACGCGCAGACAGGACCAGCGGGAGTCTGTGAAGACCCCAGCTCTCTCACCGGCCCGGCGGGTGGGTTCTGGCATGTTTGTTCCTCACTGTTCCCAGGAGTGGACTCCAGCGGTCCACACTGGCAGCTGGCTCTATGGTGTACCTTTCTCACCACTCTGTTCCTCTCTTCTCACTCTCAAATAAACTACTTGCTCTGAATTTTAATCTGGGCGTCTGCTTCTGGGGAAATCAAACACATGTTCTCAGTCCAGACCAGTGCCTGCAAAGCCTAACCTGGTTTTAAAATTCCAGTGGCTTTCAAGTGTTTCAATTGTCCAATTATTTCAATATCAAGGCTTTGCGTGCTCTCAGACCTGCCACCCGTCCTGTTTCTTTTCACAGGGTGTGACTGCCTGGGAGCAGGCACCAAAAAGATGAGTCAGATTACATAAGTTAGGGCTCATTAAGACAAACAGGGCCGTGCCAGCTGGTGGCTTCCGCCTGATTTAGGGCCAGCCGGGAGGTCCCGACACTGCAGTCTGTGCGCAGCATGTGGGTGACGCACTTGGTGTTCACCAGCAGCGTTCTCACAGAGCTGGGTGTTCGTTGCTGAGGACTCCAAGCGGCTGCGGTGCCTCCCTTTGCCTCTCCCCTGCAGCAGACCACCACACGACTGGCCCCTTCCTCTTCCATTTCTGCCCAGCGGTGACCACGAGGGTCCTTTAAGGAGTCCCAGGAAATGGAAGGGGACTCTGCTTCTTGTAGAGTCTGTGGTTGCCATTTGGCCTGTGTGTGCTGCATATTCCAGAAAACCTTTATATTCAGATATTCCTATTTGAGAAAAAACAGTCATTAGGCTTTTCTCCCCCCCCTCCCCAGGTCAAACTCTGAACTCTGAAGGACACATGTATTCATTCTCCCTCCTTTCAAAGCCGATTCCAAGAAAATGATGGGGGCTTGGGGCGGGGTTGGTTAGTGAGAGGTGCTTGCAAATTCAGCTCTGTTTGTAAATCACTCCTATCCACTTCTGAATCTTTGTCTGTTTTACGTAGACAATTTTGCGTGGATTGCCATTTACAATCAATCCATTGGTACTCAACCCTTTAGAATCTCAGACAACGCAGTACCTAAAACCACAGCCAGTGTTGCCATTAACTTCACACGCGAGATGAGGAGCGTTCTTATTCTGAGATGTGGCGCTATTCCGTCCCCAGCCCCATTATTTCATTAAGCACTTGAAATCATTTCGATGAAATGATACGCACACATGCACTTATCTATATGATACCTATATGTATGCGTATACACACATATACATGCTTACTCACATAAAGCCAGAAACAATTAAAAGTCATATATTAGACATGCACCCAAAACTGTCAACGCAAAGCTTTGGCTGTGGGAGTGATTAGAATGAGATAAGGGATAAGAAGTTATCTGTGCACTTGGATATCTTCTTCAACAGACATTTATTGGACACCATTGATAAATAGCGCTCTTCTAGGACCTGAGACACAGCAGTGAAACAAAGACAAAAATCTGTCATGGAGCTGACAATTTAGAGGGGGGATCCAACAAATATGTAGTGTTAGAGAGTGATAAATACTAGGAGAAATTACAACGCAAAGAAAAGATATGTGGCTTCTTGGGGAGATGATGTTGTGAATAAGGGAATTCAGCAGGTGACATACACATGAAATAATCGGACTTTCAGATTACATCGATCTAGGTTGCAACCGAAACTTCTAAGTCATTAATAATAAACTGAAATCTCTCTCACATCTAATGAATAGATAGAAATGACAGTTGGCTTTCAATGTTATTAAGTGCAAGACAATACAGTTAGGCAAAATAACTTATATAAAAGATTCATAATTGTGGTTTCCGTATTTCTATTATAATTTGACAAAAATGACTACCTCCCCAATGTAGTACAGCATTCCCAAAAGACATTGTAAGAAGGCTAATATCTCATGAGTCTACAAAGGTTTTGTGATTAAAACAATGTATACAATCACTAATATTTCTTTTGTAATTTAAATATATATGCTAGAAAAGTATTTAATAAATACTATATGTATTCAGATACATTTTTAAAATTTGCTACATGAGGTGACTGATTACCATGTAGCCATTTTAATGTTATTCAGTTTTTACTGTATTAAATAGCCATATATTGTATGATATTAATTTTGATAATTTCTTGTACCAACTGTAAAAAGTTTTCTGCTTAAGTTCTAACTTTATGTTCTCTTAAGTTCCTATTAATATAATATAATTTGAAAAGGACCAAACTTCACAAAAATAATGGAGTTCAAAAGGAAACTAAATATTAAGTATAAAACTTGATTCTAGCTAATTAGTTATTTTATATGAGAAACATTCCTGTACTTTTAATTAATGTGCACTGAGAAAAAGATAACCAAGATGGACAGGCCACTAAAATGAAAACTAAATAAATGAAGACTACTTAAAACAAACAAACAAACAACAAAAAAACAGACTTTACTGTGATTCAAAGGATCATTGACTTCATTTTCTCCATTAACTTCTGTAAACTAATAGCTAGGTATATTTGCATTCTCTAGAATTTCTTTCACTAGAACTAATTTATACAGGTTTACGATTAATTTGAGTCACAAACATAGCTGACTAAACGAGGCACCCAGTACAAAGCCAGATGAAGCATCACTTCATATACCTACATATTGTCAGGAATATTGGAAGCCTAGAAACCCAATAAAGCTTTTTCTAGAAAAGACTTTTTTTTCCTGAAGTATTAAAAAGGAAAGGAGCTACAAAGGTGCAGAAGTTGATATAGAAAATTTATCTATCTATCTATCTATCTATCTATCTATTCTAAGAATGTTAATATATATGCAAAATTATCACAATATTTAAGAGTTAAAATATTTAAATTTGTATCAAACTTTATAATTGAGGAAGTAGTTACAGATACAATATTTTCTTTAATCCTCATAAAATCTTTCTGTTAAGACTTGTTCTAGATTACAGAACTAATACATGTAAATAGTGATGAATTCTTGGTCCAAATCAACATGTCTTTTTTGAATCGTTCACCTATTCTTCCAATTAGTTTGCAAACTTCTGACCCTGATACTTGAAGTCTCAGCCATGTCACTCATTAACATTGATCAAAATAAAGTCTCTAAGACTTGTTTATTCTTATTTACAATTTTATCCTTGGCATAGAAATTTCTGTGATTAGAAAAGAACTACCTAATTAGAATTGTTGGTGATATATCACATTTCCAATTTCATAAGAATAAATGAAAGTTATTTAATCATAAATCAAAAGTCTCAGAGTTTGATGAACGTAAAGGTCATCTCATCCAGTCATCCAATAAGACTTAAGACACATATGCGAGTAAATCCAGGTTATATTAACAAATCTGCCCTTTTATTTAAGAAATAGCATGTTTTATTTGACAAGAAGCTGTTTAACCTTTACCAGAAGTTGTAGATAGTTCAAATTTTTTTCATAAATTAAATTAATACTGCTTTAAAAAGAAAGATGAGAATTTAAAAGTAATACATAAAATGAAACATTTATTATTTATCTATTATATTGAGGAAACTGTTCAGCAGTTGGAGTCTCATCTATGCATACAAAATCCACGCTTGCCCTTCCCCTGGCATTTGCTCTTCAATGATATATGTTAGAGGAAGGTCTAAGCGTACTAGGCGCCTTACACATGCCGTCGATAGACCGGTGAAGTATGTAAAATATATTCTCTCTTGTGCAGTTTGCTTCCATTTTATTTCCCCATCAGTATGCTTTAAGTTGTACAATTTTGAAACTTCCTCTGCCTCTCGATCTAACTCACTGTTTGTTCATCTTCTTGGAACTTTCAAAACCAGTCATCTCCTAACTTAATAAGGTGACGTGAGGTGCTCCTCTGCATGGAACATGAGTTCACTATACTCCTCCTAGTGAATTTATGTTTTTGAAATTAGGTGTCTGTACATTTTTTTTGTCATTTCCATTTTGAAATTTTAAAAAAATGCTCCAAAATTTAACTAGAGGCAAGAAGGGTAATGTTTAGATCTTGTGTGTCCATTTAGGCTTGTTCAAATCACATTGTACAGGTAACGTCCCCCTAATCTATGTTGTCTTAATTTCAACATAGGTTTTATCAGGTCATAGCATTCTATAAAATAAATTCGATAAACTGTGATCAGGACAGATGCTTAAATAATTCTTAATTCTGCTGCTTTCCATGATATTTCCTTATTATTTCTGGATAAAATAAGTTCTATCAAGCCTACTTTTAGTTCGTGTGTGTGTGTGTGCGTGCAAGTTACTAATGTGGTGTGAAAATTTAAACCTTTAGATTCATGGTGACATTCCATAATTACCTGGGTGCTGTATTATGTGTAATTGTGAACCTATTTTTTAAAGTTTGCTTTGTATTGTATCTTATCCATCTTAATAGTTTTGTTAAAAGTCCTGAAAGTGACTAGCTTTCAATTGTGATCACTTGATTCATTTCAGAGGTTTATACATTTTTCAGTGTGTGATTTAAGTTCATATTAATATGCTATAGATAATGCCATTTTTCATTCAGTTTATAAAGTAGACTTTGCCAAATATTTTGACTTGGCTTTAATTTATTATATTTCTGATTAGAAAGGTTATATGCAATGTATAATTTTGTATGAATTAGTGGATGATGATTTAAGTTCTGTAGAGACTTTATTAAATTTATTGTGTATAGACCATAATTCAATATTTGATATAGAAAGTAATAGAGATTTCAGTAGTTAACATATTCATGAGAGTAGACATTCATGAGTGAATAACTGATGCATATACCTCAGTAATAAAACTGCATTCAAATAGAAAATCAATTTCAGAAAAAATAATCACTTTATAATATACCTTGCATTTCAAATATATTTTAATATCTTCATAATATCTATTGCAGAAATTTGCATACACTGAGGATCTCAGAGGTTTGCTTCAATCTAAAGAATCATATTGTGTTCCTCAGATACCATTTTTTTGAGTCATCTAGGAAAAGAACTTCATACCAACTAAAGATTGTTCAGAACAATATATGTTAGTCATTTTGTTTCTCATTTCGGAAAAGACCAAGAATTGCCTTTGGAAGGGAGCTGAGTCTTAAAGCGAGGAATAATCCAACCACCATTGTTGAGATTCCTGATCAGATTCACAGTCACCCGCGGTCAACCATAGTCCAAAAATATTCAATAAAAAGTTTCAGAAATAAACAACTCCTAAGTTGTAAGTTGCACACTGTTCTGAGTAGCGCAATGAAATCTCACCCCTCCTGCTCCCCCAGGTGAGGATGTGAATTCTCCCTCTCTCCAGTGTCTCAATGCTGTTTATGCTCCTCTCACATTTGTCACTTAGTAACCATCTTGGTGATCAGATAGACTTCCGTGGTGTGGCAGTGTTGGTTTTCAGGTAACCCTTATTTACCTTAATAAAGGTCTCACTACTCAAAGCACAAGAGTAGTGGTGCTGGCAATTCAGATATGCCAAAGAGAAGTCGTAAAATGCTTCACATTGGTGAACGTTCTCGACTTGCTCTTTCTATTTTATTATTCTTTATTGTTATTAATCTCTTACTGTGCCTAAATTATAAATGAAACTTTATCTTAGAGATGTATGTATAGAAAAAAAGTATATATAGGCTTCATGTAGTTTCAGGCATCCACTGGGGGTCTTGAAACATATTCTCTGTGGATAAGGAGGGAATACTGTACACTGATTTTGAAATTCCTTGAAATATTCTTCTCTGTCCTCAACCAGATAAAATATAAAGTTTATATATGCTGTCTTCTGCTGGATTTTTTTTTTTTTTTAGGTGAGGCAAACCTTGGTGACCTCACAGATTGCAAGGACCTTGGTCAGTTTTACAATCCCTTATTTCTTATTTTTATTTTTATACCTGCGGCATCTGGTCTTCCTACGTGGTCTCTCATCCAAGTACTAACCAGGCCGGCCCTGCTTAGCTTCCAAGATCAGATGGGATTGGGCTTGTTCAGGGTGGCATCGCTGTAGACTCTGCTAGATTTTTTGATGAAAGTTCACTCCTATGCTAATTGAATCTTCATGTTCATATCAGTCAGGGTTCAACCAAAAAGGCGGAGCCAGTAAAATTACATTTATATAAATATTAACATTTATATTTACATATAAAGTTGCCTCTCTGTGGATTTATTACAAGAAATAGCCTTTGCAAGTGTTGATTTGTGAGGCTGACTAAACAAGTCAGAAGTCTGTAGGGCAGATCATCAGGAAGAAAAGGTTATGAACAGAGTGGAACTTCACAGAAAAGAGCCAAAGTTTTGCACACCAGGCTTTCCCCCTGCATTAAGACTTCAATCAATTAAGTCAGGCCCACCGAAGAGAAGATCCCTATTCAAATTCAACTCATTAGAGACTTTAATAAATTGCAAAACCCTCTCACAAGAGCCCTTAGGTTAGTGTTTGGCTGACTACTTAGGGACTCCAGCCTAACCAAGTGCATATATCATAAAGCATCACAATGCCCAACAAGGAGCCCATTATACCTGACTTTATCTCTAACTTTTTAGCCTATGGAAATGTGAAAGACAGTTAGTGAATTTTGCTTTTTGGAAAGAAGTAGATAACACTTCCATTGACTATTTTGCATTCTTGCCCACTTTTCCATATAGTCTCTCTCTTTTTGGATGTCTAGATCAAACGCAAACCCAGACATTTGAGAGTGATATGGCAACATAGTGTTTTAAATTGTCAAGTGATGTTTATTTTTCTTGGTTATTGAGTGTTTTCCCGGGTAGCTCAACCATCATTGTACTCTGGCATAAGGGTGATGAATGGATATACTTAGACCACTTATGATGCACAGACTAGACTAGACCACTTAGGACACAAAGAGAATTGTGTGATATAATTACAGTAAGTTAATTTGAAATCAGCTACGCCTCTGTAATTCAAGTGATGATGTAGGAAGAAAATTATGAGAAGCCCTTAAATCTCGCTATGAACAGAGTAGGAAGGCCAAATATATGTTAGCAAACGAGATTTCAATTTTGTCAAATCCATGATCAATGTTGGTAGAACTGACATGTTAATAATATGAACACTTGTGACCAGTAAATATGGTATATTTCTCCATTTATTTAGGTCTTATTTAGTTTTTCTCAATTATCTTATATTGTTCTCAGTGTACCCTCATTCTTCTTTCTGTTGAATTCCTCTTAGTATTTTTTGTGCTATTGTAAATGCTATTTTCTTTACATATTTTAAAATCTGATTTTTCATTGCTAGCAAATAAAAATACCATTGATAATTGAATATTTATCTCATATCCTTTAAATTTGCTGAACTCACTAATTAGTTCTAGTAGCTTTTTAAGATCCTTCAGATTTTTAAATAGATGGTTATGTTGTCCACAGATAAAAGCAGTATCGCTCATTTGTGACCAATCTGAATAACACATTTCTTTGTATTGTGGGGTTGCAACCTCATACAGTGTTGAGTAGAAGTCATAAAAGTAGCAACTTAATTTTGTTCCTGTGGAAAAGCAACCATAGACTGAAAAAATAATCTATATATCTGTGCTACTTTCCAACCAATGATTCCTACCCTAAGTAATACTGCCATTCAATAATTATTAGACAAAAACTTAATTTAAAAATAGAATTAAATATACAAATGGGCACTTCAATTGCAAAATATTGAATGGCTGGTATCAAAGTTACTCAATACTTTGCTCATCAGTAAAATGCAAAATTAAAATCACATTGGAATATCAGCTAGAAAATAAAAGGACCAATGATACCAAGAATTGGCAGACACTTTGAAAACTTATGCTTCTGGTGGGTATGAAAGTTGATCAAAACCACTTTGTCAAACTTTTTTATTTATGGCCACTGAAGCTAAGCATTTTCTGATTTTTTTTTCACTCAGAAAATTCAAATACACACACACACGTGTGTATGTATGTGTGTATATGTTAATGTATATATAATTTTTATATATATGTATATTTGTATATTTATATATATAAATGTTATGTATCTATGAAAATAAGCACAGATATTTACTCCCCCCGCCAAAAAAAAATATTGTTCAGGACTGTTTATAGCAGCTGTATTAGAAATGTTTTCAAAACCAACTGAATTACTCTTCAAAAGTAGAATCAGTAATAGAACCATGAAACAGTTATACAATCAAATATGACATCGTAATAAAAAAGAAATAACCTCTGCTCCACAGAACAGTATGAATGAAGCTTATATGTATAATTGTGAGGAAAATAAGCCATAATTGTAGAGTTCATATTATCTGATTCTATCTTGGGATATTCAAGAGACAAAGTTAATATAGGTGATAGAAGCCAGAATAGTGGTTATTAAAGTAATTAAGTCTCAAAAAAATTCTATGCTTTATTAAAGTACATATTTATATTTCTTCAACCCTCTGCAGAATCAAGACTATTATATTTTTCCGAACTGCCAAACACGAAACAGATAAAACGGCATGAAAAATATTTATGTCTAGACATAAAATATGAAATATCAAAAACATACAAGTCAAAAGGTGCTTATTGGTAAACTAGTAAAATACAACATAAAGTAATTCAGGCCATCTTAGGGAAAAATGAAATTCATTTGGGGTTTATCACGGCATCCCAATGGATCATAGTTTGGAGATACAGGCTTGGATAAATATAAGAATTAACGAAGCTTGAAAAACTGGGCAGCAGGAGCCATATCAAAGTCCAGGCACGAAAACATAACCTGTGACACACACATGTCTTTTCTTCACTGATCCTGGCACGCATGTGGGTACGTGAGAGAGGCCAGTTCTGGGAAACATCGCTGGGCTGAGCACAATGTTTCTGATCCTCAGCAGCGAGAGCGAGGCTAGGGGGTGGATCTGGTCCCTTATTCTTTGGATGGTAGACATACTCTTCCTCCAAGTTCACGCACATACAGAAAATCTGAGTCTTGGATGGAGTGGATGTTAGGTGCTTGACATCCACATATTAGGAAACAACATAAAACCCTAGAGAGTAATTAAGGGGAAAAGTTAAATGTATCTGCTGTGTCTGAATCGACTTTATCTCTTAAAATGCTGAGGGGTTGAGAATAGAATGCATGTTTCTAGATGGAGCTAAAATCAAACTATTTAATACTTTTGCTTTCAATAATCACAACTGCTTCTGAAAAATGGAAAATTGTCCTCCAGGTATAAAGCATGAAAATGATTATAAACCATTGAAGGAGAAATGATTTACCATTGATCGAATTAACATGTCTACTTCATTAATGTTAATAAATATAAATAAACTATTATTTAGTTTTATGAGCTTGTAAGATAGTTCTTGAAATAAATAATTTCAGCTGACAGTCTAATATACTATAGTGTTTCATACATCAGAAAAAAACACATTTATTATCTCATTTATGAATAATAAATATGAGATACTTAGTAACTAGGTAAAACATAAGCAAGCACTTTGGGTAAATTTATGAGTAACAACAAATAATTTAAATTTAAATAATTATAAAATTTCTTTAACATAAATTGACTACATTTGTATAAAAATATGTTTTTAGGTTTTGGAAGTGAAATACCAGACATAGAATCTTTAAGAATTTAAAATATGTCATTAAAAAGTATAATTGTCACGGATTTGTTTTATTACAAAAAATATATGGATCTAGTTTATAAAAATCCTCAAAAATTTACATTAATATTATTGATATAATGGTACTAAAATAGAATCATGGTAATAAAAAGGGTTGAGAAATATATTTATTTTTTACCTCCTTCAAATCCAATTTTTATTCCTTTGTTTAAATATTGTAACTATTCCAGGTGTCTTGAATATATTCAATTTATTTAATGCTTAAGACCAAAATTTAAAATCTCACCGATTTCTCTTCTGAAGTATGCAATTGAGATGTGAACTTCAGCTTAATTTATAAGCCAAATAATTGGTATGAATCACTTCCTTTACCTACCCGCCACTCATACAGCAGAAAACCAAATATCTCTTCTATCATAAAAATAATTTTTTAAAAAAAGTTATCATTTTTCAGTTTTGGAGAAAACAGTAATTCTTTGTTTCTCCACTACTTACATGCAATTTAGGGATTTAAGAGAGAGAGGAAAGAAAGAATCATTTTTATCCCTCGCCTATTTACTACGAAATAGAAACGAAGTATGATTTATGCAATACATTAGATACAGTATTACTGTTCTCAAAAATTGATAAATTATTAAATAAATGAAATATCCTAAAGCTTATCATAACCTGCTATGAAGGCATACTTAAAATAGACAGGACCCCACTGGTTCTCATGGGCACCAACATATTTCTAGTAATTCAGAGTAAGAGATTTAGCCGAATTGCTAATTGCATATATGAAACTAGGTCATATAATTTGCCATTGAACTAATTATATAAATACAAATGTATTCTTCTGCAGTTTGTATTTTAACAAGTTACTCTTGGTTATGATAGCTTGTATTTAAAAAATATATATTTATTTTTACTTAGGAAGATTTTCTAAAAATTTTAAATTAATATTTTTCAGAACAAAAATTTTAAAGGATTGTTTTCACATATAAAATAAATACCCCTCTCTTTTCCTTTTCAAAAATAGTATAAATTAAGATGTGAAAGTTAAAGCTAACTTCTAGTCAGTATTAGAGAAAATGACATTATTATTATGACAGATGGAAAAGTGATATGTTAAAAATTACTTTAAGATGGTTTTAAGGCCAAAGGAGATATCATTATTATAAATCAATTTTCACCTTCAATTTGGAAAATAAACTCAATATATATATGATAGAAGACAGTTACATTTAGCAAACCTGCTCTTTAAGCCGTGCTCTATAAGTACATTATTTCCACACAGATAGGGTTTGGTCAATTCTATCTTGACAAAGCACTGTTTAACTTTGAATTATTATGCCTATTTGAATAATACCACATGATTTAAAAATAGTATATCATTCATATTTTAAAGACACATGCATTTCAGTATTGTAATGTTCTAATGTTTCCTAGTGTGAATATATATATATATATTTTTTTTTTCAGAGTAAATTTCATTCTGATCAAACTTCATGACCTTAAACAAAAAGTCTGCCAGTTATTTTTTCAGCAAAATAGGTTTGGGGTAGAAACAACAAAGATTTACTATGCAGAACATCCAAATATGGTGGCCACGCCCAAGTCTGTTAAAACAAAGGAGAGAAAGCTCTTTCACAGGGAGGAAGAGGAAGTGTGAGGGCTGGACAAAGAGATCTCTCGTCCTGCTTCTGGCTTGATATAGGGCTGACAGCGCCCCCTTCTTGCCTCCCTACTTAATTTTAAATGAGATTTCTGTTTATTATTTTTTTTACAGAATGATAACATTGAATATTACATTTCTGTAAGATGGTCATTAAAAGTTCATCTTCAATCACATAAATTGAAAATACTAAAAATGGAGATGAGGTGAATGAGATTTGAACATGCACGTTCAGATTATTAAGGATTTTCAAAAATATAAATCTATTCCTCAGTAAATGACTGAGAAATGTCCCAATGGCACATATGGGAAAAGGGGGGTGAAGAACAGATGAATGTATAAGTACATGTCCTATAAAAAATAAATGGTCCTCAGAAATAGTGATCAGGATACTAGTTTTCAATAAATAAATTAAGGTTAAATATAGTGGTAAAAATATAAATATATTTTAGAAATAGTAATGTAAATTGTGATTATGTCTACTTTATTAGCTAGCAATGTACACAGCATAATCTGACTAAAACTATACAAATTATCATATACTACTTCTAATACCAAACTTCTTTTCTATATATGTGTTAACACATAAAACTGAAAAATCAAGACTTCAATTTTTTTAAGGTTAAAAATACTTCATAGGAAAGCACGTCACGAGGTTTTTAGTCATTCAGCATTAGAAGCTTATATCGGACCTACCTGAATTTCCTTGTTCCCTCATAAGACTAACCCCCTAAGTGTATACTAGCCAGCACTCATATTCTTTTAATTATTCATTTTTTTTTACTGCAATTATCTCACTTTCATTCTAAATAATCCAGTTTTCCCTCTTTATTGGCAGTTCCTAACAGGACACAAAAATGCTTAAAATTTTCCTGTAAAAAAGCATTCTATACTTCACATCCCTTTTCAGGCACTGCCCTATTTCTCCCCAACCTTTAAAAGACACATTTAATAACACTATTAGTAATAAAAAATGCCTATCACTTTCAAGTGTTGACAGTAGACTCTAAGCACTATTTTTATTGCTTTTGTGTCCTGACTTATTTGTCTCTATTTGCTCTAGTGCTTCCTCACTTCTCCTTTGCTCTTGAACCTCTGTTTCTTCCCAATCACTCTGTTAAACTACCTTTTTCACTGCTGTCAATGACCACCGTCTGTTAGACATGAAATGTTTAATTTAGGATCTACCCTTCATTTTACATTCAGGCAGCATTCATCACTGTTAATTCTTTACTCCTGTTCGAGAGTCTTTATACACTTGGTTTTGGGGTACTATAGATTCCTGATTTTCCTTATGTCTCTCACCTGCTGTTTACCAGCTAGTTTCTGAGTAATTTGCAACCTAACTTTTTTTTTCCCTCAGCGTTAAAGGAGAGAGTACCTGAAAATGTTTTTTGCTCTGTGTGTGTTGTGTGTGTGTGTGTTGTTTTGTGTGTGTGTGTGTCTAAATATTCACTACCTGGATAGTAATCTAAAACCATATCTTTAAGTGATTGATATATATATCACTTTTGCATCCCTAATCCCAACTACTACCACCCTTTGCGTTTTGGCAAGCTGAGTAAGTACTGCTAACCAGTGGTAGGAGAGAGGAAATGAGAGGGACTTTTAGATCTAAATACGGAAGAATGAGAGTGAAGTCTCCAAGTACTCGTTTCTGCTGCTTGAAAGAACAAAACGGTCTTGCCAAGATGCTATGTCTATGAAAGGTGCTGTCTGCTTCAGCATCTTTCAGCAAAGCCCTGTATTGATTGGCTGACTCCTGTGAGAGAGATTTACCACGTGTGACAAACTATTACGATTTGGGAGTAAAATAATCACTGAAGTATAACAGAATATTTCTGTGAATATAATACCTAAAAATCAACATATTTAAAACAGATACTTGATTTCTTTCATAAAAACATTTATTCTTCAAACTACCTTATAATTATAAATGACATTATCCTTACCCAGAGTATCTAAGAGTCATTCACCACACCCACATCTAGTCTATCAGAAAATCCTATTCGTTTTAACTTCAAAATATTTCCCAAATCTACCATTTTTTTTTCACTACCGCACAGCCACAGATACATTCATTTAAGCCATAATTATCTTTGCCTGGAGGTTTACAAAACCCTCCCAAATAAGCACCCTTTTTAACCGTATTCCTTATCCTCTATTTCCTACAAAGAATTCCCCAATAAAAAATGTAATTGCTCCTTTAAATCCCTTGATAACATCCTATTTCATATAGAAGACAATCGAAATTCCCCTCGTAGCCTGTAAATCTTTATTTCTCTACCTACCATGATGATGTCATCTACTGTAGGCACTGCCTGTGCTCAGTGTGCTTTAAACATCTTGATTTTCTTTGCAGTTCTCAAACATGTTAAGCTTCTTTCTGTCTTGGGACTTTTTAAGTGCTGTTTCCGCTCCCTCAAATGTTCTTCAAGATCTTTCTTTGATGGTTCACTGCTGCGCATTCTATGCAATGCTGGATCGTCACAAAAGGCAACCGCTGTCACACCACAAACTCTCAACATCATTATTCTCTGGTCTGTCTTGTTCTCTTTTCTTCCTAGAGTGTATCACTACATATGTATATGTAAGTCTGTGTACACATGCATGTGTGTGTATGTGTGCGCATGCACGTATACTTCTTTCTCATCTATATCCAACATTGGATTATAAACTCCATGAAGGAGTTTTTTTGTGTTTGTTTGTTTTCACAATTTCATCCCTGAAATGAGAATAAGGCCCAGAACACAAATGCAGGCTTAGTAAATATTTGTGAAATAAATGAGTTCTATTATTTCTATTCTATATGCATTCCCAAGTAATAAAATATGATTGCAAAGTCATTTAAACAAATGATATTAGCTACATCTATGAAATTATTACTTCTATTTGAAACTATAAATAGCTGCTACTTATTCTTAAGAATTAAAATTAGAATCTGAAAATGCTGGTATTTCAAAATTTGTTAACTAAAAATTGTCCATTTTTTTTCTGTTTGCTACCTTACTACATAGAGTTCTAAGCAAGCAGAGAAAGTGATTCAGCTAAGATATTTATATTGCATTATTTATTTATATATATAATGTATTATTAAAATAAAGTTATGTGCTTTTGAAATCACCATCATCATGCTTACCTATATGAAAATTCCTTTACAAAGTCAGAATTGATAATCTGTATAAAACAAATTCAAAAAAAAAAAACTGAAAGTAGAATTAGACACTTTTCATATTTCTCTGATAAAAGAGTTAAAATAATATATTATGAACCTTTACTTCTTTAAACACACAGGTGAAATGCTTATGCTATTGTTTGTTACCTTTGAGCATTATCTTCACTCTCTGCTGAAATTGAAGATGATTTTATTAAGGGTACAGACCCTCAACCTGTGGCTGAACTAGTGAAAACACCCAGAATTTTTTTAACTCTCATGACATTGCTAACTCTGTCCTTTTGAAAATTCTCCCTGGCTTTTCAGACATTACAACTCTTTTCTGTGTTCCCTTTCAAATGTTCTCTTAAGCTCTATTACATTTTATTTTTGCTGGGAAACGGTTGTATTTCTCAGAGTTCTTCCTGTGTTTGTTTGTTTTTCAGATCTTATCATAAACTTTCACTGTAGGGATCTTAGTCAACTACAACAAATTTACTTATGTCTATACACCAGGCCACAGGTCAAAAATAGATGGTTGGACAGGTAGATATTCAAATGTTACATATAAATCAAAGAAATGGTAGTAGATAATTCAGGACAAAACTTAAATCCTTTGTGTATGTGGAAGTAGGGAACACACACACACACACACACACACACACACACACACACACAGACTAATATAACCAATGGTAATGTGGCCTTGGCTGAATCTTGGGTCCAACAGTGTTCATTATGTTATTAAAATGAATGAATGAATGAATGAATGAATTAGACACATATAAAAGATAAAATGAAGCCTGGCTGGACATAGACTAATGATGATATTATATCATGAATTAGGATTAATTTGTTTCTATGTATTTGAGATAATTTTTCTTAAATAGTATATTCAGTGATACATAGTCTGGTGCTCTATAAGCTATAGTATACGCACATTGGCCTCATAAATAGTTTTAATATTTATTTTCTTATACAATCACAAGTTATCTTCCATATTCTATGTAACCACCCCCCAGAAAAACACACTCATGAATTGCTTTTAACTACTTTTTTAAAAATAAAAAGACACAGCCTAGCTCTACAAATATATGCTTTCTTGATATAATCTTCCTTAAAAGGACTGTTTGTTTTAGTACTAGAACTTTTAAAAATTTTTAAAATTATCTTGACAAAAATGTTTCATATTACTATATTATTCAAAAATGTAAAATATAAATACTTAATATTTATAATCAGTATTTATATTTTAAAATATATATCATTTGAACTGAAATAGTGTATAAAAAAACACTCATAAGAAAAAACAAAATTAGCAAATTTCCTGAAAGCCAATTATTTTTATGCATGCATAGAATGCCTATTAAAAAAAATAATTTCAGACAGGAATTATAAATTATCAATGTTATGAGCATATGTTATTGTATATATGTCCCTAGAAAGTTAAATGTTTGTTATTTGATAAGCTTCAGATTTATTACTACCTTTCAGTATGTGTACAATAATGCTGATAAAAGTATGTGTCTGTACCATTTGCCAATCATTTACTAAAAGAGATAAGTGAGAATAACTTTGTCATCTTTTAAATATACTGTATTCTATTTTTACAAACTTCACAAAATCAAAATTTATATAAATCATGAACTTAAACAGTATAGATTTGTTCTTATTTGAAACTTAGACTGGTTAGGAGTCTCACATTTGTATCAAGCAGCACCGTTCAGGAGAAATCTCTTTTTAAGCTGGAATTTTAAACTGAATATAGAAATGGCAATAATTTTCATTGAAAAATCTTTTATTATCACAGATGAAATTCAAATGAGCTAAAAATGGTATGACAATAGTAAAACTTTGGCGTCTTTTTTAAGTATTAAAGACTCATTTGCTCATGGAAGAATAAAATGTTATTAGCATCATTGATATTATTGCAACAGATTTATATTGAATATCCAGTGTTTAGTCAAGACAAGTAGCTCTTAAAGGCCAATAGTTAAAGGAATTTGTTAGAGCAAAATAAGAACAGAAGGAAATTTTCTGAATTGCTGAAATATAAATGCTTTCAAATATTGGTTTGTAATATTTTCCCTAGATTTTATTGCATTCAGAAGTTTAATTCGGTAATTGGCTTTTTTCTAAAATAAATAATTTATAGAAATACTATCTAACTGCCCAACATTTACAACATAACAATAGGTAAAGTTTTATTGAGATTGTGTGTGTGTGTGTGGTGTGTGTGGAGTATTTGGTTTAAAAAATCCAGTAAGTTTCAGGTATACGATTCAACAGCAAGGCATATATATATAGTATATAGATATATAGATATATATAGATATATATATATCTATATATCGATATCTATATATAGTATTGTGTGTGCACAATGGTTATTGAGTTTAAATATCAATCTATAGCACTGTGTTTTCTCTTGGACAACGCCTTGTGGTCTATATTTGGTGAACTTCCTACTAGATGTCCAACTCAAAGTCTCCTATTTCACAATGCCGACATAATTGTTACAATCTATTCCATGTGGTGTGATTTTAAATTGTGTTTTTTAAAGAGTTTCACTTTTTGTGTGTCTCAGAAGAAAATCCTGCACCGTGTGTGTGTGTGTGTGTGTGTGTGTGTGTGTGTGTTGTGATGGAATATGAATTAGTTCAAAAAAAAAAGTATATGCAAGCATAGAAGCCAACTCTGACTAACCTGGTTTAAAAAAAGAAAAAGATTTTACATTTAACTCAATAAACAGAAAAGAAAACCAAGCAATCTTTGGGAAAGACAGGAGTCGAGGCACCTCTTGAGAATCTTAAGTGAAAGAGAGCTTCCCTTTGATTGTTAAGTCCTAACTCCTTTGGGTCTCTTTGTCTTTCCACACGAGACTCACATGATGGAACGTGTGGCATAATAGCTTAACTGTAGCTGCTGCTTCCACTATGTCAGGGACAAAAAAATAAGGCAGAAGCAGATCCCCAAGGACAGGATGATGGACAGACTGGAATAACACAACTACCAAGAATCAGGCAAAAGTCAAGATATTTACCAACACCTTTTTTCATGTTATGTGTTTGAATTTATATCTACCACGAGCAAAACCTGATGTGGAATATTTTGAAAACGGCAGACATTTTTTCCTGCACTTTGACAAAAGACTTTTTACATTGAGGATGCTGGGTGTCTTCCCTTTTACACATCATCGGAACTGATCTAGAGTTTCATTATAATTATAATTAAATTATGGAAATTGTGGTATCCCTTGGAAATCCAAAGATTTCTTTGAAAAATTGTGAAATACTTTTATAATGAAATTTGAAATTTAGCTAAATTATAGCTTTTCCTGTCTTTCATTGATTGATATGATATTACTAAGTCATTATCGGTGAGGTTAGAGCTTTAAGTAGGCTTTCAGTTGTGTTTTTGAGGCTTCAGGCTCTAAGGGCTCTTCCTCCAGATATATTTGCAATCAAATTGCATGGCATAGTTAGTCAATGCCATAGCTGCAATTTAAAGTTAATGAAAATAGTTCACTGAAATTCAGTTATTTGGTCCCATATGGCCTCATGATTTTCTAAACCAGCCTTCACTTAATTGAATACAGAGTAATGATACACTTAAAGATTTTTTTTTTCAATTCAGAGGCTAAACAAGTGATTTTAAAATTAACAATCCAATTCTGACAATTATGAATTACAGACAATCGAATCATGATACATGTGATCTCACGTTAGCATGCTCATTTTAATGATCACATATAGTAATACATGCTCATTGTAGTTTTAAATAATACGCTGAGGGCATATGAAAGGATAAGGAAAATCATCCATGAACCTATCACATTAAGATACGATTAGCACAAAATGAAACAGGGATCAGAGAAAAGATGTTTTTGAATCTACAACATAAGCTGCTCTCTTTATACATATATTCACACTTATCATATACAAAACATATTTATTGACATTTGCTACTTTATAGTTTATTATAATAGTTTCCATATTCCTAGATATCTTTCAACTATATATGCATTTTTGAAGTTTTAGAGTCACACATGTACTCTTTTACTTTCTGAGTGACTTGGGAAATTTTCCAGGTCTCATGGAGTTTTTACTTTCTTCATCTATAAAATGGATGTAATAATTTCCGACAGTCAGGATTCTCATGAGGATTTCAACTTAATAGCTAGAAAAAGTATTAACACTCTACTTTACAGAGTAAGCATTAAATAAATGCTTGAAAATATTTAATTGTATGTATAAAATTATATCAAATATATATACTGACTTTATTTTTTATTATATACTTGAACAATAGCTTTTTTTCATTTTTGCACTGATATGTAACTTACCTCTTTTATATATAGTGCTGACAATATTTGGTGCTTTTAGAAAAATCTGTTTATGTATTATTCATTTTTCAAGTAATTTAGGCTAATGTTCCATTATATTAGCAAAGATAATAGAAAATTATGTTTTATAAAAGGAAAATGTGTTCATACTCCATATAATTCTGAAATTTGAGATGAATCATTCAATGCTTCCTATTGTTTCTAAATCTACCTCTGTTTTCTTTATATCATTTTTGAATTATAATACAATTAATGTTTTATTCTTTGAGGTAAAATCTAAATATAGTTAAAATTTCAAAATGTTATTCCCCATGTGATACAAAGAACATCATTAGTGAGACATTTTAAAATGTAAATTATCTATGATGTAATAGAAAGGACATTGGGACTTTATTATTATTATTATTATTACTACTATCTGGGATGGTGATCTATGATGGTTATTGTAGACTCCATGTAGAAGAAAATTTTAATGAGGAACCAAACTGAAAGCCAGTTATGCCACTTCAGGCCCCTCTTCCACTTCTATATGACCCCTCCCCTCTGTGCCCAAGAGTATATCTTATGAAATACACAGCATAGGACTTCCTAAACCTGTGAAAGACCAGGACCCCATCCAGACCTTGGACAGCCACTTCCATGACATCCATATAAAAAGTGACCCCAAAACAGCATGAACTTATGATGGCCTATGTTTACGAACATTAGTTCTGTTGCTTGCTTTCGTAGTTAATTGTACAGACTTAGAAGAGTGTGAGAAATATTTTCAAACTGGTGAATGGATTTACTACTGTTAAAAATTCCTTGAGATTGCCTGCAATAATGCATATGCCCAAAGAAATATATTTAAATAAAAATCGAAATTAAATATTTACATAGAAGCTGTAGACAAGAAGAATGGGAGCAGACTAATTTAGAGGTAAAGCATGAATTGAATTCCTCCTCTGCTGCTTATGGTTTGTTTGAAGCTGTGCCCCCATTATACCTCTCTGAGATTCCATTTAATTTATGTAATAGAAATTATGCTATTAACTTAATCTGACAGGAGTTAGTGGAATTGCTTCATATACATGTTGAAATACACACTAAAAAATTATCTCATGAACTATAAGAAAATATATCAGTGAAAAAATATTTAGTTTTTTTTGTGTGTTTTCTAGGACATATACTAGGTACTGAAATTGTATTAAAGGTAACATAATTTGAGAAGAAAAAGATTATAAATCCCTTTGCTTCGAGCAATCCATATTTTTAAGATTCATTTAACGAAGTTAATTTTTAAGGTTATAAGTGATTTAATAAACATCTCTTTTATTTTGGTTATAATTTTTATGTCTTATCTTTTTTCCTATATGTTACTTTTCTGTCTGGCCCCCTTCATTTTTTTTTTTTTTTAATTTAGATTTTAAGTACTTGGTACATAGTATGCATATACATGTATATTTGTATATGTTCTATTGATATTTACCCAGCCTGGTGTTCTCTGCTATTTTCAGAATCTGGGTCACATATGGCTTTGGTTCTGTGGGTTGTTTTTTTCTCTAGACAGTGTTTTTGATTTGAATGTATGTGTATGTGCATTTTTGTTATTCTTTGATTGAGAGGCAGACATCATGTGTCAGGCGTTTAAGACAAAGGTAAATAGTTTTTTTTTTCTTTTTCCTGGAAACTGTTATAAGTCTTCTACTGTGCCTTTAGCACGCAGAGTCCAATTGTGTTTCTGTTTTGTTGTGACTCATCACCTCCAGTGTTTCCACTGCTTGAAATTCTTCTGGTGTTCTCTTGTGCTCAGGGCGAACACTGGTTGGCCAAGGATTCTTCTCATATCTGCTCCTCCATCTGCTTTAGGACTTTTCTCTGTCTCTTGCTTAGAAGCAGTCTCTCTCCACACTCTAGTTCCTACCCCTGTGTCATTTTCTTGCTCACTCAGAGCTTGTCAGCTTGATGATGGATGGCGGGAGGGGATGCTCTTGGTTGTCCTGCATCGCCTCAGTCTGAAGCAGCCCTTTCTTGGTTTCCCGTTTCTCCCTGAGCGTAGAGGGTTGACTTCTTTTCTCTTCCAGGTGATATTCTCCTGGCTCAGTGTGCGGCAGTTTGTTGCCCTCCCACAGCTCCCTAAGTCTTTAGTTCCATAGAGAAAAAGTATCAGGTGGGGCTTTGGGTTTTTCGTGTAGCAGATGCTTCACCCCTGCTAAGGACCGCGCCGCACACATTGGTCATGTTTCACAAACGAAAGCTGTCTCCGATTTCCTTTTTCTTTGTCCTGCCCTCAATCTCTCTCATGAGCGCACTGTAAAGGGCCATCAAAAAGAGCCTACAAGTAAAGGCAGAGTCCCCTTATGTCTGTGGCCACCAGAGCCGCCTCATGTTAGCATATACTCAGTTCTAAGATACTTCCAAAAAATTTAGCTTTATTTCACTTAACTGTTATGCAGCAGCCCTACCTTTCCTTTATGCTTTGTCTTATTTCCTTTTTCTCTTTGGAGGTACTTGTCTTTCCTTAGATTTCAGCCTGATTTATCAACTGATAACAGCGCATTGATGGATTAAAAGAAAGTTATGATTTTATAGATATTTTTTTCTTTTGTCAGGATGGGAATAATGCTCATTCCAGCTTTTCCTTCCTACCTAGAAGCTAGATGCCCCTTTCTGTGCATGTATAAAAAATATTGATATTGAGTATTGTTAATGATTGTAAATAAAAGATACCCTGTAAACAAAATGGTGCATAGCTAATTTTAGTCTGGCCAAGTTTTTTTTTTTTTTTTTTTTTTTCTTTGCTTTATTCTAACATTGAAAGGAACTAAAATAATTGAAGTATTATTTAGCAAATGCAAAATGAATTTTAAAAAATCCCAACTTTAATTAAAAGTGAGAATAAACCAAAATGTGAGTAACTCTGCTGAAGGTGTTAGTAAATAAAGTCATGGTTTATTGTTCTACAATTCACAGGCATTCTTTATTTTATTAAGCAAAAGAAATCAGTACGTATTATTTATTTGTTGTTTTGAATCAAATAGTGTTTTTGTACATAATTTGATAAAAGTTCAGCAACAGCATCCTGAACATAAAATAAAGATAATGGTTCTCATTCTTATTATTGTTATTACTACTGTTAGAATTATGAACATTATGTAGGCCTTTAAAGTAATTATATCAGTTATCCATAGCTATGTGACAAATATTACAAGCTTAGTGGCTTAAAGCAGCCCTAATTTATTATCTCACTGTTTCTGTGGATCATGATTCTGGATCCATGTGTATTAGTTGGGTTTCCTGCTCAGGGCCTCACAGGTATACAGTCAAGGTGTTACCCAGGCTGCATTCTTATCCGAAGCTCAGAATCCTCTTCCAAGCTCATTGTCGGTTGACAGAATTAAATTCCTTGTGGTTATAGGAATGAGATTTCCTCTTTCTTCCTGGCTGTCAGCCAGGAGCTCTTATGAGCACCCAGAGGCCACCCTCACGCCTGATACTCATGGCCCTCTGCACAACATAGCAGTGTGCTGCTTCAAGGCCAGCTGGAGTCTTTCCCTTCCAATCTCTTTGATCTCTTTCACAGGCTCACTTTATTAGATCAGGCCCACCCAGGATAATCCCCTTCTGATTAACTCAAAGTCAGTAGATTATGAACCTTAAATACACCTGGGGGCAGGGGGAAGCATTCTGCCAAATGAAATAGCATCATCACAGAAGTGATATTTCGTCATATACACAAATCCCATTCACATATCCAGCGTTGGGATTATACAGAGATCATGAGTGGTGGGCTTGCCCACCGTAGAAATCTTATTTTTCCATGGGATAACAATTACATAAAAGTCAAAACATTCTTTACAACATATTAAGTTTATCATATTAAACTTTTGTTGGTGTGATATTTGCATATGTTCAAAGATTCATTGTCCTCTGTTGAAGGGATAAATAAATGTGAGACAAAGTTTGATGTGTCTCTCTGAGCAGGATCTGTAGGGGCCAGCATGTAGTTCACCGTGGTTGGTTCTTTACCAGTCTCAGATTCATTAGAGTCATTGTTTCTTTTCATTCATGTCCTAACCATATTTTCAGTTAATAAATATGTCTGAAAACAACATTTATATCTGTTTATTTTATGCCATAAGAATGTTAGAAATTACTCAACAATCTTCAGTGTTTGGATATTTACCCTTAGAATATAACAACTGAAATGTAATTTTAGTTAAAGTGCATCCTAACCTTAGACTTTTGTCACATTGACATTGGTTCTTACAGGGATTATGACATTAATTATCACCTTCACCCCATAATGCCAGTGTTCATCCCAGTTGACCGTGCTAGGCCATGGCCTTTGTGTGGCATAAGTAAATTGATGTAATTATATCTATCCTATTTCGAATTCACTGTCAGGCTAAGTTGGCACTGTATTGATTGTGTTGGATTTTTAATCTACTTCATAATTGTTAAGTATTTTAGCCAATTTACTTTTTTTAGGCTGCATTATAGTTATCTTTGCAAATTACATTTCTTCATATAGATGCAGTGCTTTGCAAGCATTCTCTGATAACATGATTATTCTAGATCTTAGTATGTCATATTATGAATCAATCACCATTCTGTAGTCTACACTTGAGATATTTATTTAAGAATGACTACATAGATCCTTTTCCCGCTGAGTGTGTGAATATATGGTAATAACACTTTGCATTCACATATAAATCACCACATGTATGAGAATATTATTTGGTATATTGCTTTGTACAATGATTGAAAACAAAGTAAATGACATTCCTTCATCTTTTGATTTTGGTTATGGCACTAAAAAAACTTCATTTTTTGTGGATAATAAGTTTATATTTGCTTCCCAGTTATAGGTAACACGTTTTTTGTTTGTTTGTTTGTTTGTTTTATATTTCCATATTATAAAAGTCAACAAACAAAAGAAAACAAATATCTTCAGACCACATATAGCAGACATTGTGTTATGTTCTCCCATACTCATTGTTCCTCTGTCACATTTTGTAACATTCGTGCCATTTATAAGTTTCTCATGGTTATAAAAGCAGATCTAGATTAATCCAAGTTGGTCATAATAACCCTTGGGTTTAATTATTTATTGCATGGGGGTCATCTGACTATCTAAATTGGTTTGGTAATGGACATGATTTTTTTTTTTTTTTAGTTTTATTTTTCCTTCTGCTTTCGGTCTTATGATGAAGGGCTAATAGATATCAGTAAATATCAATTTCAGTTCTAGTTTTGGCATTAAAAATCTATATATATTCTGAAGGCCTCAAATTCACAAATATCAAGATATTTTTAAATAAATATCAAACCTTCAAGAAATTAAAGTTACTCTCTAGAGACAAAAACCTAGAAAAGAAGTGTACAAATTTATATTGTATTTACCCTGGAGCCGTATGTTAATCTGATCATGTAATTACCCCTTAGAATTGATAACTAGAAACCTAAAAATTGGAATTCATATTTATATAACTCACAGGGATCGGAAACTCTCCAGTCAAAAAAATTAACATAAAATGTGTCCCCAGGCCAATGATGTGCCTGAAGTGCAGGTAGTAGCAAAAACAAACTGTCTCTGAAGGGACAGGTTTCCCACAGATAAAATTATCTCATAATCTAAAATTATAAATATACAAGAAAATAGATCTATAGCAATGAAAATTAGCAAATATTACAAACAGTAATATTAGATCTTCTGAACTCCCCACGATGTAAATATTGAGTAGATTCAGGAATAAATATTTCTGACTTACTTAACACATTGTTGACCAGACAGAATGTGTCTGAATTTGATAAGTGACCTAGAGAGCTACCTGTTTGTAATATTTGCTTTAGCAAATGTTTCATTGTGTGAATATAGCGATTTATGACCTCCTTGTATAACTATGAATTAAGAGTTTCATATCTCAGCGTTTGGCTCTTGCATTTCCTGCAATGTGATTACAGACCTACCAGGTAAAATATAGTCACATTTTGATTACTTAATTCTAAATATCAGCAAATATATTTCATATAATTATCACCATAGCACAAAACTCAAAGTAGCTTCCTTAGGATGATCATTCATTTCAGTCTGCCCGGGAAAATCCAAGTTTAGTTCTATGTCTCAATAAATTTATAGTGACACCTTCTTATCCTTAATGGTATATCTCAAATGCTATATCCACATGGCCACCATTTTTAAATTATAGTGTGAATATATTCCATTCAGTTGAAATGTTTAGAAGAAAGGTGAGCCAGATCTTGTCAGGTAGTAAGAGCCATTTGTTAGCATCTTCTTCCAACTCCCTATTCAAGGACATCAAGTTCATACCTTGAAATTTGCAATGATGAGAGTATTCACACTTTGGATAATGGCAAAAACTATAAACTGGAGCAAGAGGGTTGTGATTTGTAGTTTTAACTATTATCTAAAGTGTAAATACTCTCATCATTGCAAATCAATGATGGTCTAGCAGTGTACCTAGACCAGTACACCACCAGCTTTAAAAATGTTTTTGTTCGTTTCTTGTCGCTTTATTTTACTTTGTTTTATTAGGTTCTTTTTTCTGAGCTTCTTCTTTTCTTTTATCTCTTATATTTTTCAAAAGTTTTAGCTTCCTTCTCAGACTTTCTTTTCTCATGGGGCAAAATGGCTGCAGCTCTTGCATGCCTCTGTTTCTATCAACACACCATTCAGAACAGGTTTGGGGATTCTCACTTCATGACTGCCTGATGTGAAAGGGGTGTTTTGGATCTTTGTATCCACCTCAATCCACCTTAGTTCATCGCAATTCATATTATAGTCTATAACTGTGCCCTTATTCATTTGACATGTATCTCAAGTTGTCTTTTTGCTGACCCTTTTCTCTGCCCTGCCTCTTCGTTTCTATGCCCTGAAATTTCTCATAAGTTTCTTCCAAGTCCTCAAAAGTACAGAAAGAAAATCATCAAGCAGTTGTTGCCCAAACACATACCCGCATAAGGCATGGCATGACAGTTCCTTCTTCCTGATGAAAACTTCCCTCTCTACAACTTAGTTCTGAGAGCCTCTCTTACTTAAAATACTCAATAAGAAGATAGGATAGAGAAGAATGTCAAAAGTCATAGCAGCATGTCTTCCTAACAATGATGAGCCCTAACTCTAATAATTGTCTTTGCATTCCACCATGTACATCAATTGAGCAGCTTCTGGTAAGATAATCACACCAGCTTTGTCAACTTTTGGTTATTCCTGAGGACCATCGTGGTGCTATCTAAAATGTGAAGGTGTTTAGCTTTTAAGATTTTCAGCTGTGTGGCTTTCACTGAAAATTTTAGACAACCGAAGATGTCACGTTTAACATTTTGCTACATACCACTGACTCAAGTTTTGTCATTATCACAAACTCAGTTGCCCAAAGATGTTGTCTACCAAAGGTTTTCTGTGTTCTCTGACTATTCTTTCCTCTCCCTAAAGTTTATTATGTGACTGACTGTCCATGTCTGTGGGTTTTAATGACCTAAAAGCATACCTCTACTGCTGTACACTGGTTTTGAAGACATCCTTGACCCTTTCAAGAAAGTAAACTCATGATTTTATTTTTTTCATGTCTGAATTATTTTCTTGAGGCATGGTTTATTACCATTTCTGCTCCAATTATTTCTATTGCTTCCTTGAGTAACTAATTTATTTAGCAGTTTAAACTTGGAAGGATATAAACTTGAAAGGGTTTATATTTCTCCAATGACTCCTTTCAAGCATGTTCTTCAAAATAATTGGTGACCCCTATAGCTATTTTGGGAAGATGGCATACTTACTGATTAAGTTCAGTAATAACATATCCATCCACTTTAAAATTCCAAATGTATGTCCTATTCAAAATAAATCCTTCCCTTCTGCTCTTCCCAAGCACCAGCTACACTTGTAATCTTGGTGACTTGGAGTTATGAAGGGGTGTTGTCTCTACTCTTATGATCCTCCTCACAGTCCAATCCCTTTGAGTGTGGCATGAAGGTAGTCATGGGCCACTCCAGGAACGCTGACGTTCTTTTCTTCTCGAAGTCTTAATTTTAACAGCAAATTCTACTTCACTTAATTGCTGATGGTTTTGATTGCATCTTTGATTGTTATTCTTGCATCTCTAGTTAACACTTATTGTCAGTCGATGTCTTCTGAGCAGGTATTCAAAGTCTACCTCTCCTACATGACGCCACAGTGTCATACAACTGCACAAGTCCCTTAAAAAGGGAAATCCATGTCCAATTCCACCACGTATTCTCCCCTCTCAACAAGCAGGCCATCCTCTTAAATAACCAGCAGGACAGCTCAGTTAGGTTCTCTCCTGCAGTATCTCTAGATCCAATTGAAAATGATACATCTTTGCTGTGATGAAAAGCAGGACTTTCCAACATTAATCATTCCTTTCATCTAGCTATCTTTTTCCAATTATCTTTCCAACCTCTTAGATAGGTATAGAGCAGCTAATCAATGTTGTTGGGTAAGTAGACTTCCAAATGTGATATAAAATACCAGGCTTTCATTCTTCATGTCAACTTTAAACTCTTCAAATGATTTCTTTTGGAGAATAGCCAGGCTCATTTCACTTGAAGTTGTGTCTGAAAAGTAACTCCCTTTATAGCAACAATCTCCATAACTGGCTGATGACACACTTCCAAATATACCACCTCCCTACCTTCTGCCCCCAACTACAGTGTTCTGTATATATGGAAAATGGTGATGATGATGTGGGAAGTCAATGGGAGACTGTGACAACCCCCCTCTACCTGATTCTTAGCTGGCTCCTTGACACTTTTTTATACATATGAGATAAGTTAGTTGAAAGTTTTCATTTTTTTTTTTTCTTTAGCTTTGGATCCTCACTGCCAATTTCAGGATAATAGGAGAAATGTTATATAATAACCTGTTATAACTGCAAATGCAAATTTTGGGTTATATTTCTAGCTTTTACCCTCAGTGGTTTTTTTTGTTTCATCTTTTTCATCTCTTTGCCTTTCTTTCTTTTTCAGATTTCTAAAACAGTACCCAGTGTGTCTTCTATATTCCTGCTCTAGTGTTTTACACTATCAGTTCTGTCATGTACTGCTCTAGTAAAGTCTCAATTCTTTTGTTACTATTTCTCTTTACTTGACCCAAATGTTTTATATAATTATGATCTCCTTTGTTTCAACTTGTAATCTTCTCGTCTTTGCATCTGTTTTAATGTTTCCACAAAAGCTTACTGAAAAACATGCTGTATGTTTTGAATAGGGAAATGCAGAAAAAATATAGTGAAAAATATCCTTCTGGCCCTTGTTTCTAAGTCACTGAGTTCCTTCTCTGAAGGTAACACAGTTACATTTCACATGCAAAAGGAAAATTCTATAAATACTTTGACAAAATAGTGGCATACCATTTGACCAGCTCTTTATTATCTTTACTTAATATTGTATCTTGGAGATCCTTCCTTGTCAATACACAAAGATAGTTTGAAATGTTTTATGACTGCATACTATTCCATTATGTGCTGTAATAAGTTTAATAAACTCCATATTAATAGACAGCAAGGGGTACATGCATTTGTAATCTTGTTAGACAGTACAAAATACCTCTCGATTAGGGTTACTAATATACTGCTTCAATTCTTATGTTTGATAATTTCGATAATTTGGCAATAGGATAGATGATCAAAGATGATGTTTCCGTGCATATTAATTTTATGCTGTATACACATGCATACACTATAAACAAAAAGAATTATTATTTTTAAAAAATAGCCATAAAATCTATGACATAAAAAAATTTTAAAAATGAGATGAGAACAATTTCACAAATATGTTTCCCCCTTCTTGAGTCATTAAAAAGACCAAACTAAATAGAAATTTTAAAAAAGATATTTCTAGGAAAGACTAATATCATATTACATTCGTTTTTTGTCAAATTGATATGTGGATCAACATAATTCTAAACAAAGTCACGACTTTGGTGATAAAAATAAAATTATCCAAAATTTATTATGAAAGAACAAAGGCTAAGATATCCCAAGAGATTGGGTGATGCAAACAATCACCAGGGGCTTCACAGGGGTAATATTTTATTACTTGGCCTGGATTCTAATTCTACATATGTTAAATGTGTAATTGTGCTTTAAAATCTTTCAGACATCTGTTATGTTCACATTATGTTTTAGTACCCTTTAAATTTGCTTTTTTCATCTACAGCTGAAAAGAAAGTTGTAGTGAATAATTTCTGGACTAATTTCCAATACCTGGAAAAAAAATCATTTAGTTAGTTTCTTTAGAATTCAATTTAGACTTCTATTTTTTTTTTTTTTTTTCCTACCCCAAATGTCTCAGTGGCTGACCTTCTGAACTGGTCTAGCACTTGTGAATCCATAAGTCTAGGATGCATTCCTCTGTGGGCTCAAGGCTGTTTGTCCTCAAAACTTTACTCACAGAAATTTCATTTTCAAAGTTTTCTCCACAACATTTTAAATCATTACTTTTTTGTGAATTCTGAATGACTACTGATTTGGCACAATGAGAGAGTGATGAGAAATTTACAATAATGAAGTCTAACTTGAAATAGTCTACACAGATAGAAATATGACAGTCTATGCTTTTGATAACCATGTAACCTACATGTAACCTAGTGAGAGAATCAACATCTCATTGTATTACTGCTGGAAAAAAGGTTGTGAAACTATAAGCAAACTACCTATTGAATCCTTTTTTCCATTTACTTTAGACAGTAAGGACTATATCAGCATAATCTAAACCATCGGCTTAGGTCCTTCCTAGGTACGTGTGTACTATAACATTTTACTTTAAGTATTTTTTATGGTTTGACATCTTTTGCATGTATGTATTAATATTTTAGTGAAAGGATGTATGTTTTTAAAATAGATAATGCATTTTGGGTATATATTTACGACACTTATATAGACACTACAAGAATCATTATACCTATTTCTGTGAGAGCTATGAATGAATAAATAGTAAAATACAAGTTAAAGTTTAAGACTTCTAGAGTTATATATGATATCTCTCTATACTTCCAGAACTTTAAAGTTTACGATAAAATCCAGTGGTGAATTTTTTTAACTTTGAGGATACTTATACTAAAACTAAATTTATGTAGTCTCTTTTCATTTATTATTTGATCAGTAAAATGCATGGGAGAAATGGGAAAATATTCTGCTCGATTTACAACTTATGTCAGGAATTTAAGAAAGGCATTTCTTACAAGAGCCTAGACAGACAATTTATATTTAAAATTAGAGAGTCTAAATTGTCTTCTATTAATAAAACTTGATAATTTAATCAATTACATATATCTTTTTTCTAATGTGCCACTATGATAGAGTTAAAATACATTTTAGAACTTCCATATATTTATTTCACTAATAAAATACTCCAGATAATGTTATCTAAGAAAATTTTACCTGTTATTAATACTCAGATATATAATTTCCAAAAAAATATATTTTTGATGTTGAATTCTATCAAAACACAGTACAATGTATAGACACAAAGTAATGGATATAAGATTTACTCAAATATTTCCCAATTATACGAAATTTTAAGATTTCCATATAAGAAAATGGCACTGCTTTAATTACTTCTGTATGTTTTAGTACAAAATTAATATGTATGCTATACCGTGTTACATGATATTTACTGAAGTCCTCTAGTTGTTATAAAGACCTGGCATTTTTGGAGCAAAATAAGTTTAATAATTTTAAATTTAAAAATAGATGTTCTATAGTCTTTCTAGAAGAAAGCATAAACAAGCATATTATTTTAGATTCATAAGACTTAACCTATGTATTGTTAATCATGCTATTTGTTAAAATTTATTTTTCAATTACAGTTGACATTCAACATTATATTAGTTTCAGGTGCACAACATAATGATTAGATACATATACACTGCTTATAATGATCACCCCAGTAAGTACAGAACCCATACTTTTGACGCCATACACAGTTATTACACTATGATTGGCTGTATTCCCTAGGCTGTGCTCCGTGCCTGTTTTTATGACTGGCAATTGTACTTCTTAATCCCTTTCACCTTTTTGATTCATCTCTCCACACCCCCTCCTATCTGGCAGCTATTAATTTGTTCTCTGTATCTATGGTTGTTTCTATTTATTTTATTTTTTTCAAATTCTTCGTATCAGTGAAGTCATATGGTAGTTGTCTTGGTCTGACTTATTCCACTTAGCATAATACTCTCTAGGTCCATCCATGCTCTTGCAAATTGTTAAGATTTCATCCTTTGTTATGGCGACTTCTAGTTCGTTGTATATACATACCGCATCTTCTTTATGCATTCATCTATCAATGGACATCTAGGTTTCCTCCATATCTTGGCTACTCTAAATAATGCTGCAATGAACATAGGGGTGTGCATGTCTTTTCAAATTCAGTTTTGGATTTCTTTGGATAAATACCCAAAAGTGGAATTGCTGGGTCATATGGTAGTTATGTTTTTAATTTTGGGAACTTCCAAACTGTTCCATATCAATAGTGGCTGCATTGATAACCATGCTATTCTTTAAAAAAAACAAACAAAAAAAAACTAAATTCCTTAGTATTCGATGCTTATTTTTTCTTCTTTTTCTTATTTGGAACAAAAAAAAACATGATATTTTTGATTCCTAACTATGTTCTTTGTTATTTTTTAAGTTTAAATCTTTATAATTAAATGTATCTAAATTTAGTGTAATATATTTTTTATTTCCAAAAAATACTAAAGAATACATATGAAACATATTTTTAATCTCTAGACACAATAGTCTTGCAGGTTTGATGGCTTAATATTATTCCTTAACTTTATATCAGTGTGGCACATTTTTTTCACAATAATATATTTGACATAGTTATAACAATCAAACTGTTTCTAAACCAATAGATATAATGGAACTATTTTTGGATCTAGAGTTTTCTGAAATTGGGAAGAGGCTTTGACTTAATCCTCAGATCTCTAGCACACAGAGAAACTAAAGTGGTGTCTACAATTGAAGAGATGAAGCAATTACATGATGATTTGGGCTAAAGAAATTATCCTGTCATTGTGCAAGAAGTTTGAAGCCTAAATTTAGACAGCCTGATTATTTACTTTTATCAAATACATTAATATTTAGTTAAACTAAAATTACTTTATCTTAATATTTAAATATTCTTAGTTGTAAATACACATTGTCAAGTGAGATACCTTTATTTGGAGTTCAGAATATGTTGCTAACTATAATATATTTTTTACTGTAACTAGGTAAAGGTATCTTATTAAATTGTGAGATACGAGTTTATCAGTAATGGCATAAAATGCAAATATGTTTCAATTTGTACTTGAATTTTAACAATACCATTTCTTATTTTCACAATTATTATTTTTTTTTTACAAAATTATACCGGAAAATCTAATATAATATATATCCGTGTCATATGAATTATATACTAAATTCTGTAGAAACCACGCACAAATATGCCTACGTCTATTACTTAATTGCTACCTATTTGTCGACGAGTTTCACATCTTTCCTCCAGCTGCATTTTCACCCAGGAAAAATACCTAACCACCTACAAGCCATTTCAATGTGCATAACTGCGAAATCCTGCGTCTCAATATATACAGAGATTTAAGCTGGATTGTTCTTTGAATAATCCTCCTTCTCAATGGCATCCATCTATAGTAAACAATTGCTCAAACAAGAAATTCATGCATTATTCACAGTCGGCCGCTCTTTTTTGTCCTGTGCCCTCAGTCTGGCTCCTGCTTACCTCCCACCCTGACTACCCATTCTTTCTGCTTCATCCATGCAACACTTTGAGTTGTCTTATTATTCTGGCTCTTGCTATACACTTTTGCTCTGTTATTTCTGCTAGGATTATCCTCCTCATTTCCTCCTAACATATCAGCTAACACGACCCACCTTAGATTGATCTTATTTTAGACGCTACTTCCTGCCAGATGTCATTATTAACTACCAAATGGGCTTCTCGGAAACTATGAGCCCCTGTAGTGCCCTGTATTGTAATTGCCTTTCCACTTCAGAGTTAGAAGCAATTCCCCCAGTACTTCCTAAGTTCCTTTATGGCAAGCAACACATCTAGCGTGTTCAACATAGAAATTCCAGTACTTGGCCCAGAGCACAACAAAATAGGAATGGTAAATCTACAAAAAAGTTCTGGCTACAGATAAACCCTTCAAAATTATATATAAAATGGGTAAGAACCATTTTGGATATAAGAACCATTGATCTCATAAAATAAATGTATTGGTGATACAATCTTTATGAGAAAAATTTTAGTTAGGTCTTATAATTAAGAATGACTAGATACAGAGTGATCATAGATATTCCATTTCTTTTCTAGATATGTCTCTAGAGGCACTGAGGAATCAGACATGAATTTGAGTAGTATAAAGTTCTTTTTATTAAAAAAAAAGACCTTCAAAAATATATTGTCAAAGAATGAGATCATTGTTTTATAAAGTTACAGTAATCCTTTCTAAGTGAATTTGAATTTACTACAATGTCACCAAAGAATCAGCAAAATAGTATCTTGAATCTTCAATCAGATTTATAAATGATTGTGCACTAAAAATTGTTTTAAGGCTTCTCTTCCTGTCAGTTACATGGAGATTCCAATAAAGTTGTCTTAATTTAGTTGAACCATTATGTTCGTTTGTTTCTCCCTTAAACCAAATGTTCGAATCTTGTCTGAGGCTGTGTTTAATAGAGACTAACCCCATGATTAAGCACTCTCCCCCGAGCCCACGGTCTTAGGGATTCAGCTCTTATGCACAACTGCCTGCCCTTTAAGGCTAATGGAGGCCTTCTCCATCTCAGCTGTTAGGAGTTCACAGCTAATCTCTCCATTTTCACTTTCTCAGCTTTCTTTACATTTCCCCATATTGTATGGCATAATAATATTTTCCTGTTCAGCTTAATGATTTTATCTCTTTCCCCCATCTTCGAGCTATTTATTTTTCTAATAACCCTTCAGGGGCGTGACTTGCAAACCCTGTCTATAACAACGCAAACTCTCAAAGTTGTGAGATTGATTTATAGAAATAAAATTTTCCATTGAAGAATATTACAAAGGTAGAATCGTAGGGATGAAGGCAAGTGTCCGCCACATAAAACTCTCATGTAACTCATTTCACTTTTAGCAATAGAATCAGCATGGTTACCTCTCTTGAAGAAAATAAAAGGTAATATATTTAGGCCGCATCCCTGAAACGTATAGATTTTCAGTAAATATTTATTGAAAGAATGGAAGTTGTTCATAAATTTTAATCTTGAAGAGCCTGTTGTAACTGCATCTGCTCTCACCATAAATGTTTACTACATAAAGACAGAGAAAAGTGAAATGGTTTGATTAAGGTGGCTCAGAGGAGATAGAGCCAACACACAGAAAGCAACGGGAGAGGGGCCATGTGATGGTAAAAGATGTTCCTGAAGGAGGCTTTGCTTATCGCCATGCTGTCCTATGGAAAAGGCTCTCTTCCCTGACTTCATACATTTCAACAAGTCAACCTACCCTGAAATCCCATGACCCCATTCACAAGAACACTGGGTGTATTTTCCATTCCAGAGAAAGAAAAATACCCAGCCCTCTGTCATGCTTATACTACCTTTAATCTTACATATTTTATTCTACCCATCTTTGTGTGCTAGTCATTTTTTTTGAAAGGTGTGATAAACTGTTTGGCTCACCAAATTCACACAAGTTGAATCTAGTTGTGATAAAAGATGTAACGATTGTTCTACTATTAGGTGTACTAATAGGTACAGTCCTGATCATGAGTGAGGAGAATACTTAGTGAAAAGCCATGTTAACCTAAAATATGAAAATATAAATCTCTCTCTAAATAAATATATACGTATGTGTATATGTATATATGTACATGTATAATTTTGAATTAATTTGAGCTATCGACATATATATTTAATATGAATATGTATACAAATATATATAATACACAGAAACACACACTAAGTAAACAAATGAGTCAAAATAAATTTGTTGCACGTATTAATGAAATTAATGTAATTTACATTCCATGATACTTTAATTATTTGATAGAATAATTTTTGCTTTAGTTTCATAAAGGAATACTTCTTGGAAATGCAATTATGATATCATTGAATTTTTTTGTACATCTTCCCAAGACTAAATTGCATTGCCCTCTGCAATTTCGAGTTATGCCATAGTAAGCTACATTTCCTCCAAGGATTTAATTCAACTTGTAAAAATTTTAGATTTTGTTCTGTGACAGCATAGAGTTTTAAAAACTATTAGCTTCTTTAAACCACTGCAGAATAAAAGTACTAAAAATGGCTGTTTAAAAAAGACAGTGTAATATTTTTAGGGTTACAGTGGTAGAGGGGTATTCTACCACCCTAACCTCTACCTGAGCAATTAGGTTTCCACACTGACTTAGTGTGCCAGGGTCATGTACTCAAGAAATAAGTAGTGTAACAGACACGTTAATAAAATCAGAACTAAAAGATCAGAACAGATAGTTCCAATAAAAGCTATTGTCAGAATGTGTTCTGCAGTCCCCAAGGAATAGAGCATAAACAGAGTAAGCAAACCATTTTATTCTTAGTCCAGATTGAGTCAATTAACTGACCAGTGCCATTTCTTCATTAGCAAATGAGAATGCTGCCCAGAACATGTAGAAGACATGTCTAATATCTGATCAATACAGACCCCTACGTCTGTTTTCTTGGAGTTGTGGTCTTTAAAATAGTGTTCACACTAGGGTTTATGTAAATTGAGCCATTGGGATGCAGGGAACACACAATTTATATTTCTAGTCCTTTCCATTATTAAAAATTAATTAATTAAGCTTTTCAACATTTGATACATCGATTAGCACCGATGCCCCTACATGACCTTCATTTCAGACAATCATGTTTCAGGTACAGTACTCAAGGAGGCTTGAGAGAAGCACGAGAGTTCTTCACGTGGGGATGTTGACAGTACCATCCCCAGTATTAGTATGATTATGTTATTTTACATTTAACTAGAGCAAACTCCATAAAATGCAAAGGTGATTTTAAGGATTCTTGAAAATGAACTGAAAGTTGAAGATGACAATGATATGTGTAAAAATCCAAGAAAACAGGCCAATGGTGGAGCTGACAATTCTGCACTTAATCATCGCATGATAACCAAGTTTATAATCAGTCTTTCTATGAGATAAAAACAGTGGTGATCTACTAGTACTGAGACTCAGAGAAAAGAGAGACTATTTGAGATAAAGGTTTATATCCACTACTGTTAATAAACCTCATTTCAAGTGTATTTTGCATTGAAACTTCAGTTTATGATCGAACTTCACGGTTTGCCAGACATTTAAATATCTTTTAAGAAGTCTAATTTTACCTCAGTCTTTGAAAATGATTATTTGTGTTTGCATTAAAGTGTTATAGGTTTGTAATGTATAATAAACACATACACGTTAGGTGGGTGGGTCAAAATTCACTGTGCCGACAGGAAAACATGTTTAAAGAAGTTCAGAGACTTGTGCATCGAAGACCTATGTGCTTTGGCACAAATAATTAGGGAGCTTTGGGACAAAAAGGACACACAGTCTCACAGGGAGCCTGAGGCACTGCCTAGAACCAGATAATTCATCTCACGGTTATGTGCAGATATTACATTAAGAGAAAGAGACATATTTCACTAATTTTACTAGTATTTATTGAGACTACAATATGAAGGTTGGGAATGCTTGTGCTGAGAATAAAGGGGGAGAGGTCACTCCAAGCAAAAGGAAGACATTTGAACATTGGTGAAAAGTGTGTTACATGTGGAGCTATTGAGAATGTGTCCTTCCTCAGCCCAGTTTCCCTCTCTGCTACTCCCCAGCTTTGTGAAAGGGAGCAAGTTACCAAACTTACTTTACCTCAACTGAAAAATGACCATGATAGTACCATACGACTCAGAGACTTCTTATGACACTTGAATTACTGGATGCAACACACTTCCACAATGCTTGTCATTTCCTCATTGCTGGCTAAGGTGATTTTACCATAGGCTCTATGCTTTTCCATAGAAGTGTCTCTATTTTTTCTCAGCATTGGATTTCTGGCACCAAGCATCTTGTTTTAACGTGACAGCAATTGCTAGAGAATAAATAACTAAATAAATAAAACATCAAGTACATGCAGTATCAGCAGGAGATGGCTGGAGAGGCAGGTCTAGAATAGTCATATCTTGGCTTACCTACTTCTAAGGGTAATCTAGAAGTAGCCTGAAGGCAATCAGGAGACTGTGTGTGTGTGTGTGTGTATGTGAATATTACATAAATATTACATGTATATACTCACCTCCACACACATATATATATATATCCTGCTGATAAATATAACTTCATTCGATGCTAAATATTTGCATCTGTGTGCCTCCATGGCACACAGAACTACATTAGCAAGCATATCATCTAGGCATAAAATTCAGGATCAAATATTTCCTTTAGGTGTTGAAATGTATAAATGCTTATATAATTAATATCATTTCTTCAGATTTAGTGCTTCAGTCCTTATTTACTTTTAAGCTTTCTCTTGCCACAATTTAATACTTTATTTAGATTATACATCAGATTATACAACATTACACTGTTGGCCATTTTTAATACAACTTGAATGTGATGCATAATAAGGAATTTATGTGATGAAGTTAAGGCAATCCTAGTAATTTATAACCTGAGCCCATGTTTTATTTTGTAATACATATTTTTTACTATTATAAAAAACCTCAATAAGTACCTTTTCTTTGAACTATCATACTCAATATTTTCAATTTCTTAGACCTAATTTTCCTTTACACTTATGTGTATTAGTTAAGCTTTTCTAAAGACTTTTCATTCAATATAGCACTATTAAGAAAAATCATTATGACTTTCAATATAATTACTTTTTAAAAGAGAAATTTGTAAAGAAAAAAATCAATTTAAAAATATTTATTTCCTTTCTAATACTTCCACAAACTATACATATATGTTAAATTGTAATATTTTCTTACTACATCCAAGCACATTATTATAAATCTAAAACTCCACTGCTTTATTCTGCGAGGTTAATTTTTAATTTCATTATGTTAAAATATCTTACTGAACGTTAAGAAAATAAGGCATCTTCAGTTTAAATAATAATATGGCAGGATGTAGAAACTGAATAATGGAGTAAATAAAGAGATACTATATAGGATGAAAATATTGTTTGCATAAAAACCTAAAAATTACTGAAGATGGCATTCTCCTTGCTTAACACATTTAGTGTATTTTTGTTCCTCATTGAATAGTCGTATATGATCAACACTGTAGTAATCTGAGTGGATGCCAGAAAAAAATAACAAAACCAGACTGACCGGTCGCATTACACATCCATGCTCTTCAATCCAGTGCTTTTATTCTGAAAAATGACAATAATCTCCAATTGGCTCCCAGAGATATTTTTCAAATTTCAAACATGAACCATTCTCCTCCACCTTCCCCCGCCTCCTCTCTTCACTCTCTGCTGACAAATCCACTCTCCTTGTGCTGGAGAAACTGGACTCCATCTCTCGTGAACACCTCACTGTCTCCTCTTGGAGCTTGTGACTGTGCATCTGTCACTCCTCTTCTTATCTCAAGATTCCTTCCTCCTCTTCTACAAAGCCAGTCACCCCACTTATACCCTTCACCCCATCTCCCATCCTATCTAGATCTTCCTCAAATGTTTTCCTGCATTTTCTCTTTCTCTTTTGAATCATTTTAGTCTACCATGACCAAAAATAAATTCCCCTCGCAAAAAAGAACCAAAATAAGATAAAAGTCACTTCAGTCTGTAACTGGAATCTATAACCCTCCAGCTCCAGTGAAAGACTCAGTCTCTCCTAACCCAAATGGACATTGATATGTTTCACTGTGTAACATAGTGATAAAAACTGACTTTGTAGTTTGCATTGGCACCAGCACTAACTCGCTAAACTTGAGGAAAGTGACTTAATTTCTTGCTGCCTTTGTTTCCTCATAACTGAAAACAGCAGTTAATAGTACCAACATCCTAATGTTGTTTGGAGGATTAAATATATGTATATAGATCAAGGGTCAATGAATAGCCTATAAAGTACTATATAGACCGTTCAAAAGACCCTTGTATTAAAAGGATCTGAGTGTTTGTGACTCTTCTGTCTCTCTCCGCTGCTGTTACCTAAAATGCCAGTAACCTGCCTTGCTGCTGTTACTCCAATTGTGCCTTGGTCTCACAGACCTTCATTTTTCATGGACTGAAGTCTTTAAACATTCGCCGCTGTCGACTATCTTCTTGAACCCCAATCCTTGCACCCACAAGCACCTGGTTCTGCTGGCTCCTCTGCCCCTCGGCCACTTCAGATAGCTACCCCGTGCTCTCTTCCAACTTTCTCTTTACATACTCAAAGTTTCCCTTAGGTTCTGGCATTCACTTTCTCTTCCTTGTCCAGAAGTTCTTCCTCTGTTCTATTTATAATCTTCATGTTAATATTAAACGTTAATGTTAATATACAATAATACATAGTTGATTTTATTAAAAAAAAAAAAGACTGGAATAGTAAACATGATTCAGAGTTATCTGTCACTTGGGTTGGTCCTAATCTTTTTTTTTTCTTCCAAGAGGCAACACACTTAACCAGTTACATCACTCCACAAATTATATAGCATTCTTATGCTTTTTTCATGCAAATTATATCAAATAATACACCTTTGCACCTTGTTTTAAATCTAACGAATCATTATGAGGATAATCTATATTGATTAATGCATCTAGTACACTCTGTTTTACTCATGAGCCATATCCTACCAACTATTCATATGACATTTTACTAAACTATTCCCCTATGAATAGATGCTCTTCGGCTCACTTTATTTTCTTATAATAGTCGAATCTCTATAAATCTATTTCTCTACTATAAGAAAAACTAACTATACATATATATATACACACATATATACACTATATACACTGTATATATGTACACACACACACACACACACACACACACACACACACACTTTTTTCTGGAACTTTTATGACACATTCACAACCTGGCAGGCCATATAGTGTTTGTTTTCAGCCTACAGCGCTGTCTTATTAGTCCACAGGGTATTTCTCTATTACTGTTTCAATTAGAAGCAAGTTTTCTTTTTCTCTGGATTATGGCTGAAAAATAGCTAGGTGAGACCTGTTCGTATAGTGGACATTGGTGGTTTTTGCTTCCCCAGCATATTTTTCTTCTCCTGGTAAAATATTTAAAATACTCTTAAACATACTTCTCGATTGATGCTGTTATTTACAGTGTGAGTCATAAACCAATTAGTACATGAGACAGAAGACATAATGGAGATGTAAATCAATAATTCTGTCTCACGTGAGCAGGGCATTTTTCTGTGTGTTTGTTTTCTGCTCTTTTTGTTTGTTTGTTTTTTCTTCATTTCCATGGTTTTTAATTCTGGGTTTCTCAGGGAGTCCTAGGGTTGGACATTCAACTTAGCCCTTTATTAGCAAGAATATTTTCTTCACTGGCTATAATTATTTGTTCAGAGATGGGCGTATAACCTAATCCACATTAATGAAACTCAACCTGGAGAATTTTAATTAATTAGCTGGGAAGGAAATACACAATTTCTAACTTTCAGAAAAATATAAGCCTGACTCAGAGAGCAGCTACCAGGCTGAGAGCCTGCGTGAGAGTGATGTCAACCTTGAGGAAAGCCTGACCAAGCTGAGAGAGGGGGCAGACAGGCAGACAGAGGCTCCTCAGCTCCTGACACTGTGGTATTATGAACACAGACCATAATATTTTACATATGAACAATACATATGCTTTTTGTGTATAAGCCATTTTGAACTGGGTTTCTTATCATTAGCTGCGGTGGAAATAGTTTCAATGTAAGGCCTATTTCAATTCAGAGCAGCTATTTTCCTGGCCATAAATAAAACACAATAACTGATTACGAGCTAAATCCAAAGTTATGCTCTGTCTCTCATTAATTGATTCCTACATAAACTTACTTTCTGGCTCCACCCTATTTTTTTTTTATTGTCATTCTAAGTATTAGAAAAATTGAGATAATAAAAATATATAACATAATGAATAATTTAAAAGTTCTAAAATATTTATCAATAATGACATATTAGTTTAAAACAGACAAAATTTGATTATTCTGTATATTTTATTTAAAATTTTGTTACTGATTTATATACATTCAGAAAATCAGTTTACTATTGTTTACTTCACACATACCGTAAGCAATAAATGTTATTTGACTAAATTGCATACTTGCTTCATATTTGCAAAGAATTTTGACACACTAACATTTAAATACTAATCTATGGCAAATAGATTTCATAGCAATTAATCCTTAGGCTGCTAATTGGCATTTGATAATTGTGTTAATTGATATAAATAGCATAGTAGATTATGTTAAATGTCAAATGTGTAAGTTTCTTACAATCAAAATTTATTAATAATAAATTAATTACATATATAGGTCTTGTCATGTAATGTTAATTAGATTTTTGCCTCAGAAACTTATTTTCATTGACTCTTTTAAACAAATTATTAAATATTGAATAAATATCCAGGTCATTTGATTATAAACATTTAAGTTAACCTATATAATAGAAATATTGTACACTAGTCCCTCTTATCAGAAGTTTGTAGAATTTTAAAGAAAATTATATTTCTCATAATGCCTATGTTCACTGTGTACACAGGTGTTGGTATGCTTGATGGTGCTCCATAGTTCCCTTGGGTTTTGTTTTTCTTCATTCTGTTTTTCTTTCTGCTCCTTACGCTGGGTCCTTTCAACTGCTGTATCTTTAATTTTGCTGACTTTCTTCTTGTGTCTGTTCGAAACCGGTGCTGATTCCTTCCAGTTATTTTTTTCATGTGTAATTTTCAGCTTCACAATATCTATTTGGTTTCCTTTTTATAATTTATCTCTTTATTGGTATTTTCTCTATGATTTTGTTTAGCCCTTTGTCCCTGATTCACCATAGCTCTTTAAGTATGTTTAAGCTAATTAAAATCTATTACTGCTAAGTCTAATGGCTTCCTCACAGTGGTTTCTGTCAATTGTTTAGATAAACTAAAGGGGGGGAGAGTAAAGAAAAAATAATTAATGGAAAATAAACTTAGGATGAAAATATTGACCTCATAGAAATCAAATGGATAATGAGAGACTATTAGAAACAATTGTATGCCAACAAATTAGATAATCTATAATGGATGGATAAATCTCTGAAAACACAAAAATTATCAAAACTGAATCAAGAAGATATATAAAATCTCAACAAGTTTATAACAAAAAAATGGAGAACAAGTTAAAAATGTGTATGATTTTATATAGAAAAACTTTAAAATAAGGTTATAGGACAATCTTAGTGGAATCTTTGAGTATTTGGGTTGCAATTTTTAAAGGGTTATTTCTGTAACAAGTAACTGACTATAGTAACGTGTTTCCAAGAGTACTGAATCATGTCTTTTTTTTCCCAAACATGTACATCATTTCCCCATCAAGAAGTAGAGTCTATCTGTTCCTTTCTCTTGAATTGGGACTTGAATGCGAACTTGCCAACTGACTGAATATGGTAGGTAAAACGTTCTAGAAACTTGTAGTTTCTTCTGGGGTCTCTTGGAACGCTCACTCTTGTACCCTTGAGAGGCTTTATGAGGCTTGAATACCCTGCCGATAATACACAGAGAGGCCTTGCGTTCAAACCAAAAGAGGGAGAGTTCAGGAAGCCTACCTATCCGACTGTTCCCATCAGGACCATCAGGAGTGGGGGATCATTTTTGTCTTCCACCTTCTCTCCAGACTGGAGCAGGCATCAGCTGAATACCACTGAGTGAGTCTAGCTTTTGCTTTGTGGAGCATATTTATCCAGCTGAGTTCTGCTCAATATCCTGACCCATAAAATAATGAAATATAGTAAAGCGATTGCTATTTTAATTCAAAATGTTTGTGGCTAGTTTGCCATGCAGTAACCAATAACCTAAACATGAACAAAACAAAACTCATTTGATTTTATAGGTAAGTATTATAATACCACATTTAAACTACAAGATTAATGAAACAAATGCACTGGTTTCGTCTCTCAGACCTACAGCTCAAGCTGAACTTTAAAATTAGTTTAACACAATATCCAAATGATCTCTTTATTCAATTGTTTGTTTTTAATTTTTATTTATAGTATGATGAAAAATAGTTTTCAGCTGCTAATATTAAAAGAGGAATTTCTCATATTTGTTGTATCACCTGACTGCTTCTGAATCTATGACCTATGTAGCTTTGCTCTCAGGAATTGAGATTATTATATTATTAAAATATTAGGAATACAGTAACTCTAAAGAGCTCTCATTCTAAAATAGCTCCTCTTCTACTACTAGAGAAAAAATTTAGAATTGAGAAATCTAGAACTCATTTAGAAAATATTATTGAACGTCTACAATACACAAGAGCACTTAGATAAATAATACATGTACCTGTGCCATATTGCAGTACATGAATCAAAAAGGTATGAAGTGATGCAAATCCACTGCTAAGAACTCTGATTCAGTTACAGCAAAAGAAAAACTTGACAAACCATGGTCTAGTTCATCAAAGATGAATTCATAGATGAATTAGGAAGTAATTAAGCAGACTACTGAATGGAGAATAGTTCAAGAGGCATATCAGAGGGAAGAAAGAATGTATAATGTTTCAGAGGCAACAACAAATATAGATACACGAAGACAGAAAAGAATGTTAAACATTCAAGGAAGTAGTTGGGGATGGAATGCTTGAGATGAAGGTCTAAAAGAGAGAATGTTATCAGACAGTGTATGAAAGAGAGAGAGCCATTTAATTATGCAAGAGCTTCACATTAAGGAAACTAGATTTTTTAGATGAGAGGTAATATGGAGCAGGGCTCAAGGGTTCAGGTCTGGCACCCCAGGCTCTGCTTTCTCATTTCAGTTCTGTCACTCGTTTTCTGACAGTGGTAAGGTTACCTAATCACTCAGGGTTGCAGTTCCCTCATAAGTGAAAGAAATAACAAAATCCTAACTCCTAGGTGATTTTGTGGATGAATGGAAATAATCCATGTAAAGCAATTGAAACAGTGCCTGGGCCATAATATACATACACTCCATCAATTTTTGCCAGTGTAATAGGCATTATTTTTATCCTGTAGTCAGTTTGTGCGTGCGATTTTGTTTGTTTTTGTATTATTAAAGTCAGAAGTCAGTCATGATCTGAAACAAATAGTGGTACCAGAAATGAAGAGGGCAAGTACAAAAGACATTAAGAAAGCAGAAACAAGACGACAGGATTAGTAAGCGACTGAATGTAGGTATTGAAGAAATGATTTTATAATTATTTTTTTTAGTGGGTTTCTTCCTTGGGTAACCAATCCAATGGTGTTTTTATTGAAGAAGGTGTGTAATATAAAATAAGAAAGTTTTGAGTAGAACCATATTGAGTTAATTTGGTACTATATATACCATAGACCTTTAAAAAAGTATGTGTTCTATGTGTTCAGTATCAGGCAAGAATCTGCTTGTACTCATTTATGAGTTATTTGTTCCAGGGCTTGGTGGAAACTTTGATTCTTCAAGAGAACTCAAGTGGAAGGAATAAAAAAAATTATATAAAAAAAGACTAGAATGAAAGATACCATTTAAGGTTGAGCAAAAGAGCAATAAATCACATAAAAAGAGGTAGGTGAGGTAGAAAATGATGTTAGTATAGAAATCAAAGGAGCTTAAGAATTTCAAGTTAGAAGAAATAGTCAATGATACCAACTGCTAAACAGAGATCAAATAATATGGGACTGAGAATATTATTTGATATTTCCTTTTGAAAGTAATACGGATGACAAAATAATTAGGGTTGTTATTTAATTTCATTATTCTCAGAAACAAAGAATGTATTATCTGAAAAATCAATTCTAATCTGCCAGCTCATTTTAGTTTAATTTTATTATTTCTTACCTTTCTAGAAGCAGAGGTTTTTAATAGTTTTCTCATATATTTAAATAATTTTAAATTGACATTTACCTAGTTTTTTTCAAAATGTGAATCCACTTAATGGAAGAGATCATACTTAGACAAAAGTATTTTAAAAAATTTATATAATGTCATGGCACGTGCTAGTTGTAAAATCATTTTTGTGTTTCATATTCATAAAAATAGATGTGATTTTTTAAAATTTAAAATTGTATTCTATGTGGTTGTTATCTTAAAACCATACGAAATAATCTGACTAGAAATAATTAATTATAATTATTTATTGTAATTCAGAGTTAACAGTCTTTATTTATATGATGTTCAAAAAATGATCATGTTTCAAGTGCAGATAATAAGTAGCTATATAGTATTTTGGAAAATGTGGGACATCAAAGAGCAAAACACTGTTTTGAAATCAATGATTAAAACTTAATTGTAGGAGGCATCCCATTTTTTGATGGAAAATTTGATTTACTAATGCATTTACACACTCCTAAGTACAACAAAAATATTTTTTCAATATATGTATAGATATAGCTATTTTAATATGACTACACAATTTCATCACTTCTAAAATCACCTTAACTAATATCTGTAGTTTTATTGATTCCTATTGGTATAACTGAACATACTTTATTTTAGCAATAAAACAAAATTAAATTAAGTTAGATTTCAACAATACAATTGCAGATATTATGTAGAAATTATGCATAGTAATTTTGGTACTCCATTAATCAGGAAATAAAATGTGCATATAAATTATGATTTATTGTGGGAAAAACTTTATTTTACATCCAGTGCATAGCACAAGGTTTAATCCTGGATGCAACACATTAGGGACCTCACACTAACTGTGGATTAAATTAAAATTAAACTGCATAATGAGGCATGTCGTTAAAAATGATCTTATTTTATTTGTAATGTCACTTGGAAAATATTACTATCTAAACTGTTGCATATGGATCTTTTAAACATATAAAGTGTTTCAATATTTATGGAAAAAACAACTTTATGAGTCTGAAATAAAATAGCAATATATTTCACTTTAAATATTATTCGCATGTCATAAAATTTGCTTTCAGATGAAAATCGCAATCGTACTAGACGCAAGGTATTGAAACAAGAAATGTTTAAGGCATCTACAATTTTTATTCTTTTTAATTTTATTTTATTTTTCAAAACTTCAAATGATATCTGCAAATAGGCTCTTTGTATTTGGAGTATATCGATGGAGTTGTTGGGTTAGTGTTGTTTTCAGAAATAATGGCATGTACGTATATTATGCATTGTCAACAGATTTTAATGGAAGCAAGATTGCAAAACAACTTGGTGAAATACAATTATTCATTCTATAATAAAATGTTTCTTTTTGTGACTAATCTATTTTGAAAGACAGAATGCTAACTGCTTTATTTTTCTTTTGTCTTTTAAGTTTCAGCATAAATTACATATTTGAAAAAGTAAAATTTATATACATCAAGTAATTACTCATGAAAAGTAATTACTTATCTTTTTGGAATAAAGACAAATATTAACATTTCCAAAATTACAAAGGACATGTAAGTAAATATAAAGCATTTTATATTTATACATTAAAAAATGTGCATAGTCGTGTTTAATAATTTTCAAAAGTACTAAAATATTGAATTTAAATAACAGTTATATTTTGAAGCGGGAAAAGGAAAACTAAGGATGAGTTACCACTATTTATCTTAATTTTCTGCATTAAAATATGTGAGAGTAAGTCTGCCATTTAAAATATCCTTAGCCTTCATAAATTCTAAATTAGTAATTACTTTAAAAATATATCCTTATATTGTATATATTTCATAAAATATTAGTTGGTTATGTATGGTTTAGAAACATGATCATTAATTTCGAGTATAATAATATTCCCCTGATAACTAACTTTAGCACTTTATATGTCTCATAATAAAAATATATCAGTTATATGTACCAAATCCTGAATAAGACAAGGGATGGAAAGGAGGAGGAGTGATTTGTAAATTATAAAAATGTAAATGTAAGGCAATTAAAGGAGAAAAAGAGATACATTATATAGTATACAGTTCATGACATCTGTGGGTGAATAAATACGTTGAATCATTTATTTCAAAAAATAATGTGCACTGCTTTTGTTTTGATAAGCTAAAACACTTTTGCATGTTACTTTCATAAAATTTATATTTTGAAAGTACCATTTTATATTCTGTACTTGTATGAGATATACAGATATATGTTCTCTAAAAACAATCCTTTGGGTTGAGGAAGTCTTCTCAGGTGATTTTTATTGTTAGTTAGTTATACAGAGTCATGAATAAGGTCCGGATAAAGATGGTTGCATTTATTCATAATTTTAATGATCTAAAAGAATTATATTAAATAATAAACTCTGGGTTTTCCATTACATGCCATCCTTACACAGTCCTTAAATAACATTTTTTAGGTTTCTTAGATATTGCTAATCTGAAAAGTACTTATTCAAGACACATAGCCAACTATAAAATTAGAGGTGTCAGTCAAGTAGTATTAAAATATGGTCTTTCTCATGGCCCATACTTTTCATCCCCTGAAGAGCAATTGCACAGAAAACACATTTTTTTTTAATCACCCAATAAAGTGAAATACATTTAAGAGATTTATTTGACTTGAAAATCATATTCTGGTAAAAAATTAAAATGACTTTAAAATATAAATTAATGAAATGACAACAATATGCAGCTAGAGTTATATATGTTATATATGTTAACACAGAATACTGGCTTTATTTGCCATTATAGTTCAGTTGACTACATGAATTTGTTTTAATAATGTTTCCTTCGAAATTTCATTAAAATGTTAATTTAAAATACTCTGGAGCTATAGTTAACATTTCAAATATACTTAACTGAATAACCAATGAATTGCTTAAGAAACAAACAGTTTGATTTTATACCATCACAAATAACTATAACGGTATTAATAAAAGACATATTCTAATTACATCATTCTTTATCCACAGGAAATAAACTTTCATTTAGTACTTTGTATTTAAGGTACATAGAACACCTGTGGTTTAAAATCTGAAATAATATCTTGAGTTTCAATTGCTATTTTAATTTTTTTCTTTTTCTTTTCAAAGCATGACATACAAAGCATCAATACAGCCTTCATACTGAGCTAAGATGCAATCATTCCAGGCCTAAGTGAGGGTCTCATCATGTTATCACAAGATTGCAAACAGCTTATTATACACTAGAGCAGTGTGGACACCTTTAAAAAAGAAAGCTTTTAAATGGTAACCATGCTGAGCTCAAATGAGACAATTATGGATTTAAATAGATCTTCTAAGTAAGTAGAGAATTATGACTATGTTGAATAGTGAAACCAAAAAGTATGTCCAGGGAGTGAAAATGTGGAATGTTTATTTTATTGCTAATATATTTATGTATCTTACTCTTAATTGTATCAGAATTAAAAATATATATATTTGATAGGTAATTTCTCAAATACGGAATAAAGTCATGAGACTTTAAAGAAAGTGTGAGAAACATATATTGTTGATTAACTGCATATTCTTTTTGGAATTTTAATTTTTTGCACTTAATTTGAGGTTTAGGTATCTGTGATTGTATAGGGAAAAACACGTTTTGCATTGTTTACTAGCATAGAAAAAACACTCAAGCTTCCCAACACCAGAGAAGGCTCTAAAGTTTTGATCTCTCAATGGAGGAAAATGGAATCTCCTTTGACATCAATGAATTATCCATATTTCCATTCTGGTTACATAGCATCGCATAGGTTTTTTATTGCTGTTTTCTGGAACATGGGCTTCAGAATATGATGTATGAACTTTGCATGGCATTCTTTTAAGTATGCCCTCCTCTGTGGGGAAGGCATTTAGCCAAAAATTCATGTATACCAATTTCACCAATAAATACCCAGCCAAAATTAAAAATATAATCAAATTAGTTATTTGGAGACATGTAGGTATAAAAATATCCCATAGTTATTTCACTGATTTAAAATGTTTTACTTAATTCAACTTCACAGTTTTACCTATTTAAAAATACACAAAAGCAACATTTAAACTAGATTATTTGCCATGAAAAAAAATGTGTTAATGTTTAAACTGAGAGTTGGTCTATAAAAGTAAATCTGGGTAATTCAAAGTGAACTATTTTTTCCCCTTATAATTTCTTACTTAGTTTCTAAAATAGTGAAGAATTACTTGTATATGTATCATCTTCTGCCATAATTAGTGAATTTGAATCACTAAGGCTTACGCAACTTTAAGTTTCCAAATGAGTTTAATAGCCTATTTTATCTGCCCTAAAAGAAATATTTGGATGAAACATTTTTTTTTAATTGAACCAGTTTGTGTGTTATGGAACTAACACCTACTTCCATATGTTCATGTTAATTAATTTTCGAAGTGTTAGTTTGCTGTCATGTAGACAAATCCTTAAAAGAGCATAGACCACTTCACCCCCAAGATAATGAATGACAGGCTCTGGCAGCAGATGGTGACTAGGTCACTTCTTTTTCCATCTGAAATCCTACCTGACTAGACTAAAGAACGCAGAAATATTATGAAAAATACTATCTTTTTTTTTTTTTAATTCCTGAGGATGTCTAAATAAGAGCAATATGTAGAAATGGCTACACAAATTTAAATGCATGACTGAAAATGGTGGTGAAAATAGTGCATTTGCTATTGAAATTTTAAATGACTTTTATTGATGTCACTATTAAATTTGTATGATAATTTAGATGGCCGAGTGATGAAAATCAGACTTATTTCCTAGTTCTCTGAAGAGAACTAATCAGGTAGGAACAGAAAGGACAGAGACTTCCAGAAATTACAAACACATAATTGGCAACTTAGAATAAATATGAGATTTCCACATGCACCTCGATCATCTAGATCATCCATCAAAATGTTTTTATCTTAAAAACATAGAGTTAATTTAGGCCTACTTTCCAGTAAAATGAAGGAGCCAGTGAGGGAGGAATAAATACCATTCATACTCCATATAGGAATTGGTGACAAAATAATTTTATGAACCAATCTCATTGAAATATTATTGACTTACATGGAACAGGCAATGGGTATTTGCTGACTGATTGAGTGAATTAGCATCTACCTGCTGTTACTAATTCTTATAGAAGGCATGCGTGCATCAGCTTTCCCTTTCATCTTCTGTCTGTAAAAAAAAAAAAAAAAAAAAAAAAAACTATATATATAGTTAAATAAATTTATCATTTATATATGAAGTTAAAATTAAAATTTAAGTTAATTTTCTTTTTGTTGCTAATTTTTTTTCACTGAATTGCTTAAAATAGGTAAATTTTCTTCTCTTTGTCCTTTAATCCTTGCTGTGTTGTTTGTGATTCTTTTTTGCTGTAGTTATTTTGTTTGGTCTGGTTAGATTTAGCTGTTGAAAGCTATTAGATGCCTATTAAACTGATTTAGATTATTCAGCAAGAAAACTAAAGATCACCGTATGAAAATGAATGATGATAGTGACATTTAGAATGGAATAACCCATTTTCCAATAATTAAAATTATTTTGCCTTACAAGTTTGAAAAAAAATCTCCAAGGATTATATCTCTTTTTAGTGTCTGTAAGAAAATTATAGAACTAGGAAGTGCCCTAATGTATGACATTTAAAAACAATCTCAATATAAGGATCTGTAAGAAAACTACATCCTAAGTTAAAGGGACTAAATTAGGGAGATAATAGTTACTTTATACCACACTATGTAAAACGTGGTTAATATTTCAAGGTAAATATAAGCTAATTTTTAGACTTTATGAATTGACTATTTTTATTAAATTTTTAATATAACCTTATTGAAAATGTGTATATATATATATATATTTATAATTAAAGTATGCATGCATACGCAACAAGTCCATTTTGTGTTACATGTAAACATTTAAAAATATAACGCAAGGAGAAATATTTTTGCAATTTAAATTAAAATTCAGGGCAAAGAACAAATGATACATAAGTATCAATACATCATATTATCATAAGCATCTTTGCTGAATTATGTTTACACTTGGCTTAACAACACTTAATACAAATTACACTGTTGAAAAATATAAGGAAAAATGAAAAAATATTCTTCAAAAGAAAGCAAATAACAGATTTATTTATGAATTTTTTTTAACCTCTTTCTCTCTTTCTGTCTCTCTTTCCCTCTCTGTCTTTTCATTTGGATCTCTTGAATTCCCTTTAGAATCACAAAATAGAACAACTGTGGTAATTAAAATTTGTTTACAATCATACTGACATTCTACCTACACAAATGTTTAGATTTGCGAAAATATGTTCATGAGCCATATGCAAGAGTTGTGAAAAAAAAACCTTGCTTAAATATGTACATCTTAGTTATCAGATGATAAATGTACTAACATAGTATGCTCAGTTATAAATATTTATTTAATAACAAGGATTATTATGTTTATTTAGTGAAACTAAAAAAATGAGGTGTTTTCACTTTAAACTCTCACTTCAGGGTATGGGGATCTAAATATGACTAAATCTAACAGATAATATAAGTTTGAAGTACTAATCTGGTCATTTTAGGAGACAGATAGCAGGACAAAAACCAGAAATATATGTGTATATTTAAAATATGAAAATTTTAAAAAGTTTGAGAAGTTGATCCTACTGTTTATATTTTGTGTCAAGAGCTACTTTGTAGTGGTGTAAAGTATGCTTTTTAATATATGCAAGGATCTTTTTTGTCCTGAAACTATAGCTTTAATTGTATGCTTTATATAATTTTTCAACAAAATTCTAAATCTGTTACATGTTACAGTGTTTTCTGGTATATGTATTGTATTTGTTTATTTAATGTATATTTATATAAATATATTATATGTATTTATAGTTATAATTGATAGGCTCAGTACTAAGAATATTATATTTAAAGCATAATTTAAATTTTAATAAGTTTAAACTAAAACATCTCATATCAAGTTGAATATACTAATTCATTATGCTTACATAAAAAATATTTTATAATAGACTACTTATTGTATTAGAAAATCAAAATTATAGTAGAAAAACTGATGCTTATTTAAGCTATATACCTTATATAACACATTTGACTTGATTTTACTATTCATAGCTGTTGTAGATTTAATTTTTGTTATTTAGAGCTGTCACAGCTGTAAAATGTTAATCAAAAGAAGGAACAGTACTATATAATGATAAAGAGGTCAATCCAACAGGCTGATATGACATTTATAAAAATGTATGCATCCAACATAGGAGCACATAAATATATAAAGCAAATATTAACAGAGCTGAAGAGAGAAATAGAGAGCATACAAATGGCCAATGGGCACATGACAAAGGTGTTCAACATCACTGATCATCAGAGAAATGCAAATCAAAACCACAATGAGATGCCCCCATTCTATTAAAATCACTGTCATTAAAAAGACTAGAGATAATAAGTATCGGGGAGGATTTGGAGAAAAGGGAACCCTAGTGCACTGTTACTGGAAATGTAAATGGATGCAAGTCACTATGGAAACAGTATGGAGGTTCCTCAAAATATTAAAAATAAAACTACTACATGATCCAGTAATTCCACGTATGGGTATATAATCAAAGGAAATGAAAACAGGATATTGAAGAGAGATCTATATTCTCATGTTTGTTGAAGCATTATTCACAATAGCCACAATATGGAAACGAGCTGTGCCCATCAATGGATGAGTGGATAAAAATTATGCTATAAACTTGTCATATATAATTTCATGATTTTTAGCGAGGATTTATATATATTGTCAAGCTCAATGAACTCAAAAGAAATGATGTTTGTTTAGTTTTAATGAACTAATCTGACTACCATTATTAACATGCATTAATTTAGAAAAGTTTTATTTACCCACTAATAAATAACATGTATTTGTCTTATTATTTGAGGCTAAAAAATAACCTATAAGAGATCTTGCCCCATTAGGACAGATATTGTTTTTTGTATATGTTATATACCCAAGAACATGTGATTTAGCTTTTGCTTTTAATGCTTTTATTCAATTCTCCTGAATTAAAGAGTAATACTTTGCCTTTGAAAATTTCCTACCTCTCCTGTAATTATCTAAGAAGGCTGCAATGATACCTTACGTCAAAAGTTCTATATACAGTAGATGTAAATTATGGTGGAGATAACTAATTTTTTGTATTATTTAATTAAGGTCATTATGGTATAACACTACTCATTAATTGCTAAAATAATAGCTTGATTTCAATTTATTTTCATACTTTGACAATAATATGTTAGCTCATTCAAAAATAGTTGCAATTATTACAAGAGTTAATTTATGGTTTAATTTTTATACCTTGTCTTCAAAATATACTCCACAAATATTGTTAAAATGGATATTGCTTTTAGTTATATGACTTTCCCATTAGTGTTTTGAGTAAGTTAACTTTGTAACACAAATAAAGACTGTGTCGTGACAATAATTTATTTATATAAATCTCTCTTAGATTAGCTCTTAAAGATCACCTAATGACAAAAGAACAATAGTGAAACCTTTTTGATTTTGTACTCATAAGAATAGCTTGAGGGACTATTATGCAGAACATAAAAAGCTAAGTTTATCAAAATTAAAATGAGATGGATTTTATAAGGATGCATGCAAACTTTTGGAATTCAGTATTTCATATATTCTCCTTCACATATCCATAATATCATTATATGTTTCTTTAAAAATATCTATCTCACACTGTTTTTTTTTCCCCTAAGAGAAAAAAGTGATATAGCTGTTTATCATTACTTCACATTATAATGTGAAGAAATCCAAAGGGTTTTGTCATTCGATTGACATCTTATCCTTCAACACATTACAGAAAAAACAACCAAAAATAATTCACAAGATAAAATCTGTGGTTAATTCTGAAATGCTCTCATGCTATTTTTACTTTTCTTTATTTATTTATTTGAATTTTCTATAGCAAGAGTTAGTCTTTCTACTAGAAAATCAGTTTGCTTTCATTTATAGCTACCACACTAACCAAGTATGTCTAGTAGTGGAGTAGAGACAAATGATCTACCCTGAATTGTATAATATATTCCCTTATAAAATATATGAATTTTTGGACTACTTATGAATGCCTCTCAAATTAAGTTTTTTTATTTGCATATGTATATTTGTTTAAGAAAGGGTATGATGGCCTCTAGTGGCACAGAAAGAAACATCAATGCTACATTTTCAAAGCAATAACAATAAAAATAAAATTTATGAAGCTCGTGAACATGTTGTCCATGGTGCATTGTAATTTTTGAAATAATTACCCTCAATAAATTATGCACATAAATACTTAGTAAAGTACTCTCAATTGTCACATGCATAAAGTGCATACTTAAGTCTATGTTGTAAGGTTATTGAACATGTTTCATTGTAAGGGATATAAATTATTGATAAAATAATGAGAATTTAAGAATTTAGGGGGGTATTTATATTTTAAGGTATGTATTTTAGAGAGATGTATTTGTAATCAATATAGTAATAATATGTACAATAAAAGTTGGTATTAATAGAATATATTATGTGCCAAGAACTGTGCTGTTTTACATATTGTAGCATTTTTAGCTTTACAACACGGAGATCGATTCTCATTATTGTAGCTCATTTTTTATAACAAAGGACATTAAGCTTCGAGAATTTATATTTATTTTTTAAAATATTATGTTAACTACAAATCATTTGCTATTGTTCTTACAATGTACGTCAGAGTCTCAGTTTCAAAGTAATTTTATAAAATGCAAGAGTTATTTTTTTAATTTTATCTTAGACTTAATGGCTGACAAACTTAATTAGGTCACACCAAATATAAACAGTAAAAACAGATTTTGTTGCTGTCCTTTTTTAGGAAACTGAATTATTTTAACAACTGGATATTGTGAGTACAGCAAACTGGTGCCCATTCTTAGAATTTTTTTTAGGAATAACTAAAGAAAGATTTCTACAAGTTTGGCAAGTTAGCATGCAACATATTCTTTCCCTTCCTCTCTTCCCCAATTCTTTCTTCTTTTTTCTATTCTTCCTTTTGTGTTTTGTCTTCTATTTTTATTAATTTTAAAAGTACACATGCATTAAAATAGACTGATGAGTTTTTAGCACAGGTATAGGGTTTAGCACATGTTATAGGTTTGTCTAATGAAGGCTACAATCAGGATGCAAAAGAATGTAATTACCAAAAAACCCATTTGTGCTGCCCTTTATAGTCAGCGCCCTCTACAAACCTAACCTCTGACACCCACTGGTCTCTGTTCCTATAGTTTTTCCTTTTCTAGAATATCGTATAAGTAGAATCATACTGTATGCAACATTTTTAAGACTGGTTTCTTTCCCTCAGCAAAAAAGCCTGTAGAGTCACCTCTGATAAAGGGTTTATCAATAGTTTGATCCTTTATCTTGAACAGGTGTTATTTCACTGTGTGGATGGACTACAGTTTGATTATCCTTTCACCTGTAAAAGACTTTGTGTTGTGTCCAGTTAACAGTGATTATGAAAAAAACATTCACGACCAGTTTTTATGTGAACCTATTTTCATTTCTCTAAGGTAAATGGCTAGTAATGGTAACTGTGTTTCACTTTATGTATTAAACTGTCCGTTTTTAAATTTCAGATTTTCCTTTGAAAAATTTTTTCTCCAATCTCTATTATTTTTCATTCTCTGTTAATTTTCCCTGAGCATTTTTACCAAATTTTCTAGCTGTTTTTAGGAGGTTGCTCACTTTAGTAAAATTACTAACTTTCATTTTGTTTTCATTGTAATTGTCACAAAAAGTAAAATAAAGAAATATTTTGGATTTTTATGCATTTTCTTTGATATATATAACTCAGATTTGGTTTTCATTATTTTATTGGAGAGGAACAGACATGGATAAAGTAAAAGAGCTATGCACATTATTTTGAAATATTAATTCAGTGGTTCTTTTAATTATTTTGACAGACCACTCATTGTGGGGAGAAGTGCTATTAAGCTGAACAGAAATACAGCTTTCGTTGGACACACTGTCATCGGTAGCCTTCTATACAGAGGTAATGGTAATGATCAATACGATGTCTTAATAATCATCTCAACTGGCTGTTAAAATGCTGCATTGCATATTAAAATTATTCTCTTACATAAATGTTCAGGAAATATGCCATTCTTCGACAGTTTTCTGCTGTTCATGTAAACTGTAACTTTCATATAAGTTCTTACCGTTTCAACAATCCTGCCAAAAATAAATCCTTCCCCAGTCTTTTTTTATCATCCTTTTTATCATCTCTCTCTCTATATATCTATCTATCTATCTCTCTATCTATCTATCTATATCTATATCTATATCATATATACATGTATATATATGTACATATGTACATTCATTTTAGTAAAATTTTCTATTATGAATCCTGGTAGATGGCTTGAAGAGACAAAGAAATCAATAGCATAGTAATCTGTACTCATTAAGGTAGAATTCTGAATATTAAATTACTCTGAGTAAGGTGTTTTTCACTTATAATGTGGTAATATGCAACTTGTAGTTCTGAATTTTACGGCCTACAAAAACCATTTGAGAATGCTATTAGACTGTGATCATCTCCTTAGCTTATCCCTCATACATATCTCTCATCCTCAAGTATAACAATGTTTTAGAACTAGAATTGTTTCCAATATTTTGAGACAGACATCATTACTTCTATTTTATATTTTATGTTATATAACATTTAATAAAGTAGAAGATTAAAAGAATATAACATGTTTTTCCTAATGTCTAGTCAATTTTAAAAAAAATATATCTAATGATATAGTGGCCTAAAATATATTAGGGAAAATAAATTTTCAGGATCTCAAAAACTTATACACAAGATTAAATCATTGCTGAGAAAGCAAAACAAGTCATATACACAAATTAAAACTCCAAGATTGAAACTATGGTTAGGCAGAGAAAATCTTGCTATACAGTTTGAATTGTAATTATAAAAGGTCTCTAACAAGACAGCTAAGTTACTGGCCTCTGCCAAGCATTCTGCATATTTTTCACCTTAAGTCATGTTTCCTTTCACACCATGTGCATGACCAAATGACCACTTACAGATCTTAACATTAGGGAGATCCTCCCATTTCACTATCTTTTCAGGCCCCCCTTGAATGCACCTAAAATGTAACCACTGTCCACTTTTAGATTGCACACATTTCCCAAGCGACCTTATCTATAAACCGAGCTAATCTGCCTATTGAGTTGAATGTAAAAGACATTCCATCTCTATATAGCCATAGGTGCAAAATGATGATGGGTGCAATGGTTGAGTGTGCCTATCAGTTGCTATGACTTGATGGGTTTGCCATAATCTGCCTCACTATGGAAAGTTGCAGATGTATGCTCACCAAAGTTGTAGTATTCCAACAGCTGTTTCTTGGTACATAATACTCTACTGTTGATGGGGGCTTTCTCCAGATTTCAAGGGCCTGTACTGTGATTCACCCATGGAACTTATTATAAGCCCCATACCACATCTTTTCCTTCTGCTGACACTTCTAATACAATACAATATGCTGGATCATATGGTCCAAGCAACCAGGTTAATTGCAAAGTGAGGCAGACCTGCTGAAGGTACTTTTCTTTCTTATACTCCACTCAAAACTCATAGCCTTCCATGTCACCCAGTGAGTGGCCAGAGCAATATCCTTAGATGTGGAAAATGTGATATCCAGAACCCCGTGGGTCTACTAGACACTGTGCTTCTTTCACTTTGATGGGGAATGAAAGATGCAACACTTAACTTTTACTTTGGGGAAATATCCTAGCACACCCTAACCACTGCAAACTTTAAAACCTTCATGAAAATGGCTGTTCACTTTTTTTTTTTTTTTTTTTTAACGTTTAAGGGTTTGCCAGGGAAATGCCTGTGTGAGGGCCCCCAGTAAGACTGGAAAAGCCTATCCGGAAAAGGAGAGGGACAGAAGATGGGTGGTTATGTCTTAGGCCACTATGTAGTCTACGAAAGATCCAGCAAAGTCACTGGGGAGTGTTCGAGCCAACACCAGCCATCAGAAAAGACCTGTGCCTCCTAGGAATGACTTTGCCTTGGTATCCCAGGCATATCCATTCAGACTGGGAAGCTTGGCCTTAGTACAGTTGTTTCAGTAAGTTTCAAAATTTAGCAGCTGAAACTCTAGATCGATTATGCTCCCTGGCGTTGGAAGTCTGCCAGGTATATTCTCATAAACAACAGGACATATTTTATAGCATTAACATGTATGTTTTGAATAACAAAAGATATATAACATGGTCTGTGGTGTCAGACAGAAATAAGATTAAATCCTACTTCTAACAATTTTGGTGTATGACCATAGGTTAGATAATTTACATCTCTGAGACGGTTGAATAAATGGGTATAATAACACTGTACTTTATGAGAACTAGCTAGAATAAATAAATAATATGTAAAATATCTCTTCAGTGTAGGTAAACAAGATAAATGTTGTGCAATATTAGCTCAAAGATTGTCTCTGTCTGTAGAGTAAGGCTCAGATTATGATCAATCATGAATCTGAATGTGGCTCAAATATTTAGCAATATGGCACCCTAGATACCATATGCATAAATTAAAAGAAAATAAGGGTTTGATTTCTATAGTTAGGAGTCCAGGTCTCAAATACAGATGTGTATGTGTGTGTGTGTATGTGTGTGTGTATATATATTTTTTCCTCTGGAGTTGAGAGGGATTTATTGATGACAAAGGGGGTTTGGCAATAGGGGGCACTATAGGATGAAAAGCTAAATCTTCAGAGACAGAAAAAAAAATAGTTGGTAAAATGTCAAGACATTTGAGCCAACTCACATATTAAAGTATTCTTGAAAGAACAAAATGAAAAAAAAAATAATTCTTACATGCAACGAACACTAGCATATTTATCAATGAAGTCTACATTTTGATAAGCTCATAGATTTATAGATATTTGTCATTTTAACTCTCTCTAAATTTTATTTTATGGTTAACTATGGACTTACAAAATTTCTTGTACATGCATTAAAATTCAGTACATAAAATTATGCTGGGAAATATGTCTTTCACGTTCACTGTGAACTTGTGTCTAGATCCATGTGGACTGAGAGTAAAGAAAAACAAAACTAGTCTCATCCATTACACATAACAGTTACAATAGAAAAAGATCAGGTGAAATAAAAATTACACTGACCTATAACAGGAACTTATCAAGAGGATTAATTCTCTCTTATGAAAAAACACTTTTCGTGAATGATTTAGAATGAAACACGCAGCTAGTCCAACGAGAATATTTAGTAGCCTGCAATGATTTGCTCAGTATAATGTCCAGATCATTTATGATTTAATACTGATACTCTTACTAAACAATTCTTCCTGAGAAAATTACTCTGCTTTAGCTACAGTTGGATTTTTCAAAGCTAATATTAATTAAATTATGTGGAGCTGAATCAGAGTCAATTATATTCACCTAGTTGTTTATTAGATGTTCTTTAATTTCTTTTGACTTTAGTAATCTCTTGTTGTATGCAATAAATTGGGTATTATGAATGCTGTTGGCAGAGATTTTATAGAGAGTGACAGAATTAAGGACATCAAGTTAAAAAAAAAAAGTGAAAACATGCCACGTTTCAATAATGGCTGAAGAAACAGGAAAAGGGGTACAGTTTTCTTCAGTCATGTACCCTCCTCCCTGTCTGAGTCCCAGAATTATGTCACATGCCCATTTTAAATTCATCCCTATTATGAGTTGGCAGCTTTGTCATCTGTAGGTTGTATTTTGAATAGTTTTTCAATGTTTTATTTATTTTCTTTCTCAAAACTAAAAAAATATTGTAAGATTTGTAAATGTCTGAATTAGATCTATAAATATTTAACATTTTACAGATTGGTTTGTTGTAATCTTTCTTTGTTGGATAAACTTTTTAAATCTCTTTTAAGGCACATATACTGGATACTATTTTAAAGGAGAAAATCCAATAAATAATTTTTTTTAATCTACATGAAAAAGATAAATTTGAGGAGTGGGTGTTAATATTTCTGAGTACCATTCTTGGATTCCTTGGGTTCTCTTTATTTTAATATATTTGACATATGACATTGTGTAAATTTAAGGTATACAATGTGTTGATTCAATACATTTATAAATATTTTAATATGACTGCCATTATAGCACTAAGGAGCACCTCTTTCACATTACACAATTATCATGTCTTTTTAGTGGTTAGAATAATTAAATTCAAGTCTCTTAGCAAGTTTGGTGATCTAACACAATATTGCTATCGATATTCATAATATGGTGCTTTAGATCTCTAGTTATTTATGTATCTAGTTATTATTTACTACTCATTGCAAATGTGCACTCTTAAACAACATCTAGCCTATCTCCTACCCGCTCCCATCCCTTGTTAAGCACTATTTTACTCTCTAGTTTTATGAATTTGGCTGCTTTAGATTCCACATATGTATGATATTATACAGTATTGTTTTTTCCTGCCTGACTTATCTCAGTTAGCATATGTGTCCCAGGTCTATCTATGTTGTCAAAAATAGCAGGATGTCCTTCTTTCTCATGGCTGAATAATATTCATATATATAATTATAGATTTATATCACATCTTCTTTATCCATTTATCTATTGATGGGCATTTATGTTGTTTCCATATCTTGGTACTGGGAATAATGCTTTAATAAACATTGGAGTAAATATATTTCTTCTATATCTCATTTCCATCTTCTTTGGGTATATATCCACAAGTAAAATGGCTGAAGCATATGGCAGTTCTATTTTTAATTTTTTAAGGAGCCTCCATATTTTTTTCCACAGTGCTTAAACAAGTTTATATTTCCACCAACGTATAGAGGGGTTTCCTTTTCTCTACATCCTCAATGATACTGTTCTCTGTTATCTGTCTTCTTGATAATAGCCATTGTAACAGGTGTGAAGTGATATCTCGCTGTGGTTTTGATTTGCATTTTCCTGGTGATTAGTGATGTTGAGCATCTTTTTATAAACCTGTTGACCATTTGGATGTCTTCTTTGGAAAAATGTTTATTTAATTCTCTGCATATATCTTAATGAGGTTGTTTTTGTTTGTTTATTATTGAGTTCTATGAGTTCTTTATATATTTTGGGTATTAACCTCTTACCCTGAATATGGTTTGACAAAAGTTTCTCTCAATTTTGTATGTTACCTTTTCATTTTGTTAATTGTTGGTTTTTTTGGGTTTTTTTTTTGTTTTTGCTGTGCAGAATCTTTTCAATTGACGTCATCCAATTTGTTGATTTTTGCTTCAGTTGTTTGTGCTTATGGTGTTACATTAGAAAAATCATTGCCGAAGCCAGTGGCAAGGAGCATCTTTGCTTCCTAGATTCCTGAACAAAAGTCAGGTATATGACTTTTACCAAGACTGACTACTTTTTTGGGGACAGGGGAATGGGGCGGGGAGGAAAAATAAGGGTCCAGGAAATAATTTAAGATCCAAATACACATGACAAAAAAATAATAAGACTTCCAGCAATGTTTTAAATTGTTTTGGTAATAACAGACAGTCGGTTCTTCACTTTTTAACTGAGAAAAGGTGGATAAACTTGGTGAAAAGTTGGAAAGACTGTTTCCACATAATGCATACTAGTTAATCAGTCATACAAAAGAAGCAGGACTGGAGAGAAGCAGGAGAGCTTTGAGCATCCAGGCTCAGTCTAATGAAGACGGCCATGAATATTAATGTGGATCAAAGTCACTTTCTAGGGTAGAATTGGTAACTTTGCCAAACCTGAATAGTCACTGCTCCATCTTCGTTGGGTCACCCGAATTATTAGAGATGTGTTATGCTTGGTCGGTGTTGACCTTAAACAAATAGACAGCCAGGCACTTCTCCAGTAAGACGGGTTTACTCGAGAACAAAAATGTGTAATTTGAGACACGTGGCCTAGTGATAAACCACACCTAAGTCACAAGAAACGAAGGAGAGGAAACTTACATAGGAGAAGAGATAGCTGAGAGACCATCTAAACAAAGAAGTCTTTGGGGGCTCTTCAATCTACGCAAAGTGGGAGTGCTCTCCCTGCTAGCCTTCTAACTTCATTTTAAAGGAGGTTTCTATTAATTTTTACAGGAGAAATTCAACTTATTTAAATAAACACACAGAAACAACATCCCTGAGCACTAACGATGCATGACTATTTCTTTTGTACTTTTTCAAGGTATGGTTTCTTCCAAAATAGACTCTAGAGAGTGGAGCCACTTGTGAACAATCACGGCCGGACTGCAGAGTATCAAAGAGGTAAGAACTGAAGAAGCTCCTTGAGAATGGACTTAGCATTATCTTTAAGAACTGACTCACAACTAGTAATGAAGAAATAACACATATAATAGGTTCATAAACAATAATATATCTTGTTTTAATTATCTAAGTTATATCCAGGATAGTTGCAAGTTAATCATTTAATGTGAGTAAATGCCCCTTTAGGCTTAAATATGTTCACTTTTCATTTATTAGTTCTTTGACTGACTGAACAGAAATAACAGAAGTATTTACTTCTCTCAATTTCATTCATGTGGTCAGTTTAATTTATAAAAATGAATCTTACCAAATCAAAAAATGCTGCAGTGACAAGATGTGAGCAATGACAATAATTCCACTGATTCATTGCTAAGTACACTGAGTATTCTAATGATGATTCCGTTGTCTGATCATCAAATTCCCCAAAGACCATATACAGTCACTGTACACAGCTGCAGAACCCTCTCCGGGCTCATTTTGCTTTTTCCTATCTCAGTAAAAACGACCTATTATTAGGTAATCATCATAAAGTAATCATCATAGCTAAACATGAGTTGAACATACATATAGTAGACTGTTAAGGGGTAATTGAGAACACTCTTATACAAAGTACTGGATCCTGTGTTCATTCCTCTAATTACTGATAGATTTATAATTTAGAACTTCTACCTAAAGTGATGGTGTGGATTGGAAAGGAATAAAAATATTTAAGTGACCTATTTACCTAAATCAATCGGCATACTGCTTGATAAAAATATGTTGAAAACATAACTAAGTGATGTCTTTATAGGTTTGCTGGCAAATGCTTTTTCATTTCTTTCCTGAATTCTTAAGCAGCAACTAAAGGTGGCTTTCACAAGTCTATTGAATTTTAAAGTATAATTTGAAATGAAAAGGTCATATAAAAATGTATCCCAGTATTTTCTATTTTTATTATGCCATGTATTGAAAGCTATTTAATAGGAAAAAAAAGTAATTCTCATGTACTTACTAGCACAAGGATTTAAAATAGAAACTGGAAAACAAAATAAATGCTTTTAAAGTATGAAAGTTTTCATTTTGTTCTCAGGAAAATGAATGAATGAATGAATGAATGAAAATAAATAAATAAATAAGAATAAAGAGCCACTGTTTGCCCAAGTGAATATACAATCCTCTGATCTAGTTTTTGCTCTCCTAAAATAGCACCTAACTTAGGTGTAGATAGCTTATTTAAAACTGATCCCAAAGAGTAAGAATAGAGTTAGAAAGAAAGGAGAAAAATTGCATATGAGGCTGTAGTTGTCAAAGTTGTCATGGTAGATAACATGGACTCAATTCTTCTGGGACCATTGGCAAATCATGCTTGCCCCCCTGATTGTTCATCTGTGAGCTGTAACTACGGCTCATTTTTTGAGATTCATTTGTTCACGGCCAAATCAGCTCCCACATGATCAGAGAAGTCCCTGAGTGCGAAAGTAGAAAGCCTCACAAGTACAATGATGCTAGAATCAGGATGCCATCAGTTAGTGATGAATCTGAGTTCACAGGACACTGTCTACAGCAGTCAAAGCTGAACTTAGAGATGGGCCCAGGGCATGTGGTACAAGGGCATTTGTCTACACCCTCATACTTTACTATGTAGCCCACCTATATTCAAAGGATCATAGAATGTTCCTCTTAATTTGGAAACTGTTTAAAATGCTTTCATAGGTAATAGGGGTACCTGTGTTAGAAATCTTTCCTGGGATCATTAGGATAATAAATTGAGATTTTTTTAAGATTAGCTTTCACTCCCTGCTATAATAAAAAGAGCATATCACATTGTAATGTTGTAGAAATTGATAAGTACCAATTTTTTTCACAGACTCATTCCTATAATACAAACACCAACTTCATGCCATTATATATGTTAACACAAGTTCACCATACTATTTCAAGTTAAAAAAGGGAAATAAAATTTGAGTTGTTCTTTTTTTTTTTTTTCTTCCAAATAATTAGAAGACCAAACCAAAAAGGAAGATAACCAAAAACTCTCAATTTTATAGACCTAGAGTCTGGAAACATTTCGGATACAGTAGCAAAGTAAATACAAACTTATTTTCTTGGAATAGAAATGTCTTAATTGTTGACTTAGTTTTTTCTTCTAGTTCTAGCATGGAATAATTTCATAAGCAATCTATCTTAAAAAAAAAAACAAAAAACAAAAAAACAAAAAACTTTCATCTTTTTTTTTTCCCGACCAGAAACCTTCCTAATCCAAAAGTGATGACAGGGAACATCAGCTCCACCTAAAATCAATCGCTAGAAAACATTATTTAAAATACATGAGGGCTAATCCTGTAGCACTTTTTCAAGACCATTCCACAAATTGGTTTGATTATAAAATCCCACCCAGAACTCAACCAAAAACAGTGTACAAATGAGATTGGCTGGAGCTAATGTCCAAGTTCCTGGTTATACAATGGTGTTCATTAACAGAATTACATCCTTTTAGAGCCAGATGATAAACATATTTACAACTGAATACAAACTCTGATTAATTACTAGTGGCTTCCTAGAGGCCTATGTCGAGATGACTCCACTCTGTAGGCTAAGTGAATAAGCCCTCCTTAGCTAATTATTGATATATGTGAGGACAGAAGGTAAGGTAGTGGCTGTTTCTGAGCAAAATTTTCACATCCCTTACCATGGAGGAATTTTAATGAGGGCTGTCAGGGAAGCTGTTCCCTCCATTAACTAGCTCTGTAAACTTGACCAATTAATTCTATTGTGCCTATTTCTTTATTTCTAATATGGGGATAATATTATTTTCTACCTAAGAAATTTGGGGGGAGTGGTAGGCCTTGGGAGCAGAGAGGTGAATAAATAAGACAAACGTAATAAATTACTTAGCACGGTACCTAAAAAAAAAAAATAAAAGATAAGTGCTGATTGTTTTAATAACCATGGCTGTACAAGCCATCAGCATTATTTTTACTTGTGTCAGACACCATGTTAAAAATTTTAGATATTTAAAATTTTTTCCCTCATATTAATCATATAACATCATAGAAAATATTTACTTTGACCACAATTAGATAAACAAAAATAACTATTGAGAATGTTGACCCAAATAAAGTCAAAAAGTTAGTTCAGAGAGAAGTAGATCCAGATTTATGATGTACTGACAATGGTAAGCTCTTATGCAGAAGCATGCATGCATTCATTCTTGTGTTAACATGTTTTAGTGGTGTAAATGGAATTATTGTTTTTGTATGAACAAGATATTTCTTAATTTGTAATTTTCCAAACTTGTGATCACTACAGTGAATGTAGACATTAACCTATAATGGAAATTTTCTTAGATAAAAGAAGATACAGGATATTTTTTAGGAATAAGAAAAACAATGGTATATTAACCATTTAGAGAGATAGCTATTAACATTAAACGTAACATAACTTACATTAAAATTATAATTAGAAATATTTTGTATTGTTAACATAGGCAACAATACAAATCACGATACTACAATCAGGCAAAATTGTCCTCCCTGAAAGTAAATAAATAAATATGTCTAACCTAACTGAATAAATAAGCTAATGATATAAGAATGCATTGTGAAATGTTAATAATCAAGGAGGCACAAAATAAAATATACCAGGAAGGTGCATTGCATTGTTATTCAATGAGGACCCCATTGTGCTACCATAGAAGAAGTATTTTTTTCCCAGAGCATTATCTGGCTTTACACTCTGACTTGCTTTGGTCAATGGCATGTAGGCAGGCATGCTGGTGTGGATATTCTTGCAATTTAAGAAAATAAAAAAGTCATATTGGCATAAGCAGGGTAGTGACGGAGACAGTAGCCAGAGAAGAAGTCATAGCATTAGATCTCACAAATTATTTTTTTTCACATTGAAATCATTACTAGTTATAATTCCCTTAACCAGAAATGTTCTCTAGGATAGAAATTTATTGAACTCATTCCACAACTTCACAATGTTGGAATTGAAAGAATATATAATTAGGAAACCCCCATACCCCTAAATTTAAAAGCCTATAAATGGTTTCTTGGTGAATCTCTACCCAAAGTATTCCGAAGAGTAACTAAAAGTGTTTGTTTGTGCTCAGTGCAGATTTAAAATTATAACTTATTTTGTTTCTAGTTGTTTGCATTGTCACGCAATCAGTTTTTGTAATGAAAGTCCATAATTTTTTCAGTGTCTTTAAGGGTATTCAGTTCCTCCCAGTGGCTTCTTAGTGGTTTTTTTTTTTTTTTTTTTTTTTTTTTTTTTTTTTTTTTTTTTTACTTCTAGTGAGTATTCTATATTTACTGTAGCTCACTGCTAGAAGTGCTAATTCTTTTATCACTACTTTGCTCTATGGGAAAGCACCCTGAATTCAGCACTTCCAAAAGAACTTCCAATGCTCATTCTTTGAGCTTTGCTAAAGACCAAGGATGAATTCAGGAGTTATATTATCACAAACAGCCTATTAAACAACAACAAAAGAGTAAAACTGAATAATAGATATCCTTGTTATTAAAAGTATCATGGTTATTCCAACCATAGGCCACTTATGGTTGTAGTTTCTTTCCATTGCCCCCTCTACCTGCTTCATCCAGACTGTTTCCACCGTGGCAATTTGCTTCCAGCTTTACTAATTTATTCTAGTCTTTTCCATCTATGCCAAACATAGTTCTGGACCTTTCTTTGCAAATCCCAAACATTATTAAGGAGCTTAATCAAACTTTACCTATCTCCTCATGGCCATAAAGGCTGTATCCATGAGTTCTCTCTCTCTCTCTCTCTCTCTCTCTCTCTCTCTCTCTCTCTCTTCTCTGTCACACACACACACACACACTGGCAGAAACTTTGAAATAAATGTCCTTCTCCTAGCAAATAGCAAATTTGAAGAGTGTTGCTTTTTCCATCATTTTTTATAAGCATAGGAGAGCACATTATAGATTTATTTTGCCCGGTACAGAGCTATCCTCTTAATCCCTTTTTGAAAGCAGAAGTGTCCACAGGAAGGTTTTGTTTATTTATTAATACTGAAATTTGCTTTTCCTTTCCTTGAATTTCAGGTTTTCAAGGAGCCTTAGAGAGCTGATCTAAAATGATGCCTTTCTCTCTCTCCCAAAACAACATTGTCAGGTCTGTAGTAGATGATAAATTTCAGAGCTTTAGATTGTTCGGTTGCCTTACATGCTGACTTAAAAATTTTCAGATATCTTTCCTTTTAATTTATGTTTCGACTATACTTTTAGATTTTAATTATATGTAAAGTGACATCCACTTATGCTTCTAAAGCTAAAAACAGGAGTAAACTAAACACAACAAAACTTTATTTCAGAGGTTATAAATATCTGATTTGGATCCTGTAAGATTTTCCAGTAGAAAAGCAATAGTTGACTATTTAGGGTAGGTAAAAAATAATTACAAGGGAGAAAAATGTGTGCAGAAAATGTGTGTGTAAAATTACAATGAACACTGACAAAGATATAAGTAAGCAGAATTCAGAAATGATGTGAGTTGATTGGCAAAGATGTATTACAGTAGAATTAGTCACAGATGCAAACAATTTACGAGATAATTAGAAATAGTCTTTGGCATATTGGCTGACCATTAAAAACTAGATTCATTTTAATAAATCTATAATTATGATACTATGCTATGATGGATTTGTTTATGAGCCTCCCTGTCTTTCCCCTCTACACTCACGCGAGCATGTCCTTCACAGATTAAAAAGCACAAAGGTGCTTCTAATGTTAGTGCTTTCTTGTTCTTGATGATGATGTTACTGCTGTTATTGTCAACGTTTTAAAAATTATGAGGGAATTTGGGTGGCGATCAGAATTAATAAGTATATTGAACAACATTTTCTGAAAACTAGTAAAACTACCTAAATATGTCAATAAGGCATTTAAAATTCATACCCGTTTAATATTTTTGCATAGCATGTTCAAATGATACTAAAATTATGCAAAATTAGTCAAAATAGTCAAATATACAGACTTTTTGAAATCTTAACATTATGATTTATTGAATGACCTTTCTGGTAGGTTAATAATCAGTTCACAATGATATTTTTCTCTGCTTTAAGATCTAGAATAATTTTAGAATGTTCACCTGAAGACAAAGTCTTCTATCATTTGGTTACTACTATACTTTATGAAATTCAAAAGAGTTCACTAGTTGACTATGTGATGAATTTAATACGTTCAGCATAATACCCAGTTATATCCAATTTTTAGTTCTTCATGAAACTATATGAATTTGTTGGATTGGTATATCAGGAAAATGTTGAAATTCTATTTATCTAAAAATGTTTTGACATTGATGTTAGAAAGCAGTATTAGTACGTTTTTGAGGAATCTTTAGATATGGGACATGCATCTAAAACCATTAAGATAATTTACATTTGTTACCAAAAATTTTAATTATTTCATCTGAACCTATAGAATCTGTATTCTCTCACTATAAATTATTCTTGGTGCTCAGAAATATATATGTACATTTGAGTACTTATCTGACATATTTGAAAGTAGACGTATCTTTAGAGACCTTGGGAAAATTACTAATAGAGTATTGATATAAAAACGTATTACATCTTTCAGTAAACTGTTTCTTTCAGAAGTAATTAAGAGATTTTTAAATAAATCTCTTTAAGAAGAATTTCTCTAGATACATTTTTCATGCTTGTATATGTTAGTGTATAAATACTAATTTCTAATTAAATACATTATTGATCACAGATGATAACTTTTAACTTTATTTTTTAATGGCAAATTTGTAATTTTGATGAAGATAAAATGACCAGATTATGAAAACATGAACATTCATAATAAAATGAGTTATACCAGACAAACATGTTTCAAGTATTAAAATACTGATACCTAAATACTCTCCCGATATAGTAAAAAAAAAAAAAAAAAAAATTCAAAGCATTCATTTAGTGTTGTGTTAGGTAAGAAGAAATACAAAAGGAATTGAAAAGGTGACGATTTTGCTCAAGATGATTACACTAAATTATAAGATAGCAAACTTGCAACAATAACAACAAAAAAGACATTGAACTGGCTTAGGAAGTCTTTGGGGAAAACATTAAGAAAATGTTCCTGTTAGTAAATTAAAAAAAAAATTATTTGGTTGGAGAGACTGCTTATATCCACTGCAAACATTTTTATTACAGCGATCTTTGTAGCTGGAAGAAATCTTAGCAGTCTTTGAAAAAACGTGCATTCGCATCAGTATTACTGAACAGAAGTCTCAAGTAGGGCACATCTATTCAAGCTTTTTCCCCCTCCCCTCTCTCCATCCAACTGTGTTAAATCATGCAAAGAGAAAATGAACAAATCATTCACTCCAAGGCTGGAAATCAATGTTGCAGAATACCTGAGAGATGGAGGCCACTCATCAGCAAGCCCAACCAGGCATTAAGAAATTAATGCTGAATAACCAAGAGGATAGAGGCCTGCTGTGGTTGTTTGGTTCAGCGCTTCATGGGGCTTGGCTCACACAGAGCACATATACTTCCGAAATGTGAGGTAGACGATGCTTTCTTACTTAGTCTTTCTGTGTCTCTGAAGCAGTAATTGGTTGTTGAAATGAGTTGCTCACAATACACTTAGAATTTAATATTCCAAAGTGTAGGCTAGAGAGGACCAGCTGTTATTTTTGCTTTTGAAACTGGTGGCTTAGTTTGTGTTGTTGACACTGTAAAGCACTCTTTTAGAAAAACAGAAAATTCTGGGACTGGAACAAAGAATTACAATTCCCCTAGAACGTTTTTGGAGTTGCAGGAAGAGGGATCTAAAACTTCAAACTTGAAAAGGGTTAAAGCAGACAGTGTATCTGAAAACCTCAGAGGACTTCTTTCATTCTCTCTCCAAAACATCATTTTTTGTTTTGATTGAGCTAAAAGTCCCAGATGGGAAGAAACAGGGCATCAACTCAAAAGAAACCACAGCAATATTTATTTTTCAATCACTACGCAGATGCTTTTGGATTTCTTCTGAGTGTGGGCATCTTTCCAGAGAATATAGAAACGTTTTTAATAAGATGCTTCAGAATGTAAGTATCTAGAAAGAAAGCCAAAGCCACTATTTGCAAATGAGGTGTTCTTACTTATTTCAGCATGCCTTAACTAATTTGCCATTCCAATGATGTTTATGCGACTTCACTGCACAGGATCACAAGGGTGAAAATTTTTAATCCACAGAAAACTTTTTCTCAAAATTACTAATGAATAACAGTATATGAAATGCCAGTCATACATGCTATTTATTTTCTTTCTTTTTTTTTCTTTTCTTTTCTTTTTTTTGTCATCAGCATCTATTTTATCAGGCTTGTTTAGCCATCAAAGCACGAATGGCCATTTTTCGGTGATAATAAATGTTCAACTATGACAAAGTGTGAGTTATGTAATATAGAAAAAAATAAACAGAATAATGACTTTTTAGTGTTTTAGAACATTTAAAAATTCAATATCGGTCAATACGTAATTAACTAATTGATTGTGGATGATAAAGTTGTATACAAATATTTATTGAATGCTTTTCAGACACACTGGCCTCTTTGAGGATAAACATCTAAACATGCTTCTGTCTTAAGACATTTGAGTCCTCTGCCCAGAATTCTCCTCTCCAGACATGAACGTAACATTCTCCCTTATCTCCTTCAGGCCTCGCTGTGACCCGCACAAGTCAGAGGGCAATATTATCATGGATTACAGTATAAATGATGCTCTCAGGAGTTGTGTGATGCTGCTTATATTGATGTTATACATATGTCACCCTATGAAAGATGCCTTCCCAAGGTACCGAAACTCCCCCTCTCCAATATCTCCCCCTCCCAACACTTCTTTCCTTAAGAAATTATTTCCATAGCATATACAATATATTTCCTTAATGCCTTTGCTTTTAGAGTATAAACTCCAGGAAGGTATAGGTTATCGTCTATTTTTTCTATGGATGTATTTCCAGCATCTAAGAACAGTGGTAAGTGGTCAATAAATATTTGTTGAATAAGCACATAATTGGTGCCCTGTCTGGTATTGAGTGTTTGATTGAGGAGGGATGGGTAGAACAAAGAGATAAAGACAGGAGATAAGGAGTGAGAGAGCTAGAGAGATGTTTAACTTGAAAGAGCTTATGGTGCAGATAGGAAAAGAGACAAGAAGAAAACTTCCCATCGGGATGTCAAAGACAATGGAACAGATGCAAGACTCAGCTATTGATGGGACACAAAGTAGCAGCAACACAGGGGCTGATTCAGAGGTCACAAGTAGAGACATAAGGCAAAACAATAATAATTCAGGATAGTCTCATCCTTCTTAACAGAGTCATTACAGAAAAGATTGTGTTTCCTTGAAATTATGGTAAAAGAGTTTGTTTATAGTTGGATAGGACTGGCAAGTTCCTTTCTCGGAGAACTCAAGCCTGTGCTTAAAACCCACTGACCGTCCGTATCTTTATCGAAGGAGAGTCTATATAGGCATGCTATTATAGAGAGATAATTGAATAAGAACGATTTTAAGAAGTCATTATTTTCTGAGAAAAATTATTTTAGATAAAATTACTTTAGATAAAATTGTTGGCAAATCACATGGATATATTAAAGTTAAAACTTATTTTTCTGGTTTTTACATAGTAACACAGAGTATAAGACCTATGCCCTTCCTTTTTATTTTTTCTACATGAAGTGATTGACACAAATATGAGAATTGCAAAAAATCTGTTCACATTAAACTTCAAAGAAAAAGTCATTCACATGTGGTAATTATTGGAGATTTCATAACTTAGGGATAATAAGGTAATACAATAACAATTTTTAAAACTTTGATCTTAAATATGATGCAAAATGCTAAATAAGATTAAAAACATCAGAACTCCTTACTAAAATATTTATAATCCTGTAAAAGTAGCAGATTGTCTTTTAAAACAATGAAGATAAAATAGACTCAAAATACAATTTAATACTTCAGTAAAATGCTTATTAGTTCTAAAATGATCATTTTGGCATTTTAATTAATTCTTGATCTTTTTCATACAATCTATATTATCAGGAAAAAAATGATCTTAGATTTCCATGTGCCATTCTGATTATTATTATAGTTTACCACAGACCCCAAAACAGTAGACTTTTCATAAAAGAAGGGGTCAAAATGCAGTTTATGTACTATTATATAATAATCTTCTGTTCATACAAAATGATCAGCAAAATTTTCTAAAGTTTTCTGGAGTTACTGGCTCCATAATAAACATGAACCTGAACATAAGCATTTTACTTTTGCATTTCACTGGTTACTGTGGGAATTAGCTAGGGCACATAATCACAAACTTTACTACAAACTGTCCTTCATAAATCTCTAAGGGGCTCTATAAATATAGAGCAAAGTGTTGATTTCTCTGTTTGCATGAGATTTCATTTTAAAAAAAAAAAACCTAAACATGTCTTTTCCTACTTTCTATGCCTTCTCTTAAATGCTTCTGCTTTTAGTTTTCTAATATTTCGCTTTGCTATCAAAAGAAATCTGTGACTCCCAATTGCACCACATAACTTTGCCTAGAAAACTAATATAATTGTACCAATATAATTCTAAATAAATAATCTCCTCATACATTTTAATATGGACACATTTGATGTGTGCTTATTTGATTGCACAATTACATGCCTTTAGTCACATAATTTCCCATTGTGTAATTGTTTGAGTTTTATTTGACAAAAGCCTCTTTCTACAAATGCATTCAAATGGAAATCATATCATCTATTTGATTGTTCTTTAATATTTGAATCTATTCAAATTACAAGTTCTCACTATCTATTGCCATTAGTTATTTATTTAATAACCTTTATCAGACAACCTACAATGTATCCACTATTAAAGTTGTTTTTAGCCTGTAGTACTTGGATGGGAGACCAGGCCTAGAAAGACCAGGTTCTGTAGGCATAATTTTTTTTTTAATAATAATAATAAAGGATTGTAAACTAACAAGGCCCTTGCAATCTGTGAGGTCAACCAATGGTTGCATACATAGATAGATAGATAGATGAGAGAGAGAGAGAGAGAGAGAGAGAGAGAGAGAGAGAGAGAGAGAGAGAGAATATGTGGCATAGTCAAATAAAGTTTAGTATATGGTTTATTTGATTTCACTATGCACCAGTCAAAAATGCTACTTTTTACTGTCTAACAATCGTTTCCTAACGCTTCACGAACAGCTAGCTGGCCTAGTAACTAGGTGTAGCCAGCCTCCGTGCTGTCTTTGTATGTGTTCTTGGGAGACCGTGGCCTAAAAATTAAGTCAGCTGCCTGTTGAAACTTATTAAAGTGGGACACAGCCTTTAATTTGATAAAGAATGACATGGCTAAAATTTTAAATATCCTTCAAAATCAAAAACACAGCGACCATAATATAGAATGAGTTGCAAAGAGAGTCAGGTAAGAGAGTAGAAGCATATGGTTGCCTAATGAATACAGATTTCTTCATGGATAAATCCATTTTGAAAAAAATACAACTTTAATGTAAATTGTATTATTTCCTCGAGAATGCTCAAGATGTTGCTGAATATAAAACTGAAGTCCTGCCACTCTGGAGAGTGTATCTTCTTGCCCAGGTTCAACTAGTCTGTTCAGTGAGCCTTTTAACTAAGACAGCAATATTATAGTTTCCGAAGGAATTAAAATTTATGCTAATCACCAGAAATATGGACAAATATATGTTGGTTTGTTCCATACACTCTCCTCAGGGAGCACATATGAAGCCATTGAGGGCACATGATTTCCACATACAGTTGCATTGTGAAATGTTAATTTGCTGGTTTCATTACAGTTAGAAGTGATCTGTATGGACACTGCATTTAGCGCTTTGCAAGCTATTTTCAATGGATTGTCATATCTATTTTTATGCTTAATTAGTTACCTTTTATCATTTGAATTATTCTGATTTTTATAAAATCTTAGCATCGCAATTTTCAAGAATTCATTTCTTTCATGAAATGCTTCTCCTTTTTTGTATGGTGCTGTTTTTGTTCATAGTTACAATATCATCTCTTAACTCTGAGAATATTCATCATAGTTTCTTTGATGTTCTGTTCTGGGTTCAGAATTTTTATTTTTGTTTTGATCTTTGTAAATTGATCTGATAAAGTCCTCCTTTGATTATTTTAAAAAATATTTTCAGTCGAGGACTTTAAAAAATATTCGTAAGCACGAGAAAGATGCAGTGACTGAGGGTTACAATCTAGTTGTCAAATGAAGTGACTGTTTCATTGGTGCCCTCTGTGGCATCATGTTCTCCCAATTGGCCAGTTTGAGCTGACTGCCCATTTTTTGGACCCTAATAGGAAAGGAAGTAAGAGTATGTAGGTATTCACTTATTAAAGAAAACAGGAATACATCCTACAAGTGTTTAAAATGTTACTTAGTTTCCTCATTTCCTTAGTATTCTTACATCTAGAATTTTGTTTTGTTTTACTTTTTATGGATCAGTCTCTCCAGAAAAGAAATCTCTTATCTGAAACCAGAATTGCAAAGAGGTTCTAGTCCTGACACAAAGAAATAAAGGCGGATATCTAAGGGTCTAACTGTCCCTTGTTCAATATTTCATATTGCTCTTTTAACTTCATGCATCATTTATTTTAAAGTTACCTTGTACCTTCACTTTCTGAGGCTCATGAGTATTTTTTTTTTATTTCAGTCTATTTAAATCATCTGTAGTAGGTGAAGTACTTTCTTCATTCTGCAAAATTACCATTCGTTCTTCCATTTCCAAAGTATTTTCATATTGCTCATCTATCATTTTCTCTTCCATTTTCTTTCTTCCTGTAGGCTTTATACATTTTTATTATTTCCATACTATTAGTTGATTAATCAGGCAAGTAGAGATAACCAGTTTTAGTCCATATACTAAATGTCTTTTTCACATTTCCTTTGATTCTGCAAAGTAGAGATAGCCAAATGTATCCCATATACCACATGACTTTTAAAATATTTCTTTGGATTAGTTCTTTTGAAATAGATTTCCTTTTCACCTATGCATTTGTACATGCAATATGTGTCTGTGTCTTTCTTTTTGAAAAACTACAAGATTGGGTTTCAGATAATCTAATGCTTAATATTTTGCCTTTAAATTGATATTTTAAAACATGTCTTTTATTTATAAATTTCAGAGAGTATCTGTTGAGGCCCTAATGAAAAGGAAGACTATCAGGTTGCCTACAATTTCTTTCACCTCTCTTTTCCCAGACTTGCATTTTGTTCATTTTATTCTTTTAAGCTAAAGTTCAAACTCAATATTTCTCTTAGCTCCTCTTGCTCTTTCTATACTGACTGATTCCCATTTTTTAATTGTAGATTATTTGTCTCCTATAAACAGGTTTTCTTTGTAATACATGCAAGATGCTCCCAGATAACCTCAGATGGTTAAAATAAGAACATTTGGGAAATCGCCGAAACCTTATACTTATCATTCATACTGTTTTATAATTGGCCTAACCTGGGTCACTTTCCCATTTCTTTGATAAAAACAGCATTAGAGGATATTGCGATTGATTAACTCATATGTATCACAAAGAGAGGGGGTCAGGTTCATTGCCCCCCAAAATAATGTGGTATACTTTCTGAAATATTGCATGTGTTCTCCCTTTTTCATAGTGCACTTTGTACATTTTCAAGGTTTATAACGTTAGTGATCCATTAGGTGAACTGCGGTGTGCCTGGGGTCCCCAAAACCAGCCCCATCCTTTGATGATTCACTAGAACTTAGCATATGGTCATGCCCATAGCTAAGATTCATTACAGCGAAATGATGCAAAACCAAATAAGGAAAACGGAAAGTGGAGTGAACTCCAGAGGAAATTAGATGCTAGCTTCCACAGTCTTGCCCCAGGTGAGTCACAAAGGATGTGCTTAATTCTTCCAGCAGGAAGCAGTGAAACACGTGTGAAATGTCCAGAGTTTTGGTTGGGGGCTGACCACATAGGCATGCTGTCTAGTGTGTACCAAAAATCAAGGCATATTTTAAACAGACTCCTATCTGTTCTGGGAATAGTTGGAATCCTCCTGAAATTCGAGTTTCCATGTGCCAGCCAAGGGTCAAAATTGCCAGCAGACCTGTCTAAAATTAGCAGTCTTGAGCCTGCTCTGGTGGCTTTTTTCTGCACGCAGTTTTTGGTTATTAACCTTAGCCCTCTATAAAACAAATCTAATACTACGGTCACTTCAAATACCACAATCTTTCCAATCTTGAGCTCTATGTTTTAATTCAATACTATATTGGATACGTTTTATCACATTTTATCAAAAAGTATAAATCAACCTGTACAGAATAATGCTTTGGCTCACTGGTCCTGGAGTTCCAGTTTCATAAGATAAAATCCATACTTTTTGTGTGATATTGGCCACTTAACCTAAGCTCTCTGTTTCCCCACTTACAAAATGAGGTTAATAATAGGCTCAGTTGGTTCTTCTTTGATTTTTTTTTAACAGCACCCTGTGTATACGTTAAGAAAACCATATTTCTTTGAGAATACCAAGAATTTGTGTCTGAACATTTTTCTGCATTTTGAAGTTCTCCTTTTGTTTGTGATTTTTTTTTTTAATTAACCGTGTTTGCTATACCTTTTTATAACTTTAATTTTCTATTTTGTAGCATCTGTGCACGTGGCTCTTACTATTTATCACTCGTCGTGGGCTGAGGCCAGGTCTCTCTAGGTCTCTCCGGCTTGCTCACCCTTAAGTGTATGTAGGGGCAGGGCAGGGAGAAAGAATGGGTTCTATGAGCATCTTTAATATAGGCATTTTCCAAACTTCCCTACCACGCCTGCTGAGACATCCCTTGCAAGAGCACATTTCAGTGACTTTTCCAGTGCTTTTCCTGTTTGTATTCTGAGATTTTTTTTCCCCCAATAGAATACAAAGACTACCTATAATGGCAGGTTTGCTCATGACAACAAGAAGCCAGTTCTGGGCTGTCAGAGCTGCATTTCTGTATATCCTTTCCCCTCTTTCTGCCCAAAGACAGATGAGGTCAGGCTGCAGGTTATTAATCTATGATATAAAGTTCTTCACCATTGCCGAGATTTTGCTGATCAGGAGATGACTCAGAAAATATAGCCTGTAATAGTACTAATGTTTGTCTCTCCTGCTCCTTTTGTTGCATGAGTGCTGGGACCTGACAGTGGATGTGTAGTAGCATTTAACATTCTGGGCAGGATATATCAGCCAACTTCAACACAGGCAATTCTCAGAAGAAAAACAACAACAACAGTGTTTGTTTCAGGTAAGCAGATCTTGGTTGCTCATCTCTGTGGGTGTGCTTGATCTCTCCAAATACTGGACTGGCAGTTGGCCCAGCAACCTCAATGCTTGGGTGGATCCAAGAAAAATCATTGATTTTGAGTTTGTCCTATGTTTTCTAATGCCAGTCCCCAGACACTGCAACTTGGAGCTGAAATTAAACGTTCATTTATCTATGAAATTTTAATCTTAGGTGTCTATGTACAGGTTTACCAAGTACACAAGGCAATCTTGGAGCTATAGGAGAAACCCATCGCTTGATTTAACTTAATCTGATTTTGTAGCAAGATAATTAACAACGAATGATAGTACTTTTGTAAATATGTAAAGTACACTATAAGGTGCCCCAAGTACAAATTAATTTTTTATCTATTGTGTCCACTTCTGTAACTCATTCACATCCTTCCTCATTATATATCTTTTCATTTTGATTCTCATTCTCTATAGTTACATCCTAGTTTTATTTTTGATTTGGCTGTTTCTGTTTTGAACATTTTTTTTCCTTTTTTTCCTAAAATGTATTTGAATCTTAATAAAACTAAAAATATAAATTTAAAAAATTATTTTATATTTTGTGTATTTGAAGGTAGGATTAAGATAAATTATTTAAGATTCAGATGTTTCTAACTTCAGGATCCCCTGTTGCATGATCTGTAATTTCTACAAGAAATAAACTAGAATTAGTACATATTGATTTATCGTTTTGAAGATTAACTCCTTTTGTCGCCAAAGGTATTATTTTTTGAAGAGTTAGTAATCCTATATATTTCTTCTTGCTTCTTGTAAAAATAGGAATAAAAAAGAATTCCACACATTGTTAGAGTAAACCTATATTGTATATTGCAAAAGACAATATTCATAAACAAAATATCTAGAAACAGTAGGAGGCCACTTGTCAGGATGGTTTCTTAAACTCTGCCAGAGTATCTTATATATATTTTTTCCCTCTTCAAACACTGGCAAAGGCATAACACTTAATTTGACTATGTAATAAGGATGCATTAATATCTTATTTTTTAATTTTTAAGCCATTTTTAATCTGAAATTTTGTATTAAAAATAATTTACTGATAGAGGAATAAAAGGTCTCTTAGATTTTTGGCATTTTTTTTTAATCAAAGAAGGTTAATAAAACAACCATAAAACATTTAAATGGCTATATTTTACTACACTGAATTCAAATATAATTAACACATTTTAAAATATCTTGACTAGAATTATAGCTTATAAATTTCCTTTATTATGTTTTATAAGTGTCATGCAGATGGTCATAACCTTCCTATGCCACCTGTGGTCATTTTTAGTATTTATATTTAATCAACAATGGAGCAGATTGATTTAATGTACACTTGAAAATTATATAATTGTATTAACCAATGCTGCACCAATAAACTTTTTTAAAAAGATAAAGATTTAATTTCTAAAGATTGAAACATTGCACAATGATTCCATTTTATCAGAAAATCTTGCAAACATGGAATAAAGTGAACTGTATTTCCCAACCCACACAGCTTTCCAAAAGTTCAAGTTATGTCACTTTGCTTTCACAAGACCTAATACTAATACCTATTTTTGATAACTGATATAAATCTGGAGAGTGTTTTTGCTTTTATGAAAAAAATCTGTTATCTACTAATGTAGGTCTCCGGTAAAAGTGAAGTGGCCTACTGCAAACCTTTGAAGAGTGGGAAATACCTGTAGCTAGTTTGCACAGGTGGAAGTTCTAGAGCTAAGATATCTACATAATTATCTAAGCCTTATTATCAAGTGAAAAGGTGGTAATGAAGTAGATTCCCTTATTTCTTAGGTAAACACATAACGATATAAATACCAATTTATGAGAGAAAGAGATCTTAGTACTCAAAGCTTTATTTTAGTTAGAAGGTGGCTATAAATGTGTATGTTATGCACATTACATATGTGCACACACATATATTTCCCTCAACTTGTATCCCAGGGTCTTTGATTCCTGGTATCTTTCAGATCTTCATACTGACTTAGTGTTACAATGAAAATTATATATATATATATATATATATATATATATATATAATATATAAATATATATAAAATATATAAAATTATATATATAAATATAATATATATAAAATTATATATATATAAATATAATATATATAAAATTATATATAAACATATATATAATATATATAAAATACAATTATATATAACATGCACTAAATATTACATATGATATATGCCATATATCGCATATGATATATGTCATATATTACATATGATATATGTTGTATATTATATATAGTATGTTATATATTGTATGTGATGTATGTTATATATCATACGTTATATATGGCATGTATTATATGTGATATATGTTATATGTCATATATTGTATATGTTATATATCGTATATATGTCGCACATCGTATATTGTGCATGTTATATGTCATATATTGTATATGTTATATAGCGTATATTGTGTGTGTTATATGTGTATTGTATATGCTATATATCGCATGTTACATATGATATATATTATATGTTGCATATAATATGCATTATATTACATATAACACATATTGTATACGATATATATGTATCGTATATTATATATATATATATATATATATATTGTATATTGCATATTGTATATATTATATATGTATTATTGTATATATTATATATTATATATGTATTGTATATATTATTATAGAGATTGTATATGTAATATATTAATATCATATATATTATTATTGTATATAATGATATATAATATATATTATTTAATATTATGTATCATATATATTATATATTACATATTATATATTCTATAATATATATAATTATATTATTATATATTAATATTTAATGGTATATATTAATATGTATTAAATATTATATATTATATATATTATATATGTATGTTATATATTATATAATATATATATTCTATATGTAATATATTGTATAATTATAATATTATATAATATATGATACATATAAATTATATAATATATATTATATAATGATATTATATAATTATACATATTATATGATCATATAATATGTTATATTGTATGTTGTATAAATGTTATATTGCATGGTTATATAAATGTTATATTACATGGTTATATAAATGTTATATTGCATGGTTATACGAATGTTATATTACATGGTTATATAAATGTTATATTGTATGGTTATATAAATGTTATATTGTACGGTTATATAAATTTATATTGTACGGTTTATATGAATGTTATATTGTATGGTTATATAAATGTTATATTGTATGTTATATGAATGTTATATTACATGGTTATAAATGTTATATTTTATGATTATATAAAGTTATATTATATGGTTATATAAATGTTATATTATATGGTTATATAAATGTTATATGTATGATTATGTAATATGTTATATGATTATATAATATGTTATATTGTATGATTGTATAATGTTATATTATGATTATATAATATGTATATATATATGATTATATATGTTATATTTTATGATTATATGTTATTTTTATGATTATATAATATGTAATATATTATATGATTATATAATATGTATAATTATATATTATATATACTATTATATATATTATATAATTTATATATATATATATATTATATATTATAATTATATAATATTATTATATAGAATATATATATTATATATTTTATATATATATATATGATATATATGTTATTCTATAATATAATGGTGTATATATATTGTATATATCATATATATTATATTATATATTATAATTATATAATATATATGTTATATATAATATATATAATGATAATATATATCATTATATATATATATATATATATATAATAAATAACTTGCCATGATAGGATCTTTGAATATATAAATATTCAAAAATCCTATCATGGCAAGTTATTTCATTTCATTCATCAAATTGCTAACTGTATTGGTTTGTCTATGTGCATGCTGTATGTTATGTTATCAGAGGAAATTGCTTTCTGAGTATGTGTATGTGAGTTAAAGAAAACATTCTGTGAGGGATGGAACCGACTATAGGGTTCTGGTGACCAAAAAAGGGTGAACAAGGCCTGAGGGAAGAAGAAAAGATTAACAGAGTGAAGTCCTTAGCTACAAAGGAATGCTGAAATTAGAGGTTAGATAAATAGAAAAGCTTTAAAGATGATTTAGATTAATTTCTTCCAATAAAAAATGAGGAAAATAAAGCACAAAAAAAAAAATGATGAATTAAGTGACTTGCTAAGTCACAGAGAAAAAGCCAATCAAACTGAAGTCAAAAGTTGGTATTCAATCTTGTAAACTATCCCAGACTGGAGCAATGTTAACTAAAAACATGTCTTTATATCTCATATCAGTATTTACAAGTACATAGCAATACCCCAGTGTTTAAGCTTAGATGCCACCCCAAGAGGAGGGGTTTCGAAGAGGATGGATGTGATGATTTGGCAAATAGTACAACGGGTGTCAGACTAAATATCCAAGAGAAAATAAGAAGAAAATCTGCTCAGCTAGTGATTCGCACAGTATTTTTGTCCCAGAAATCAATAAAACCCCTATCCCACATCCCTAGGATATTTTGGGGAGATGAGTAAATAAGAGTATTTTTTTTCTTAATTTTAGCAAATATTCTCTATTCTACCACATATATACATTAGAACACAATAAAAATTTTATGTAAATTACTAGCTAATGAAATTCCATTGAAGATCTTTACCTTAAAAGATTTCTAATAAATTACTGATATGGGAGATATAAATTGTTTAGACTAAATATAGGAGATAAGAATAAAGAATAAAAACAGATTTAGGGGTATAGAAATGCCAATCACAGCACAAGAAACTAAGAAAGAAGAGAATTTGAGTTAGAATCAAGATGGGATTAAAATTATCTCTGAATATTATTTTTGCCAATTATTGAATGAATAGTAACTAAGAAATAAAAAATCCATCTCTCCACAGTAAAAGTGTTCTGAGGAAGTTTTGATACGACCCACTCCAGTCCAGTTTCTGTGATGCGGTTCAAAGCCAGGACCACTTCTCCTACCAGGAATTTCTTCACAGCTTTGAAATGATCTCTTCCTCAATACTTAAATTCAAGGTGTGAAAATTGTACTTATTTACATAAAGAAGTACAAGTGAATATGTTTCTCAGTTAAAATAAAAACAGTATTTCCAACTAAATACACTTTAATTATTATGTTTAATTATTATGTTTACGACCTTTGATAAAACTGAGGTTTAGGCTACCTTAAGTCATATATTATGCTATCCAAACTGTTTTGAAAGTGTATTCATTTGAAAATGTTCCCAAGACCTCATTTTCACATAAATGTAATGTCTTTGTTATATAAGCTTTTTGAAATAGTCTTATGATTTATGTATATTTTAATGACTTTTTTCTTTCTAAATATATTTTATATTTAAAACTCCAAATAAAATGGTTTATTTTATTTTACTCACTAGGGTCTTAATGGTCTCCCTGTGGGAACCTGCTGAATATAAAGTTTTCAAAAATTAAGCCCCAGATGAGAAACTTAATTCTTGCATTTCCTTCATGCTTGTTTTTCCTCTTATATGAAATACCAGCATACATACCAGAAAGTATAAAGAACATGTTCTGAATTATATCTTTCAAACACCACCTTATGGTTTCCTCAGCATCACTGGCTGTGTGCTCCTGGCAGTGGGAAGTACTTTGGCAATGTAGAAGCATAATCTCCTACTTGCTCTTAAATATGAGCCAAATGGGTGAACAGCTGGGAGCTTCCAGCCTTGGAGAAGTCTACTCACAAGAGATCAAATCACTGGCATAGTCACAACATAATCTTTGTAGCTTCCTGACATTTGCTGTATGGCATAAATTTAAAAAAATAATAATAATAAAGTTTAAAAAATCCTAAAATTTAAAAAATAAAAATGGATGCTTTTCACAATTCCATAAAACAGTTAAATTTATATATCTTTGTAAATCCTGAGTCCATAAAGGATGGACAAAATAAGGTAACTAAAAATGCATGCTTTTGTGACATGCTCGGCCTAGGCATTTGGTTATACTTGATGTTTTATTAAGGCTTACATTGATTTAGCAGGTTGAGAATAAAATAAAAATTCTTAAGACATTTTGTCTCAGGTAGAGAAATCGTTACAAAATCATTCACTAAGCACTTTTTTTTGCCATATATATATACACACACATATAAACATATATACATATATATGTCATATAAATATATACATATATATGGATATATATCCATATATGTGTGTTTATGTGTTTGTATATGTGTGTATATACATACATACACGTATACACATATACACACACACACTATATATATATGTATATCTATATCAAAACAGATTATTAATGTCTCCCATATAGGTTATAATAATACAAATAGTCTCCAAACTATGCCACAAAATATAGCAGGAGAAACACTTCTTACCTCACTAAAAAGCTAGTGTTGCCCAGATTCCAAAGCTAGACACAAATATTAAAAAACAAGAAGCCTATAGACCAGAATTATTCATGATTATAGCACAAAAATCCTCAACAAAATATTTGCAAACCAAATGCAGAAAATACATAAAAAAACAATTAGAAACCATGGAAATTGGGGTACTATTTATAATTAAACAATAATAATAATTCTCAACACACCAGAAATAGAAGGAAAATACCTTGACTTGATAATGAACATTTTAAAAAGAACACCCTACCCCACTCAACATTTCTGTTCAACATCTTATTGAAGGGTTTTAGCCAATGCAGTTAGGCAAGGAAAAGAAAAAGAAAGAGAAAGAGATAAAATCTGGATAGACTGATAATAAAAAAGTAAACTTTCTTTACTCTAGACAACATGATATTGTATGTAGAAAATAATAAAGAAAAAATACACGGTGGACAACAAATTCTACCAGTCTCAAAAGATTAGATACCAATTTTTAATGGAACCAGGAAAATTCCATTTACAATAGTATTAAAAATATAGTATTTAAGAATAAAGTTAACTAAAGTTGTGCAATTATTCAACACTGAAAACTACAAAACAATATTTAAAGAAAATAGAGCAAGAACTAATATAAATAAACTGGGCAACTTCTATGAACAAGTTTGGGAAGACATGATATTTTTTAAGATGGCAACAATTCTCACATGTGATCTCTGTCTAAATTGCTGCTTACATATTTTACAGAAATTGAGAAGCTTATAAAATAATATAGAAATTCAAATTCCCCAATAACCAAAAAATTTTAAAAAATAAGAACAAATGTACTTTCTGGTTTCAAAACATAGTATGAATCAACTGTAATCAAGACAGTATGGTTGTGACATAAGGAAAGACATACTAATACATAAAACAAAATTGAAAACTTTGATATAAATTATTTCGTGTATGACTGATTTTCAACAAGTTGCCTAAAATACTCAATGGGAAAAGGATAGCCTTTTAAATAAATCACCTTAAGACAATCTGATATCCAACAAAAAAAGATGAATTTGGATCCTTACCTCAGACTGTAGAAAAAGACTATCTCAGAATAAATCATGTGCCTAAATGGAAGAACTAAAACTATAAAACTCTAGAAAATATTTTGTTTCCTAGATGAGGATTAAATCTTCTTGAATTTGGTCTAGTCAAATATTTCTTAGGCATTACATAAACATGGCGAGAATAAAAGAAAATTCAATAAACTGTACTTCATCAAAAATAAAAGCTGTTTTTCAAAAAACATCCTAAAGAAAGTGAAAGGGCAAGCTATAGACTGACAGAAACTATCTGTAATCATCTACACTATAAGGGACTTATATCCACAATACTGAACATAAAGAAATCTTACAACTCAAAAATACAAATAAATATTGGCACACAAATCCGAATAATTATTTCATTAAAGATGGCATGCTAATGTCCAAAGACACTTGAAAAGATGTTCATAATCAGAAATCTTTAGGGAAATGCAAATTTAAACCTAATGAGATAACACTTCACACCTATTACAATGTTTATCATTTAAAAGTCAGACAAGCCATTAGGGAAATGCAAATTAAAACACCAGGAGATGTCACTACACACCTATTAGAAGGGCCAAATCCTGAACAATGACAATACCAAATGCGGGCACAGATGCGGATCAACAGCAACGCTCATCTGTTGCTGGTAGAGATGCAAAATAGTAGAGTCCCTTTCGGAGATAATTTGGGGAATTCTTTACAAAACAGAGCATAATTGTTCCATACAATCAGCAATCCCTCACCTGTATTTACTCAAAGAGTTGAAAACTTCTGTCCACTCGAAACCTGCATATGTATAACAGCTGTATTCATAATTGCCACAATTTAGAGATGTTCTTCAATAAGTAAATAGGTAAAACTGTGGTACATCCAGGCAATAGAATGATGTCTTTAAAAAATGAAACAAACAAACAAACAAACAAAAAGCCCTATCCTTTCCCATTGAGTATTTTTGACATCTTTGTTGAAAATCAATTGATCATAAATGAAATAATTTATTTAAGCGATAACAAGAAAAAAAATCTATCAAGTAGTTAAAAGACACAGAAGAAATTTAAGTGAATATGAGTAAGTGAAAGAAGCCTATCTGAAAAGGCTGCATACTGTCTACGGCCATGCCACCCTGAACAAGCCCGATCTCTTCTGATCTCGAAAGCTATGCAGGGTCAGGCCTAGTTAATATGTGGATGGGAGACCACCTAGGAAGACCAGCCATAACAAATTAAAAGAAAAATAAGGGATTGTAAACTGACAAGGTCCTTGCAATCTGTAAAGTCTACCAAGGGTTGCCTCGCCTAAAAATAAAATAAAAAGGCTGCATATTGTATGATTCTAACATTCTGGAATAGGCAAACCTATGGAGACAGCAAAAGGATCAGTGGTTGCCAGGAGCCAGGGATGGAGGAGTGGGAAGGAATGAATAATCAGAGCACAGAGCTTATTTAGGGCAGAAATATATGTACCATAAATGATGGACACAGGTAGTTATACATTTGTCCAAACCCAAAGACTGTACAACATCAAAGTGAAGCCTAACATAAACTCCAAATTGTGGGCGATAACGCTGTATAAATCTAAGTTCACCAGTTGTTCCAAATATGCCACTTTGCTGTGGGATGTCAATAAAGCAGGGACAGGGGGTGGGGCTAAGCCTTTGTAGGGCATATGGGAAATCTCTGTATTTTCTCAATTTTGCTGAAAACCTAAAGATCTAAAAAATAAATAAAATCTATTTTAAAAAAGTAAGACAATAACAAATGGAGGCAAGTATGCGAAAAAACTGTAACAGTTACTCATTGTCGATGGTATTTAAAATGGCTTTGCCACTTTGGAAAACAGCTTGACAGTTTCTTAAAATAACAAACACATTTACCATATCAACAAGCAATTCTATTTCTAAGTATCCATTCAAAATAAATGAAAACACCCATATACCCAAACACTGGTATGTGATGTTCATTGCCACATAGTTCATGATAGTCCAAAGATAGAGACCAAAAAAGCAATGAGTAGAATCACAAACGAATATTTTTGCTTAGAGTAATCAAACATTTTGGAAAGTTATATAGTGAGAGATAAAATGTAAAAGAAATGGAGGTCCCTTAATATGCAAGTTCTAGAGCTTAATGCTAGAGCTTAACTATCTCTTAATTCTTCAGGCAATGAGGCAGAACCTTAGGGACAAATACCAGCTGTGCTTCATCGTGATGTCAGTGGACACAGTGCTAAGGACTTTTGCCACATATTTTTGATAACAAAACCACTATTTTTGCAGATGCCAAGTATATGTTAAAATATTAAAATGTTTATGTATCTAGTTTGGATATCGATTTATTCTCGATTTATCAAAATGTCAGACTGCAAAATAAATCTTTTTTTTTCAATTTCTCATACTTTATGCATGTAATAATAATGGAGGCTATCTAGAGAGGAGAATGTTGCTAGAATTTACCAGAATTTCATTTACTGGAGAGAACTTACAGTGACCTGTGTTTATTGTAGCTTGGTGAGCCATAAGAGTGTGTACAGTAATTGGCCTGCGGCATGTTTTCAAATCATTCTGAGCCCCAGGGTCTTCATAAATCACCAGTTAGAAAGCACTTATTCAACACTATTCTTTAATATCAAATATGATAAAAGCTTATATTTTGGTTTTACTTATGAGAATAAAGTTCCTCAGTTTTTTGAAAACCCAATTTATTTAGCTAAATTTCAGGTTAGCTTTAAGTTCGCTAAAAGAGTTGAACAATATCCATATTCACTTTAACAGGCCAAGAGAAAGAAAAAAAATTATATTTTCTAAAGAAATTGAGGAATGAAAAAAAATGAGCATGTACTTTGATGAATTCCAAATTATAACTCTGTAGTTTAACAAAAAAGTACCTGGACTGAGAATATGCAGACCTAATCTAAAATCGAGGTTAGATTGATGATATTCTTAAGCAAGAGAAGCAATTAAAGAAGTCAGAAATAGTTGAAATATCTTATTAGATTAAAGCAATTAAATTACTTTTGGGCAAAAGGCAACGTTAAGTCAAGGCAAAAAGGAAAAAAAAAAAAAAAGACCAAGAAAAGTATTTCAACTTATATGAGTCAAATGTCAATACAGTGGTGATGATAATTTTACTTGTCAACTGGAGTAGGTGACTGGGTACTCAGATATTGGGTGAAACATATTTCTGGGTGTATCCGTGAAGGCGTTCTTGATGAGGTGAACACTTGAATAAGCAATGTGAATTAACACTGATTAATTACCATTTGAATAATAAATTGCCATCTGAATAATAATATGAATATGCAAAGTAGAGTATTCTCCCCATCATGGGTGGGCCTCATCCAATCTGTCGAAAGTATGAATATAATAAAAGTCTGAGTAAGTAAAAATTCTCACTGCCTGACTGTCTGTAGCTGAAACATCTGTCTACTGCCTTCAGACACAGACTGGAACTTACTCCATTGACTCTCCTGAGTCACCAGCTTGCCAGCTACCCATCTGGGCCTTCCCAGCCTCCATGATCTCATGAGCCAATTCCTTATGGTATAGTAATGTGTATGTATGTATGTATGTATGTGTGATCTCCTATTGGTCCTATTTCTCTGGAGAACTCAAAGTAACACAATAACATATACAAAGAACTGGCCCCCAAAAAGTATGAAAAAGATAAATGTAATCCAGTAAAACAATTGGTAAAGAGTAAAGTAAAAGAAAAGAAAAAAGAAGAAAAGTGAGAAGAAAGTGTTTGTTGGGTAGCTGGTCAGACATGAGCAACAGAGGGAACAAAGGAATAGGGGCCCAGCCTAGAGACCATCCAAAGAATACCCCAAAAGTAGTAGAATTCTGGGTAAGCACATCCACACTAGGCAAAGTTACAGCAGCCAAGTGTCAATCAAAATGGCCTCACTTGCCAATCACCTAGGAGTGTATTTGGAACCACCCACTGCGGCCCAAATATAAGGCAAACATTCCAGCTTCTGCATCTTTTGTTTTTTTTTTTTTTTTGCCTTTCCGGGCTCCCTCTCTTTTTGGTGGCCTTTCGTGGCCTTTTTTCTCCTTTGTAGCCATTTTGGCCCTTTTGTGTTGGTTACAACACTGGGACCATGTGCCTCCTTGTGGCATACTTTGTCTTTCTCCATGTGCCACATTGGGACATGCTTTGCCTTTTTTAAAATATATTATTAATAAAACTATTCAATCTCAATGACCTGTGATTCTTCACCGCCATCATTTGAGGAAGAACCAAGGACAAATGTTAACGACAGGTCTGTGCTGTTGTTATCCCTCTCCCTCCCCACACCGTCGGGGCAATGCTGAACTCCCAGCAGCCCCAACAGTGACAGAAGGAAGGCAGGGAGAGAGGGAGGGAGGGAGGAGGAGAGAAAGAGAAGAGAGAGAAAAAGAAGGAACACGTGAAGGAATATACACAGAAAATCACACATACATAAAGCCAATAAATATTGAAAAACATCAAAAAATAACAATAAAAAAATACTGAGATATTAATTGTTGCTTGTTAAATATATATTCAGTGAGGGTGAGAGGAAGACCTCTCTCATGCATGACGGGCACCTTAGATACAGGGGAGAAGTATTCAAGGCAATCCTCCCTTCCTCTAACTGAAGGCCACCAGAGATCGGGAGGTTTGTCAATGTCCAGACTCCTTAGGAACATAGGCTGTCACCACAGTGTGAGTATGTGTGTTAGAGGACAACCTGCCCGGATGATAAATGGAGATTAAATAATCGAAGTGGAGTTACTTACCTAGGTAGAGAAAGGATGTCACTTCCAATTATTTTTGCCATTGAGAAAGACATTACTAAGTAGGTTGCATGTATAATTTTCAGAGACAAATCTGAAGGAAAGTAAAGATAAAACCACAATTAAATGAGAGATCTTTGAACCTCTTTTCTGAGAGAGGGGGCCCCTTTAGGCACATTAACCTAGCTGAAAAATCCTTGAAAAGTTTTTACAAGTTTATTTGTTAGGGGCTGTGCTATTTTACTTCAACCTTTAGACAAACAATCATAAAGAAAGGTTGTGGTGGCCATATAGAGATAAAATTAAAATATGGGAATGGCAAATAGGCAAAGCCCTTTATGCAAACTCCTCATTTTTAGTGTATAAATAAAATTTCAAATCACACCAATGTTGCAATATAACCTATTGTAATACATGTGCTTATGTCGGTAATAAATAAGTCAAATGTACTCAATATCTAAAGTATATAGTATTTTATAAGTAAAAATAGCTTTGTAACTTTAAAATACAGGTGCACCTGGTCTTACCTTACCCTCCCAATCAAGGACAAGGCTATAAATGAGAGAATTCCAGGTGGCCAATTACATTTGTCCTTACCAGAGGAATTCAATAAACCAGCTTTCTAGCTTAACATATAAGAGAAAAGGAAACGAAAAGAAAATGTTTTTACTGTTAAATGCTTTACACACACACACACACACACACACACACACACACACACACGAAAATTATCAGACCAGTTTAAAGAAAAATCAAACAAAAACTCTGTAGCCATAGAGCAATTTAAAAACAAACGAAAACAAAATAAACAAACAAAATACCTTTATCTTTGCAAGTCCCTCTGGGCCTATGTTCAAAAGATTCTTTAGGTTCTCTTGCTAATGAGATGAGGATTATTATATTATATATTTGACGCTCTGGTAATGCTTTCAAAACCCAGACACCTTACACTGGATAAAACGAAGCAGAAAGAGGAGTTTATTGCAAGGGTTCCAATCAGCAGCCAGGAAACTCAAGGTTGCAGGACCATGAGTTTCGAGTTGTTCACAGACTAATGGATTTTTATGAGGTAAACGTGGAAGTTATTTGGCTTGTTCTGCTGGTTGATTGGTTGTCTGGTGGCATTTTTATTTATTTCAATCAGGGTTGCTGAGTCAGAGAAACAGGGAAATTCCAGGGGTGGTGTGAACAGACTTGGAGTTTGGGGGTTGTCTGGTGTCTTGTGCTGATTTCTGAAAAGAGCTGTAAATTGCTTTAAGTTTGGGTTAAGTTTACTATACGCACCTGCATTCTGCACTGACCCACTCCATTTTGCCTCTGATGTAAGTGACTCCATTTTAGTTTGGTTCTAAAATGCCAAAATATTTTCCAAAATGGCTATTCCCACTAACAGAGGATGAGAAACCACATTGCTCCCGAACATTTCTTTTATTTAGCTTTCAGTTTTCTCTAATCTGGTGCATATTGTGGTTTTAATTTCATCTCACTGATGGCTAATCAGGTTAAAAAATGGAGAAAAAGTATTCTCAGTTAAAAGATTAATATATGTCTTCAAAGGAAGGGTTAAAATTGATGCTAGTAAACTATATCCTACAAGAAAGGCTTCTAATTTCCAAATTAAAATTTAAAAAATAAGTTCCTTCCGAAAAGCTCTACAGATTTTCTTTAAGAACAATGAAAAACATGGTTTCAATTAATAAAGAATAGCAATCAAGACACTCTGTAGGACAATAAAGATATTAATAATACTTTGTTATTGCACATGATATTATTCACTCTCAAGTTTAATGGCTTTCAATGCATTTTTTTTTTTGGCAGTATAAGGAAATTAGCTGTTTCCTGGCACAATTAGTTTTAAGTCCTTCATTTTTATTCTGTTGAAGACTAAAGGGCAAATCAGTGATAACAGAATCAAGCACTTGGGTAGTCAGCTAAAATTCTTGTCTAAGAGTAATTTATCATGTAAATGGTCCTGCTTTTTTTTTTTTAATAGAAATTTGAAAACAGCTTTCTGCATGATTGAAGCTTTTGTCAGTAGCCCACCCCACCATATGACAAATGTTAATTTTCTCTACAAGGTAGGAAGATCAGTGTAGTAAACTTTTGAAATGGCATAATTAGTTGAATATATGTATATTTTTCCAAATCCTCTCTTGCTCTTTCAGAATTTTATATGCATGTTACATTTGCACTCTAAATAAAGCTTAAAAGCCTGTCAAATGTATTGTTTTTTTCTGAGAAAAAATAATAGTTAGGGAAGCCAAATCTATAAACTATGTATAAATATGTATTTTTTTTTCTTTCCTTCCAACCTCTGGCTTCATCAAGCTATTAAAATAATATTAACATATTAAGACAGTATCTGCATTAAAATGTCTATTGAAAATATCAGAAAATATCTAAGTGACTGTGTTCTATACATTTGAAAATATTAAGCAATCTGGTATCATAGATTTATTTTACCCCCCTTGGGGAATTTGGTACTATCTAAAAAACCCAGAGTACTTTTCATTTAAGTACATAATATATGATCATTGATATGTATCCAATATCAAAAGTATAGATATGTTCAATATTTGGTGTTTATCCCTAAGGAAAGGATACTAATTATTATTAAACATGCCAAAGAATGCATGTACATTGTCAAATGAAAATGGTAATTTTTAAAAGTAAGTTTTAACCCATCCTGGGCTTAATTATTTTTCAGTAAAGTCATTCAACTTATAGACCCTGAGTAGAAAGATTCAAAGCCCAAGGAATGTCACCGTTGGGACCGATGGGCGTTCCGTGTTGCCCCAACGGCAGAGGGAAGGGAGAAGGATAATGACGGCACAGACATGTAGACAGCATTTTCCCTCGGTTCTTCCCCAAATGACGCAGTGAGGGATCACTGGTCATTAAGCTTTAATAGTTTTAGTAAAGACATATTTTAAAAAGATGAAGATGCCCCAAGGAGGCACAAGGAGAAAGACAAAGCATGCCCAAAGGAGGCACATAGCCTCAGTGCCGTAACCAACACAAAGGGACCAAAATGGTCACAAAAGGGTAAAAAGGCCACAAAAGGCCACCAAAAAGAGAGAGAACCCAGAAGGGCAAAAATCAATCAATACATAAAAGAGCCCAGAAGACATGGGACTATCTGCCTTATACTTGGGCCGTGATAGGTGATTCAAAATGCATCCCTAGGTGATTGGCAAGTGAGGTCAAATTGATTGAACACCTGGCTGCTATATAGCTTTGTCTAGTGTGCATGTGCTTACCAGAAGTCAATCTGTAATAATTAGATTCATGAACTTCAGGCATAAACATAGTTTTACAATGACCCGCGTAGGCATCTGTGGGGCCAGATTAGGCCAGCTCAGACTTGAGGCCCTCCTGTCCTCTGTCTCTGGAGATGCAGGAAGGATTCTCTAACTGCCAATAGCATGTTCTTTGGGTGGTCTCCGGGCTGGGCCCCTATTCCTTTGCTCCCCCTGTTGCTCATGTGTGACTAGCTACCTAACATTAGGAATTCATCTGCTCATAGGGACTCTCCACAGTCAACGAAGGGTCCAAATTTTATAAATCATAAGAGCCTAGTGGCCTCCTGTCCTCTGCATACCAGTAGGGCCCTCACACTGAAGTCCTGCACTGCCCTGCTTGCTTATGTCTGAGTCAACCAACGCAGGAAAAGTTGTTTTATCTTTCTACTTACGAACTGAGACCTGACCCATCTAATCAGACTGCACAATTTGGATACCTCATGTACATAAACTAAATCTAAGTAGGAACCTGGACGGGAACTTTATAAAAGGCAGCCTCACCTTTGCCTCCATGAAGCACAATTTAAATTACTGCCTCAATCTGTATCTCCTAGGCTGCAGCTGCTTTTGCTCAAATAAAAGGGCTTTTTTTTTTCTTTATTACAGCCTGTCTAAAATTTATTTTGGTTTATAAACTATTATATCCAACTGACCATATAAGGAATTACACTGTGAAATTATCATGTTATGAAATGCTTAATATTTTATTGAATGTTATTTGTTGTCAAATTATTTGAGTTCTCTATTTCAGTCGACCTAAATATAGGACCGATTTTATCATATAATACTTTATTTTTGAATTGTAATACGTTTATACTTTCAATTCTAAGATACTTCACAAGCACTTCTAAAAGAATACTAAAATATTACCTTAACTAACACATTCTGAAAATACATACATACGTGCTAAGGATGCCATCGCCTGCCTTGGCGTCTGCTACATCATGTGCTTCTCTTTGGCCACCAGGATCAGCCTCGTAGGTCCTTCTCCGTACGGCTTTCTTCGCGTCTCCCCTGTGTGTGTTTCCGTATCCCTGCTTATCCACTTTCAGGGTTCACGATTTCAGGATGCCATTGCCTGTGACTGTTTCTCTGAAGTTATTGTCGTTTCCATGTCACTGCCGTGCCAACCTTTTGGAATTGATGTACCGCCTCAGAAGCCCCTGAGCTGTCACAAACACTTCCTTTAAGAGAATTCAATGCGAAAGAGTAGCAGTGAATGCTATTGTGGGACCTAACAAATCCCAGGTTGCAAGATGCAACGAGACTTTTGTACCTTCCATAGTTTTAAAGTGATGGGAATACACAGAGAGGGCAAAATGCTTTTTTTTTTTTTTTTTATGTGTCCACCAAAAATTAAAGCATTTTACAATTATAATAAAATATTTAGTTATTCTTCATTAACAGGTAGAGCTATGTATCTTTCTTAATTTACTGGATAGATAAGTTTATGTTTTGTACAAGAGACTTAGTGTATGATTCATCTTATTCCTCTTGAAATTTTTAATCCAATGTTATTTCTTTTACAATTATTAAGTGTCTCTTCCTTTCAAGATATTCTGCGTTCCATGGCTGACATGCACGCACAGTACGGAGCAAGGTGTGTGGCTATAAAAAAGTATGGCTCGTACATTCGCTAGCCATTCATGAGTGGAATATCCCAACATACAAAATGGGAATGTAAATCACGTTTTGGATTGTGACTTCACTGATACCTTAAATATGTTTAAAGACGTGGAAGATCCGGTAACTGTGAGATGAGAAGATAAAACCAGTCATTCCTGGAGAAAAAAAAAAAAAAGAGTGTATGTATATCTGTCTGTCTTCCATGAACAGATATGTACCAAGATGGATAATACATTTAAAAGCTCCCCTTTGGTCCAGAGCCAGTGACAGATACAATGTTTTGCATTTGGAATAACAATGATTTCGGAGCCATTACTGACATGGTAAATTGGAGATGTGAAAAACCTTGAGGCAGGAAAGCAAGCGTAGGTGCTTGAAGACATTCATTAATTAGCTTATCTACCCAAATCCCAGAAAGCGATTCACTCTCCACAGAATATGGCTGATTCTTCACTTTCACTGCTGAGCCTCAGCTACTGTTGTTTTCGACTTTTCTTCTTGGAGAGACTGATAAGCAGTGAAACTGAGACCCCGGACATTTTACTATTCAGTTCACCTCTTCCGCCCTTTGCCTCAGGCGGCTAGCACACTTTACACAACATGAACTTTAGCAGGATTTGGAAGAATTCACCTTAGGGAAATTAAAACTGCAGATACTGTCCAGGGACCTATGACTACAATGATTCACAAACTCCCGTTGTTTGGCCCTACTATGCTATGTTGGTGCAAAGGCGGAGGCTTGGTTTTTCTTGGGTAGTCACGTGCAATTAAATAACTTTTAAGCGTGTCATCTTTTCAGTCTAAATCTTTTCAGCTGACATCCACTTGACTATGACAACAAAAGGAGGGGTTTTTTTTGTTTTGTTTTTTGGGTTTTTTTTCGATGTTTGAATAACCCCCAAACACACACGAACACACACTGAGTCGCTCATTCTTGTTGTGGATACTTAGCCGCCACCATGCAAAGCCCCTTTCAATGCTCATTTCCCCAGGTGCAGACTGTGGCCTGTCAAGCGCACAGAGGGACTCTCCCTCAGACCACCCATTACAAAAAATATTGAAATTAAAAAAATATCTTTATAGAGATTGAAAGCAGTTTTGCTTTGCTATAAACAAAATGTAGGCACCAAACACAGATGCCTAAACTATCGAAAGAACAATATCAGGCACTTATATTCCAATAAGAAAATGTTAGTTATCAGGCACGCTGTAACCTGTCTATTTCAAAATCCTCCGTGTTGAATAAATACAATGCCAGCCACGCAACTAATAAAGGGCCAGACCATCTCGGCATGAAGTCCCCCTTTATAGAAAGCCTTGGTGACCTATAACTGACCTCTTGAGTGCCCTTCATTTTCATTCCCATGGCACTTTAATTCCTGCTCTTATGTTTCAGGCACTCTACCCTCAGCCCAATAGGGGCAGAACCCAGGTCAGCTTGGTCCCTCCCTCTCCCTATCCCTCCAGTTCCTCCCTCCCCCATCCTCCCTCTCTCCTCAAGACTTTCTGTGCGGCCCCAGGTGTGCCGTGTACCCGCCAGGACCTGTGAGTAATGACTCTTGTCTTTTCAAAGCATCCTAATTGGTTGTTGCCAAGGTGCATCTTGTCATCATAATAAAGACTCCAGGGCTGGTCTAGCCACAGATTGGCTCCAGTGGAGATGGGTCTGGGGGCACTTGCCATAGGCAGTAACAGGGCCCCAGTAAGTGCCACCAGGCACTCCTAGTCAATAGCATTACTATAAATAGGCTGTGACCTACACAAAACAAAGAGTTACTCATTGATTTGAAGCCTTTAAATCACAGCAGGAAACAACTACTCAGCTTCATATATATATATATATATATCACAGATGCCAAAGAATGTTAAATGTTTAAGAAAGCACATCCACCTTTTAAGAGAGAACACTAATTTAGTGTTGTTATTATTATAGTGCAATAAATAGTACTCTAGTGACCCAAGAGATGCCTCCCTAAGTACTTATTTCCAAAAAATAACACTCATTCTCAGAAGCATCCTGTTCATTTTGTAGGGTTAAGACTATTATTTACGAAACTGCTGGGAAGCAGACATCAATTTCTTTTGCACCTATTTAAGTCTGAATCTTTTTATTCCGCTCCCCCCTCAAACTGCAGTCACACAAATATTTTGTCTATTCGAGGTTAAATGGAGACTGTGAAGGTATATATACATAATTCTAGTATGTAATTATCAGAGGCAGCTAAATTAAATCACAGCATATATTCAAACAAAACCGAAGAAAACAGTAACCTCCTATTAAGGCTCCACAAGGATTTTTAGGTCTATGGTCACACAATCCCTAGAAATCCTCAAAATAATAAATTGGTGAACTATGCACTATTTTGTTGACCTTAACAGACATATTTAATCAAATTGATGCTAGCTAAATTATGTTGCTCTGGCCTAAATTTACATTGGTTCAGAATGATAACAATACTAATACAAGGAAAAGTTAATGATTTTTTTCTTAATAAATCCAATCTAATCAACATAATATTTTAAAACCTGAAGTCAATTGAGAGAAAAAGAGCGAGTGATTAAAAATAGCTAATTTCAACTGTCATTTTTTTGTATCACTAAATTTTGACTATTATATAAATAATACAAGATATTCCGTATTGATATATTCACCCAATTTGGAGTCTATAAATCAATATTTCAGCAAACTATTTAGCATTGAGTGCTACTAATCCAACAAATGGATATATATATCAGTCCAAATTGCAGGGATATTGCAAGCGAGATAATGGTAAATAGAAAACGTAAAAAGAAGCGAGACAATGAAAAAATGACCTAGAATTTAATGTATATAAAAGGTAGTAGGTTTATTCCAACCAATAGTTTTTTTCAAGTCTATGGCCATGTCACCCTGAACAAGCCCGACCTCATCTGTTCTTAGAAGCTAAGCAGGGTTGGGCCTGGTCAGTACTTTGGTGGGAGACCACCTAGGAAGACCAGGTGCTGTAGGCATAAAAATAAAAAAATAAGGGAATCGTAAGCTGACAAGGTCTTTGCAATCTGTAAGGTCAACCAAGGCTTGTCTCACCTAAAAGAAAAAAAAAAATAGTTTTTTTCAGATGCTCTCCATAAAAGTGTTTTTCAAATTACTCTCCCAATCACCATGCTAAGTCTATCCCACTTATTTTGCTATATAAGGTAGCCTTAGGATTGGAGGAGTCAGTGACACAATTCCTGTCATTAAAACGCCGCCTCCATAGTTGGAGATAGGAGACTTACAACATGAAACACTAGGAAAGTTTTAAATGCTGAATGCAGTTAGTATGCAATATGAGCTAATATATTGTAGGAATTAAGAGGACTTGGTTGAAGTACAGAAACAGCTGAAACAGACAAGAAATTGGGGACATAAAAATGCGCTGTATGATATAGTTTGTTTAGATGAAGTGCCTCGATGTTTTGATGTGTCTAAATGATGTGTCGAAAAGAAATTATTTTGATCAGGAGAGCAAAATTAAGTTGAGGCCAAGCCTATTTTTAACTTAAAAGGTAATAGCGAAATTAGGATCTTAATTAAGCCTCTATCAAAAATGGTCTTTGTAAGAATTTCTGTGTTGTTCATGTGAGAAATATCTTTCGGCTCTTGCCTAACTTTGTAACTGATATTTGCTTTCACTCCTGAGGTTATTATAAATGAAAAGAAGACTGAATGATAGGGTTATGAGTCAGCAATGGCATTTTTTCCCCCTTGAATTGAAAGTAATGTTAGATAAAAGCTGCTCAGGTAATTTAATGTGTGTGCCTAAAGCTTCACTCTGATCAGCCTTTAATTTTAAAGCATCTCCAGCTACAGATTCTTAGTAAACCATTTTCATTATTTTAGATCTTGTATGCATTCTGAAGTGACGTTTGAATAAGAAAATCTTTTTCATTAGCCTGTTGCTCTTTAAAAAAATATCTAAGATATCAGACATTGAACATGCCTTAGAATAAGTGAATCTTAACATATCCCTTAAAAGATTTAGTAAATATGCAAACATGTTCCATAAAACAACTTTATCTAGAAACCTGTAGACAAAAGCAATCACTAGCTTCACAGTGTCTCAGCCTTAATTGGATTTGAAAGCTGAAAAATATTAATTCTATTTGATCTATATGTAAATAAAATTTCAAATACAAATAGGGAAATCTCAATGTTTATTGTTTTATTTAATCTTTTTTGTCACTTTATCTCAGATATTATTTATATGATAGATGCTCTAGGGAAAAATAAAGTGCATGTGGTTAAGATTTTGAGCATACGCTTTGGCAACACCTCTTATTTCAAATGCACTTTTCAGCACGAGCAGATAAACCAACAGAATATATGCTTGCAGGAAAATATAAAATCATATTAAAGTATTTCCTGTTTAAGACATAAAAACTGATCACCAAAGCCTGATTTATTCAAATATCACCATAAACTTTTCAACATTGTTATCAATCAATGCATATTTAAATGTTAAATTTTAAAAGAAATTATATTTACATACAAGTCATTTTGTTTTTTTTTGCTTTGTTTGTCTCTAAAGTATATATGTTAATACATTTTTGGTGTATTATGTAAAAATATGTAGATTTGCATCATTGTTACTTCTTATTAAATTAGGAGTGAAAACTGAAATGTTCTCTCTCTACTCTCATACATTCATTCAATAAACTGAAAGAAGCCACTTATTGAAGTGCTGAATTTGAGGAAGGGCAGGACAGAAGAGGAAGTTAGGGAGGGAGACACCCATCCGATAGTGGAAGACCTTGTTATGTTAATTAGGTTAGTCATCGAACATAGCGAGTATGAATTAAAAAAATAATGTTTGCATTTTATTTATTTATTTTATTTTTATGCCTACAGCACCTGTTCTTCCTAGGTGGTCTCCCATTCAAGTACTAACCAGGTCTGACCCTGCTTAGCTTCCGAGATCAGACGGGATCCAGCATGCTCAGGGTAGCATGTCCATAGACATGTTTGCATTTTAGAAATAATATGCTAAAATGAAATGAAAAATTTCAATGATCAATGATCAATGATAAAACACTATTTTACTTAGATAAGAAACACATTGACAAAAATCTCTGTATCATTTATTATAAATAAAAGTATCTAATTTACTAATATGTGATTGTCTGTTAGAATTTTATGTCAAAAATAAATGACTATTAAAACTCATATTAAAATTAGTGCGAATTAGTTATATAGTCCCATAAACTATTGATTACTAATATTTTTAACTGAAATGGAGGAATGCATTTATTGCTAAGTATCATCTTTCTGGATATCTTAATCACTACCATCCATGGAGCTTAAATAATATTACTGGACCTAAATTCAGATATTCTGATTTAGTAGTTCTTGGAAAAGTTTAAAAAAAATTTTTTTTGAAAGAAATAAACTGACATGATAATCACACAGACTCATGGACACAAACAGTTTAGTGGTTGCAGAGGGGAAGGATGGAGGGGGGTAGATAAGGATCAAGAGGGTCAAATATATGGTGATGGAAGGAAATCTAATGCTGGGTGGTGAACACACAACGCAGTATACATATGACATCTTATGGAATGGTACACTTGAAATCTATATGATTTTATTAACCAGTATCACCTCAATACATTTAATTTAAAAAATACTTTGTTTTAGAAAGTAACTGAGATGATTCGAAAGCATAAGAGATTTAGAAAGCATAGCACTAGATAATGTTTTCAGGTTAATGAAAGAAAAAAAAAACTATCAAAATGACATATTTAATAGGATTCACTTTTTTTGGTAGTGACTCCTATGTGTCTCTTTCAAGATTTAGGTGTCCAAATAAAATAAATGAGATCCAATGGCTTGCTTGGAACAAAGACCCAATGGAGACCAGAAATGATTCTCCTTTGGGCAAAGCAAAAATCTAAAAAGAAAAAGATGGGAGTTCCCAATACTCAAATAACAGCAAATGGATTTTTCATTCCATGGTGACTGATAGATACATAGTAGAGTAAGATATGCAGTTGAGAGCAATCAAGAAAGGCTCCTATCCATCTGGGTAGCCAATCATGACAACATAGCTTCGAATCTAAAAATGGTTGGTATTTTAATGGTTTTCAACTGAAATATCAGAATGATTTTTTTTAAATAAATGAAAGCTAAATGGGAACTTTACATTTATTTTTCTAGATCTAATATTCTCAGAAATAGGATTTGAGGAAATAAGGAGAAGAATTTGCCAACTTCATGTACAAATGATTGATTAATAATTAATGACTTAAATTAATTATATAGTTGTTTGAAGTTATTTTTCTGTTTTTTTGCAGATATTATGAAAATTGCCAAGGGAAGCATATTACAGACTATGAGAGTAATGACCTACAAGTGCCCGGTCTTGGACGTTCATTGCTGGGATAGAATTTATCATGTCTGACCTCACACCCCACAATTCCTCACTTTTGTCAGATGATTATCATTATTTATTAAAAATATACTGCCACCAAATATTATATCCTAGAATCATTCAAAAGAACTCTAATTTAAGAAGATCTGTTATTATCTTCTAACCAAGAAATTTATTTTATTAACAAAATTCAGCAGCACCTTACACAGAATCTCCTAGGTAGAATCAAAATAAGTAAAGTTCAGAAATAAAGATATGTTAGAGTATTTGATTTCCCTTTTAATGATATTATAACCCTGGAAGAGTTACACATAATTTCAGCTTTTCATTTTCCTTCTCCCTATAATAAATTCAGTCAGTACACCCTTTTTACATATTGTTTTTCAAATACAATGGATTATGTGTATTAAACATTTTATAAACTAAAAAAGATTATTAAAATAAAGCAGAAAATGAATTTAAAGCAGATATTCTAATTCTTTTGAAATTATTAATAAAATAAGAATTAACCTGGGTTCATGAACCAAGTTACAAAACTACAGCTTTTTAGTGAAAACATAAAATTGATCTTAAAATATTTAATACTAACAATTTGAATCACTTCTATTGTTTCTATTGGCAAAATACTTAAAAATTTATATTTAGCATAATAATTTTTAATCCATAGGTTTTTAAGAAGCTGAGTAAATAAAGTATATTCAATAAATATCAATGGAATCTAAGTAAAATTTAATTAGAACTTTATTTTAATAATTAAAGGTTTCAAAATTCAAAAAACATGTGGGTATTTTGCCAGCTAAAACTTAGTTCTTCATATTAAAATTGTTATTAAATGTTAGCTAAATATGCCTTTAATTTTATTCTTAAAATGACACTTGGATTGCACATATATGATATATAGGTCTATATACACATTTGTGTATATATAGACCTATATATCCTATATATACAGATACCTATATATATACCTACATATTCACATATATGTGTGTATTATAAGAATAGGCAATTATGCACCCATGAGTGTGTGGTGTATGTATTTCCCTGATTCGTCTAGCATTTCTATCAGTGCCGTGTTCTCTTTCTGAAGCTTCTGTTTTGTTCTTTAAATTTAGGTTTCTGATAATGTGATCCAAATGTATTTTATTACGTATTTACCTCCTAATTGTCCTAAAAGCCACACACACACACACACACACACACATTCCAGAGTTTCCCTTTATAGCAAAACAGGTCAGAATAATAAGTGAACACATCGACCATATGCAATGTGAAATTCTAATAATATAGATCACTCTGAGTTCTTTAAAAATGTTTATTGAATTAAAAATCCATGTCTTGAACAGACTTCTAAATTCTGACAACAGACTTTATCTAGAAGTTTCAAAATATAAAATGCTATTTTCAGATAGATCTTCCCTTCCATCTGAGAGACTTCCCAAGTGTAATGAGACAAGACTCCAAGGGAGCTCTCTTGAAGAGAACACTGAGCATTTGAATGGCATAGGCAAAAAAGAGAAAAAATTGTAAATATAAATTTGTAAAATTGTGGTTTAAACAAAGTTAAACAGTTTTCTATCCTGGAGAATTTATTTCTTAGAGCATTTATTATTTTGTATATTATACATCTCAAAGAATCATAATGCATATTTTTCAAACTAATTTCCTAATCTATTTTTCATGGAACATTTCTAGGAGGCTACAGTTGAGCTGAACACACTTTGGGAAATGCCACTCTAAAGGCAACTGAATTACAGAAAAAAAGAAAAGAAAAAGGAATGCTTCGTCAGCATCCAGACTCTGATGTTAGGAAGACTAATTAAAATGTCAGATGTTTTGAAAGCAGGTGACAAGAATAATTACGTTGAAAAGCAAGAGAGGAAAGAGAATGGGAAAGCAGCGAGGTGTACTAGAATGAATAGTACGATGAGTCATTAGACCAAAATTCCAGTCCTGACTGAAATAAATATGCTATAATGATATTGTGCAAACTGCTAAACAAATGCGTCTAATGTTTAAAAAGAAGAAGCTTAGCAGAAAGATCTCCAAGGTCTCTCCCGCTATTTAGTTAACTGAAATGCTTTAGTCACTGGAACAAGTTCTCACAGAATGGGAACAATGTGTGAATTAATGTACTTCTAGTCATGGATCAAAGACCCATGCAAAGTTAATTCTTTTTTATGAGTTATGAACTTGATGTTAGATTAGAGAGGACTCTAATCATGCGAGCATAGTCAAACCAAAGATAAGTTAATAAATGGCAAGAAGCAGGATTCCTAATGGGATACCTTCACTTTGCTCGGGTTGCAGAGAAATAGTTTGAGAATTACTAATGTGCGCCCCTCTCTGGCCATTTTCTTCTCTTTCCATACCATTCCTTAAAAGCATTGGTCAGCGGAGGACATCTTTAATCTCTGGAACGGTGGACTTAAATAGCAGGGCAATCTTTTTGAAATATTATTATTATCTTTTTTGTCTCTACAGCCTTTTTTTTTTCTTTTCTTTTTTTTTTTTTTTTTACTCTTACAGTAAAATGAAAGTAAAAAAACAGATTTGGGTAAAGCTAGCAACTGTTAGATTTACTGGTGGCTTTTCTGTTTTCATCACCTGTCCTGTTTCTTCACTTTCCTGAGGCTCAGAAGACTTTCTATTCTCTGAGGAAACGGTCCTATCCACCAATAAGTATCACAAATACTTTTTGATGGGTCTGGTCCTGGGTTATCTGTCCCGGAAGAGTATTTAGGAATCAAAGTCTAACTTTATTACCCTTGATGCTCTGTCACCCCTTTTATTCTGACAGTCTCAGCTTTTTTTGAATGAGAGGGACAGTACTAAGGAGAAGGTTACATAATCCACCTACATAATTCTAACAAACACAGTTCTACGTAACTTTATATTTATATATTACGTAGGTAGATTACATATGTAATCTACCACATAATTCTAAGTATTTTTGTAATATATCAACTTTTACACACGTATCTTTGAACACTCGGTACGCAGTAGGTATGATGACATTTCTAACAAAAGAAATGCTTTTGTGAGAGATGTTCATCTTGTCATATTACTAATTTTTAAAAACATTATTGTTATCTACTAAAAGGAGTTGTCAGGAGCCTAGACACAAATGGATAGTTGTTGTTTTTTTCCCCTAAAGTCTCAAGCTATCTGAATAAATTTTGTTACTCCTTAAATGTCACAGTCAATTGAAATGTTTATAGAAAGTTTTACACTGCATGAAGGAAAACACACAAATCAGCTAAAAATGGGGGCAAAATATGAGTAATGCTTGATAGTATGTTCAGCATTTTTCTGGATGCTAAGTGTTATCCATCATGCTATGCAATGCCTAATACCCGCAGATTCTGAAAATTGTCTTTTCATGAATATATCTAGCATGCAATACTATTTTTCTCTGGCTAGTAATTCTGCATTTTCAACTCTTAAAATGCACTTACTAGTGTATTGATTCAGATTGAATTTCCCTGCTTAATCAGCATCAAATTTACACACTAATTAAGATAGCAATAAAGTAGAATAACTATTATGTTTAAATTATTCTATGACCATGATGTTAGTGCAGTGAAGAGGTATGAATTCAGTTCACCAACAGCTATCATCTGAGGAAGCAGAGGTTATAGTAGACTAACAACAGTCCCCAGGCCTGTCTCTAGATTGATGTTTGAAATTCAGAATCTGTCTTTATTAATATAATAAATATGTATTTACTGCTTCTACTACCACCACTGCTAATACCTACCATCATTGGGCTATGATTTCCCAGGTAAGTGATAATTATGTACGTACCTCAATTCATGTATCTCTTAACAAAGACTCTTCTTTCTCTTTGCCTGACTGAATTTAGAGTATCACAAAAATTCTATATTTACCCTAAAGAAGGGTATATATGAGTATATGCCTAACTTACCACTAACTGACAAATATGAACAAATAAATGCGTCTCTGTGAGCTATCAAAAAGGGCTGAATTGTAAAAGTCAACTCAGGGAAATTATAGATTTTATCTATATCAGGTTTACTAATGATTCAGACTTACAGGCACGGATTATGCACAGATGTTACATGTTTCTCCTGGAGAAACCCCAAAGAATATACCGTAGCTTTCTTTAAAAGCTGCCTTTTTCTTCCACATTTTTACTTTGTGAAAAAACAGACATGTTTTTTAGTTATATATGTAAAAACATTACCGTATTTCTGCTAAGTCTGCAGAAATTATGTAGCTGACCCTAAAAGTAATACGGAAATGCAAGTAACAGAATAGTAAAAAAAAAATAATCTCGAAAAGAAAAAAAAAAAGTTGTAGCCTCACACTTCTGCTTTTAAAACTTAACACACAGCTGCAGTAATCACTGTCCCAAGCCCTGGGGATACAGCACTGAACAAAGCAGACAAAAATGCCTGCCTGCAAGATGCTTTCATTCTAGCAAGGAGAGACAGATAAAAACAGAACCATTACGTAAAATGGAATACTAGAATGAGGGGAATGCTATGAAGAAAAATAAATCAAGGAAGTTGGAGAGGGAGTGCAGGTGGTCAGAGAAGCCTTCAACTGAGAAGGTGACATTTGCATAAGACTCAAATGAGGTTACTTTTTTTAAAATATGGGTTTGTAAGAAAAATACTTCTGACCTTTCAGACATGTAATGAGGGAGCAAGCAGTTCACATATTTGAATGAGTAGTGTTTTATATGTTTCTTGGAATGGCAAGTGGTGAGTCCTTGATTCGAGAACTTTTGTGAAATGTTCTAGAAAGCCAGAAAGGTTTGGTGTGACAGGAATGGAGAAAAGTTGGGGAAAGTGTTAAATGAGCCATAATGTGCTCAAGAGCCAAATAACGTGTGGACATACAAGTGAGAGTAAGAAGTTCATTTAATTCTAAGGGTTTTGAGTAACCATGTAGTTTTTGGGAAGAAAAGGCAAGTTATATGCTTATTCTTCAGAGATCGCACTTCTGCATAGAGAACATACTGTGTATACATGGAAAAGTAGTTAAAAGTGAAAGGAAAAGTAGTTAAAAGTGAAAAGAAAGGAAAAGAAAGCGACTTTAAAAGTCCACGTGTAAGATGCCGGTGACGTATGAGTGTGAGACAGAGAAAGAGCACAAAATTGTTTAGATTAGAGATAATGCTTTGAAGATCCCATCTTGAGAATTATGATTTTCATTTTATTGAATATTAATCACATAAATTGCCATAATTCATGTTTTGCTTTAAAAGTTTACAAAAAGAATAAAATGTTATTGCTCAAATTTTACATGGAGCTAAGATTTTTGCATAGGGCACACACACACACACACACACACACACACACAATTACTTATATTAAACATTTTGCTGCAGTTAGTATGGTAAACCTCATTAAAATCTTTATGAAATCCAGTGAGGCCTAAATGAAGACCAAAAAATAGCAGTTTTTTTTTTTTTTAAACTTTGGTGTTTGAAAGAACCATGATTAAATTTTGTGGAAAATTATGTATTGGCAGACTTATGCTCCAATGGCAATGTTGAAGAAATACACTTAAATAAATAGCATCTGTTTGAGACAGATTATATGACATTGAGTTACTTTGTTTGTTTTTCTTCTTTTTACTGTATTTCATACATGGTTTTATGGATGACTAAAACAGAAATGAAAATTAATTCTAATCTACATTAAAATAAATATTCATTATCCAACTAAAATAAATGGCAATTAAATTAACTATTCTGATGCTTTAAATGATTTGTTCATTCACTGACAAAGTAGAAACATCAGAAATTCTGGCACTACTGTTAAAATGACAAAGACATACATTACTGTAGATATACTACCTTTTTTAGGTTGCATTTTATGTCTTTGTAGTTCTAGAATAAGAATAGTGACAATGAGTTATAATTTTGGAACTTCCTTATTTTATGAAAGCATGAAATCATCACAAAGATATGTTGGTTTGTAAAATATCGTTAATTAACAATTTTTAAAGAAAAATTACATCAATGTATCACTTCCGTAAGAGTGACCATCATTTCTTAACTCCATTTTATCTGTTTTCCATTTATTATTTTTGTACTAGAGCTGTATGAAAAATTATCATGTTATCATGTCACTTTTATACCTTTAAAGGGACCTGGTAGAGGAGAGGAAGAGATGAATAGGCAGAGTACAGAGGATTTTTAGAGCACTGAAACTACGCTATGATATTACAATGGTGGACACATGTCATTATACATTCATTCAAACTCAGAGAACGCACAACGTGAAGAGAGAATTCTAATGTAAACTACGGACTCCAGGTGATAATGATGTGTCACTGTAGATTCATCAATGAATTGTACCAACTGTAGTACTCTGATGGGAGGTGAGGATTACGGGAGAGGCCATGCCTCTGTGAGGGCAGGGGGTATACAGAAATATCTGTACCTTCATCTCCATTTTGCTGTGAACCTAAAACTGTTCTAAAAACTAGTTTTTGTTTTTGTTTTTGTTTTTAAAAGAGCTGGTGTGTGTAACGATAACTATGACCTCCTATTTGTGTTATCAGCCATCCAACCATTGATAATGCATTTTGCCTACAGAAATAAGCTTCAGGAAACTTAATTGAATTATATATTTCTTTATAAACATCTAAAATATAGCAAACTGTATGTAATTTATTGAATCCTGCTGTTCTGAAGACATACGAAGTGACAGTGGAATTTTTCTCCAACTGGTTTATCTGACAGCAGATTAAAAATGCTTATCTCCCCATATAAATGTTACAATGCAATCATCAATATACTGTCAAGATATCATTAAATGCATAATGCTATCTCATCTGTTTGCAAAAAAAGTTTGGCATTACTAATGTTCTGTAAACTTCATGATATAGTGTCAAATAAAAAAAGAATACAATCAGTGAACGTTATTCCGAGCTTTTACAGATGAACACGGTATCTTCATATTTATTCTCTGCCAATGCAGACTGCTGGAAAATGCTGATAAACCTACAAACATTACGGACGCTAACAAAACATCGCTGATAGACTTTTAAAGCATATCGCTTTTCCATCGGCTTCTGCCATAACGAGTTATAATGATTAAGAGTTTCTGATGTTTTGCAGAGATGATTTTCATCTAACCATAATCATTTCTATCTTCGTCCATATCTTATTCCATTTCTTCTAAATTAGGAACTCTCTCAACATATTCTCTTAAAGGGCTTGTTATAGAATTTCTCATAATAATGAATTGAATTGTTAGGTTTTTTTTCCTTAATATTAACTCTATAGTCACTGATAATGACCAGTAATGTTTTAGCAGCTGCACACAACAGGGGAACTATTAAGTTTCCCTCAGTTTACCTTACTGATCTCTCATGCAGAGCATGGTTTGACTGAGGTCCCATCATTTCTTTGCTTGATCAGTCTCTGCTTTCACACTTCCATTCTCTTCTTCAACTAACAGTTTTCACATAAGACTTAGCAGTATAAATCCAGTTAATTCATATCTCACAACTCCCTCGATTAGCGTTCTCTCGCTAACTCAGCAAGACCTAAGTGAAAATGATTAATCCGGTTCACGTGCTAAATTCAGTGTCCTTTAAAAACTGAGTATAATCTAAATCTTTGACCTTCACTTCCCACTGTTTCTTTTCACAAATTCTACACTCATTCACACTGAACTACTTTTTATGGATATGAACTGTATTTCCACAACTCAATACTTTTACTTGTTACTGCTTATAACCGATGTGTTTTTATTTCTAGGAAATATCTTACTATTTGTCAAACTTGAGCTAAATTGACAGTATCGAGTTTACCTCAGACCTCCAATTCTCTATGGTTAAATGAATCTCTCTTTTTATGTATCCCAAGGACCTTCTCTCCCAATCCATCCACCCTTTATCATAGGCCATATATTTTCCAGCAAATGGTTTTTCTTTCTAAATTGTGAACTAATTAGAATAGGGGACATATCTGACTCATATCTGAATGCTCCTCACTCTAGAGAAATCTCTTGCAATTAATTATTGTTGAATAGAAGATATATTTATTATATTATTGTTATTATTATATTGTTCCTGTACATTGAAGAGCCTTCTTAAGTTGAAGTTTTGAAGAATTCAAAAATTATTAACTTTTTGTTAAATGTTTAAATATCTTCCTATTAGGCAAAATATTAGGCCTCTCTTGCCAAATGTGAGAGATACAATAATTCAAGAAAAGGAACATTCATGTTCAATTTGGCAAATTAAAGACAGTACTGAAAAAGTTAAATATTAATGACATAGAAAACAACTTTTTCATTCTTAATTATCTGTTTTTTTTTTTAATTTAAGCTTAGATAATTCTGTTCATTATACATAAATATATATTATTCAATATCTCATACAGACCTGACAATATGTTAGCAATTTGGAATATCATATCTTAAAAAAAAAAAAAATGGCCTTCAAAAAACTTAGAATCTCACGGGGACACAAGCAAATCTTCAACTTAAATGGAAAATGATAAATACGATTCACCATTTATGGAGTGCTAACTATGTGTCAGGATCTGTTAAGTGTGTTCGTGAATTGCAGTTGTTATTTTAAAAAATTACCACAGTGAAGTGTCTGTTGTTATCCCACACCATATAGAAAAAACAAAACAAAACAATAAACAACAAACAAAGACTAGCCTTTGGTACTGTTAAGACTTGCTAAAAGCCACGCTTTTTACATTCAGGCTGTGTCAGTTCAGAACCTACACCCTATGTGAACAAACTCGGGGTGCCCAGGGCAGCAGAGCAGAAGTAGCACAAACAAATGGGTGACCGAGGGAAGGCTCTGTGGTGTGCGAGCAGAGAAAACTTTGGGGAGCAAGGAGGAAGGGAGGCAGAAGCAAACTGAGGAGAAAATGCTCCTTAGAATTCAAGGGAAAAGAGAATTTTAAGTGGAATACGTGGGCAGTATTTTAAAAGGGTGATGTTAATTAAGTGACAGTAGGTAATTGGAAAACTCTAGCATAGTGGTTCTCAATAGCAAGATGTGTCAGCATTTCCTGAAAACAAAATGCAATGGCTTGGCATGAGAAGACACGCACCTAGCACCCAGAGTAACAACAACACGCCTTTCCACAGAACATGCTTTTGTTTTGTTTTCTTTCATGAGCAACTCCCTCCTCCCCCATATAATCCGAAAGCAGTGGTCTTCAACTGGGCCTGAGTTGGCTCCTGAAGGACATTTGGCAATGTCTATGGCCATTATTGGTCGTAATAACTGGGCATAAGATTGGAGGTGCTGGTCCTACTGACATCCAGACAGTAGAGGCCAAGGATGCTGCTAAACAACTTATCATTTCCAGAACAACCCTTCACAACAGGATTATCTGACCCAAAACATTGTAATGCCCTGGTTTGGAACTCCACGAGCCAAGAAGGAAACTGACACCGATGTAAGCGCAAAGGGGAGTTTACTGACAAACTCGAGTTTGGACCCCACTCCTTCACTGACACAGCAGTGGCTGAGAGGAGCCCTGCCCGAGGGGTTGGGACCTAATTTAAAGGGCAAAACCGCAAGCCTTGGGGAGATGCCTGGGTGTGATTGGGGGTTAGGTTGACCTTTAAAGGGATTGGGTGGTAGGTTGTTGGGTCTGCGTGCAAAGGGGGTCATGTGCAGTTGGGGCTGCGTATAGAGGGGGCCGTGCGCAGAAAGGGCCGAGTGCAGAAGGTGCCAGGTGTAGTAATCAGAATACGTGCAGGAGGAAATAAGAGTGTGGTGCCTTAAGGGCCCCCTGATTAGCTGGCTTGCTGGTTTGGCCAGGTGGTAAGGCATTGTTCTTGACCACTGGCCTTTGGGGGACTTTTCGTACAATTCATTGTGGGATCACTCAGAAAAATGGAATCATTCCAGTCTTTCAACATCAATACTCCTGAAGTAGAGAAACTGCCCCGGAGTTAGAAACTCCATAGTGAGAGAATTGAGGGCCTTTTACTGGGAAATAAATCACAGGGTGACAGAACCACTGACCCTTTGCCCCCATTTTGTAGTAGCAGAATTCAACCTGCAACCCCAGACCAGAGGCGTGCCCCAGGTAAATGTCTCCATCACGGGAGTCGCCACAGGTGCAAAGATGGTGGCACGAGATATGTCTGATGGGGCCCAACGCGTCATACTCTGGTCCTGTTTCCAGACTCGCGGTTTGCAGCCACTCTAGAGCTTGTTCATGCCCAAGGCAAAAAGCCCGTAATCAGATTCAGCACTGACGATCTTGCAAACAGGGACTCTCAACTGAACTAAGGAACTCGACTTTAATCGCCAAATCTAGCCAAACTAGACTATTTTAAAAATATGGTGAACAATCATGTTAGGAAAACCAACAGTCAAGTCAACAAAATTAAATTTTTGAGAATTAACTTATCATATTAGCTATGACCGTTAATATCGATAACAAAATTAAAGTTCTAAACTAAATAAGATTAATATTTAGGGAAAGATTGAAAAATACTATGTTAGCTAAAATAAACAACAGGGTCCTATAAATGTTGGTAGTTTAATCATATGATGCCAATTTTTAAACCATACTAATAAATTAATTGAATAACAAAACAGACACAGGCTGAAGATTAAAGTTGTTCACTGGAAGGGCTAACCTAGGGATTTCCCCAAAACACAAAAGGGGAAAAAAATGTGAGTGAAATATTTAGTGATACTAATGACATATCTGGCAACCTTAATATCTTTCTAATATCATTGTTAAGAAGAGAAAAAAAATAACATAAGCTACTGATTATTAAATTGTTTAATGATTTTAGATCACTGTTCATTTTACTTAAATTCTTATAGTCCATATTTAGTATTTTGCCACAATTATTATTATTATTTGACATACTATTTTTATCAATCTGTGTGTATAGTCTATGCAGAGATTGCCAGATAGTCCCAAATATCCATCCAATCTCTCTTCATCTTTAACAATAAAATTCTAGAGTCTAGCTATTTACATGTTTTATAAAAGATAATGATAATATTTTCCAGAATCTCTTACCATAGAATTATCTCCTAAACAATGGGGACCAACAATTAGTCTTTGGCAGATCTTGACTTAAAAGGAATACAAATGCATTTCACATCGTCTTTTTCCTTCTTCCTGCTACCTGGAACATAAATATGGTAGTGAGACGTCTTGGAGAATGTAGAGAATTCAAAGTGAGCCTATTATAGTTTTGTAGTCACCCTTTATCCTGTTTTTCATCTCTCTCTCTGTCTCTCATTCATCTATCATCTATCTGTCTAATCCATCTATCTATCTATCTGTCATCATCTTTCATGTATCCATCATCATCTATCATCTATCTACGCATCTTGGTAGATAGACTATGCAGATTATGCATCTATCTGTGTAGCTAGACTATGTAAACTATGTATATAGATACAGACAAGATAGATAGATGGATAGACAGACTATAGCGATATATAATGAAAAATATGCATAACCAACCAAATTCAATATAATTGATGAGAATATAAAAGAAAAGACCCATTTCCAGGTGCTGCATTTAAAAATATTTTCAATTAGAAAAAAAGATAATAGATAATTTCATACAGTTATAACTCAAAATATGAGATCCAAATAAGTAATTTGTTATTAATAGATTTCTTATAAAATTAACATATTGAATATAGGTTTGAGGAAAAAATAATTTTGCTCACAATATACACAAAATTGAATAATATGCTAATGAGTATGCTTCTGATTTCAAAGTTTTAATCCTGGATCTCTAGCTTTATGATGTTCTGTAAATTCCAGGATAACCAGGCTAATATTCTCATTTCAGCAAAGAATCATGTTCTGTGACATTAGATGTGACCCATATAGCCACTAAACTCAACATTCTCATCACCCCAAATTGACCTTAAATGCTCTATGTTTCCTTCCCATAATGTCTGTATCTTTTTTTTTTTTTTTTGTTAGAATCTATAGACTTTATTGCCTGGACATAATACTGTTTGACACTCTGTAGCATTTCCAAGATCCCTTGAGAAATTATATACATTTCTGAAAGAGAATGTAAGTTATATGGGTCACAACGATTTATTTCAAGACTCTGTAATAGAGTCAGCTCAGCTATGCTCACTTCATGTAGACATGAGCAATGTCTCTGAAGAAATAAATCCCACAGTGGTTTTCAATGCATTAGAAAGCACACCCGATTTTAAAGCTGTGTTCCAAATCCCAGCATGGAACTGCTTTATAGATGAAGCCAAACCAGAATGATGGCAATTTGTTATCTCGGTACCCTACCCTCCTAAATATGATCTAAAAGGGTCCAATGCATATTGTTCATTTTATCGTGAATAATAATGCGATCAGCTTTCAGTTTACACATTTTTCAACCCAGCATACTTGAAAGTGCACTTAATTTTAACCTAGTGTTTTCTCTAATGCATTTAGTATTCCATTTGAAACAAATATGTACTTTTATAATATAAAGAATTATACAGTAATTCCAGGTAGTATAAACAAATAATCATATATCTACTGAATTAGAATAGTATGTGTAATTATCAATACATATTTAATTGCATATGTATATAAATATAGACTAATAATTTTGGTCCAGCTGAAATTATTATAATATCCCTAATATGCTTCAGACATGTACTTATATATTTCAACAGAAAAATAACATATAAATTGGTTTACTTTATTTTAATAAGTTCTATCAAATAATCTATAACAGATTGTAAAAATTTCCATAGAGAGGAAAGGTGATTAGATCACATATAATTCTGTAGGTAATTTTAAGGGGTTCAGACTTTATATGAGAAGACCAGTTAGGTTCTTAAAGATTTTAAATAGAACAATAGTTTAGGGTTTAGGATTACTCCTGCCGTTCATAATGAATGGATGACAGGATGGGAAATTAGGTTGCTCATTCAACAGTAATCTTTCCCAAAACTGCAGTGGTCCTGTACTAAGTTACTGGCATTGAGGATGAGGTATCCACTCATATCCAAGAAAGAGTCTGAATGATGAGAGAAATGTGGAGAGTCAAACAATGCTCACTCATAAATTCCTATCTTCAAGAATACCACTATCAAGCTCATCTACTTCATCAAGGATAAACTATATGGGATTTTCTGCTTAAATACAACACACACTGCTTTGATATCTTATGGCGTCATTTCCTGTATTTCAATATGGAAATATAAAACTTAACACTGAGCTATAAAAACATAACGATTTGCATAGATTTTCCAGTTATCCTTTTGAATGAAAAGTTTAAGATCAGGTTATAATGATTTTTCCACATTTTATACTAAAACTACGACAGCGATATGGACCGCCCATTACCTTGAGTGATTTGCTGTGGCACCCCACTGCTCTCTGCTCTTCCTTTGCCTCTTACAGTGTGTTTTCAACAGAGCACCCAGAGTGATGCTTGAAAAATGATATCAGGCAGTCAGTCTTATCTTCCGTCGAAATCTTCCAGTGACTTCCTACTTCACTCAGAATTCAAAGCTAAAGTCTTTACTGTGGCACACAAGTCGATGAGCAATCCGGGCAGCTCTCACTCTCTTTATCCCTTTTCACACTGTGAATGAAAAAAAAAAAAAAAAAAAAAAAAAAAAAAAAAAAGGTTCTATGAAAAGCGATCTCACAGGGTGATCTGATCATAAATTCCTGACTGGGCAGGTCATGGTGGGTGGTTAGGCCCTAGGCATATAAGTAAAAGGTTTGTCTTTGCTTTAAGCAAGCTCTGTCCATTGTTTCTGTGCATCTAAATTCACACACTTTTGAAACAAACTGTAACCACCCTCAATCTCGCACATAACCTTGTTAACTCTCCTGTAATCCAACGCCGCCTTGCTTGTTCCCACCTCCTTGCCTCCGCCCTTATGTCTCCTCCTTAATTTCAAATGCACAAAAGTGTCACATGCACTTCAGAGTGTTTGAGATCTTGCTCCCCAGCATGTGTAATCAGTTAGTTAGGCTCAGATGAACTCATAACAATTCTCTACGGGTTTCTCTGCCATGGCGTCGCGACTCCAAACGTTTCCTCGGTTAGGTCAGATGCCCGCCTGTGCCTGTGCGGGGCCTCGATTTGCTGTTCTTTGGCTGCAGCCTCTCCCCGTAAGCTTGACTGTTCCCTCCCCATCACCTGGGAGTCTTCCCTCAAGTCTCTGTGCACCAGATTTAAGAAATAAACCTTCTTCGTCCCATCACAATATGACTTTCTCTTCTTCTTCTTCTTACTTTATCGTTTTTCTCCATGTCCTTATCAACCCTGACAAACACACACAGTTAATTTATTGCCTGCTGTCTTCTTCAACCCTTAAAGCAGTGAGCGGTTATATTTTTGGCCACCTTTTTATGCCCGTGGACTAAAACGGTTCTGGCACACAAGATCCATTCTTAATAAGTAAAGAGTGTAGAGAGAGACCAAGAGATTTTTTGAGAGCAAGCTGATGACTTTCCAAACTGATGGAATTTTTTTTTCTTTTTCTGTGAAGTAATAGACGAGGGTACCTACAGATGGTGAAGGGTATAGGAGGTTGGAGGAGAAAGGAATCTATTTTCACTTAAGTCTTACATTAGAAGTGACTGTTTATGTCAAAATGCAAGTACAATTTAAAACTCTTACCTGTTCCAAAAGGAGAAATAACCAAAAGGGCAGAACACACAAATCAAATAATTATTCCTTTTGTAGAAAGAACGCTGGGAACCAAAGAAAGAGGCCATAGCCATTTCCAGAATTTCCAAAAGTCCAGGCAGACAGCTCTTTGTAGAGCATAGCACAAGGTAATAATTGATTGGCAGGAGGGGGGGCGGAGTTATACTTAAGAAACATAAGTGGTCACCAAGCTTTTAAAGATTTAAAGATTGTAAGCTCACGAATGAAATAGCAAAGCAAACAGGTAGAGCTGTAAAGAGAGAATGAGGTTGGGGGAAAACAATGTAAGATCACAGAGAGATGGGAGCAGATAACAGAGCATCTCTAGAAGGAGTAAGATACAGGTGAGATGAGGGCAGACATTCTGTTCTCTCAAGGTCTAAATCATAGCTTCACATCCTACCACAAAAAAAAAAAAAAAAAAAAAAAAATTCAATTTTAAATTAGCTCCCACCTTCCAAGATTTCCTACCTAAACCCCAAGATGAAATATTATGAATTGATATCATAACCATGATTGTAAGTTACTTTAATGGCAGAAGAGGTTTTCCTGATGTGAGGAATTTTTCAGATGTAGTTAAGCTCACTAATCAGTTAACTTCTAGTTAATCAATAAGGAGATTGATTATCTGGGTGAGCACAATCTAATCAATGGACTCTCTATAAGGAATGTTAAACATCCTGCTTTTCTCTGGCTGGTACAGGAGGGGCGAGTCAGAGAGATTCCAAGTGTGCGAAGGAGCTGAACCGACTGCTCACTCACAGATGACGGGTGTGGTGACCTCTGGGTATGTGTCACCCTGAGCTGGAAGTGGGAACCGCGTACTACAACCGCAAGGAAATGCATTCTCGCGAAAATGTAAATGCGTTCTCCCGAAAATGTAAATGCACTTCCTAGCAGATTCTTCCCCAGAACCTCCAGATAAGGGTCCAGTCTGATCAGCACTTTGCTATCGCTGTATGAGGCTATAAACAGAGATCCTTGATGAATCAACTTGCTTCTGCCTTACAAAACTGTGAACTAAAGAATGAGTGATGTTTAAGGCACTGTATTTGTAGTCATTTCTTATACAGCGATAGAAAACAAAACACGATAATTAAATTTTATCTTAAAATAGAAGTTTTGGCTTTACTCGAAGAAGTTAACAATTTGGAAGGTAGAGACTTCATTCTACCTGGCACAGTGTGCTGCTGGCTTAGCAACATAATCACTGCAGTTGTCAAAGTTCCACCCTGGATGCTTCATTCATTTCGGTTAAACATGTAAATATTTCCATTTTCATCTCTTTTCCAAACCGCACTGACCAGGGGTTTTTACCTTTTTCATTATAGTTGGGAAAAAAAAAAATCACTGTTGTTATCTGTTGTATACCTTTTAGCAGTTATGTTTGTGTATGCTTAGTAATAAAAATTTAAATATATCAAGCAAACTATACAGTTCTATTTCTAGAGTGTGAACCAAAAGTTTTAATCACAAACTACAGTAATTTTCAAAAAATCCCAAGTTTTATTGTACCTAAACTGATTGACCTCCTCTTCCATTATAAATGAAAAAGGGTCTGCCTTTGCTTGGGGTCCCCACAACCAGCCAAACTATACTTCCTACATGGCATTTTCCACGTTAAAACAAGAATTTACACTAATCAGTTTGAAAAACAACATTATCTATATGATGAAAAACTTAGACTTTATAATGATCCAATTTGAATACTCAAAGATCAATATTCTAGATCAATATCTTATAATGTACATATTTACAGGGAAGTATGAAAGATTAACTTTAAATCGATGATTCCCACTCCATGAGTTTACAGGGAAAGTGCAAGTTCACAAAAAGTGCACAGGGAAAGGGCGAGAGAACAACACTGTCTGCAAACCTTAAATTAAATGGTGCCTCTTGGTCAGTAGTGATGAGATTCTGGTAAGTGGAGAAACGTTGTCAAAATTGTTCAGGTCGCATGATAAGAAGTGTGCCAGAAACATTTAACATTTGCAGAGGGATGCTTTAGCCTACATAAAATGTTCAATGCTGAGCTCTTCATCTTGGTAAGGAGAAAAATATCTATGAATTTTAAACAGGCTTGACCATACCATCTTCAGGGCAAAATGCTTGTCAATGTGTGATCTGAAAATAGTACAATCAAGCACATTGGAAATTCAGCAGTTTTTTTTCTCATAAGAATGGATGTGTTCCTGACAAGTGAACACTGGGTTTTATTTTGGCCTGGGGATTTGTTCTGATAGAAAACTTTATTTACGCCAAATATATCTTCCAAAATATTAAAATGAATTAGAACTTCAAACAAGGTTAATTTCTATGCAAAATACATGAACGGCCTGATCGTTCTTTATGATTTCTTTCTTTTGAAGAAAAATATGATCATTTATCAATTGAATTAGTTTGGGACTTTTATTGCCTAATTTCTTCATTACCACATAATTTATATCAACATGTGATATATGCCAGGACAGCAAAAACTACTGAGTGCCATGTGAATATTTAATGATAAGAAAATATACCTTTTTTCTTTTATTATATAATAATTGAACCTTCAGTAAACAGTTTCATTTGTTTTATGAAATTAAAGAAAATTTAAATAGTTTTAATGTTTAGGTATTAACTAACAACAAGCACATGTATTGACAGAGTTTTACCTCCTGACCAAGATGTTCCCCTCAGCAAAGCTAAGTAACTAGTTTCCTTCAGGGATGAACTCAAACTTCACCTTCTTGAGAAGTTTCCTTTGCACCTTTCTTAAAAAGAGCAATCCTACCTGCTCTTACCTACTTCTTTTTCCTCCATAGCCTCATCCACATCTGGTTGTCTATCTGTTATTTGTATAATTTCTGTCTGTTTTTCAAAGATATGGTAGAATATCTCAGCTCCAGGAGTACTTGCCCAAAAGAAGTTACCTATTACATATCTTTTGAGTAAATCACTGACTAAGTATCACTCTGAAACAAGTTTGTCATTTTAGGAAGTGCAGAAACTTCATTATTATAAAAACAAATTTAGAGCAAGACATAATACATGAAGATGGTGGTCTTAAAAATTAAGGATGTAAATCAGAGTCTATGTCAGGATGTGTTCAAATATGCATGAATTAGGCTTAGCCTATCGAATGTCAAAACATATTCTTGCTCATATTTGACCAAGAGGATACTTCAGATCTGAAGGATGGAACAAGGGGAAACTTACAGGTTTGGTAGGTGGCCTTTCGGACGGTGCAGTATGACTTATACAGTCATCCAGCGATGCTTCCCCTCTCCAAGCAGCTTCGGCCGGTGTCTCAGTTCGATCACTCTGATGTTGCCCTCTTTGCCAGAGCATGTTGTTCCCATGAGTGACCCATCGCTCAAGGCCATGTATTAGCCAGTCTGTTTTGGATTCTCAAATTATTCCATCTGGCCAAATCACAAGACAAGCAATCGTTACCCCTGATAATGTGAGGTGCTTCCCAGCTAATTTACCCCTCCCCGTCACACGTTTGAACTGGGTGTCATTATCCCTCTCTGTCTGAAGTATCATTGACACTGATAAGAACTCTTGACTTTTTGGTACCTGTCCGTGAAATACTTCTGTAGCAATGAAGCCTCAAAACCTCGCCCTTGTCAGAATGGACATGAGAACCGGGTTTCAAACTATGACATTTTGGCCATGAAATTTTTTCCACTACTTCTGTGGAATCTTTGTGATCTCTGACAGAATGTGCCTATCCGAATGAATGATATATCCCGTACCATCAAATGTATCAATTGGCCTTTGACTCCTAGTTTCAATAGGGCAAAATAACATAGTATCAGAGGGAAGAAAAAAAAATGCTAACCAGTTCTCTCCATCGGCAGTGTTCTCTCTGTACCCTAAATCTGCATCAGATGGAACCAGCACATTTCTCTGCCATTGTCCGTTCCTGTACTCAATTCCAAAATGTTCATTCGTTTCTTGTGGCTGCTGCAACAAATGACCAGAAATTGGGTGGCTCAAAAATAACAGAAACCTATTTTCTCACAGCTCTGGAGTCCAGAGTCAGTATCGATGGGCCCAAACCAAGGTGAAGGCCGAACCACACTTGCTCCGGATGCCGGGGGGAGCATACGTCCTCCTCTTTCTCAGCTTTGGGCATCCCGTGGCCCGTCGCGACATCACCTCAATCTCTGCCTCCATCTTCACATCACCGTCTCCTCTTTCGTCTGTGTGTGCATCGACTTCCATGCTCAAAAACACTACATTCTTCTACAGTATACTTAATGACTTGGGCATAATGTGTTGTTTTGTTTTGTTTTGATAGAGTAAGATTTTTCTCTTCTTACAGAACAGGGTAAACTTGTACAACTCTTGTTTCTGTACTTTTCCTTCTTCTATCGGCGTCTCGAAAACAATCTGTGGAGGCAAAACATTTATTTATCTCCACAGGACAACTAGTTTAAAGTTTCTGTCATCCAAAGCTACTTGCGGGCAACCTCAGCAGTCATAGGTTGTTGATCGTGTTCCTTCCTTTGAAGCAGGTGACCCATTACCTGCGACTCCTTCTTTTACTAAACATGGTGTCATGAGCTAAGCCTGTAGGAAATAGCATTCATATCTCTTTCACTTAAGATATACGTTTTACATCCAAAGTATGGTCCAATGACACGGTAACGCCATGCTGTTTTAAAGTCTCTGTCTCCTGGTTTATGGAATCATTGCCTTCCATCTAGCAAAGGGTTTGTCATACATTTTAAGGATTTATTTTTCCTAGCTTACTCCAATTCCAAACCTGTGGCCATGAGATTTTTAAGTAAATCACAGAATTAGAGTTAGCTCGGCAAATGGCATGACTCTTTTGCTACCATAATCTTCCTGACATGTGACTGTATCAGGGTCTGGTAAACATAAAAGACTTCAAAGACATCGGCGATATTTTATTTCTTCAGCTTAGTGATGAGTAAATTCGTATTTATAGTATTTATTTTATTTGTATTCTCTCCCTGTACATAGGCACTGTATACCTTATGTTATGGGTCTAATGTCTTTCACAATTTAGGAACAGAAAGCTAATGTACACTTTTAAAAAGGTACATTAAGCAGACTTATTGCTGTGGGGAAAAGCCCGACAGTCCTGATACAGCCGACACCTCACCTTTATTAGACATTCCTGAGGATCCAGCACTCTGTGGGGATTCTCAGCACTGTCAGCTCTGACAGCTTAGACATTTTTTAACAGTAGCTCCTGTCAGATTTTTCTCCATGGCTTTTTCATCTTTTCCTATGCTGATTCTTTGTTTAAACTGTTTCTTTTATGACTCTTCTCTATTTCTCTAAAAAAATACCCCACAAAAATCAAGTTTGGAGGAAAAAAGTAAACAGCCATTATTAGAGATATGTGGGAAATGTTTGCATGTCTGAGGTAGGAGAGAGAAAAGCTCTCATATAATATATAATAATGTCTCAATAATATAGTGTTCGGGTAATTATGAGAAAATGCATTATTGCTAAGGTCTAAATGTCATGTTGGCTATTTTTTAAATGTGTTAATCTTTCTGAACAAAGACATGAAAGGCTTTGGAAAATGTATATAAATTCTGAAGTGTCGAATTTAGTTTAAAAACTATCAAAGATTTTAAAAGATGCTGTCTTTCTCATGATGTATAGTATCATTTATTCAGAATTTTATTCTCAATAACATTTTCATGTTATGAAGCACACAAAGCAAATACTGTTTAAGAAATAATGCCACTTTTTGCAAGAGGGGTGAAGTCTTTTGAGAAAGATGTACCAATGGCCTTTTAAGGGAGAGAAAGAACTCAATATAACATACCTTGCTAAATAACTTAAAAATAATTTGATATTAAAGCCAGTAAATATTGAATCTTGTTTGACTTCTGTTCTTACTTTTTATATGTTTTTACTTCTTCTTAGGTATCCTAAAATAATTGTCGCATACATATAATAATTTTCATGTCTATTTGAAGCTCTATGAGATTGAGATTTGGGATATTAAAAAAATCGAATGAAGATTTTATATTTGGGTGACCAATTACAGAATTTAGGGATTGTGGGAACTGGACCAGCCTTTCTGTTTGACCTTAACTCTTATCTGCCTACTTAATAAGGAAGGAGACATGGAGAATGTAGGCTTTGTCTCTACTTGTTTTCCTATCTGTTAAATAATAAAGACAAAAATATTTTCTAACTGAAACAGTTATTGTTAGGATAAAGAATATATTTTCTCTATTACTTTTATAGAAATTTATCATAAATAAGTTATAAAATTGCTTGGTTAACAATTAGAATTTATAAAGAATTGGATAGAAATTTTCTAAAATTTTCATCATTAATTTTATCGTAACACAATATAAGCAGTGATTTTTTTATTAGTGCAACAGGTGCATTCTTGAGGAGACAAACTTGGTTCTCAAGGTACAAAAAATCCTACTCTTTTCATGTAGAAAGAACAAATACACATCAATACATAGACAGATACACAGCATATCAGTGATGTTAAAATTTAATGAGAGTATATTAATAAGAAATGTTTTAACAGGTACTTTGAGGAAGAGTGATACCAAAAAAGGGTGAGAACCACCAGCAGTGCAAAAGGTAAAGTTAAAAAATAGTGAATTTTTAGAAATGGAACTATTTAAAGGCCAATCTCTGTTTTTATTCTTTGTGCAACACAAACACAATGCAGTAGAGGATACAACACAAGTGTTGGTAGACAATGCTTCAGGGGCCCTCTTGGTTCTGCACGCCTTGTGAGTAGAAGTGGATTGACTTTTTCCCCTTATTGTTTCCATAATGTGCACATTGTTGAACGGCTTTGAAATTGTGTCTCCCTTTGAAGCAACGGGCCAACGTACTTACTTAAAGCCCCTCTCCTGTGTTCCAACCTACTGTGTCACAGTGTCACTTGGCAATTTTGGTTTCACTCTGTGGACACTGGACTTAGAAAATAGGTGCCATTTTAAGAAACTGCTGATTTTAAGGCTACTGATATTGTGAATAATAAAACCTTTTTTTCTTTGACCTGGCTGTCTCATGTTGTCTGCCAGTCTCCATGATTCTGGGGCTGACTAACTCATTAGCTGTACATAAAGTTCCCTACTTTTAATCCTTAACAAGCGTAAGACTTTTATTCTAGAAATTTGCTTTAAAATTGCCTATCATGTGAAAAATTAGGTAGATTTTCTTTCGTACATGTAAGCAATTTATTTTCTCCACATAGAGCTCAGCGAGATGCTGTTTCCCACTCTTAGGTTTTAGGGGAATTGACAGTTTGATCATTGCCTGTTTGGATCACAGATCAATATTTTCACTATCTTAACTTCCTCATATTTAAAAGAATTATTAGAACGAGTCTCTAGGTTCTATGTGTATTCTTTCTATCTTTAACATTGAATAAAAAGTTGCAAAGAGTTGTCGTTTCACTGTTCATTGTTTTAAATACATTATCCAGCCATAACAGCATGCTTTTAAATCTGCAAAATACGTTGTTTTTTTTCCCCCAACTCATTATTTATTTTATCTCACAAATTATTATTCCAGTAAGCTGAAATGATAATTTGAGTACTCTAATTAAATGACCACTGTTATATAGGATGTGAATTGCTCACCAAGGATGGAAGTGGCTTCCCAGCCCCTCCCCTCACAGGAAGTATTATGCTCCAAGCTTACTGGCCCATCAGCTTTTCCAGCTGCCTAATTGATAATCACCAAACTTAGATTTCTTGTGTCAAAAAAAAAAAAAAAGGTTTATTGCTATAGAATTTTCTGCTGCAATGATCCCTCTTGTCTATGCTTGTGTCAAATTCTGTAATAGTTATTCCCATGACAGGGTTCATAGGGGCTTTTCTATTAAGTTGAATTCAGAAGTCAAGTTTTCCCTAAGGATTACTGAATGCCAAGCTGACAAAATACCAGAGAGAGTTCTCTCTCATATTTTTTTCTATAGTCTTCTTTTCACTGTTTCTGTTTGCCTTTTTTTTAACCCAGCAGGAAAAAAAAAATGTGATTTGAAATTGATATGCAATTTATAGCTGCATAAGCTTATTTTAAACTAATGATACCTGTTAGATTAAATAGATTTCTAAATGGGGAATGTATAGTAAAGGTAATTGTGAGTGCATATTACATTTCTCTTAGTATCTTTTTTGTCTGTATTTTGTTATTCTGGTGTAAAGCTCACATGAAAATCTTCCCTTTTAAAATAAGTGTATAGTTCCAATTGGAAAATTAAGCTTTGCACTTATTGGTATCTGTCTGTTTTGAGAGCATAATTTTCAATGGTGGACCTGCATTCACTCACTCATCTATGTGTTCTTGGAAGAAATGTCATTGACCTTGCAGTCACGGTCAGGACTGCTTTTTCCACTTTCATTTCTTGGCAAAATCTCACCTTGTATTTCTGTTTGTCTGCTTTGCCATGTCTGCAAAACGAAATGGGTTTTCTGCCTCTTCCAAGCTCTTGTTTGTCCCACTTTTTTCTCAGAATATCCGCTTGCAGGGGTTTGGAGTGGAATAGGTAGAATATTTTATACTCTTATTTGTTTGGAACCAATGGGTGACATCAGGTATTGAAAACTAGGTTTTTAAGCAAAAAATAGTATTGCGCTTAATGTGGGCATTTCTTAGGAAAATCCCACAGGGAAAATCTTCAAGCAGATACTACTGGGAAAAAGTTGTTTGTGGAGAGTGCTTGTAACCCCTCCCTATCTTACTTCTCAAAAGAAAAATAAATAATGAAGCAAACGAGAACTTTATTCTCTGTGATTAAGCAGTAGCAGGGACCAAGACATATTTTTGTGTCTTTCTTTCCTCACTGGAAGCCTGGAATCACTGTTTGACAAAAGTATTAGGAAGCATTGCAAATTGCACCAAATCCTACTGTGACTGATTCAGAATAGAATCATGGGTGATAGAATGAGGGATTTTCACTGAAAATTGATCAAAAATATTTTAGAGAATAAGGAAAGCAGATAGATTGCTGAGACTCAAAGTTAGTATCTTTAAAACTTTTTTTTGTCCCATTTATATTCACAATAAGAAAGAGATTTTATATCACAATCCAGAATAGAGACACACTCTTACAAAATATCTAAGGAAACAGTATTTCAACTCTGTGTTTCATCTTTGTATTTTCTCTTTTATGACTTCAATCTATACAGTGACCAACTAAATTGACTTCACATCTTATGGATGCAGACCATAATCCGAAGAGCCCTGATTTAGTGGAGAGTAAGGGGAACAAGGAGTGGAGATAAGATGCCAGAAAAATGAGCTTTTCCTCATGAGTGTGTAGCCAGTGATTACTAAACAGATCTATAAACCAGAAACTGCCAGGGATAAGTTTGCTAAATCATGTGATGTTCATTTTTGTGGTAAGGCTACAATCATGCCTGTATCACTGAGAAGAGTCATAGAACAAAATGAAATGAACTCCAGCAAGAGTGATGAGAGGAACCAGATTTAAGTTCAGATTGTGGGCAGTGGGGTCTAGACAGATCACCTCTCTTCAAGAAAATGAAATTTGGGTGTCTTTAAAATATTTCTCTATGACTCAAACGCTTTGTGCCAAGTAAAACAGTTTAATAGGTGGAAGTTTTGCTTAGTTTCACCGATAGGTGGACATTTAGTTCTTATCTCTAGATGTTGCTGTATCTAGTTAAGTGAAGGGACAAAGAATTCCCAGAGCACAGCTGACCCCTGGGTGAGTGCTAGACTCAGACAGGCAGGTAGAGCGTCTGCAGTGAGAACAAATGCCGGCACCGAACATAAGCTCCCACCATGTTTTCCAAAAACGGATTCTAATCCCTGGCTTCAGGCTGCCTTCGGAGAGAAGCAGATGCCGGCTAGCGGCCCTCATATAACCAGAATATTCCCTCTCCTGGATTCCTGGAACTTACTGAAGTGGCTTCGGATTCTGCACTGTTGGCTGCATAAACTTTTAGGCTGAGACTGAAGAGGGCAGTAATGTAAGAATTAGGAAAAATCACGAGAGTAAAGGTGCCATTAAAAACCAACGCTCAGGTCATTCATACCCTCGTCTTCCCAATTACTATGTACAGATGAGAAAGTCGGACAGTGAAGAAGGCTGACAGAAAAAAAAAAAAAAAAAAAACATATCATTTTAAATATGATATTGGAGGAGAACCTTATGGATACCCTGGACCATCAGAAAGATGAACAAGAGGGTCTTAGAGCAAATTAAGTCTGAAAGAGTGCTGAAGGCACACACAGCAAAACCGAAGCTGTCCTACGTCATCGTGAGAAAGCAGAGTTCTTTGGAAAAGACAATAATGTTGGAGGAAATAAAAGGCAGCAGGAGAGGGGAAGGCCAAATATGAGATGGACTGACTCCATGAAAGAAGCCACAGAAAAGAGTCTTTAGGAGGTGAGCAGAGCTGTTGAAGACAGAACCTTGTGGACATCACACATTCATAGGGTCACCAGAAGTCGAAGCTGACTCAACAGTTCGTAAAACACACATCCCTTTTTAGCTATGAAAGTCAACTATTTCTTCAAAAGCAAAATTTTGGTAAATAAATCTCAAAGGGCTTCACCTGATCTGAGTTGTTGCCATAGGAATTATTCTCTGTTCTCTGAAAAAAAATCTATTTTGTAAGCTCAGGGAACAAGAAGGGATCTTAGCGATAACCTTCTGTGATCAGCTCTTTCTTCTATATGATCACTATTCTATATTTGCCTCTGAAAATATTTATCAGACAGGCTTGGAGCCATGCTGTCCATATGCCTAAGACATATAGTTTTAGTGAGGATTTGTTAATTAGCCTGTGATAGAAATACATGTCATACAATATGCCAGTTCATAAAATTCTAACCATCTGTACTCTCTGAAGTATACAATACCTACGATCTTGGCTTTGCTCCAAAATCCTAAGGATTTCTCCCTGAGGTTTTTCTGTTACAGGTAGGCAGAAGCTCCGTATATATAAATCCCTCTCTCTGTAGGCCTTTGAACCTGTTGGATCACGTGACCCATGTAGCAAAGTAGATTTCACAGAAACATGAAATTACACAGAAAGAGGATTTCGTAGCAAAAAGTGAGGATTTGCACTATAAAAGTCTTGTCCAAGTACATATTCAAAAACTAAACAGAACATAATGATATCCAAAGTCAAAACAAAACAAACCAAACTTGGGTGTCCATATGCTACTTCAAAATATTGTAGGAATGTTTTCCTTTATATGAATGTGTAATAATATATGTGATTTAAAAATGTCCTTATTAATATACAAATTATTTTAAAAACTCATATTTAAAAAATCACATTAAAATGAACTTATCAAAATCAATTTACTTTTACATATTCCAAAGTATCATCTTAAATTTCTGGTAGCTGTTTCAATAATAATGTTTTATTTTATTTATTTAAATTGTTATATCCAATAGGAGATCATTATTTTGTAAAAAATATTTTACTTCATAAGGGTTAATTTATATATTAACAAATTTATGTTTTTGAAAAATTTCCTTATAATTGAGATACGATTGGAATTTTAAATCCTGCATATTATTTATGAATAATTTTATTTGTATTTTCCATATTAATGTTTATTATCTCTGACAAATGATCAACTTATTAAGTTACTTTTGTCTTTATTTGATTTTTCTGAGTTGTTCTCCAGGATACTGCTTTAGTTTAATGTACACCATCACTTTAAAACAAACAAAAACCTCCCACCGGTCTTGGGATTCTATCTTTGATGAAACTTTTACTTTTTGATAAATATTTTCAAAAAGTACCATCTGAATGAAACACTAAATATTTTATGATCCCTATCCACAAAAACAAATCAAGTCATAGGGAATAATATGTGTTTGGATACATTATCCTTGATGGAACATCAGAAAAAGTAATCATTAAAGTTTATGGAGAAAAAAATAAGGAAATAGGGATTCAGAGTGGAATAGGAAATGATCACAGACTTCAATAAATGTAGAGGTGATAGCTAAAAATCACACTTGGATTTAATAGACTTTGTTAGAGGAAAGTCCACAAATCATATACTCGTGCTGATTGTGTGTAGCATAATGCCTTGAATAAGAGCTAGTTAATAAATGCATCGATTAAATTGTGAGCGAAACAATGCCCAATTGGTATTTTCAAAACCGAATTTTACTCACTTATTAAACTCTTGTTTGGAATAAGCCATTAATTTGGGATAATAGTTTGTGGCCTTGGTTACAGCAGTCTTAAAAGGGCTTATAAGCGAAGAAAAAAAGCAGGGATTGGTGGAAACGGTGACAAGGACAGAGAAACTAAAAACCAAATGCTTTTACAACTTGCAGCATGAATGGAAAAAATGTTTTTCAGAACTTAGATGTTGTTGCATTACCTTATAGTATTGTTTAATTTTACATTAACATTATTTGCATCCTTTTAATGTTTTATCATCTTGGAATTTATGCTCTGTTAAGAGTGTTTTGACCTTGTCATTAAGAACATTTTTTTTGCCCCAATAGCCCCTTAGATGCTACCCCCATGTCAGAGATGACACGTGACGCACTGCACACCTCTGTCCCTCGGTTTTCTCATTTGTAGTGAGATAGAGATGACCTAGCAAACGTCAATGGCTTAGCGCACTTTGAGGACTGTCATAAGTAAGCACTCTGTAATGTTAGCTGCTCTTATAAAATTTGTAATTTAAGAGAGTTTTTTTAAAGATCATGGGAAAACATTGGGGCTCTAGTCTTAGCCCTTCATTCCCTAGTCATGTGATTTTCACGAGGTATTAGAATTTCTTGTTTCTTGATTTCACTATTAATAAATAAGGGTGAGAGAAATCTGCTCGGCCTGTCTCTCACTCATCTGACGAAAATTTGAGTAAATGTTTGCGATACTTTTAATTTTATCATATCATAGGAGAGTGTAGAGAAACAGAAAATCACTCTCTGGAGTCCCATGGAGCAAAGATGAAATGCAATCCTTTAATGACACGATTGGGAGCACAAATTGAAAAGCAAAGCAGTTAACTTGGTTTATTAACAGATTCTGTTCAGTTGCATCTTCCTGATGATTGACATATCCTTTGTCTCTTCTGTATCATAATTTATTGGCTGAGTGGAATTGTGCCTCTCTGCCTCATGGAATTTTGGATAGAAATTGTATTCAGTGTTAGTAATGCTTTTATTCCCTTATGCAATAAATATTTCAAAGAAAGGTAATTGACAGATATTTTTGGCTTACTCAACATTGTTATAGTTCAATGTAAAAGATCTGAAGTTCTACGTCATATATGAGCTTGCAATTCTTCACATTTTTATTTTAAGGTGAAAATAGCGTTCTATTCAAATGCGAAAATCACTACCTGTTAACTCTGTTTTGTATGGGTTTGTATTTACATATTTTAGTATTTTATGAATAAAGAACATGAGTAGATTTATGAAATCTGCATTTTATAGGCTCATTTTGTTAAATGTATATGATTACTTATGGCAATATTTTTGAGATAATAACAAACTGTGGAAATTTCAATTAAATAATTTTTGTGCTGAATGTAAACAGAAATGTCTATGAAAAGAGAAAATAAGACCTTGCATTACCACCAAAGCTATTGTTTCCTTACATTTATCCACTTAAACAAAAATACTCTATTGTAGAGCAGTTTTAGTTTCATAGCAAAATAGAAGGTACAGAGATTTCTCATATATATATCATATATATAATATATATATATATATATATATATTATATATATATATTGTAATATATATACACATATATATATATATATATACACACACACACTCACTGTCCCCTGCATGCATAGCCTCCCCCATTATCACTGTCACTCACCAGACTGTTACAAGTGTGACAATTAATAAATTACATTGACACATCATAATCACTGAAAGTCCATAGTTCACGTTAGGGCTCACTCTTGGAGTTCTATATTATTTATCCATGTTTGAAGCCACAGTGCTTTGAAAATTCTATTGAGATTTTGCTGCTACATTTATGTTTTTCATAGTCGTAATTCTGGCTTTTATTTTATAGTTGGAGGCTGAACGAGCAGGCAATGCTCATGATGGTCCTCAGGAATATTACAGTCTGTGGGTGTCTATGACGCAGGCACATTGTAAACAATTTTAAAATCTATGACAAGTTTTACTTGGTTTTAGGTTCAGCTGCCAATTGACGTCTTCCACAGAGATTATGTACATTCACAGGCCCTGAAATGGACTGAATAGGAATTCTTAAAGGCAAAGAATAGAAGGCATGCCATTACCTCATCGTTCACCATTTACTTCCTCAACAGTCACAGCATTGTTTATTACATTGCTATTTAATGTCTCAAACTATAATCTAAGGGAGTGTTAGCACTGTAGATACAAATAAGATTGCTTTAAAAATATTTTAAAATATATTTTAATGTTTAATATTTTAAAAGATACTTTGAGTGAATTAATGATGAGTGGTAATGTTTAAAAAGATGAAATTAGTAAAATTACTTAGCAAGGGAGGCAATTAAGTGCTTATGGCTGAGTAGCAGGAGTTGGGGGTAGGAGCGAACCAGTGTATTACCAAGAGATCAAAAGCACCTCATATGTGAAGGTATATTATTTCGTTTTCTAATAATTAGAAACTCATCCTTTAATATAAATAACATGTATGGAAATTATGTGTATTTTCCTAAATAAGACATGTTCGGTGAGAAGTGGGATATCATCGTACTTCTTGTAAATAAATATTTTTAATGTCTGGCTTAATAGAAGGCAGCTGCATATCTGTACCTGGTTCCACTATCGAACTGTTGTGATATTAACTGTCATATACCACTCATTTTTCTCAGGATCCATTTCTGGAACATGAAAGTAGCTATGGTAATATTGTTTTAATTTTTTAAATGTTCCACGATGTATAAAGTAAATCCAAATTGCATTTTGCGATTAAAAAAAGAAAAAAGTCAAAGTGTCTAGAAAGTTCCACCTACATTCACAAGTGAATCAGAAGGAAAAAGGCAGCTATTTCTATCTTGCTATTACAATGAAAATAGTTTTCATCTTGATGATCATGAAATGGTCTCTAGGACCCCAAGAGACCAAGACAACACTTGGATAACCACAATATAGTTATAATCATATTTTAAGGTTTATTAACCTAATTACAAATTTATACATTTTATCAATCACATGATTGGTCAAATATATTTTAAAACTCTTGGAACGCTCAAAACAAATGCTAATATAACATTATTGGAGAAATCCAATTGAGTAGAACACAATAAAAATTGGTTTAATGACTAAAACTAATAGAGGTAACCTAAGAGAAAAATGAACAGTAGAAAACGAAGATTTATTCACTGCACGAATCGTCTCATGGTCTGAGACCTGGATGCACTATTTAACCACATGAGGACCTCTGTAAATTTATCTACACACAGGTCCAACGAGGCCCAGAAAGGGGAGTCTCTGTGGAAGGGGCTTCTTATTTTTCTGTAGATTTAAAAATGAATTCCAATAGAATCTCTAATGTGCGACCGAGGTTGAGAATTTTTAGAGTATTAACAGGGAACTAATCTATGCAAATAAAGCATGAAAGTTTAACACAGAAAATAAATACAAGTGAGCAGAGGGTTGAAAAAATATATGAATCTCATATAAAATGTTTTTTATTAAATATGATGTAAATATGCTTTTTATCCTGAAAAGTGTAGTGTGCTGTCTGTGTGGTTTTTTTTTTTTTTTTGATGCCAATTAGTCACAGGGAAAGCATTTACACAGAATCTTCATGATTTTTTAAATGTATTCATTTAAATTAGTTCAAGCATATAGTACATTGGTAGACATCTATATAGTTCATAGAACAATCCCAATTGCTCCCTATGAATGTATTTTTAGTAGCAATCAACTGTATGTTGCTGTATCAATAAATCTATCAATGTTTTGAATATGCTGAGAAAAAAATATGTTGTTCATTTTTTTGCCTTATAATATATGGACCAAGATCTCAAATGTGTTTATCATTATATTAAAAATAAGCTGTATTAAAAAATGATAGGAAAGGCGTATCTTGTACCAAATCAAACTAGAACATTTACAAATAATGCTGATAGCATTTTATTAAAGTTTTAAAAAATTCATTTAGAAGTTATTTTTTATCCCGTTTTATATTACAAAGTCATGAGGAGAGAGAATGGCTTATCTGCCTTCTGAATGTGTCAAATCTTAGAAATCTTAGAAAGTAGTTCTAGAAATATTTTGAGTATTTCAGTGGCATATCTTTCTGTGTGCATTTTTCTTACACACCTGAGGGCGTACTTGTATCTTCTTCATGCCCCTGTTCTAAAATCCTAAATTCCCAAATGGTAAGAATATTTGTTTTGCTTCCCTGCTGTGTTCACATACCTAGAATAGTGCCTGGTGTATAACAGTTTTGCAAATAATATTAACCAAATGTATAAATAGAACATAATCAAGCAAGCTATTTCACAGATGACTTCTATAGAAGTTGATCCACATTGCCTCATTTTCAAAAAAAATCCATTTCTATGATGTGTAGAATCTGATCAAAGGATATGTCTCTTCATTATGATATGTGGCTAAAAAAACATTATTAATAACTTCACTTCTTAGTATTTTTTTTGTATTTTTAAAATAAAAAAATATTTTGTTATTTAAATAACAATGACATAGGATGCATCATTTTCAAATAGCAAAAACCTACATGGCGGCACAGTAAACTTTAAGATATATTCTTTATGTATTTTGAAGTTGTAATTTCTGTCAGGAAAGATACTTCATTTTCCCAACAATCTTTCTGTATATCACTGATTTGAGAAAAATGAAATCACTGGAAAATATTCAAGGGAGAGTTTTTATCTCTTGTTGAGGATATTTGAAAATATGGATATCATTTTTATGTTTTTGATATTCACAACAGATTAAAGCATAATTCATGAATAAGAGAAAATAATGCCCCTAATAAAAAAGTATGCCTTTTTCAAGATACAAAATAATCCTATGAAATTTATAAGCATGAGATATAATATCAAACATGAATGATATATAACTCTTAAGATACGGTGTCTTCATATTCATTGTTTATTCAGGCAAATAAACTATTTTAAGCAATTAAAATTTTCATTTAGGATTTAAAACTAAATGCCAGAGACAGCTAAAATGCCCAAGCCCTCACATCCTTATTTTCCATACCGTATTAAATGCTGACCTTTTAAATTTTTTTTTTAATGAAGTTTTCTGAGACTCGTGGTGTATATTTTATTTAATTTTGTCATCTATCCATGCATGGTACTTTCCTGCTTTAGAGTCTAGTGCAGAGCTACCATACAATAGCTTTTTGAAAATCTTCTACTTGAAGTGTCGATTGGGTAGCAGACTCTTGATACAATAAAGGAGACAACGAAGTGTTCTCAGTGCCAACTACCTGCTCACTGGGAGCTGTGACAGTTCACTGGGGACTATTCTTAGTGCCTTAACTTTCAATATTAGCATCCTTTTGGAATAGCAACTATGTCACAAATGAGGTTTGGCATGACTTCTCACTGACACATCACTAAGAAACCAGGCCAGTATCTTCTGATTTTTCAGTTTTAGAGAAAAGGGAAGAAAAGTTTTAGTGTGTCAAAGACTATTGAACTATGCTGGTGCTGAACTCTAGCTTAGGTACTAGAGCTGGAAGTGTAATTGAAAGAGCAAAACAAAACACTTCAATTCTCTGAGTCTCTTAAGCATATAAGGTGCTTTTACTTTATAGGAGGCATCTATTTTGAGTAATTCAAGGAAATGGGCTTGAGTATAAGAAACAAAATCCGACATCAAAAACAAGAGCAAACAAAACAAAACAAAACAAAAGTAACGGGTCAACAAAATTGAGTAAAACTATCCTTGATGACTATGTCTTAATAAATAATGATTGCGCATTTGACTGAAGCATCTGATAGATTTATCTTTCAATATGTTCTATGTGTTGCCACATTGGAGAAGCAGAAACTTCTTAGTGCATGTGGCCCAGTTAAGAGTCTTGTGTTCCAGGAGAAACAGGTAAGTTTTAACTCCATGCTACCTTTCTACAGTTACAAGGCACAATTTAGATAAACTATAAAATATAAGTAATTTTAGCATACATGGTCCTCTAAATCCAGGTACTTAATTTTACTCATGCTAGCACTTGTCTCTAACCTAAAGGAAATAACCTACAGAATTGGCCTATACCAAGACAAACGTTTACTCACATAAAAAAAGTCTATACATTACAAAAACTATAATTCTCACTGGGTTAAACAAATTAGAATAGGATGTTTTGGCAAAAACAAAAACACAAAAGTATTAATGCTTTCAGAGATGACCTGCTTTTTTTGTCTGAAGTTTTATAAGCTCTTATTTTCATTAGAATATGTTAAAGTTAGATTTTTGGCATTTTACTGTCTTCTTTAATTGTGATTATCTAATTTTGGAGCTTATTTTTATATGTATCTGTAATATGTTCATATTAAATACTGCAGAATATTGAAGAGAATATAACTTCCTTAAGTGATAATTTTGAAATGGAGTCAGTGAAACTTATGCACAGATATATTACATTTGTATGTACTATATTATATATTATATATTATATTATATAATGTATTATATAGTTTATTTTTACTATATTTATATGGTATATTTTTGTGGTATGTGTTATAATTTAATTTCCAAGCACGAAATTAAAATAAGAAATTACAATAGAACTGTTAATAAATTTGACTACAGAAATAAAGCAAAACTTTGTTAGCCACTCTACATACAAAGTACAATTGTAAATCAAAATAGAAAATATTAAAAATTACAACAAACCAACAAAGTGTAATAGCCTGAAGATGCAAAATATTTATTCAAACTGATGAACAATTCACTATAACTTCACTAGAAAAAAGAGTCTAATAAAAAATTGCCAACGGAATATTTTTAAACTATTGGTTTTCAAACTTGAAATTACAGAGTCATACAATTCTGATAAGAGACCCTCCAATAAGTCTTCTCTGCACTAAATGAAAATTAGTAGAGCAGAAACCTGGGGAAGAACTTTGGCAGAATAAATCAGAAGCCATTCAAATATTCAGAAGATGTGCTCCAGTGATTCTATTTTCGGTACTTTATCTCAAGTACACATAAAATAGGTGCTAAAATATTGGTCTCATTAAACATGGTTGCGAGTTATTTATTATGGCAAAAACAATCACAATGATTGTTGCAAGTAATCACTATGTCCCTGGTAATCTTCTAAGTTATTTAAATATATTTTCATTTAATACAACAACCCTCTGTTTCGAATCTGAGAAAACTGAATTCCAGAGAGGTTAATTAACCTGACTGGGAAATTCGAGGACATGAAGTTTAGCTGTCTGGCCCAAGTGATAAAGGCTCCCAATAATTATGTAAGGCGGCCTCCCAGTGAGGGGATGTTGATCTATCAACGTATAAAAACTTGTATCACAGGGAGGCATGTACAGCATCGTGACTATAGCTAATGATGCTGCACTGCACATTTGAAAATTGCTGAGGCAGTAAATCTTAAAAGTTCTCATCACATGGAAAAAATTTGTATCTGCGTGTGGTGATGATGGAAACTAGAATTGTGGTGATCATTCTGCAGTGCGTACAAATACTGACTCCTTATGTCGTACGCCTGAAACTAATATAATGTTATATGTCAATTATCTATGAAAAAACACTTCTGTATAAGAATAGTGTATATAAAACACACAGCCTTGCAATAAAGAAACTCATTAAATGCTAGTTATCATCATCATTATAATTATTGCTAAGCCACTAAAATGTTTTCCAATAATATCTGTAATGATCAGAAAGCTTCTGATGATATTATAAGATCAGGATATATATTTGTGTGTGTGTGTGTGTGTGTGTGTATAGTCATTTTTTTATCTGCAGTCTACATTTTACATCATACTACATTTCTACATTGTAATTGTCTTATTTTTTAACATTTGAATGATAGTTAAATAGTACGTGCCTACATAACAAGTAAAACTAAACAAAATAATTAAATTATGTATTAGGAAATATATATTGATAAGTATTGGCACTTTTAGGACTTCGAAAACAGGCTGGACCAAAAACTAGAACAAATAAGGAGGGCCCCTCCCCCAGATTTAGTTTCCTGAATCTACCTGAATATAATTGTGCTCTTCATGTATACATGTGTTTTATTCTCCACTGAGAGTGGCTTTACTGCCTTTTTCTTTAATCATCTATCCTCCTCAGTATGTACTCGAGCTGAGCAATTGTCAAGAAAAACAAGAACTTGTTGACATCGTGAGTAGAACTGGGTTTTCCACGATGTCTGTGCAGAAAGAATTGCTAGTTAAATAGGAAAAGAAATTTCTACCTGGTTGCATGGAATGACTGTTTTCAGAAAGTTGTATAATAGCCATGTTGCACTGATATAAAAAAATAGCATTTTATTATCTATAGTTATCTATGTATCAGTGATTGATGCTGTCCTTTCCTGACAATCCAGGACATTTGGCCTAGACCCTTCTATAGTTGGAGAGAAAAATATTCTTTCATTTTTCTCTCAATTTTCTTAGTAAATCTAACCATAGCTGGTTCAACCCAACAACAGAGCCCTCTTGACTAATATCTTTGGGAAATATATATAGCTCCTTTGCAGTATCTTTTTCTCAAAATTAGAAGAAAATGTCATTCTGAACTCACCACAGACACATATATAGAAAAGGTACTCATAGCTTCTAAATTCTGCCCTTAACACAACAGAGCCATGTTATTTTCCCAGAATGAATAACACAGTTTCTGTTTCTGAATTTAATAAGCTCAAAAAATCCCCGCCTATGCTATTTCTCTGGAACATATCTGTACACGTGTGTCTGCGCCGTGTGCTTTCACAAGATTGAATTCTTTCTACAGGAAAACATAACACGTCGTTAGACTCCTTAGAACGGGGTTCTGTGTTATTTTGTCAGAATATCTTTCAGCAAAAATGGACTTTGGAAACTATATTTGTAATGCAGTATTTGTTTCCCTAAGAAAAATCAGTGGTTCTGAAATTAGGACCGTAGATTCGTTCTACTCTCCCTCATGCTTCATTACGCTTACCTCTGATACTCGATATGTATATTCTTATTTTCAGTTAATGAATAGGAAGATGAAAATTATTCCTACTTTGAGTTAGAGCACTTACATGTTCATACAATTCAGTTCATGCCTCTAAACTTGAATTTAATTAGATAAAAAATGAAGGTGAAATTTTGTTTTCTAACATTATATTTTCAGTTAGGGACAAAGCCAATTTACTGAACATCAACTAATTTATTTTCAGTATATTATGAAAATATCAATATAATATTTTGGTTTAAATGACAAACAACACATTGCATATATTTGCATTACTCTATTTATTCCTAAGGCATTAATAAAAAAAACCTGGGGTATGATATAAAGAAAATTTCTTTGTCTTTAGGTATTTCCTAGATCTAATTAATTTAATGGTGTGTGCCTATTTTTAAATCTTTTTCAGTCTCCTCATTTACATAATGGCATGGAATTTACTTCATAACTTGTTTTGAGAATTAGATAGCATAAAACCTTAAAAGACAAGAGGTAACAGGTGGTAGGTGTTAAACATTCCATAACTGTTAATAATCACAACATTGGCCATTAATACTGTTGATTGCCACCATGTCTTCTCTTTTATAACAAAAATAGACTCTGATTTATACACACTGAATTCGATATTACTAGCTTTATGATTATGAACAAGTCACCATTCCTCTGGGTCTCTATTTTTGTATGATAAAGACGGTAAACACATCTCCTTTAGAAAAATGTCGCAGTAAGTCCTTAGTATGATGACTTGAAATGCCCCATCACATACATTCACAAATCAGATGTCTACTTCTTAAATGTGTTTTGGGAGACTAGTGGTGCAAGATTAGAAGACAATACTCCCATGTGTAAGGCTGCTATATTCTAATGGATAATACAGTGTTTTAACTGGGGAATACAATAACAAAGGCATGAACAAAATGCTGACGCAGCTCAGAAGCTGGGATCAGGTCTGCTTTGGTGAATGAGGAAGGAGTTCATGAAGAAGGCGTAACTAGATCTGGAAACTGATGAATGAAAGAGCTTAGCAGGTAAAGAAGAGTGGGCTACACAAACAAATGGGATTATTAACACATCACATACGATTATGTAACCCTGAGAAATTTGGGATTGATTGTAATTAAATGGTAATCTTTGAGAGGTATGTTGGGGTCAGAAATTTTATACACTCGTGCACACATTCACATACGTAATGTGAAATAATCAATGCATGTTGTCTTGATGCATAATGCCACATATTTAGAATTATTATTATTTTTACTTTCAGCATGACGAGTTTTCTTAGTGAAAGTGATGAGTTATCCTTCCACACCTGTGTATCCTCTGATCCCATGTAAGTGAAGGTCTACACTCGAATTTCAGTTAATTGCTAAGTACATCTTGCTCTGGGTAAGAAAACAGTTTGATTTCATGCATACCCATAAAAGCTTGAAATGAGATAGTACTAGTTAAGTTCTATTTAAGAATCTCTAATTGAAGGCCAACTTCATATTCTGCTATACATTTTCGGAGAGACTTTATTGTGTTACTTATCACTTTTGGATCTAAAATTCCCCTGAAATGGATTAGAAGTAATTAGTCTTTTTTTTTTTCTTTTTTCACATATACACTTAAATTCCACAGATATACGCCATGCTCGTTCAAGGTTTTTCTTACCAAGCCTTTCTCAGCCAGGAAAGTAGTGGGAGAGTCACCCCGAAATTGTACAATTCAACAAACTTCTACCAGGGGGCTGAGAGTCCAGCATCTCTGTTTATAAATTGCACTTTTCAGTCTCCCTCACTTGTCTACATGAAAGTTGCTTTTCAAAGTGTGTCCCCGAAAAGGCTTACAATGACGATGTCAGTGGCCCTCACCCCTGAGTCCCCTTCTCCCATCTCAATCAACTTACCGTGAAGCTTCGCAGTGAGAAGTGGAGAGCCAGACCTGTGGAGAAGTGATGGTCATAGCAAGGGTACATTCTGCTGTCTCTTCGAGTTCCTTAGAACTGGGTGTACATCATCTTTTGGTGTTAGCTGTGGGTATTAACTTCCACGGCCGAAGTTCTCCTCAGCCTGTGGCCACATAAGTAAAAATGCCGTTACATAAGTAAAAGGGATTCTCTCTGTTCCCCATAAACTTATTTACCTTTTGAATTTTAAATCAGAATTCTATTGAGGGCACATGTCAAATCCTGAAATATGTTTAGTAGTTATGTCAAAGAATAAACTAGCAAAAACCATATTTGCAGAAAAAAATAATGCATAATGCATTGCACTTGTAAAGGAAAGTGGCCCAAAACCATAAAAAAATCTGACTTGATTTCCAATAAAATTATCTATTAAATTGCAGAAACTGTAGTATAGAGCTAATCTTCACCAGTGGATGGCAAAGGAAAGAAAGAAAAGGAAAGAATAACTTCTACCGGTATACTTGTTAATAATGGTTCAGTTCTATAAACCAAGTTGAGAATTTATTCTTTATTATGTAGTATCTTCTATTCAAAATCAGTCAGTGAACCTTTCAGTTATTAACTGCACATGGAATTTGTTTTTTTTGCTATGATAGCTCTTCTGGAAATGAAGCTATAACACAGGCTATGTGAAAATTTACAAGGTGCTAATGAGCTTTTTTCAAACACCACAAATTATTTAAGTAACTTAATGCTGTTGTTATTTTTACAGTGTCAGAGGAATTTTCACACTAATGTGAGGCAGCCACATAATTTATTTCTCTGTTTTCAAACTTTCAAGTATAAATTAAAAACATAAGCATAATGTCAAAGATAATGACATTAATTTATTTCTTTCAAATGTTTATAACTTAAGAAGTATTTTTATTTCAGGGAAATATAATATGAAATGACATGATGGATTTTGATCTTTAAAAATCTAAAAAATTTTATTGCAGCTTTGAGATAGGGCAGGTGTAATAGGATATCCACACATTTAAACAGAAGATTTAATTTCTGTTGATTTTAGTTTTACTGACAATATTAAAATTTGATCCATCTGTTTATTAATATATATAATTTCGTACTAAAAATGTCTCTGTGATAACTTTTCTCATTCCATCACACTTGAAGGTCAAGGTGATTCTTGTCTTGTATAGAGATGTAAACATTGGGTAAGTAGAATTTTTCTGTTTGCTTAAGGAACCTTGGGAGTCGACAGCTAAATCTTCTTTGCAGTTACATGAGGGTTAAGAGTCACAAAAAAGGACAGGCCGTTCCAAAGAATAAGTAAAGGCTGAGTTCTGGGTCCACGTGGGTCTAGCACTACATAGCTTTGGGCTCTTGACATTATAGGAGATGCACTGCCCTAAACCTAACAACTGGGAAAGTGGGAAGTGGAGAGAAAGACAAAACGAAAAGTGAAGGAGCAGCCTAGTAACGATTTCAAAACCTGTACATACATATATTCGCACCAGGACAAGAACTGAAATTGGTTTAACACCAACCTGTTCAATGACCGAGTTTCTATAGTGATATTCTACTTGCATAGCAGAATATATAATATTCTTGAGGACAAGCTCCGGGCCTTCCAGACTCAGGGCTCACCTTCAGGTTCAGGGCTTACCAGGTGCGGGATCGTGAACTCTTCAATCAAAATCTCTAACCCCCAACTTCCTCATCTCTGAGAGGGGTACGCTAATGCGTATTTTATAAAGTGGTTTCTAGATTTAAATGAGTTAATGAAGATTAAGTACTTAGCTGAAACTTTCAATTTCACTGAATTGTAACTTAGTTTAGTCCTTCTGCTAAATGGCAGGATGCATGACCTCGACCAGACGAGTAATAGCATCAGAAAATATGAAGTAATGGTGACCTTTCATGGAGTTTATAATGCATGCTGAGAAAATCTCAATACTTTATTTATGTTCAGCCCTGTCAACAACTCCAGATAAAGTGGTGCTTAGAGAGGCCAGGAATTGGAATAAAGTCTTATGACTAAGAAAAAAAGTCTAACCCGTGGCTCATGCTTTGAAAAGATTTCTGATTCTTCAAAATTGTAGATGTCAATGAATGCGCTTATTATTGGTAAAAACAGGTGCTGGGTTCCACCTTAAGTTATCATTTTTAAGTCTTTGAGCCTGCAGCTTCTTCACTTGTAAGTCATGCAAACCCAGATCAGGTTTGGAGACGCTGAGCATGCTAATTGGCTTCTGGTTTTAAAACCACATTTGTAAGCATATGTGCCTTGTACATTTCGGTTAGGGTTTCGGACACGTACCACAGGCCAGCTCGGTGCCTTCACACTGCTGCTCTGCAGACAGATGGTAAATGCCTTGCTGATTTTCAATGAAGTGCATTTTTTTCCCCCCATAAGCATTTAAAGTACTAAGCATCAAGAAATTGTGGACACATGCGCATGCAACGTTATGGAAGCAGGAAAAGAAATGTTCGAGAGTTTAGACTAAAGTTTAACTAGGTAGCTCCTGTGCCGATGACTTTTTTCTCCAGTTTTCATACTTAACTTCTCATTGCTTCTTCCATTTAGGCCAGGTTTCAGTGGAAGCAGCTCTAATCTACAGTATAGCTTTGATCTGAGTCACCAGATTACATAGCTGCAAATTGGCTGGCAGAAGAGTCATTTGCATATTGTATCTCAAAGTTCAAAAAAAGAGCATTTGTGTCTCCTTCAATAGTGTATTTTACAATCAAGAGACACGCACCGTTAACTTTGGAGGTGGACGTCTGAAAGTTAATATTATATTTGGTTTTAATCAAAAATCATATATTTGTATATAAAGTATATGATTTTTGATTCAGTAACTATATAAGCAGAAATGACAGGGAAAATTAAGAAGGCTGCCTCAATATTACATACTAAGCAAATCTTTACATCTCCTACCAGCTCCATTATTTTTCTTTAAGTCATGTTTACTGGTTAGAACTGATCATAAAATAAAGATCTGGAAAATTAACAGAAGTTTCCAAAATGGCACAGATAATGGAAGAACTTAAACCTTGATCTGACTCCAGGTAAGTGCTGTTTTCACCACACACTGACTCGTCTTTATGGATTGCCAATTATGTAAACAATATTACAGTATATTCTAACATTAAAGCAAAATTATAGTATATTCTAATATTAAGGCTACTCATAATCTCTTGGCTTCACCAGGACAATAAGGCCTTATTTATTAGGGGTAATTAGGTTAAAAGACGGTAACAGTAGATAATTCAAGATGAGATATAAATCAAACACGCATAGCACTAAATGTGAACAGTGTAGGTTCACACACACAGACACACCCATACACACAGTCCATAAATACACACATATATTTGCAAGCACTGCACACAACTGTGCTTGAAAAATCATGAGAGGGCTGTGAAAGTAGTGTGGTGTATAAAACACCAGGACGTAGACAATACTAATATTTATTTAAGATCCATTCATGTTGAGCCTTCTCAGCTGAAGAACGTTTCATCGCGGGAAGAGATTTGGGTTCTGACCCATGGAAGGAGAAATCTACTCACGTTGAGCAGAGCTGTGATGCAGGTGAGCTTCGGAGACCTCAGTTCTGATGTCAGAGCCTTCTCAGTCTGCCTTACGGATTCTTGCTCCATCTCTATGCTCCAGTAACTATGATACACATCATTAACATTGATCTATTAGTTATGTCGTCCCACATTTTGGAGAAAGTTTAAATTTATTTTGACATATTTCAGATATGTAAAATGTATACAGAATATACTAAGACTCTATATCCACTATTACAAAATAAAATTTAGTTAAATCCTTCATATAAGCCATCATTGACTGTATTCCTCTTCCACACAGAGACACTTAAAATTCTGAATTTTTACTTATTATCTCCTTGCATTTTTATATTATCTCCTTTATATTTTACTACATATATATGTACCTTGAATCATTGTGAATAACTAGAACTACCCATATCAACATAAATGAGTCCTAAAATTATAATTTCTAAGCAAAAATAAAAATCTAATTGGCAAATAAAATACATGTGGTATATAAATGGGCAATCACGAAGTTTTGCTTATTTTTACATCTATTTGCTTATTTTTACATCTATGTATTAACATTTTATATTTCCCTATGTCTTCCTCAGTTTCTACTGCATGTGGCTAGCTAAACAATATATACTATTTTTTAACAAGAAATTTTACCTCCCGCTTACACTCACTAATAGATAGAATCATATGAGTGTGATTCTATGACCTGGCAGCAGTGAGCAACCTACCCAATTGCTGTCATTATTTTGGATCCCTCAGAGGGACTGATCTTGTGCTGTCCCTGTTTTCTGATACCTGACATTGTGCCACGCCATCTGAGAGCTTTTTTTTACTAAAATGTCCTTTACTGCTGAAGGTTTGGATTTGTATGAGTGAATGTGTGTGTGTGTGTGTGTGTGTGTGTGTGTGTGTGTGTGTGAGATTCACATAAGCTGTTCATTCTCTATTTTTGTCACTGACATTTTATTATGACCTGGCAGGAACATGTACGTCGTTTAAATTTTCATCATCTGATCTCTGTTTTACAACGTAATATATAGAATAGTATCTGCTCATCAGTTGCATTTACCATATATATCTATAAACATATAGATATATACAGATCTATCTATCTACCTATTTCTCTGTTAAATGCACCCCTTAAAGCTTTAGCACAAAGATCTTCATAAAGTATGAAAGGCCTTATTAATCTGGGCTGCGGCCATCTCTCTTCCTCTGTTTTTGCCACAGAAGCGATCATCGTGCAACCAATCCTGTGTTATAGGAGCACATCTCACATGGAGAGTAAAACAAACCATTACATTAATTGAGTATTCTAGGTGAGACTAGGAAATGCTAACGATTCAAAGAAGAAGAAACAAGACCACTGAAGAGTTGATTTTAAAAACCTTAAAGAAATTTCCCATTAGAGTTAAATGATATAAAAACCAAAGTTACCCCTAACCCTTATCGAAAGTGTCCTTCTCATGTGGGAGCAGAAACAATCATGTCAGACACGTATTCTGAAAACTGTAATGAAGAGCAATAAAATGTAATTGAAGCTCTCTGGGCCATGAGGGTCAGGCCCACAGTGGTTGAGAGACACATACTATTAGGCCCTGCTCTTACTATTGCTATTTAATGTCAGGTTAATGTAGGTTACTGCACTGTTCTGTGGCTCCATTTAAATTAGTCAAAGTTATATTTTGAAATGCATAAATACAGTCAAACCTTGGGGAAATTTGCTAACAAGGTTAAAAAATTAAATTTGCCAGTGAGAGCTTGAGTTTTACTAGTAGTGATAGACACGTTCTTAACATTTCTCGTTATTGTCTACATTTTTGTTTAAATAAGAAATGAACATACCAAATGGAATTTATTAATTTATTTTGAAAATGATATAATGTAATAAATGTTTTACTAAAAAATAATTGCATTATATCAATAATTGGTTATTTTTCTGGAATAAATTATATTTGCCTTCGCCATGTATACATTTAAAATGTTTGAAAGTCTCATCATTTATCCTGAAGTCACACACACACACACTCAACAGATGTCATATGTTTGGGCCTATATAATATAGGTCATTTTCCTTCACTTCAACCTTTTTTTTTTTTTTCTCTTCTTTGATCCAAATTACTAGTTTTTCTCTTGATAATTCTCCCAGTCATTCGGGTTGCAGGAGTTCCATAAATGTCTACCTGGACAAAGAGGTGGAGGTGGGATGCACACACCAGCAGAGCCAGGTAGACAATGCATCCTCACTCTGCATCTCTCCACTGGGATGTGACTTGCACCTTCATTACAGTGCTTACCAGGTATGTTGAAGAAATGCAAAGTTGGATACATAAGTAATTGAGTAGAGACACAATGACAGAATTAATGTGATATATGTGAAAAATATATACTCTTCATTTTTCTTCAAAAATGATCTATTGATCTATCATCTATCAATCAAACATAAAATGACTAGATGAAATGAAAAGTTGCGAATGACTTTCTAATAAGTAATTGTAAAAAATAGAGTGTTACATAATTCCTATAGTTAAAACAAACAAAAAAACAAAAACAACAAAAAAACAACTCTGGACATTTATTGATAATTCCCCCAAGCCCATGCACATACACATAAACCACTCACACTGTCTTTTCCTTGAACAATAGTATTTTGGTATAAACTCTAAATGTTTTTGAGGTAACTTATGAAGAGAACATTGAGTTCTGTGTAATGTTAATGAGCTGAATGACCTTATATAAAAACATAAGATGAAAGAATTTATATTATTCCACAGATGTCTTTAGCATTGCCAAAGGCCTTACATTTGCTTTTATCCTTTTTAATTTACATCAGTAATTAAAAAAAAAACATTTTAATAAAAATCTAGATATCAAATCTTTTAGTACTCTGGATGAAAGTACTAAATAACCCAAAATGACCTTATGAAGCTGGAGCATCTGCTTAATATGACGTTTATTTTTAAGGAAATAAATATATAGCCTGGCTAATAAAGGCTAATTCTTGAGATCTTGAACACCTGAAAAAGCAATAGTTTAAATAAAACTCACAATAAATGTAATTAAATAAGTTCAAGTTATATTTATGCAATCACAAAATTCACTAACTGACAAGAATTACTAGGTATAAAAGATAAATTTAAGATGAAAATAGAATTTCTAGAAATAAAAAAAATAATAATTTTACTTTATTTTAAAATTTTACTGTCAAAGAAAGAATTAGTACACCGAATAATGTATTTGCAGACACTGAAAATAATTTAGCTGAGAAAGACAAAAAATGAAAAAGTTAATGCAGATAAGATTGCAAATCAAAGAAACAGAAAAGAAACATAATAGAAAAAAATAAATGCAAAATTCATTCTTTGAAAAAATAAAAGATAGAAAAATCTCTGACTAGATTGAGCAAGGAAAAACAAAAGGGACAGATACACATAAAAATATCAGTAATAATACAGCAGAGATAGCAGCATAGAGAAATATCACACTAATATCCTGAAGGTTTTGATGAAATGCCAAATTTTCTAGAAAAAAAAAAATGTAACTTGAATCTGAATCATAGAAAACCTGAATACCCCTATAAATTCTAAATGAAATGAAGTATTCATTAAGAAACTTACAAGGAAAACACAAGATCCAGGTGATTGTTAAAGTCAACTGCTATGAGATGTTCCTAGAATGCATCATTCCAATGGTATCCAAAGCTTTTTAGATGATGGGTAAGAGAGAATACGCTCCATCTCATTCAATGGAGCCCAATTGCCTTCATATCAAAAAAGAAAAAATGTAGAGAATTTATCAGACAGGAATATTACAGTCTTTCTTCCTCAACAAAGCCTCCAATATCTTTAGCAAACTATTAATGCTTGATTCTAGCAGTGTAAGTAATAGATAATTCGACATGAAAAGTTGATTTTATCCTCAGAATGGGCAAAAGCAGGTAAACAGAGAAAATCTATAAATATCGTTCAATACATTAACAGAGCATGGATACTAAAGAGCACAAATGACAGATTCAGCATAAGTATTGTCAAAGTCTGACATGTCTTCATAACTTAAAAAAAAATCTTATATTACTAGAAAACAAAGAATTTCTGTATCATGATGAAGACTACCTACAAAATTCTTATCGTAATATCAATCTAGAAAATTGGAAAATCTTGGGAAAATTCTTTTAAAACAAGAATACAAAGATCTCAACAATCACAGCTTATTTTTGACATTGTAGTGGTATTCTTAATTAATATAATAAAGCAAGCAAAATAAATTAATGTCATAGAGATTGGAAAGGACAAAAAAAGAACGTAATTTTTCCAAGATAAAATGATGGGCTGTTGTAGAAAACTCAAAAGAATCTGTGAATTATTAGAAAAAAAAAAATAAGAGATTGGCAAGGTATCCAACTGTAAGTCATAAAAGGAAAATCAATACTATTCCAACACACATAGAAGTCTATCTGCTTCCTCACAGTGTCATGAATGTAGGTATAAAAATTTCTTGCTTCTAGAAGATAATTTATTTTATCATTAATTTATTTTATCATAATTCTTGCTTTTACGTGCCATTGAACTAGTAAATTATATTATGTTCAATATACTGATTGAATCTCTCAAAGATTGTATTTTTTGTTTGCTTTTAATTCCACTTTAAAATTCATCTATATTATTAAAATATTGGGATACATAAATAAATATTGTTACGTTTAGAACACAGAACATGAAACATGCTTTTAAAAAAGAATGTTTATTATTACTGTGTTTTTTGTTTTTAACTCAAGTCCTATCATTACATCTTCTGAGGTAACAAGGGTTAACCTATCATCTATAGTAGAGACAGGTTTGTTTTGAGGACATGTGATTTTCATATAACTCTTACCCATAAGAATGATGCATTCAAGCACTTATGAGAGTAACTATTTAATATGGAAAATAAGTCCATTGTCTAATGATTGGCACAATCTCTAGTCAATTTTTAGATAGGAAAGATGACTTCCTCCACCTATGATAGGAAATCAAGAAAAGCAATACGATATCTCAAAGAGTTAACAGTACATTACAATGACGATTCAGGGACACACAATATATGAATGATCTCAAGACAGGCAAACAGTATAAACAAGAAAATCCATAGCCCAGTATTTCCTGGGAGGGTACAATTGTCTTTCTTGAGGAAGGTGGACAGTTCTTGCCTTCAAGATATTGAGAACTTAGATAAGAGTGTCGTTATGTGTGGAGGATGATGGCTCTTGGTATAAACTGAGATGGTATTACAGCACTGTAACCAGACAGCAGTGCACCACAGTGTGAAGTGAGAAAGTATGAACTAAAAAATAAAGTATAAGGCAGAAGCCTGGGACTTACCTGCGTTGTGCATTTTAGTGGCAAGAGTGAATGAAAGTCAGAGTAAACCCACTTCAATTACAGGAATAAGTTCATCACGGGTGACTGAGGCTGAAGGAAAAAGTAAGGGGAGTCTTATTAAAATTATTTAATCCCACTGGGGTGAGATGATGAAAAAATGAATAAATTATTTTCTGTAAAATACAATTTTACAAATACAGAAAGCACAATTTTTTTGGCTGTAAAATACATGAGGCCGAGGTTAAGCTCTTCTGGTCATTATCTTAACTAGAGAGAATATCTACCTCTTGATGCAGTCGAGTTGCTCAAGCAATAGAAAGAAAGGGAATTAAGGGGCTACGCCAATAATGCAATTTTTCCCCATATTTTTAAAATAAATGTCCTCATTTGCAAACCTATAGCAAGCATCAGTTCCCTTCACTGAAGATGTTTATAAGTAGTAAAGAAAAGAATACTACCTTGGATTCAGAAAAAATAGGGCATAATTAGATACTTCCTTAATATACATCCATTGGATATGAGACATAATCCTTTTAAGACTTTTAAAATATTGGATTGTCCTTAATATTATTATCTATTAATATTATATCTATTTCTCCACTGACTTATGTGATGATCTTTTTGTGGAAAAAGGCTACTGAAAAACAAGTAAACATTTAAACAAACATAAATCCATAGTTAGATTTTGAAACCTCCTAAAACTCTTTTATTTTACCAATGTGGAAGGAATACAGGCAGTTTTAAATACCATAAATCACTTTGGGGTTTTTAATAATGTCTAGTAGAAAACAATTCTATTTAAGGTGCTACCATCTAAAAACAATAATCTCAAGTTCATTTATATTTGAAGTGAATAACACTGTTTACATCTATAAACTGTCACTATTCACTGCATTTTCCATAGTTTATGATAGTCCACAACAACTGAAATTTATTTTACAAGCACTGACATTCATAAAATACAGGTATTTACAATTTAGACAAATCAATCTCTGTAATAAAACTCGTCAACGAAAAGAGTTCTTATTTATTTCTATCGAATGGAAAGTAAACACAGGAATAGAAATAGCAAAATGTATCCTTTATGATAGAGAAAACAGTTAAATACAACTTAATCTCATTGAGAAACTTTCTTGAACCAATTAGCAAATCAATGGTCTTCATTTGGTAGTAAATTCATTTTTGCGGCTCACAGAAAGAAGTTAAATAATTCACCTGAATAAAAATGTCCTCCGAAATTCAAAAAGAGTGCTTCATTATCTATTTCCTTAATTAAAGTGCTGTCCATTCTAGAAGGTAGTCATATCTGTGATACATTTCTTTTCTCAGAGAGGAATTTTACATTTTTATTAACTGGATCATGCTAATTCCTTTATATAATCTTTCTCAATTACCTAAAGCAAATCTATTGTCCTATATTCTTCACATTTCAATAACACTTTAATACTACATCATCTCATTAATCCTGTATGTTGTTCTGTTATTCATCTATTCATTGGTTTCATTAAATAAATTATAATTTCCTTGAATATAGGAACCAGACTTTTCATTTGTTTTTCCAGTATTTATTTCATTTTGAGAAGAAATATGTAGTAAATTGATTAAAACGTGTGATTAAAGAGAAGTATACAAATATGAGTAGAAAGATAGTAAATCCTATCTTCCCATATGAAGCATGTTATTGAAGTCTGTATCTCTTAACTCCCTGTATTGTTGCAAAAAAAAAAATAAAATAAACAAATAAAACCTATCTTAGATGAAAATATTCAATAACTCTCCCCATTTTTAAGTAAACTATCTTCATGTATTGTTGATCTCTTTAAAATATTTTTATTCTTAACACACTTGTTGCTTAAATAAGAGAAAATTAATTGATTTTCTAAATATACACTTTGTAATTAAAAATGTATTTGTCTTATAAATAATATAAACCTAATTTAAACTGTAGAGAATGCAGAGATTAATTATAAATTAATCAGATTTAAATTGTTTTCATATTCAATAGCTGCACTGTCATTCATTTGTAAACCATTTACACAAAAATATGTACTATGTATTAAATACAACTCTAAACATTTTCCTAAAGATGTCTATGTTTTACCAGGTTTGAATAAAAAAACACCATCATTTAAATATTTAAATAAGTTAAACATGTTTTCCCATTAATTTCAAAATATGATACTATGTTGAAAGTTTATTAAAATGTATAAAAAATAAATGAATAAATCATCTTTTTAATTACTTTCTTCAGAGGTAGTAAGTAAACTCTTCATTAACTATGACGTTATGGTGTATATAAAGCACTATAGATTCATTTCAATTCTTATGAGATGTTAAGTAGGCGCCCATAAAACTTTTATGGAATTTCAGCCTAGGCAACGCTTGCTTCTTTACCTCCCTGTGTAACGCAGCTCTATGACAAATACATTAGTTTTCTCAGTAATACTTGAAGATAAACTGCCATTACGCTAGAAATAGTCACTAAGCATCTACTCTTGTTAACAATGAAACTCTTTTATCCACTGTCTATCTTTAAACAAGCATCATTCATATTGAATTGATAATGTATTTCTGAAACTCCTACGCTTTTCCAGAAATTATCTAGCCAAGGCACTAAAGATGATAACTTGGGAAATGAAAAAGACAAAGTCTTTGTCATATTGAAGGCTAGATTTAGAGGAGGGAGAAAACACACACACACACACACACACACACACTCACACCCATACACACACGAAAAAGCCATAAAGAAGCTAAATTCTGTTCATGATAAGCACAGTAATAGAGTAGGGAAAGTCAAGTATTAACGTGAGCAAAGAAAACTCTCAGACATGACCACCTTTGGGCTAACAAATGAGAGATAAGTTGGTCATGCAAAGAGGAAAGAAAGAGAACACTGAAAAAGGAAAAGGAAGTGGAAAATTAAAGCGGAAGTGAGCATGGCCTCTATGAGGAACAGAAAGAAGCCCCGAGTGCCTGGAGCATAAGGGGGGAGAAGAGATGAGGTCAAAGCAGCCGGGAAACGTGCGAGCACCAACACCAGGACAGGCTTCCGCAGACAGACATACAGAGGAGTAACATGCCTCTCAAACGGAAGCAGGATCTCCTGTGTGGGGCGACACTAAACGTCTTGAATAGGCTACCATCACTATCAAATAGGCCCCTAAATGTGTCATGCCTCCAAACGAAAGGTATCCGGGTCAAGGCAGATGCAGGTAGGGGACAGTGCTCCATTCCACATAGGAATTCAATAGTAAGAGTTCAGACACTGCAGCCCCACCACACGTCCTCCAGCACTGCTCTGGCCACCACTTCCAGCTGGCAGAGGGCAAAGGGCACGTGGACTCATGAGTGGAAGACATTTTTTTTTTTTTTAAATGGGAGTGGGATGGAAGGGGCATCGGTTACTTATTTCTATTTTACCTTCAGTTGAAAAGAACTTAACCACGTGACCACACCTAACAGGAAAGGGAGGCCAGGAAATATAATCCAGGAAGGACTGGAAATGATGATGTTTTAACAGACCCTGCCACGGTGCTGGCTTTCTAAATTTGGAGGTCTTATCACTCTTGTCTATATCAGAAGTAATCTGTCTTCCTCATCATTTTGGGAATGGGCAGGACCAGCAATGTGCTTGAATAAATTAGATATCAGCTGTTCTTAGCAGATGTTTGCAGTTTATATACCTTTCTTTAAAAAATCACTATTTAAATATTGCTTATCTGATAACTATGTACATATTGCACTTTTTGATGATAAAAAGAGAATTACAAGCTTGGTACAGGGATACAGTTATTTTTGTTCAGAAATTATAAGAACATGTTTCTTGAAATCTGAGTTATCAAGAAGATATTTCTTGATCTACTGAAATGACTTCCCTGGAGGTTTTATGCTAACCTGATTAAATTTGCATGTACAAAAGAACTGTGTACTTAAAATATAGCTTGACATGATCTTCGGCAACTACTTTGTACCATCGATGAGACTAAATTGAACCAGCCATCAATTCTTGAGAAATTCTTGATTATATTTATTCATTGTCTGATTTTTAATGCATATGAATGAACCTTCCATCAGCATTTCAGAAAGTCAGTGGCCTAGGCTTTCCTCTGAAAATATATTATTCTGTATTGTTCTCCAGTCCTAATAAATGCACCAGATTGGAGAAATTATCTGTGTCAAATGGTTTAGATGATATTCAGTCTAGCCACGCTAGGTATTTTCTGTCTATCCCTAAAAGCCAGACCACACAGACATAAGCTTTCTGAGCTTTATTTTAATCGCGCACACCCGTGTTTGCTGTGTAAAGAAGTTATGCTATTTAGCCAATGAAATCTGTGACTCATTATCTTTAGAAAGACTGTAGAAGACACTATCACTTCTGGACTCTAGATAGAGCCCAGGTGAAGTTTTGTTTTGTTTTGGTGAAAGTGTGAAAAGTATAACTTACTTCCCCTTAGGAACTAATGTTCTCTCCCTTCAGAGGATGACAGTTCTATGAGTGACCGTGTTTCACCCTTTTCTCTTGCCTGCTTTAAAGTTGAGCAAACAATTAGAGACCCATCAATGGCCTATCAGTGTGGTCTTCCTTTCCTTATGACTCTGGCTTATATAAATCTTCTGCTGATACTTTGTTTGTTTCGAGAGAGAGAGAGAGATATTAGTATTGTTATTGTTACCTGTCTCAATGCTTTTTCGGAAAGATGAATATCTGAACAAATAAAAAAAATAATACATCTTCTAAAGATTCTCTGAAGCAACTGGAAAGACAGATTGTTAGACCTGACTCCTCAGGTTTCTCACCATCTGCACATGTCCGCGGGCAATGACATCGCCTATGTGGATGGGCACTTTGGTGCTTACTCTGTTTCCATTCAAACTGATTTGAAGATTTACATGGCATGTAAAAATTTCCTCTCCGTATGACTCTGTATGCATAAAAAGGGCTTAAACAAATTTCTGGAGTCGATGAGAAGGTTCCTCTGATTGCGAAAGCACCGTGATGTCCTATCTTTCACTAACGTGTAAATGCATGCACATGAACATGCCCTGGGATGTTTAAACAGAGAACACACACAAGGATTTTTACACATGAGAAGGAACAGACAGATGAGAAAGGCTAGGCAAGGCTTTTGATTGTACAGCCAAAAAGGGGAACCAGAACTGCTTTTAGGCAAGTTCTTTTAGCAGTAATGGAACGTAGGTTATTCTGACTTTCTCTTTCTTAGGTCAGTATCCCATCAAACTCTTAGAGTCAATAAAGTTCAGAAAAGTGTCTGGAACTACGGAACGCTGGAAATCTAAAATACTTGCCACAGAAGCAAAAGATGGATGCTGGCATTTATGTGGCATTAGCTTGAAAGGGGGGTAGTATAGTGTAAGTAACAATATCTGTGCAGTGCTTGAAATTTTAAAAGTTGCTTTTACATAGAGTATCTCATTTGAGCTTTCGGGAGAATAAAGCGAATGAACAAACAAGCAAAACACATTGGGGAGAAGAAAGAAAATACTATTAGTCATCCGAGTTCGGAACTGTGGGATTTGAAGGTCAAAGAGGTTAGTAGCTGTTCCAAGTTCCATGGTTAGTTAAAAACGCCGTGCTAGATTACAGTTCATAGATGCATTGCCTCATTCAAGACCCGTGTGCGGTTTCATAATTAAGATGTTAATTACTTTAGCAGCCTGAATATATATAAGAAAGATTAAATCTCGTCGGACTTACTCTGATAATTGTAGTAAATAATAGTGTCAGAATTGTGCTACGCTGTTAATATCAGGTCAGGGTCTAGAATTAATTTTCTTAAAAGTCCCTAAATTTTCAATAAAAGTCTGTGTGTGTGTGTGTGTGTGTGTGAGTGTGTGAGTGTGTGTGTGCGCGTATCGATATTGGTAACAACATAGTGTGACATGAACTTTGACGTTGGCTTTTAAACTTATATTATCTAGTTTTATAGATTCCATTCTTGGGAATATCTGTAATTTCAAAGATTCACTGATAGAATTACAACTGTCTGCGGCAAGGCTGCACATAGTACTCTCCACAGCCCTCACTGCCCATGAAGTGTGTCAAACGCAATGGGCAGCAGAGCGTAGCTGGCTTGTGGAAACTCTCTCTATTTGCTCTACTTCAATGCCTCCTGTCTTGACCCAGGAAAGATATACCAGCATTTTGACTTCACAGTTAAATCATCAAACAATGTTAGCTATTTCACTAATCAAGTTGAGGGAGAAAGGAAACTATCATCATGTTGTTTTATAAATCTAACTCCTAATTTGTAATAAAGGAAGAGAGACACATTGGTATTAATCCAAATGTTCAGAGCAAAGCAAATATTTAAATAGATTGTCGAAAGCACGTCGGAGGTCCAAATTTCATGTAACACAAAAAGCTGATGTTTCTCAGCAAAGTGCTTTCGTTAAGAATAAAATTCAAGATCTAAACATGAATAGATTTATACTTACTATATTACATGGAATTTACACTTCAGATGTCTATATCAAATAAGGAACAGTGAATTTTCCATTTTTACTAGATGACTCCTGCTGGAAAAATAAAATTAGAATCAAAATCTCCTCTCAAACCAGAAAACCTCTTCACAAAGAAAGAAAACATTTTAATTATCGAATAGCTATTAAACCGAACGTTATGTGCACCACAGGCACTCCAATGAGAGACCGCAAAGACAGAAAAACAGTCAAGGGGACATGTCACATTATATAGGTGTTCTCAGGACAATAACTAGTCCTCAAGGGGACTTGGCAGCACCACTTGTCACACAAAGTTTATCCAGGATTCCCCTGGTCTTTGGGGTGGCCATCCGTATTTGGTAATTGGCTTTACTCAAAGGAAAATACAGGTTAACATCTTTATGATGGAAGATGGTTTGGCATTTTGGAGCAAGGCACCCACTGAAGTTAGGCTCTTATCCTTCCCCCCTCCCGCCTCAAATTGGGAGTCAGGGGTCCTATCTTCACTGATGATTATATTCCAAAGACATGGTCCTGGGACCCTGAGAATGACATTTCTGGGCATCAAAGTGGGAAAGAAGCTAATTTAGCTTTTATTATGAACTACTATTTGTCATTAGTAACTATTAGTGACTTTACTAACTATTCAAAACTTGGTGGGGTGATGTTGGGAGGAAGGAGGCGACATCAGCAATATCAGTGATGTGGCTTTGAACAAACAAATGGAAGCATCATACTGAGTCTGCTCTTTTATTATTAAATAATATGCTTCCCTCTGAGACTCTGCCTTAAAGACTCCATTTTAGCCTATTAAGCTATCAAGAGGATCTGATTTCTCTATTATCTCCTTTGTCACCTTGCAGTTTGTTTACATATGCATGTATGCATATGCATTCAGCATTCATGAATAAAATTGTGTCTCTTTATTATCCAGAGAGTAGGAAGACTTGCCCTGAGCTTGAAGTATTAAGCCCAAACATTATAGATATTCACATTAGTTTTTAAACGAGCACTTGTTTGCTTTAAATTTCTAATTCAGTTACTTTGAAAAGTTAAGTCTACTGTGATAAAAGTTTGTTATTTCATAATTAAATCGCATGAACTATGTACTAAAAAGTTTAGATTTTAATGAAACCTGGAGGAACAGGACTTCTGCTTAAAACCTAGATCAGTTACATTGTAAAGGTATCTCAACATCTTCATTTATATGTCTGCACGCGTAAGATATTAATGTGGTGATAATAACATACACATATCTGAACTCATGTTTGCACATGTATATACATAATTAATGTCCCTATGGTACCCTGGTTATTTCAATATAGCATTTTATTGCTTCATAAAGGATAATCTATCTGAGGCTTTACGTTCCATGATTGTTGCTATGTCCTTTAAACTCTGAGTTACTTACTGATGTTGATGAAATTTTTCTTCCAATCTTAGATTAGATGTAGCATTACGATAAAAATCAGAGAATTTGTAGCCGCATTGCCTCAGTTTGAGTCCTGGCTACAATAATTATTGGTTGCATGACCTTGAACAAGTCATATAAAGTGTTTTTTTTTTTTTTTAATGTCTTGGCTTCTTCATCTGTAAAATGAGTACAATAATTGTAATTTCCTTACCAGTAGTCACGAGGTGTCAAAGAGCCAATATATGTAGATGGGACAGCGAGGTGCCGTGAATTGGGAGTCTGTGGAATGGTGTTCCAGTTTCTATTTTGCGAGTAACTCCTAAATGATTTGGGGTACATGGTCTACCCTCTATTTCTGAAGTTCTTTCTTTTCCTTTTAAAACAACAACAACAACAACAACAACAACAAAATAAATAAATAAAACTCTGGTAATCTCATATTCTTTCATTCTAATTGGCTGTGGATGAGAGCCTTGTTGATTTTGGCTCAAAGATAATATAAAATAATTCTTTTTTTTTTTGTTTTAATCCTATAGCACGGCTGAAGTTTCTCATAAATTGCTGATATCCTGTCAACATACAACAGATTACATTAAGATGTCCAAATACCATTTCATGTACTCTTAAAGTAGTAGTTTTCAAACATTTTTAACTACATAACTTTATTCATATAACTTCATAGGCAGACACCCAAAATTTAGGAGGGAGAGAACAAGCCCACACGCACCTGTCAACATGCCTCCTACACCGACGTGCAGAGGTTCCCTTTAACGAAACGCTAAAGAACTCATTGTTCTGGTAGAATTTAGTTAAAAATGCGCATTGGATCAAGTGAAAGAATTACTAATCATCAAGAATCTTACCTCTTTTTTTTTTTAATCTTGTTTTGTTACTTGCTACTACCAAACAAACAGCCATAGCTTTTGTAACATAGTAACATTAATTAGTATGGTAAGATAATACTACTAATTAGAATTATAAAACTCAGGAAAATGACCCCTGCAGGGGAGTGGATCGGTAATGCCATGTTTTGCTGGAATGGTGCCAAACAGAGAGAGCAGGCCATAAAGTAATAGATCAGAATTCTAAAACTGCGGCTCTACCAGCAATTTGTTTGTATGTTAAACAAATGAAGTCTACTCCATTATTTCAATAACATTTGTATTAAATGAAAGTCTCTGCCCATCTCAGACCTCAGCAGAAAATATTTTCAATTTGGATTAACCAAATCCTAAAACAATCCTTTGGGGGGCGGGGGTGGGGGGGTAGGGGGAAGCAAGATGCATGTGGATACGTTCAGACTCAGTGATATTTGTGTTTGAAAAATTTTTTTTTTCTATATTAAGCTTACTATTTAGGAGGCTCTCTGTTGAGTCCTGGGTACCTGTTAACTTTTCTTCTACTCTCTTGTTCTTCCTTCCCAATCACATGGCTATTTATATTTTCTTTCCAGTCTCTTTTTCGGAGTTGCATCCCAAGCCTCAAACCTATTTAGAGCTCTCGGTAATTAATTTTCTCTATTTTTTGCTATAATTTACATGTTTTTTTAGGCGAGGCAACCCTTAGTTGACTTCACAAATTACAAGGACCTTGTCAGCTTACAATCCCTTATTCTTTTTATTTTATTTTTAAAAATTTTTTACGCCTACAGCACCTGGTCTTCCTAGGTGGTCTCTCATCCAAGTACTAACCAGCCCCACCCTGCTTAGCTTCCGAGATCAGACGGAATCGGGCTCGTTTAGGGTAGCATGGTTGTAGACACATCATTTCTTATGATCCCATTAAAGTATCTCAGGATATAGCTTCATCTTAAAGGAGTGCTGTGGTCATGCCTCACTCCCTAAGAGCAAATCCACTTGTGTAGGAACTTTGGGTCCAACCCAAGCTCCAGCTTGCAACACCCATGAAATATTATCAGGGGAAATTCTGGTAGGTGATGGGTGTTGTCATCTCTGTGTCTCTGAACCCAGGTTTCCGCCTTATAAGATGGCCCATGTCCTTAAACTCAGTATGTGTCACAGTGGTCTTAGCTTTGATATTATAAAATAATCTAACTTATGAGTTTATTATGAACCTACATGGAATCACTTTTTAAATATAAAATGGTGCATAATAAAATTTAGTTTGATTTAATATAGAATTTATAAAAGTAAGTTTAAAGATACTGTGCACCTAAAGAGAAAATTGAAAACTACATGATGTTTTTCTCATAAAGTTAGTAAAACAGTCATAATGACAATTTGGTAGCAGCAATAGTCAGATAAAATATCCATGTAATAACTTGGGATGTCATATTCATTTTACATTCAAGTGACATTACCCTTTTTGCAGAAGGCAGTGTTTCTGATATAACTTCAGGGTCTGAAAATAATGGCTAACCACCAGATGGATTAAGCATACAACAGGATGGCAGGTGATGACTGAATCTCACACATTAGATGTTTTCAGTCACACTATACACATGAGTGATTTCACATCACATCATATTCATAGGTAGTAACTGTAATTTTTTAATACAAAGGATATAGGCATATACTATTTTTTTTCTTGTATCATGAGTGAAGATAGAAAATTCCTTAACAGTAAAATTAATTTTAACAATCCCTCACATTGTGAAAGGACTTATATTACATGATAGTAATGGGAAAAAGAACGGTTGAGCCAGAAAACAAATTGGTCATGGTTTTATTATTGTCTTCCAGGACCAGTTCACCTTCCCTTAAGCCATTGCTCAATGTTCAGTGAACGAATTTAATAAATATTCCTCACCTTCTCTTTCAAATCATGAAGAATCTGGAATGGAAAGCATCTTCAAGGGTGAATGGAGTTTAATAGGGTTTAAAGTGTCCCTAGAATGTAAGACAGAGTTTTTCATTTGTTTTGCATGTTCTGACTCCTAAATCTTTTATGGACCACATTAAGTGTGTGTTATGTGTGTGTGTGTGTATGTGTGTGTGCATGTGTGTGCACATGTGTTAAGATGGGGACAGGTATAATATGAGATAATTTGGTAAGACAAAATGATCAATACATCTGCCAACTTCAATTTACAGCGTGCGCCTTACAGTCTTGGTCTGACCAAACATCTATATACCTCCTAAATCAAATTAAACCGAGCTACAACGCAATGTGAATATAGTTCTGTAAACCTTAGTTTGTTAACATTCATTGGCCTAATTTGTCAAGAGTTAATATAGTCATTGTACAGAAGTGTGTATTAAATTAAATATATTGAATGAATCCAGCACAGCATTATATCGTTACAAAAATAAAATATTCGTGTAGGAAATTAGACATATATACATGAAGAATTCTGAGAGAATAAAAAAAACATGTTTTGCAGTTTAGGAAAAAGAGCAGTTAATGTTGGATTTAATAGATTAGGGAAATAATATGAATATGGCAGAATGGATTGCTGAGAAGAGAATTGGTAAAAATTAAAACTACATACAAAAAAAAAAAAGGTGATTTAGATCCATTTAACTGAGATGTTGTTACTCCTTATGTTCCCAAACTTTTATCTTCTTAAGTAAAAAACAACATTTCTGAATCAATTTATTTTTGATTTCTTTCAATTTTATGCCATATCGTGCTTACTTTTGATACTGTTTCCCTTTTTTCCCTTCCTAGTAGGCTATGTTGGCTCGTTGGAATAAAGCTCTACCCCTCTAAATCATTTTCCAAAAATACATTTTCTTCCTTTTTGAAGTTGATTTCTATCATTTTTTTTTTCCTTTGGACAACTCTCATTCCAAGAACCTAACTTTTTCAAGTCTAATTATAGCAGCTTGGCAGTCTTGTTTCTCAGAGAACACATTACTGAATTTGCTGCAGAAACAAATAAATAACAAATCTGCAGAAATTATGGAGTTGTAGAACAATGCCTTCGTATCTCACCATTGATTTTGTTTTTATTGTACATGTCTCTGTGGGAAATATAGAAAGACGCCTATTACAGCCTTAGTTAATAACATTCTCTTCCCAGTGTTGTTAGGTAGGTATTTTTTTCTTTCACTAAAATGAAAAAAGATAGCTTAAGGATAGAAGTAAAGATATTGTTTAAAACAATAAAATTTTAATGGCATTCTGTGTAGGCAAATGGGATGAGATCATATAACTGCTCCGACTCTAACATTTCTATTATGTATTTGAATTAAACAATAGACTTTTCTCTGTCCCACACAAAAAAAGCAATCTTGGGTAAAAGCAAATTTGGTCATCTCTGTTGATGTATTTTACTTAACAGTATCCAGTTTTCAAAAGGAGAAAGTAATACATTTATTATGTTCATCAAATTATTTAATATTCTTATTATAGGTAGACACATTTATATAATCTCAACAAAAATATTTGATCTGTCATATTCAGGATTGCATCTAAGGAATCAGAAAATAAATTTAGGAGAATTGGTTCAAGAGCTACAATACAATACATATTTAGTGAGATATGATTTTCAGGAACTGGTACAGATGCCAGATTAGCGTGAACACACACTCTCTCTCTCACACACACACACACACACACACACACACACACACACTTTCAGCAAAGTGTTTAAGATAAAAAGGTGTGCATTTCACAGTAATTCAATTAGATAAAAATTAGAAAACACAAGGCTACCAAGGAAATTTCTTTTTCCTTCGGTCTGTTATGCTGAATATAAAATACTTAATTTCTGTAGACTGCATAATGAGGGATAAAGAATAAATAATATGCCATTGGTTAAATAGTGCTTCATTGCTGCATATTAAAAAAACTTCATGTTAAAGTGAGTATAAACTGTGTCATAAGTAAATATTTATATTATAAATAGTAAGAAGATAACTACAATTAATTACATAAAAAATAATAAGGAAACCGCAAGTATATAACTATGAGCAAAAAGTCACTGATAGAAAATGTTTAAAATATCTTATCAAAAGATTCATATAGACTTTAATTATATTTAATTTTTAGGATACTAAATTTCACTACACACACACATGCGCGTGTGCGCACACACACACACACACATGCACTCCTACCTACAGCTCCACATGGATTAGCAAATCTGATTTTAATTTGTTTTAGCTACTTTATTCATACAAAGAAAGCAGTGACTGGAGCAATGTGTTCGCAATTTCTGTTTTCCTAGAAAAATAATTATTTACTAAAGTAAGATATATCAGATATTTCTAGTATTATAAATTATAGTTTGTATACAATCAATCCATATATTGAACCAAAAAAAAAAAAAAAGGATTACATACTATGTGGCAGGGTCTCTTACAGAGCTTAGAGAAGTGATTCAAAACAGGTGAAAACATTCTTTTTATTGAGCTTACTATTTAATGGGTGGAGACAGACACTAGACAAGGTAAACTAGTAAAATATAGAGTATGTTAGGTGGTGACCAATGTCATGCAGAAAAAGTCTGTGATGAATAGAGGCTGGGGGTGATGATGCTGGGGAGGGTCACTGTCAGCTGGATGTCTGGCAGGGCCTCCTGGGAATGAAGGAGGAACTCTGAAATATCTGGGGTAAGAATCCCCAGAAGGACAAGTCATTTCATATTCTCATTAATAAAGATTGGAAAAATGCTAGCTTTTTAAATGTGCTGTTGAAAAATAAAAAATGGGTTATTTTTTAAAGTGTGAAGTATATTTATTTGCCTTTTATTATAGAAGAACTAAAAGAATGATCAAAATGTTCTAATTTAATTTCTTAGGCCTTTGATATAAATTAGCATATAATATTTTTCTATAAATTCCATAAGGCAAATAATAATAAACACTCCTCTGGTGAAAAAAAAAATTAGAAGAGTATGTGGAAAAGCCAATAATGGACTAATGGACATCGTGCCATATGCTAAATCCATTAAACTCTTATTTATGCAGTAACTACATTACGGTTTATATGTTAGAACATTTAAGTACTATTATATTTTCAATGAAAATAGCAACTAGCTGGCAATCTATTACACATTTTAAGTTTTGCATTATATTTTTGACCAGGGATGTAGTCTTTGATAATATATTTTTGAGGTCCCCGTGACAGTTCCCTGAATGGTATCTGTCAATCCAGGTAATCCATTAAAATGGTTTATTTCCTCTTTCCTTCACAACGACAAAAATAGACTTTTTAAAAGTATTAATTTTACAATGTCATGAAGATATTTAGAAAACACATTATTCGAAATATCAATATAGCTACTTAGAGATTAATGTTCTTGTCATTGCAAAAGCCTACAATTTTTGATTAATTTTTCAGTGCTCTAAAAAGATATGTAGATATTTTCTTTGCAACATATGTACTGTTTAGAACAGTTATTGGATTACTTCAGAACACTATTTGTTAATGTTAAAAGAAGAAGCATTTTGATTAGACAGACATATTGAAGCTTATTTTGAAAGACATCTGATAAGGCAATACTTTCATTTTGTTTTTACTCTTATTTCTTTGGAAATGTGAATTTAGTAAAGTGTGACAAAATAACAGATTTTTTTTTCTATAAAATTGAGGCCTTTGCCCCAGTTCTAGTGAGCTTGAGGAATAAAAAATTCATTCCCTTCTTTCAATGAAAAATATCGAGGATACACTATATGTTGGGATTTTACATTAATAAGACAATGTTGTGCATAGTTAGATAAGTAGATAGATGACAGATGATAGGTAGATAGATAGATAGATAGATAGATAATAGGGTTATCAGACTAGTCTCTCCATATATTACCACACATGCCCACTAAATTAAAATTTATGAACCATACCACATATTCAACCATCAAACAAAATTTTTTGAGCATCTGTTCACTTTTGTAACCTGCTTACAATAACTATGGTTAACAAAATTTTATAGGTTTTCCTTAGTTGTGTGTCTTTGAATATATGAAATTATATTTTTTGTTTTGTTTTTAACTTTGCAAAACTGAAATAGGTTTTTGTTTTTGTGATTTGCCATCAAGGAGCTGATATTCAATCTAGTAAAAATCATATACAAGGAATTCTCATTGATAAAGGTGGTGTGTTCTATAAAGTCAGTGGGAACAGTGACTACTTAACCATTACTCAGAAGAAATACAGTTAGGTTCATGCAAGCCTCTGGCCATATTTCTGTCAATTTATCAACACACAGCCTATTTTATGTGTTTTCTTTTGAAGGCATCTTATTTAATATATATTGTTGATCTCTACCTACAACATAGTACACTTCTTTCTGCACTATGCTTGAGGGCCATTTAAAACAGGAAAATCACCAACCGAAAAACGAACCCCACAAAAATGTGAAAAATGTGGCACTAAAAATACTATGAAAATGACACTCATTTAAAATATAAAAGCTGAAACAAAAGTCAGAGCACAGCATTGTTGACTTCAGCTGGGAAGGTGGTGGACAGCAGGTGACAAATTTCCTCCTCTCTGGATATGTCCAGCACTGACCACGACAATGCCTTGGGTATTGACTTTGGGGTCACGAATAAATTTTAAAAAGTAGGTGAAATCTCAAATACAGACTCCTCGAATAATGAGGCCTGACTATACTATGGTAGAACATCTTAAATGCTGGAGAAAATCTTTTTAAAAAGCAAAACAGAATAGAAAAAGCTTTTTCACTCCTATGCATGTTACTTTCCACATAGCTTTGTGGAAATACATACATTTCAATTTCAGAAATTCATACCATTTATGTAGTGATAAATATTAAACAAAATCGTAAAAATATTTATTTCACTTTGCCTGTTTTCGAACATTCTAATCCTTTGACAATTCTCTTTCCTAAAATAGTTTTGTTTTTTGTTTTTTTTTTTTTTTGCATTCAAAGCCCTTCCATCCTCATCTTCACTCATTCCAGGTGACACGGATAAGCTACCGATGACAAATACATTTATTTCTCTAGTCACGATGCTCCCCCAAACTTGAAATTCAGTTATTCTACTTGCTCTTTCCTCTTTCATGCTTCTTATTCGGATATCTACTGGGAAATTCAGACGTAATGTCTCCAGTCTCCTTGCTTCACCTCTAGCACATCTGGGTTCCAGTTTCTGCTCCTGCTTTGGCATCACAGTAAGCTGCAGCGTTATTCACCCAGGAGCTCACTCCAGACCTGATGATCTTTGATTTTCCCCTCTCCTGGACTCCAAGTCATCTTCAAATAGTGTCCACTCTACCTTCAAATACAGCCTTTGAGCAGTCTCTCAGTTCAGGGAATTGTGTACAACTCCTTCTCTGAGATGATCCTTTGACAGTACGAAACTCTCCTACAGCTTCTCACTGAATTTAAAACAAGGCGTAAACTCCTACAGTGCCCCGTGTGTATCTTACACTGGAGCTTCACTCTTAAGATCTTCTTCACCAGAGAAAATCTTCTCATTGGTCGTTTACACATGGCGCTTCCTCAGAGGTGTCAATCAAAATTTTCCCAGGTAAGATAGCAGCTCTCACCTCGTCCTGCCTTTTTATTCTCCCTTTCTTCTAGTTCTCATTCACTCCACCCTCAGATCCTACTCTCCTCCCCAAGCGTGCAGATTTGTTATAGTAACTTCTATTTAACACAGACACACACACACACACACACACACACACACACACACACACACACTCACACACACTCACAGGACCTTTGTTGTAGTTACTCCTATTCATTTCTAGCCTCCACATATAAAAAGTTTTGTGAACACTGCAAGTTTTTCTCATTTATTGTTCTATTATCGAAGTACTACTTTACATATGCACGCATTATAAATAATTGTTAGAAAAATGGGGGAGAAAAGCAATGAAATGAGGGAAGAAAGAAAGATGGAAAAAGAAGGAATGCATTGCAAAATATAAATTCCAGGGTATGATGATGATTCTCAAAGCCCAGGCTCATTTCAATATCTCTCCATTGACAAAACTCAAACACCAAAAAGAGTCTTTGCTGAATTATCATGGCAGGAATTATCCAAAAGGGACTATTGCGGTAAGAAAATGTTATTTCATGAGGCATTTGGAAATCTGTAGGAGCATTCTGGTGTCACGTGGGGATGGGGGACCACTGCCACCCAGTGTACTTGGGCCAGGGCCGTCAAGTACTCTGCACCATGCAAGGTCCATGGAAATGGACCTTGTTGTGCACATATTTAAATAAAATTATAGATACATGATAAAAGAAAAAAAAACTTATTTATAAATCACTCAGCTAGAATTTAAACTTTTTTACATAAACACAATTTTGGGGGGAAACATCTTCTATTCATGAAATTCTCCAATAATGTGACAACTGTGTAAGTAGAGAAAATAATATTTTTTGAAAGATAATAAAGAATTGTTCAGTATTTCTACAAATTCACATCACGATGGCAATGTCACTCTCATTGCTGTTGTCCCTTCAATGTAACACGAGGGTCCCAGGCGTCCTCACTGTGTATTCTCCCGAAGGTAGACCCGGGATCTGATTATTAAAGTACGTGCTATCTTTAACTTAAATTTGCTTTTTTATTTCATTTTACAATGAAGTTAGGCATCCGATTATTTTGGTAGCTGCCCGTGAAGTTAGGTTACAGTCCTCTGGTTATCAGGGCACAGGAAGAGATTCGTTTCAGTATATGGGGGAGTAGGCCTGGCAGGACTGAGAACGGACGGTCTGTCTGGCTTGTTAAAGCTCGTACATTTCTATTTATTTGTTGTTCCCCACCAGACACATCTCAGCTCCCCCCTGTTCTGCAAAGTGAATGTGATGATAACAACGAATCACAGCCCCGTTGAACTTCTACCAATCACTTCCTGTTCACCTTTCCTAATCCCCCCACGGTGAGTGAAGTACCGAGGGCACTGAGGACAGATGAGAGGCCTCATCCGGGATCTCAAGGTGGATTATCACGAGGCGGGACTGTTTCTTGTCTGTATTCCTCTTTTCAGACATGGACACTATTTTCCTGCTCCACAGTATATTCCATAGTGCATTATGCAGGAACATTCCAAAAAACATCACTCAGCATTCCTCATAGGAAATGAATGGAGACATAAGTTATGGTAATACCCACTCATACTGAAATGATAACCCCATGCCATGGAGAGCGGAGGCTGGTGCATGCCCCGCTCTTGGAGGCTTCTGGCCTGGGTCCCTGGCCATGCCGGCGGGGGCCTTAACGGCAGCCTCTGCTGCGCTGGCCCCAGCAGGTGGCGGGCACGGTGCACATGCTGTATGCAGTGGGTGCCCGTAACACCTTTAATGTTTTTGTCATAATGAACTTAGTCAAGAAAGCAAACTCAGTTCAATAATGTGTTTTCAATGAATATAAAATTATTCACTCTGAGTGTAAAATTCAAATAATTAAGTAAAGTAGGTAAATTTTCTAATTAAGTGGTTGATCTGTTAAAATGTTTTTAACAATTCTGTTTAAAGGAACATTATAGTTTTAACTATGTATGTGACAAACTGTCAAGAGCTGTTAATGTCCTTAAAGATGAAAGTATCAACTCATAAAAAGCTGTATTTAGAATTCAATTTTTGAAATTAATTCAAAACAACCACCAATTGTTATTTTTAGTTGATGTATTTTAAATTGTTTTGAATATCATTTTATAAAAGAAAATACCTTTTGTAAATTATAAACTTAACATTATTATTTTCAGAAATACCAATGGAAAGAAACTGATCTCACTCTGAATTTGTTAGACAAATGTGAAAGTTTAAAGGTATACAGCTGCATTTCCTCTGGTAAAACAAGAAAATTCAGTCCATAAACCTTTTCAACCTTTCAGTTTGGAAATGTAACAGAAATTGTTAATCTTGTTGACATGATTTCTCCCATCTCCTGGAAAAGTTAAGCCTAAATTGAATGGCCAGCACTCATTATCTGTTAGTTGGGTCTCCTCTGCATCTTGGAGAACACATTATTCTTTCTTATTCTTATTCTTATTCTTCTTATTCTTCATCGTATTCTTGTTTGTTTGTTTGTTTGTTTATTTGTATTGCAGAGTCATTCTAATGGGTTCATATTACCAAATATAAAGAAAACGGCCTGTCAATTACATTTATCAACAGCATATATATATGCTATATATATATACATATATATATATGTATAGCATACTATTTATATATTAATAGCATGCATTTACATCTATAGATACCTATATTATATCTATATCTATATTATCTGTTAGAGCAATTCTTCTTTTAAAGGCAAGCATTCTTAAGTAAATATCTTAGGATTATTAGTAATACGGGTAGAGTGTTTATGACATATGGTTTAAGCTTGGTAAAGGTCCACTTCTCTGTTCTTTAAACTGTTTATCTTTGGGAACAGCGAGAGGGTACTCTAACAGAGCCTCACTACGTCTATTTCAGCCTTTTAATATCAATATTTTCACATTAAAGCTTGTTAATACCTTAGTGTCCCAGATGTCTTCTGATATATCTTTGCTCGGATACTAATACTTCTTATGAAAGTTGGGGGAAAATAATTCTGAAAAAATAATTTTTGATAGCTCCATTTATTTTCTGCTGAATCTATTACAATAATACTTCCAACTGAATGATGAGAGTAGGATAGAGGGGACAAAAGATAGATGAAAGATTTTATATCGGTCTGACCAGGTTTGGCTGCAGGTGACCCCTTGTTCTTTCTCTGATTTCCCATTGTTCCACAAGAGCTTGTGTGGACCTGAACACGAATTTTTAGTATCTGTCATGTAGCATTAATGATGCCTCTTTGCTTATGACATTGGCCTGTGAACAAATGGCAGCTAAAAACGACACAGCTCAAGATCAAACATGTGTTTTAAATAATGACAGTTTAAATATCAGTTACCTTAAAATATTGAATCCATGCAAATCCTAAATCAGGGAACAGTTTCTGGTATGGGATAATAATAGATATTCTGAATATGCGAGCTATTATTGTTGACTAAGCTCAATTAAAAAATGGTCTTCAGAAGGTTTTTTTTGAACCTTATATTAAATATATCTCTTTATTGCTTGTAATATGGTTGGTTTTGAAGTTTGTTTCATCTAATGTTAATAGAGACACACTAGTGTTCTTTTTTAACGTTTGCATGGAATGCATTTTTATAACATTTTACTTTCAAACCATTTGTGTCTTTATATTTAAAGCAATTATTCTCGTATTGTGAAAAGAATAATTGTGTCTGGCTTATTAATTATTATTTTTAAATTGGGCTAATGATCTGAAACTTTGCATTGTTAATTCTATTTATATTTGACATAATTAGTGTAGTTGGACTTGTGTCCACCATTCCGTCATCTATCTATATCACCTATCATCTATCCATCATCTATCCATCATCTATCCATCATCTATCCATCATCTATCCATCATCTATCTACCATCTACCCATCATCTGTCCATCATCTATCCATCATCTACCCATCATCTGTCCATCATGTATCCATCATCCATCTACCATCTATCTGTCTACCATCTATCCATCACCTATTTACCTATTTATCTTTTTTATTCTTTTTTTCTTTTTCTGTTTACCTTTTTTTCCTTCTCTTTGATCAACTTTTAATATTTCATTTCATTTACTTTAAATTTGCTCTGTTGTGACCATATATTTTACATCTATGAATGTGAAAAACCTTACAATAAATTATTAGATTTTTCCATTAAATTATCAGTTGTATATTAAAGTAATTGAAGAAAAAAACCCCAAAAGTTAGTATTTCTCATTCATCCAGTATATTTACCCAACTAGGAACTTTATTCTGTCCTGTGATCAGTTCCATATACTTTATCTGAGTCATATACTTTATTTGAAAATTTCCCATAATAGTTTTTGCAATGCAGGTCTTTGATGACAAATTATTTCAGCTTTAATTTTCTGAAAGTACTTTCAATGTACTTTCATTTTTGAAGGCATTTAGCCAAATACAGCATTGTTGTTTTGTTTGTTTGTGTTATACTTTCTTTAAAGATGTTGGTCCATTGAGTGCTAACATTCATTTTTTTCTGATTTGTGAGAATTTTGCTGTTAGCTATATCATTATTCTTCTGAATATAATGTGCCACTATTTCTCTGGTTGCTTTCAAATGTTTATTTTTATCTCTTGTATTAAGCAATTTAATTATAATATGTCTAGGTGTGATTTTATTATCACTTAGCCTGTTTTAAAATAACATACACGTCTTGCTTCATTTTTTGGACATCTTGTCATTATTTTTCTCTTTTGTATTTTCTCTCGCCTCTCCCAGTAATCTAATTACACATATAATAGACTTACTATATACTGACATCCAATTTATTTATTTTTAACCTGTTTTTCTCTTTGCACTTGATGCTAAATACTTTCTATTGATCTATCTACGAGGTCACTGATGCTTTTGCCATCTTGAATATACTGTTAATCACATCCAATAAATTTTAATTTCTTCAAGTTTCCACTTTGTTGTATTAAAAAAAAATTCTATTTTTTCACCTAAGATTTTTTTCTTCTTTGAGTATTTGAACATATTTACAATAACTCCTTTAAAACCCCTGCCTGCTAATTTCTAGCTTAAGTTTATCTTGGGGTATGTCTTTATCCATTTTTTACTGCCCATGGATCATATTTTCTTACTCCATCATACATCTAGACGTTTTTATGGCTAACTAGAAATTTTGGATGATATACTATTGGGACTCTTGGTTCTTTTATCTATCACTGAAGAGAATTGATTTCTGTTCAAATAGACAGCCAGGCTTTTGGCTAATTACCTTTATTGTCAAGAGTCTTAATTTAGAGCTTTAGAGTGGGCCTGTCTCAGTTTTGTTCTTACTCTTTGGTTGAATATATGGATTTGTAATGCAGTCTTCACTTACAAGGCAAAGTCCTCCTATGGTTTCACTAGGAAGACTGATTGATGTGTTTCCCAAGACCCTCTACTTTGAAAACATTCAAACTTTTAATCCTCTCCTTTGCATTGAACAGTTGCTAAACTTCTATTTAACTTATCCATGCTTTGCAATGTGGTTTTATACTGAGCTCCATGGCATCTCATTCTGGGTTTAGTCAAGAATTCGAAAGGAGATTATAAATAGGTTTAGATTTTTAATATATTTTTGTGAACTAAACTATTTAAATGAAGATTGAATAGATATCAAAATGTGATTTCTAAGGACTTATTTAATAAGATTTTTAAGAAATATTCCCCCTTAAAATCATCTATATTTATCTATGTGTATCTATATGTGCATAAACACATATATATGTCTTATTATATGTCATATATATATATGTATACATATATATATGTGTATATATATGTATGTATGTATATATATATATATATATATATATACACACACACACACACACACACACCCCTCACGATCCTTAATATGTATATAACTATCTGCCGTTTTCAACATGATTTAGATATTTGAAGAAAATTCTCTGGAAATTCAATCTCTTCTTATATTTTTTAAATGAAAATAACTCAAGATAAATAGAGAAATATAACTGCAAGAGAATAGGGATCATATTTTGTGTGTGTGTGTATGTGTGTGTGTATGCGTGTGTGTGCGTATTTTCCTTAAACTCACTAAATAATTTAAAATCATTAAACTCATTTTAAAAGTTATATATGTAAAATAATCAATTTGTGAGAACCTTTTCTTTTTTAATTTTTCAAGTTCCAATCTTGATAGTATATGACTCCAGCCAGGAGCTTTGGATCGTCTAGTAGATATAATGAAATTTGGTGCCAATTACCCCTCAACATCCAAATCGTTATACCCCATATATTCTTTCTTAACAGGTTCTTTAGAGCTCAAATGTATTTTCTTATTTACACACACACACACACACACACACACACACACACACACACACACACACACATATTTATTGTTCTTATAGTCCCAGGAAAAAAAGAACATATTTTTTCCATCTGTAGCTAGAAATTAGTACTAATAGTTCTAAAAACTGGGAAGATTCCTGGGAAAGTTCCATTTAACCTCTCAACTATAGCACCTTGAACATGTTTCTGGCATCCTGATATGAAAAAAGGGATCCCCACATTTATGATACTCACAAGGATCCTTATGATCTGGGTAAATCATTCTCAAGTAGGGAGAAAAAAATATTACAGGTCTTTACTGATTAGTCAAAACTATCAACTTCTGCATTTCTCAGACTCCCTTCCTATTTTTCTTCAGATCCCTTTAAATGATGCTCCCCTTTTGTTTCTGCTGTATTAATCTGTTTCTTCTTATAAAAGTTAATCTTTCATATAGATTATTTTTTTGCTAGAGAAGTAATGGGATGAGGAATCCAAAACTCAGAAGGCTTGGGCAAGGGGGACTATGTGTGACCTCCTGTTTTTGTGGTTTCTACTGTGTGAGGAAGTCATCTAATGCTGCCCACAGGCTCCCCATAGTACACGGGTCAAGACTAATCTACTTTTGTTTTATTTACCTCACGATCTCCATTTGGTCATGTTCTGACTTAACATCCTGCAATAATTACTTTTACAAAAAAATAAATAAATAAAAGTACTGAATTTTTTCAAGTCTACAGATACGATATATTCTATTTAAAAAATTAACAAAAACAAGACTTTGTGGAAATAAAGAAACAAAGAGAACTATGTAATATAACAAAAAGAACCGTAGAGACAAAATAGTAATAGTAATAATAATGAAGATAATTAGCAATCAGGGACAATGTAAACAGTACATTATCAAAAGGAAAACTTTCCTCTCAAATTGTAAGTGAATAAGATAATACAAAGCTAAAAAGTTAGGCAAATCATCATTTTCTAAAGGAGACTTACCAGCTCATGCAATTACAACAAACTAACCAACCAAAGCCAATTAATAAAGTCTATTAAGATTTGTTTCAGGCAGATGATTTTAATGATTTTTATAAACTCATGGTACATATGGAATGTTCTCTCATTTTCTAAATATGAAACAACTTCTAGTGCTCTGATTCTTACATTCGCATGTCATTTCTAATTGGACACACTTATATCTATAAACTCTTCTATGAGAAGTCCGTTAGGCATGAATATTTATTTTCTTCATTATCTTTTCTTTTAAAAAATACTTAATATCTATGGCATTAGACTTTATATGCTTTATATGCTACGGTAGATTTGACTTAATGAGAAATTAGATATTGTTTAAACGTATTTAGCATATATTTACTTATCATCTTGGTTATTTAAAGAACAAAACAAAAACATTCTCAGATATACTTTCCTAATGTAGACGAGTATAATTGAGGTTCTTGACATTTATATTAATTAATAGATATCTATAAATGGATAACTCAAATACAGACATAAAAAAGATTCCCTGAAGTACTGAAAAAAACATTCTCCCGCAAGATGCTATAAATTTTTCCATTTTGGCTGCTACTCATTTCCAAACTCATTTCTGAGAATCCTCACATATGCCCTTTTATATTCTTGTGGTTTGATAAGAACACAAAGGACAGCATAGTTGAATTTTACTAGAAGGTGGTTGATCAATAATTCTCCCTTCCTATAGTATAATCCATCTAAAAACAGATAAAAATGAGTTTGGTTTCTAATGTGTCCAATTCTCTTCATGAACTAAATATCTAAACTTTGATTAATTTCAGTGCTGTTCCCTGGATAATCGGATGCTGTAAATAAATATTTTGAATAAAACTAGAGCCAAGATTAGAATAATGAATGCCAGACTTATTATATAAAACTGATTTTTAGTTTAAGCCATATATTTACAGTAATATCTTGTGAATATTCAACAAACACTTTTCTCATACATCTCTTCCCACTATTCCTTAGAGTAGTTAAAATTCATAATGTACAAATCATAATCATCTAGCTTCCTTACATAAAAGGTTTTGTAAAAATCATGAATTTTAGAATCTACACTATCAGTTTTTTAGCTAACCTTTTCATGTTGCATCTACTATTCACTTGACTGGATCTCTGCCTAAATTCTCATGTTTTGAAACTGGGGTATGATTTTTATTAATAATTAATTACAATGACACTTTTAAAACTTTTAAAATTTGATAATTAATGCATTTTTAAGAAAATAAGAAAACAATTTTATTTTTCTCGAAATTATTGATGCAAGACCAATAATAATCAAAGAATAAAATTCATGACAATACTCCAAGTTTTTAAAAATAATCATTAGAAATATCATGCATTCAATGTTTAAAATTGAGTAGAAGATGAAGTTGACTATCTTTGCTGATGTTTTTTAAGATAATAACTTAATGAGAAAGTTTTAGTATATTTATTTATAAATTGAGAATACAAACTTCAGGTAATAGTTTTGAAAATACGTTATGAAAGCTTTGCGATATATAAATTTTGAGTCCTGGAAAACACTATATTAGTCATGATTTTAATTCAACATAAATCATAATTAACAACTATATTTAAAATATGAATCAGAGATCTATGATAAAACTTTCAATTACACTTCCCTTTGCCATATCAATTATTATTATATAATAGTGAATTTTTCTTTACAAAATAAAACACATTTAGACACATCTATTTATGGAGAGCCGTAATTCTAGAGTTAAAGAAAATAAAATGTAACTAAAATTTTTCTCCTGAAAGAATATTTAACAAAATCTAAAATTTATCATCTTCTCCTTCCTCCAAGACTGTTTGCCTACCTTCATCAGCATTTTAGTGCTATTTTGCTTCTACATTTTCCAAATTAGTCATAATCATTACTGCTGTTTATAAAGTTAGTACTTTTACTAGTTTTAATATTAACCATTATATAATTTGCAGATAAATCATCTTTTGATGTTTATAACTTCAAAAAGTTAGATCTCATTATAAAATTATAAAAATGACATAGAAGTTGAATGCTATACAATCATTTTCTTTCTTGGTTTTTCAAACTAAGACATCTGTAACTAACATAGTTCCAACTTCAGTAAATATGTAATGAGAATACTTTCTTGGATTTTAACTTCTGCACTTCTGAATTCCAGAATTTAGTTACAGGCAATCATTAGTCCAGGACCATTTTAATTAAATTTATATCAATTTTTTTTTTTGCATAAGAGAGATAATATGAATGTGTGTTGCAAATTCGAACAAAGGCATGTTCATGATGATAACTTCACATAAACAATTAATTTAGATTCATAACTGTGCAGGATCACTTTTCTTACAGTAACTTAAGATTGAGAGGTGGGACTTGTTTGCTTCCAGAGGGGATAAATCTGTGGGATGTCAGCTGTAGGGGTTTGTCTCTGATTTGACCTTCCCCTGTTTGAGGCCTCAGCATTTTATTCCCAGAAGACTAAAAAAGCAAAGAAAACCAAAACCCAAACCAAGTTCTGTAAATTTCCTCAAGGCATATGTGGCTTTGGTATTCTGTCTACTTCTGTGAGTTTCTAACTGTAGGGAGGAAACATAATTTTCCCACTACCCTTCTGAGTTCTTGGGTGAAACTTTTATAACAAAAAGACAGCTGAACAAGAGAAAAGCAAATCATATATTAATGCATGCAGCACACAGCACAAAAGAACACATCATCCAAAAGCAACTCAAAATAGTGGCTCAGAATTCCTGTTTATATGTCATCAGTTGAACAATACATTGTAGAGAAATGGCAGGGCAAAGGGGTTTGAGCAGGAGTAGTAAGTTGTGGAGAAGTAGGAAGATAAAGGTTTGTTTAAAAGATTTATTTTTATAGATTTCTCAGCCCTAATGTCCTATTTCTGGTAACTAGAAAAAGTTTTCCTTCTTCCAAGTATTTTCACATGATTTAACCTTCTGCTTTCAGGAAGAAAAGGAGGGTCAGAGTGTCTTTCTTACATTTGTTATTTCTCAAGTTTCTTTAACTCAAAATAATCAATATGCTAAATGTTTTGGGGTAACATGCCAGAAAACCCTTACCATCTTATCTTAGATTTTAACCAAGTAAATACTCGCCATCAAACAATGTTTTCAATGCATTTACTAAGAAATATGTATATTTCTTCTTAACTTTTATAGCTTTTTTGAATATTATGGCTATGTTTCTTAAAAAATATATGTAGAATTACCTAGACAACCATGTATTAGAAAGAATACCTTTAGTAACACACAGATAGTTAGGAAATTTTGCCTACAGTAGATAGTTTAAGATTTGGTTTCCAGAATATATCATGCACATACATTAAAATGTTAAAAAAAAATGTATGTATATACGTATATGTGCATAAATATGAAAAAATATATGCATATATATTTCAACTAACAAATAATGAATAATATACTTCTTAAAATAACTATTCTAAATACTTGTTATGCTCGACAATATTATGGTATAGACACCAGACAATGTCAATCTTATATGCAAATCTTTTTCAGAAAGTCATAGCTTTTAATATCAGAGCTATTTTTTTTTTAAATTGAATGTTCATTTAATTAGAACTTAGGTTGTTTCATAACAATTCTTCTTTTCCCTGTAAATGTTTAAAAATAATAGATTTTGTTGCAATTTATTCATATGAATAAATCGTAATATATTCATAAGAATGACGTTCAAAAATGTCCCTTATAAGGCAGGTTTTAGGGATTTCTTTTATTATTAAATGAACACTCTCTTTAGAATGTAATGGTCCATGAATATAGCCAACCCACTAAATTTATTCAAGGAAACACAATAGAGCTGATTCTCTGGATGACTGAGAAACTGGATGTTACGAATGCTTTAGCAAGTATTCAGAATCAATCATATTGAGTTAGATTCAAAGAAACTATACATACACAAAATGAAAGTCGACCTGTTTGTAGTATTAGTCACAAAAAAACACTTGTTTATTTGTTCAGTTTATTTCTCAGTGCACATTCTTTTATAATATTCTTATTTTGAATTCTTCTCATTGGTTAATGTTGTTTATTAATAAGTAAAACCAATCTTCTATACTCCTGGGCTATAAAGCATAGTATGGAATTTATTGAGAATTATAACTTCTTTGGCTGTTCATCTGTCAATGCTGAAATTAATCCCAAAGATTATTTTACCCAATAGGAATAGACCTTTTATTTACTCAGTCTATTTGATTTTAAAAATAAAACAACCTAGCTTTAGTGTTTAGTAATTTTTTTTTTTAATCTGTGAACCAATTGATAGATAAAGCCAATGTTTAGCAATACATGTAAGGGGCATATCCTCTCTTGAAAAATAACAAAGTAAAAAGAAGGAGTTAAAAAAAAACAAAGAAGAAAAGAAGGAAAGCAGGGAGGGAGGGAGAGGGAAGGAGAAGGAAAGAAGGAGGAGGAAGGAAACAAAAAGAAAAGATCAAGGGCTGTATTTTTGGAGCAATGAATTCATGATTTGTTAAAAAGTTTATTTGCAAAATATGACCGCACGCAGAGAGTATTTGTGTATTACAATTTGAAGATTGAGGACTATTTTAGGAAATTAAAATGTGGCACAATTCATTGAATACTTGAGTCTGTAATCTACTGTGTACTCACAGATGTAGTACCAAAATATGAAGAATGGGATAAGGCATATTCAAAATTATTTTCCATCCCCCCGAAAATATAATAGAGAATATGTCTATATGCAGCCAGTAATGGATAAAAATAAGCTGATACAAAAATCCCTAAAAAAGTCCTTTAAAAAATGTATGTATGTATGTATGTATGTATGTATGTATGTATGTATGTATATATATTTAGAGATCTATCATCCATCTATCATCCATCTATCTATCTATCTATCTATCTATCTATCTACATCATTTATCTATCTGTATCATCTATTATCTATAAATCTTTCCAGCTCCATCTCCTACCATCTTGCCAGTTTTTGGCAAATAACAAACTATATTCTGTCATTTTGAAATAGTTTCTCATGGTCCTTTTGAAACAAGTTTTGCTATGAATTTCTGCATTAATTCAAACAGTTTTTTCTGCAGTTTGGGGATAATTAGTGACATTGATATAGAACATAAAGTACATGTTTGTTCAAATAATGAAAGAATGGTAAGGTTTTCAGATAAGCTTTTTTTTTTTTTTCTAATTCTAATAATGAATAGTTACTTAGCAAGAGGAAGACTGAGGTAAAATATCCAAAGCAGAGAAAAATTATCCCCAGTTGGAGTTAGGTTTTCTTCTCTTCTTTGAATAAATCATGCACTTTCTTATTTTAGGGATTTGGACACGTTGTACCTTCTAAACTGGGATGGCAAAGAACAGCGTTTCTTCCTGTCTAACCCACGTCTCTTCTCATATGTTACTTAGTGAGGCCATTATCTAAAATTGTAACCTTTCTATCTCAACACTTATTTTATGTCCTTGAAAATCTACTCACTAAATGATAGATAAATCCAATTTTTTAGCAGTGAATGTCAGGTATATATCTGGAAAAAAGAATGAAGGAAGGAAAGGAAGAAGGATGGGAGGGAGGGAGAAGGAAGAAGGAATGAAAAAAATGAAGGTAAAATAAAAACTTTTAAAATTTTCTAATTCTTAAATTACTAACAGATAATAATTTGTTCAAAATAATAACCATATGTTTGACTGTATGCTTATGTTTATATCGTACGCCCATGCTGATGTATTCTCATGTATAAATGAAATGAATAACAGCAATGACACAATGAGAGAAGGAACAAGGATTGTTTTGACCTTATACAGTACTCTCACTACCTGTGAATTGTGTGTTATTTGAAAGTGGACTTTGCTTAGTTGTAAACACACAATGCAAACTCTAGAGCAACCACTAAAAAAAAGGTTAAAAAATTAGGTATAACAATAATGTTAAGTAAGGAGAGAAATCATATAAAATGCTTGATTAAAATGATGAAAGGTAAAAAAAAGAGGGGAAGATGAATAAGAACAAAGAACAAGGAAAGCAGATATGGTAAATATTAATACAATTGTATCAATAATCACTTTGAATATCAGTGGTCTGAAGGCTCCAATAAAAAAGACAGAGACTGTGAAAGTGGATAGAAAACGAAGATCCAATTGTATATCATCTAAAAGAAACCCATTTTACGCATAAAGACAAATAAAGATTAAAAGTAAATGGTTGTAGAAAAATACACCACGCTAACACTAATCATAAGAAAGCAGGCATAGCTATATTAAGTTTGGACAGAAAGACATCAAAGTAAGGAAAGTTATCAGGGATAAAGAAGGCATGACATAATGACAATATAAAGAAGGTCAATTCCCCAAGAAGGTATAACTGTTCTTGACATATATGAATTAACAACAGGGTATCGAACTACGTGAGGCAAAAACTGATAGACCAGCAGGGAGAGATGGATGGAGACGTCAACACACTTCCATCAGAATGGGGAGCAAAAGTAACCATTTTGAAACACTCCTGGAGCATTCTCCAACAAACAGCAACACTCAGGAATCTTACCTGAATTAGTGGAAGGTCAGGTAACCAACTCCCATCCCTTCTAGCACTGCTGTTTCACCTAGGAGGAGGAGAACAGATGTCAAAAAACGTTTCTGGTGGTCTTCAGTCCAACATGTAAGGAACTTAAAGGTCATCACTCCCATTGACCCAAGAAAAAAAGCTCAACAAACTGAAAATCAACTCTTCTTAGATCCATTAGTAGTTGGGGTAATAGCGCAAATCAATGCTTCTCAAATTGGAGAAATGGATAGGCAGATACAGGAAATGTTTACCAGAGCAGAATCTCAGGAACAGAAATTTCCATGCAAACCAGTATAGGGAATGAAGAGCTAAACTAGAATTGATGAATTGCTGGAAGTCCAGTATGACAAGTTTGAGAGACAAAAATTCCAGGGGACATCCAGTCTTAGGGGATCTCCACAGTTTTGTGAGTTTTCCCTCCGGGAGGCCTGTCATGTTCTTACGGTGAAAACTGGAGAAAAAAAAATCCTCTTATTTCCAGCTCAGAGAAGAGGAAAATAACCATTTTGAAGTCTGGAGCATTTCTTTTTTTTTCTTAACAAGGCCGTTCTCAAGAGAAACTAGTTTATCAGAGCCTAGAGAACCTGAGGGAAGGGCAGTACTCAACTCCAGCCTTATCTAGTTTTCCTGTCTCATCTAAGGTGGACAGCTCAGGGCTCAGAAGTATTTCTGCAGGTCACAGCCGGCAGCCGAGGGAAGGAGTTCACTAAAGGACAGAGTCTAATCACAGGATTATCATATGCTTTCCCTCTTCCACACCCTATGGCCACGTGGATGGCGCTCCTGTGTCCTCACGGGAGAATACAGCTGAAAAACTGCCATTTCAAGTTCTATTTTAGAAATCTAGAGGCAAACCCAGATACAACAGGGAGACAAAAACAAGGACACGAGATGACATTTCAGCCTCTAACATCTACAGCTACAGCAAACAGGAAACACAGCTTCACTTCTTGCCAGATGAACATCAAATTTCACACTAAGGGCCTAAGTACCCCAGGCCCCTTTATCTAGCCTATCAAGTTGCGCTCTTAACAAAAATTTACAAGGTGCACTAAGAGACAAAGAACCCATTTAGAAGAGAAAGAGCTGAGAACAGAACTTGATACAGATATGACAGAGATGTTAGAATTATCAGACCAGAAATTTAGAACACATCTGATTGATATCTGAAGGCTCTAATGGAAAAAGTGAACACTGTGCAAGAACAGATGGCTAATATAACCAGAGAGAAGGATATGCTAAGAAAGAATCACAAGGAAACGCTACAAGTCAAAAACACTGCGACAATGATGAAGAACTAATTATTACTTCAGGGGCTTAAGTAACAGGTTTTGCTTTAAGTCTTTTGTATGAAAGTTTGTGAATGAGAATTTAATATTTATTCTATGTATCATTTTTTACTTTGGAGTAAAATCAAAATTTAGAGTTCAAGGGATTTAAATTTTTTTTTTTTGTTTGTAGGTCTTAAAGTTACTAATTAACATTCTTTCTCTTCATACATATATACATGGATTTTTTTTCTATAAAGTTACTAGTTAACATGTTTTCTCTTTATGCAAATATACTTTTTTTTTTCCTATGTCAAGTGTTAATAGTTTGGTTTGGCTTTAATTTTAAATCGAAGTTTTATCTGGCTCTCTGACTATAAGGAAAAGGTCCCTATGCCAAAGTTGTGATTAACTTTATAGATGCAGGAGAATTATGGAAATGCATCATGCAAAATGCCTACTTGCCCAAATTATTCCATGACCTTGTGCTTAGGCTGAGTTTTAAATAATTCAGTGATGTATCGAATGAATAAATTTGTATTGCTTGTTACTCTAAACAGTCATGCATTCACTTTTCCTTGCCATTTTTAATAAAGCCTACTTTTCTAATATTCATGAAATATTGCATTTCAATTAAATTACATAGGTTTTGAGAAAATAGTTTGCCCTAAGCAGTTTAGTGTTGACACCAACTGTCACTTGCTTTTCTTTGGTATAATGCCCAAGGAGGCTTTGAGCACAACTAATGCAAAGTACTGTCACTCTTTAATGAGATACTTTTTGATCATGTATAACACAACACTGTCTGAGGAATAGAATAATAAACAATATTCTGTTTATGAGGGACATAATATATCAAAATATGCAGAGATGTTCAAAATAAACTTTTGCTACTTTAGCGAAAATTATGTGTATACTGCTCTAATTCTCCTGAATTCTAAGTATCTGTATGTAAATACATTATATTTTCTCAAATTGTTCTTCTGTCTTTTATTTACATCACCTGCCATCATGGTACACAAATAAATGGACAGAGAGAACAAGTGGATTTTTGGATTACTGAATTAATTTAGCTTTTAAAAACTATAAATTTGTATGCAACTTTTACCTTTTACTAACTTGTTGAATGTGCCCCATATTTTTGACACTGACGCCTCAAAAACTTTTGATGTTCTCCAGTTACCTCTTACTGAATCGGAACATTAGTTTTTTTTTAAAAAAATGGCATTCTATAACAGAAATAGCAGCAATAATCTTTACGTTTGCTAGGTCTGGTGATTTTAACATATCATCCTATATTTAATGATATCGCATTTTCTTAATGAACTCGGCTTATTTTGACAGTAGCATAATTTTAATCAATTTTAGGCATAATAAAGCTATAATTGGCGTCCTCTTAAAAAGAAGCAATACAAAATTGAAAAGTGTGATGCTTTCTACTTAGAATACCATGAATTAATAGTACATACATATTAATAACTGGTTTCTAGTTATCTTTTTAAAATTCTTCCATACATACTATATTACCATTGGGTTGATAGCTTTGGATCATTTCACATTGAAATTATTGGCATTTTCATAACAAAACATTCCTTTCAGGTATCCTCTCAATCACCTAAGCTCTCTTCTTTCTATAAAGGCAGGTGGTTTCAGGCAGCTGGGATTTGATGCCATAAAAGAATTTTAAATCTATTCCATTGCACGGGGCTTAAAAAAGACACAGTCAGAATCTGCCACAGGAATTTTGGAAAGCATTTTCATTTGTACAGAAGCGAGGAAAAATAACCCTATTCATTTATCCTCTTTAATTCACTTGACTGCACTGTAGAACCCATGAAAAAAGGGGGCAACTTCATGTAGCCCAAATTCCCACACTACCACTCATTTTCTTTCATGTAGCTGATTAATAAATCGATACGCAATAATATAGTGAAATACAGTGCAAAATGGTATCTATAAAATGGTTTCAGGGAGGTTTTGAAAGATGATCTCATTAACCTAGATAGCCATTTTCTTCAGCCTTATGCAAAGAGACCCAGCTCCAGCTACCTAAATAAGATGACTTCCAAGGTGGCCTCCAGGACCCCTGTCCTCTGGAATGCATTCTCTGCTCGACATTCCCTTTCGGAGTATGAAGGGCATCTGTGACTGCGATGCAATAGTGGCTCCTGTGATGATTACTTTTCATGGCTATAATGATGGTGTAGTCATTGCGTGAGTATGTCATAAGGACTGTCCGTCACAGCAGACACAAGAGAGATTCTCCTCTTGCTTTTGAAGAAGAAAGCTGCTAGGTTGTGAGAGAGTTGAGAGGCAAGGTCTAGGAGCGGAGAGTGACCCCTAGCAGACACTCGAGAGAAAAATGAGACTCCATGCCCACAACTGCGAGGGAATGAAATTAGTCAACAATGAAATGAGTGTGGCGAGCACAAACATTAGATAAGCCCATAGCCCCAGCGAGCACTTTGGTGGTGCACGTCTGGTGAGACTTAGAGCAACGGACCCAGCTAACCCGCCGTGCTGCCTTCCCTTCAGAAACAGTGGCATAAATGTGTGTTGTTTTAAATGCTGAGTCTGTAGTGATTTGTTATCCTTTAATAGAAAATGAACACAGAATACGAGGGTTTAAAATTTGAACATACATCGAAAATCATTATAAATGTCTTTGAAATTATTTATCAATATATTACACATTTAATATATGTTTAATGTTGGTTTTAATGGATTAGAAACTATTAATATCAATTGCAAATAATGTATGTTGGAAGGAACTAGAAATATTAATTCCAAATAGTATATATTGAAAATACTACAGCCTATATACTTCTATACATATATGTATATGCATATGTGTGTTTACACACATAAACATTTATATCAAGATATACACACATATATATGCTAACATCAAGGTACATATATGTTTACACTCACAAATGCCCATGTATACACATCACAAATATGTATCTCTAAATAATATGGAGAAATATATAATCCTAAAGAAACTGAAAGTTATATATTTAAATTGATAAATATTGTACATCTTATTCAGAATTAGAGAAGAATGACTTCAAAATAACATAGGAAGGATTGCGTACATAAGAAGTTCATTACCATCTTCTAATACAGGATATCAATACTGCTGCTTATATATATTTAAAGTTCCACTATGATAAAATAAATTAATTATTTAATTTAATAAGACTGAATTATGTCTCAGAACAATGTAATTTTTTAATTAATTTTTTAAAAAATAATTTTTGAGCCAATGAAAGGTGGCAAAAGGGAGCCAAGAAGAAAGTGGTTGATCCTCAATCTCAGAAACTTTGGTATGCTGTAAAGGAGCCAAATTAACATGTGATGGTCTCAAGGGATGTGTTATTGAAGTGAACTTAGCTGCTCTGCAGTAGGATGGAGTTGCATTTTGAAAACTCAAGCTAATTATTCAGGATGTTCTTGGCAAAAATTGCCTGACTAATGTCCATGGCATGGATCGTCCCCATGACAAGATGTGTTCCATGATCAAAAAATGGTAGACCATGATGGAAGCTCATGCTGATGTCAAGGCTACCAGTGGTTATTTGCTTTGTCTGAATTGGTTTTACTGTAAAACACAACAATCAGATTCTAAAGGCCCCTTATGCTCAGCATCAACAGGCCCACCAAGCCCAGAAGAAGGTGATGGAAATCAGTACCCGAGAGGAGCAGGAAAACGACTGGAAAGGGGTGGCCAACACATTGACTGTGGATAGCACTGGAAAAGACATAGAAGACTGCCCATCTATTCATCTGCTCCATGATGGCTTTGTTGGAAAAGTCAAAAATGCTAAAGAAGCTCAAGACTGAACTGGGAAAGCTCATGGGGCTTCACGGTGAAGGTAGCAGTGCTGGAAAACCTGTCGTGGAAGGGACCAGCGCTAAAGTTGAATGAGCTGGTGGATATGAGGCCTTGCTCCAAGAATCTATTTAAAATTCGGACTTTTAATGGTGACAAATAAAACCTATTCACGCTATCTAAAAACAACAAAAATAAAAAATACAAAAATTAAAAAAAAGTATACACAATTTTGTTATATTAAATTCTAAAATGTAAATACATTTAAATAAAAACTACTGTTAGAATGACCTATAAATTTAATAGGATGGATATTTTAGTGCATCAAAACTAATATATCAAAGAGGTTGAAGAGCATAAAAAGGGTTCAAATAGATGATGACAGAAGGAAACTTGACCTTGGGTGGTGAGCCCATAATGCGACATACAGATGATGTATTATAAAATTGTATATCTGAAACATATATTCTTACTAATCATTGTCACCCCAATAAATTTAATAAAGTTAGAAAAATCTTTGTGTCTATTATTTTATTTTGTGTCTATTTAGTCTCTATTTTAGAGTTCAGTATTCTGTTTTTATGGGAACTTTTTACATTTTTTAATGAAATAGGTAATTTTTAAGGTAAATAAATCCATCAAAATATAAAAGTCTTATTTTACATTCAATAATACTGAACAATAAATAAGTGGTATTAGTTTATGAAATAATTTTAAAAGAACATAAGATTTTGTAGAATTCTATCCATGCATATTTTACCAACAATAGTGAGTGGTCCTTTAGACCTTCATGCAATTTATCCTGCATTTCACTTTAAAATATTCAGGTCTCAAAGTAAAAGCTGCTTACCGTTAAATATCTAGGACATACTCATGCTGAAAGTAATTTTTTTTATGCCATAACTTCCTTTCTTTAAACATTATTAGATGATATGGAGCAAAACTAGAAAAGCACACTGTGGACCAACTTAACATTTAATTTACAAGTGAGAAATTTAACCTAAATTAACAAATAAAAGGTAGATGAGTAAAATTGGTCCTAATGAGCTTTGAATTTCTAATCTGTCCAAAGAACATTTTTTTTAATATAAATCAAAAACTGAATAATAACTGTACTCCAAAGGCTAAATGACCTTGTGACTATATTAATGCTCTATCTTGCCTTTATTTGAGGTAGCCTAGTATGTTTTTTTTTTTCTTGTTAAAAATACCTACCTTTATTCAGTTTTCTAGAGTTTTGAAAGTGCCTAGCTAAGCTCATATTCTTTCCGAGGTAAGCTAACCTTATGAAATTAATGGTTGAAAAAGAAATTAACAGACTTTAGGAATGCTAAAATGTTATCTGTTAATAATTTCAGAAAAGAATACCTTCTGAAATTCAAATGCATAAATAGAATTCAAAAGTATAGAATACTAAGGGCTCAATTTATCTCAAAAACATGTTTTCAAAATATTGAGTGTATTATTTGCAGTGATGGCTTTTAAAACTGCTTCTATTACAAGACAGCAATTCTATAGTCTAAAAATCAATAAAAATGACAAGGAGAAAGAGACTCAAAAATACTACTTTGTAATTAAAATTAAATCCAACCTATAATTTTAATTTAAATTAAATTCCCCACATTAAACTGAAATTTTAATACTTAATGAAGAAAAAGAAGTCAGTGTTAATATTTACTGTTATGGCAAAAATATATTTTTGCCTGAAATTTGACATGAGATGCTAACTTTATATGATATTTTTATTGTGTAAGTTATTTAATAATTAATAAATTAATCATTCAAAATAAAATTCAGTTTATTTATGTGAAACTGTCTTTTCTTTAATTCTGAGGAGCTAAGGGCTGATGATTACGGAGTCTTTAAAATCCGTAACCAGCCTGTAGCACTAAAGAGAAACGTAGCTTTTTAACATCAGTAGAAATTCTTTTACTTCCCTTCCTTTTCTCATAAAACCCCCTTGCCTTCACCCCATAACCGGGGCATAATTTGGGTTTCTGTTTGAATCTATGCCCCCAGATTGAAATTCTTTTTGATCTCAAATAAACGCTTATTGCCTCTCTCTCTCTCTCTGACTTTTTATTTTTAGGTTAACATCTATAATCTTTTTTAAAGAACAGACTTCATTAGATCCTCAAGTAGCCTCAACCTTATTTCTTCCTGAAGGCCTTCACATAAATGCTATGCCAATATGGGACTCTGTTATCCCATGTCTATTCCTTAGTAAGCTTCTCGTCCAAATACTTACTACAGCAAGAATGGCGACCTTGACAAAGATTTCTGGGAACATGCATCTCTCCTCCACAGGGTCAGTTAGGCCCCATATTCTGTATTCTCCAAGTAATATGGTTATCCTTGGTAGCACCTAAAAAACATACATATATTTTATTATAATAGGCAATTTCCACAATTTTGCCATTATAACTGTAATCTCATGGTGTCAGGACTTCTTTCATCTTTTCTAGCTCTGCATCTATCACTAAATAAACGTTCACTAACTACCACAATTTTTGGAGATTATTTGCAATAGTTTACATATAATTCTGATTTTGATCAGTTATGAATACCTCTATTTTTAAATCATATTCATAGATGACCACATTTATCTAAAAGAACATAATTTTCACTACATTTAGCTTAACTGAATCAGATTTTATTGAGAACAATTCAATGACTGTTATAAATCTACACTGTACTTACTGGTTTAAAAGTTGACTCCCATCTATGGCCATGGTACCCTGAACAAGGCTGATCCCCTCTGATCTCAGAAGCTAATCAAGGTCGGGCCTGGTTAGTACTTGGATGGGAGACCACCTAGGAAGACCAGGTGCTGTAGGCAGAAAAAATTAAAAAATAAGGAATTGTAAACTGACAAGGTCCTTGCAATCTGTGAGGTCAACCAAGAGTTGCCTCCCCTAAAAAAAAAGAAAAAAATGTTGACTTCCCATACACAACTGAGGTTCTTAGCCATCAGAATTCAGCATTAGTGAAAACACATAGCAACTATGAATAGTTATTTATTACTTATGATAACTACCTAATTAGTTAAAATTCTGAAAAGGCCTTTGGCAGTGCTATGATAAAGGGTCCTAAATTCAGATTCTTTACCCCAGTTTTTCTCGCCACACTGCTTAGATCCATGTACCTTGCAAAACTCCACTTAAAAGTCTCCTGGACATGATACCCAGATACTATGATCCCAGCCTGCCCCCCAGCTCATCACTCCCTCTCGTTCATCACTCTTTATCTAATTGATAGCTCTGTTATCTTCTTATAAAAATGATTGCAAAGTGTTGTAGCTGCTGAGCACATCTGCCTCCCATAGTGCATGCTGCTGTATTAAGAACAGGGATATTGATTTATCAATTCTATCTCCCTGGCTCATCTCTCATTTTGCTAAGCAAAGACTTCACTGCTATGCGTTTTGAGGAACTAAAAAATAGATTATGTAGATCAATTTAATGGGGTAAAAAAAATGAACATTACTACCGTTTTATCAGCATGCTTTTGATTTTCCTGATTTACTATTCATGGTGGGAATATCGTAGAATTCAATTATCAGTAGCGAAATGCAGTATGCTTTACATATTTATATTCATGGTCCTGTTTGGCAATAATGATTAAAGAATGTTCATTTAATTTTCACTGTCCTATCTCAGGACTTCTACCAGTGAACAAGTTAATGGATGGCCTTTTGTACAGCAGAGCAGCAGTAACGTATCAAAGAAGTCAATCCAGACTCATGGACAGCTTTCATGGCAGAGGGGCAGTGATGAGACTCCACCTTCTGTCTCAGCAACTTTACTTCCCATTTGCCATCTTCCTGCTCACCCTCAAAACATCAGGGCTTTGTCAATGGGAGACTAGCATATAAGTGGGGGTGGGGGTGAGGGCGGGAAGGAAATGGAAACAAAACAACAACATGAAATGTAAAAAGAACGGCTTCTAATTAGGCTAGATGGATGGTGGGATCCCAAACATGCTTTTGTCAACAGATGCCCCCCATTGTATGTTAAGGTCGAAAGCTCCTTATGTAGCATACGCGACAACTCACCCAACAGGCTTCGTTCCTTTCTCTGTGGATCTTATGCTCAGGTCTTTGCTCAGGGTTTTCTCTGCCATCCTTAAAATAGCAATCCTCCCACAGAAGCCTCTTTCTAGGTGAAAATGAAAAAGAATGTATCAATTTTGCTTATTATCTCCTAGAGCATTTATCGGTTGCTTTTTGCTTTGTATAATGATAAAATTTCTTTGAAAGTCTTCATAATTTTATTTTTAATTAATGACATTTATTCAACTATATAAACTAATGAGTTTGGTAATGCCCACTCATGATTTAAGTATGCATTGACATCAATTCTTATTTTCAAGTGAATTTCACCATTTTTTTCTTATGTCACCAATAAATTAAATAACAGGTTATTGCTTATTTGTGTTTCAAATTTCTATAAGTTTCATAATATAAGAAACTATGTGTATTCGTTTGGAATATTCCTTCACCTTTATTTATGGATTTGAGAAAATTAAATAGCTTACTTTTACTTTTTTTTCTCAAAAACCGTTTTTTAAACAACGTGACGAGATAACTTTCTAAAATAATTGCATCTAGCTTGTTTGAGCCACTTGGAAAATGAATAACAGTTTACATCAACATTTTATTCATGACATTATCCAATATGTTGACTGCCATTCACTGATAATGTCAGAAATAACTCTGTTGCCTGCCACTGGCTTCCATTCAGGCTGTTATTATTTACTTTCCCATTCTGCAATAACATTATATCATTCAGTGGAGAGTAACCGACATATTTGAAAGATTTCCCTTTCACCCCACCCCTTGATTGACAGAACTCCTGGTTTTTACTAGGAGTGGACTCATTTATATGTAAAGCGTTCTGTAACATCCGCTTGCTTTGCATAAAAATTTAAAACAAACAAGAATCAATGCAATTTTGTCCTAGTTTCAACTGACAAGTGCTGGATGTGGCACACACTGAGGAAATTCTCAGAGGACTTTTTGCAAGTATGACCAATTTAAAAGTATTTAGAAACATATATCTTCAACAACAACAAAAAGAAATGCTTTAAAAGAGGAAATATCAACAACAGCGACATCTCAGATTATTTGATTTTGAGGCTTGAAGGTAAACATAAGTCAAGTGACAGACAGATGACTGTGTTTCCAGCTGTACTTCTGTATATTGAACGACATATTTTTGAACAGGGCAGCAAAAGGTTGGGTGCCTACCGGTTATGTACTTAAATAACACAATCTATCCTCACAGCTTGCAGAGAGAACAGTTAGATCACAGAAATCATTCACTTTTTAATATTTTAATGTTTTGCTCTTACAGTCTTCTTACTTTGTTACGGTTTAGAAAATACACTTCATTTTTGATTCTAGCAAACAAGAAAGGGAAAGGAAATGGAAACAAAACAACAATGTGGCTCATTGGTAGTAACTACAACGTAGGCTGTATTACTGAAACAGAAGGCGATGCTTAAATAGTAAAATAATGTGCATTTTCACAATGTGTGTGCAGTTGCAGAAGTAACTAAAGATTGCTATCCATAGCTCCTTTTGTTAAAATTATATCAACTGAAAAGGTCAGAATTGGACCCCAATAGTAGTAAGGTGAATCAGGCTCTAAAGCTCAGAAATGTAATGACTATGAGAATAAACTGAAAATTTCTATAGTTTGGGAAGAACATAGTGGATAAAGTAGCATAATTATATATGGAAAATGTGTTTAAATGTAGGGTTTATTAACACATTTAGCCATTTGGACAGCTTTTGGAAATCTGGTGATCCATGGGGGAAGCAGCAATGACTGAGTTTAATAACTAATTAATTGAATTGCAGAAACTGACTAAGCTTAACTTCCAAGGCAATTCTCAAATGGGGTATGAAGTAACACAAAGGACATTTGGAGAAATTATAGAACTACGAAAGGAAATAAACTCAGAACACTTTAAGCATTTCAATTGGTGGCTTCTAAAACCTAATTTGCCTGATTTCAGATGACTGAATAAATTAGTTTCATATCAGTTAAACATGTGTGTGTGTAAAACAATGAAGGATATTTGTGATAAAGTCAGCATAGCCTTTAACTAGTCGTACTCTGAACAAGAAAAAAACTGAGTTTTCTCATCAGCAAAAGTAGAAAGACAAAATCACTGATCCATAACCATCTAGGTATTTTCGAGTTGTGGGATCACTATTACCTAGATATATTTGTGAAATTGCTTTCGACGTGTTACTTTTTTGGAAGTTCTCTAATCCATAATCATCCTGGAAAAGGAGTTCAGGATTTAAAATTCTATCAAATTCCACAGGTTAGGTAGAGTTAGGTTGTCAAGTGACAATTCCTTCATGTATGGGTAACAGATCATACTTTATAAGCAGTTTAGTTTCTTTTCAAACCATGAAATCCTAATGAGTCAAGAGATATATATGTAAATATATGTGAATGACAGAACTGAGAATTCATAATTTTGGTGTGTTTACTTGTTTTGGTAGGACATTCTCTTTACCAATGAGGATTCCTCTGCTAGATACAGATTAATTGGAAATTGACTTTGCCTTTAAAAAGTTCAGGGTTAATAAACAAAAGGTGCCCATGATGATAAAAATGTGTAGATATTGTGTTCAAGTAATGTGCCAATTATGAAGCAGGGTGACTAAATATGCACCAGATAAAGCTGGAGGAAAGCAATTGTGCAGTGATATGTAACTTCTCAATTCGCAAGTATGTTTCATTTAATTATAGGCGGTTACTCATAAATAATTTAAAGTAAAATTTTGGGTAAACAAATCATCGCTGTCATAGAACACTTCAAGGAATGAATATAATGCAATTAATTTATTGCTACTAAATGCATTACAGAACTTGGGGTAAAAAAAAATCATAAACTCAGTGCTTCAAACTCCAAGATTAAAAGCTTGAGTAGGGCATGAGAAAGTGTCTACGAGCATGCTAAATAACCATTTTCCTGCAGGGCTGCTACTGTGAAAATCGAATGTGGAGTCTTATCCTGTGAATGACCAAATCACAACACAAGGAATTTGTAACTTCTTAGAGTTCATTATTATAGAGATAGGTCATATTAGAAAATAATGAGATCCTGGAAATTGGAATGGGGGCATATAGGCAGAATGTCATGAGGCTGGAGACACTGAACCCCGAATTCCTTCTGATCGTCTCCAGCCGGCCTTTCTTTCCTTTGTTGAGGAGTGCTATCTGTCCTTGTTGGAGAACATCGGTACTTGCCTCCCTGAGGGAGCCGTCTGATCATCTTCGGGTCCTATTCTTATAGCCTCCTGCTGCCTCCAGACCTACAACTGCGCTCGGTACCACCTATCCCAGAAAGACAGGTAAAAAGTGTGACCTGTGAGAAGGCACAAGATGCACCAAGAATGGCAAGATGATGCCAAATTACATCAATAGAAAGTGCAGCAAATGTTTTGGAAAAGATCCCAATAGTGTTGAGCTGAATGAAAGAATTACAATGTTCCATCAGGCTGCGGTTCATTAACGGGACACACTGGAAGGCATTCTAACTTTCCTGTGCGAGCTAGGCTGCGTGGGGATGGCTCCAACGGTTTGCTTAGCGTGATGAGTGAAACCTAGACTTCAAGGTAACCTACGTTCAATAAATGCTATACATTCCTGGGTATGCATAAAGATGTCATCCAGGGGGTTAGATATTTGGATGTGAGAGTAGATTTATCATTCAACACCTCCAAACTATACCCTTGGAAAAGTCGAGAGACTATTACTTTATGAAGGCTTTGGTCAATACACCTGTAAGAGGAGTCCCAACATTCTTAAAACTGTATTGGCTCTTGTCTGTAGATCAGAAATAATAGCACAAAATTCTGCCATTTAAATACCTGGCTCCTTGAATTTAAATCAGATGATGCATCCTAGGGTAGCAAGGGCCTAGAGGCAGTGTTTAATTGTTAAAGATAAGGTAGTGGTGATTATCTTAGTGGTAGGAGGTACAGCAGTAATCATGATGATGTGACCTACAGAACTGGACAGTAGCTAACGAATGATGGTGTCCCTAAAACTGAAATAGAACTTATAGGTTAAATATGCCAAAATTACTCACTTTGTTAAATACTAAAAATGAACTGCAATGAGAAAAGTGCGAGTTTATGTTCTGAGAAGCCCGATTTAAAGAAAGCAACTAATAACAACTCAAGATTTTCTTCTCTAGTGGAAAGAGAAAATAAAGTGGTATTTGTTTCTGAAATATCTTTCTTATGCTAGTCTCGCTGTTAGTCTTATGAATATGAGAAAGTATGTTAGGCGATCAGGTGACTTTGTTGTCATAGACATTTGATTATTGCCATGGCCTGCCTTGCATTTCTTCTCTGTTCCTGACTGTCTCATGTGGACGACTGCCTTCTTACTGAGTGGAGTGTGGTGGGCTACATTAAGTTGCCCTCTTTTGAGAAACAAAAGACACACATACTGCTCACGCTTGATTAGTGGGAGGATTCCCCCTAGAGTATAAATCTTCTGTGAAGTGACAAAAGAACCTTAAAATGTGCAAAGTGGTCTTTGACTTTATGAGGCAGGCTCCTGTACTTCCTGCTTTCTAGTTCTGTGAAGCTGTTTGGTTTCTGACAAACTTCCAACCTGGGCTTTTATGTTTCCATTGGTGTGATCTTACCATTTAATTTTGCTGAAAATGACTTGTTGGAACTATTGCTTGCAACTAAAAAGGACCTCATTTAGAAAGCATTTGAATAGGCACTCTTTCTTTGCTCCCTTATGAATCTTGTTCCGTCCTAAAGTGACAGAATCAAATTATAACACCTCCGCCTAATGATGTGAATGCCTCCTCTATTCAGTGTATTGGATTTGTATGGCCTGAGTTGAGATATGAGTGCATTTTCAAACAGGCAAACAGACACACACATACACAGAGAAGCAAGTGAACGATTATGTTTGTATGTTCTCTCAAGAATCTCTAGAATGTGGTAGAAGCACAAGGGAAGATATCATCATCTTAAACTGATGAAAAATTCTCCAAGGAGGCAACAAGTACTATGTCAAATGTTGATGTAAAATACTAAACTTCAACTGTCTATGATTCTCAAGATGATATTCTTATTTGTGTATTTCAACATGGCTAAAAACATTTGGTTCATAGTTAAGAGTTAAACAAAGGAAAATAGGTTAAAAACATTCTCTCCAGAGAGAGAGAGAGAGAAAGAGAAAGAGAGAAAGAAAGAAATGAAAAAAGAAAGAAAGAAGAGAGGAGGGAGGGAGGGAGGGAGGGAGGAGGAAGAAGGGAAGGAAGGAAGGAAGGAAGGAAGGAAGGAAGGAAGGAAGGAAGGAAGGAAGGAAGGAAGGAAGAAGGACGGACTAAGGAAGGAAAGGAAAGAATATCTTGGCAAATGTAATGAAAAGTGGAGCCCAGGGGAAAAACCCAGCTTCCCCTGAAGACAGCAAGAAAACCTGCTGGAGACACAGGGGAAATATGCCAAGATAACATATTGTCTCTGAGAAAAACAAAGTCTGTGAGGAAAAGCAAACTGAAATTGGGAAAATAACGGAAAATAAAATCTGAAACAGGAAGGGAACAAAGGTAATGAGAACAAGACAGAAGAGAAAAGTGAGATTGCATTTTTTATAGACGTTTGCCTTTATCTGAAAATACATAATAATTTTTCTTCTAAAATAATATTGCTAACAAAAAATTTCAACTATTCATATACATGACTTTAGTATTCTTTTATACAATGAATTAGTGATAATGACGATAACAAAATGTTCATATTAATCATGAATATGCATTAAAGTTGTATATAAAATTGCACTTCCAAAATTACAAAATTGAATTTCTACAAAATATTGGAACTTTGTCTTGAACTATCTTAGAACAATCAATGAAGACTGCACAGATCACATTAGTTTCCCCCAAAGAATCATTACTCTTATGGATAGTTTATAGCTAAGTAGATAATTCAACCAAAATATGTTTTATTAAGACAGGCAATAATAATTTTTACTATAGTTTTATGAGAATTGGTGAAGTCATATAAAATCCATTAAAATATTTAGAGGATCAGGTTTTTATAAAGATAATTTTACTAATAATGAATGCAGCACTTAAAAATGATAACCCAATAAACATTTAGAAAGATATGAAAAGGGAGTTTCACTGACATTTAAGTTATTAGCTAATAAATACTATAATAATAGCGGGCAATTATATATTTTCCTATTTAACATAAAATTATATTAATTTAGAGATATTAAATTGTAACAACATATTTTCATTTTTCGAGAAAATGCACAACTATTTTTTCAGCTGAAATTCAAAAGTGTTTCCATAATTTTATGTGTATGAATAATCAAAACAGTGGGAGAGACATGAAGCTTTCAAGTATGAATTCATTTTAATAACGTTCAGCCTATTGATCAGATAAATACAGGATTTTGGCTAAAACAGATCAAAAGGCTACTGACCTTTAAAAATTATGCTTCTTTTCCAATATATTATCTGAAATGACAAAGTGCTTTTGAAATACTAACAGCCTCATGCATTATGACCTGGGTTAGGTCAAGCTGTATAGCAGGCAACAAAGGTATCTGTGTAAAGCCGTATTGCAAAATGTGTGGAAAGAAATATGATAAAAGTTATACAGCAACTTCCTCCCTCCCCCTGCCCCACAGTTTTTGGGTCACTTGTTTGTTCTCTGAAAATATCTGGGGTAAGACAAATATTTAACACTTCTTTTGTTTGTTTGTAAAAAATGTAATGTTAAAGTTTTTTTGTTTTTTGTTTTTTGTTTTTTTTGTTTTATAGTTTAATTTATATCACAAGTAGAGGTGGAAAATTCCAAAGCCCTTATCATTTTCTACAATCTTTACATTTCTGCCACTGAGCTGAAGGTAAACGATGAGACACCCGCATTTTCAGGTTTAAAATTTTAGAAAACGGGTCAATGATACAAGCGTTTTATTTCTGGACTGCCTTTCTTCTTTCCTTGCATGCCTGCTGTTTTTTTTTTTTTTTTTTTTTTTTTAACATAAAAACATAAAATAAGGTTAACTTAGATGAAAAATAACCTAAATAAAATGAATTACCTTATTGTAAATTTTACCTTTATTATTCAAGATATAATATTCTCTCCAATCTTACTGGTTGATATGGAAGGAATTATGTCCCCCAAATTCATATACTGAAACCCTAACACCGACCACCTTAGAATGTAACTGTATTCGCAGCTAGGGCTTTAAAAAGGTAATGAAGTTAAGACGAGGTCCTGCGAGTGGGCTCTAATCCGTTCTGATTTGTTCTTTATAAGAAGAGATCAGGACACACAGAGACACCAGGGATGCCCAGGTGCAGAGGAAACGCCAGGTGAGGACACAGTGAGAGGGGACCCCACCTGCAGGCCCAGAGGGGGCCTCAGAAGAAACCAACCCTGACACCTTCATCACAGACGTTTAGCTTCCAGAACTGTGAGAAGACACATTTTTATTGTTCAAGCCACCCTGATCGTGGCATTTCATTATGGCAGTCCTATCAAGCTAATACATCCATGAAACAGATTTCGTCTTTATTTATCCATTTTAATTTGCTTTCCTCAGCCAGGAGAAGAAAGTGTTCCCTGTAATGAGTCAGATATGAACAAACTCTTAAAGGTGAGCTTAAGCATCACTTTCGATACACTGAATCATATTGTTTTGTAAGTGACCTTGACTATAATATTGCATCGCACTGTGAAAAATAACCATCTTACATAGGTTTCGACATGGAAAAACAGAATCTTTTTAGTACTTTCCAGTGACTTCCCAATACATCCAGTCTAGTTCTAATGAATTGCTGTCTAACTTAGTGGACTTTACAGAATGATACAGGTAACAAAGATATTTAGTTTCTGTTAAATTATCTAAAGAAGACAACTTTATACTTTTTAATCTTTTTTATGGCAGTGATAGAATACGAGGCCAGAGTGGTGTAGGAGCAAATGTAATACAACTAAAATATAAACAGTCGAATTGTATATAATGGATACCCACTATTATGCTCTACTGTGATTTTTATATAAATAATTTGTTAGACAAATCTAGTTTATTTGTGCTAAGTTAGAGACCTTTGGGTGATATATAACTGTAGAAAATGAAATTAGAACAATGTGTCACTTAGTGCTACAAAAGAAGTTTGATGTTAAAAGATTATTCATGAAAGAGCCAGATCTGGGGCAAAGAGCAGGTTTTAATGAGCTGTGTGACCTTGAGGAATTCACTTAATCTTATTGGCTTTGTGTCTATACAAATGAGGTAATTAGACAGAATTATTCTGAAATCCATACAGCTTTAAGATTCCATAGTGGTCAGATATACATTATTAAAGTTTTTTTTTTATGTAGAAAAATATCATTCTGAGAGGTTTTTAAGTAGAAATTTGAAAGCCATGTGTTTGTATTATTTGTATCGCTCAAATTTTAAAAATAATCAATGGTTTCACTGTTTAATTATCTAATTCTCACGTTACATTTTTAAATAACATGTGAAGATTTTGCTCATCACTGTCTTCCAGTCATGGGAGAGGCACTGGGGGAGCAGCAGCAGGAACTGATGGCCAAGTTCACTGAAGACTTGAGATCAATTAGAGAACGGTGTTAATGATTAACCTCCTAGGGATGTGTGCTGAATGAGATTATCTTCTATGACAGCATGGGTATCTCTGCCACAGGTTAAATGGGATAACTTGTTTTTTATTAACATGTTAGGCAACTACCACTATGTACCATGTTTTGTATTAGATGTTGCATATATCAGAATGGTGAGGGTTTAGCAAAGTGTTTATATATACGATGTGTATAATTCATATACGTATATAAACGTGGTGTGTATAATTATAGGACATATATAAATATTATACATTATATGGATTCCTAATGAACACTCTGCACAAAAGGTAAAACTCAAATGTCATTCCTGATACAGAACATAGTCTAATACTAACTGAAATATATCTTTGCAGACTGACGAGGCAACAATAGACATCAAATTCCAGAGTAACACCTTTAGTACTGGATTATTAAAACAAACATATATAATGAGATATAATGATATTTTCTCAACTTGATCTTTATGTTTCACATGTATATGACAAAATAAAACAACAATATCTTAGGAAAAACAACTGGACTATCAAAGCCAATCATATGTGCAGCCATTACCTCTACTGTGGCCCAAAGGAATTGTGCACTAACCCACCATGATAACAAAACCACCATGAAGGACTGGTCTACACCAAGAAACTTTAGGCGTGTGTGGGGACCGCCATCACTCACAAGGTATTTGCACTATGCCAACCATATCTCTCTGGCAAAAGCCTCTATAAGACTGGCTAACCCTGTCATCAGCCACTTACAAGTTATACGTAGCCATACCCCTGCTTCCTCAACCGAGTGTATAAGCATCTGAGTCAGGAAGTGGAGAACGAGAATTTGAGATGTAACTGTATCATTCCCTCCATGGTCAAAACAAAACAAAACAGAACAAAATAAAACAACTCATTTTTCAGGGTAGTGACCTCGCAAGATGCAATAACAGTTTATAAAACACCCACTCTGGCCTGGGCTGGATGGAGAGGTTTCATCCAGAACATCTGGGCAGATATTAACTTTACATTGACTTTGTTTCAACCAGTGCTCTGGGTACGATCCTGATCCTGTCCCCAAACATGAATTATGATGTAAATATGGTGACTCCTGGGTCTCTATGAAGTATATCATTCCAGGAAAAGGACAAACATTTTGGATCATTCCCCAAAGTGGCTGACATATTTCAATCGGCTGGGTATGGCTAGACATGCCCTACGCTGAGAGACATATAATGATCTATTTTTTGTTACATATATGGTCCAAAAAAAAAAAAAAAGTTTCCCACAGTTATTCTTAGCCACATCCTAAAGCATGAATTCTTCTCAAGTTCAGATATTGAACTTCCCACCTAGCCCTGTGCCGTGAGAGCTCATGATGCCCCCACTATCTGATGTCACTCAAAACCTAGGGAGTCACTTACATTTCGTGATCCCTCAAAGGATGGGAAGACTGATGAGAAGCCAAGTACGAAGGCCCTTGGAAGCTCATTCCCCTTTTAATGGCTTAGCCTAGTGGGAAATCTGCCTTCCATTAGCCAATGATACCCTCAGGGTTGTCTCCAGGCTCTTAGGAGGCAGACCTCACCTGTATTCATTCTCTCAAGTGTTTCTCCTAATACCTAGGATACCCCCTTGGGGGCAAAACTCATTCTCTTTCAAAGTACTCACAATCCTGAAAAAAAAAAAAAAAATCCCGTTCCAGAATAATGTACTTTTATTCGCAGAGACACTCTCAAGGTAATAATGATTTATATGATATTATATGAGTTAATTATAATAACATTTAAGTTTATACAGCCTATCCAGTTTTTGGGTTTATGAGAAAAATACCATACTACACTCTGAAAATTGCTGAAATTCATTGCCACTCATGGGAAAGTGTTCTTAAGAGTTTACAATCAAAATATTTAAAAATATTTCGAGAGTGACTAATTTTACAGACTTCAGAGAATACTTTTTGTCTCTAAAAAGGATTTGTAAAGTAAAAATTTTGAGTACCTAAATAAATGTAATTAAAAATTACAACTACTATGTTAAAATATAGGAACATTCCTCACAAATTTAATGAATTTAGACCCCAAATCAGCTTTGTGTGAGTTTAAAAAAGCTCCAGTGTTACTGTTTGAATAGTATTATAATTTTATTTCTAAAGATGGTTATTAAAACTAGTATAACTAGAGTTCAGAAAAAAAAAAATCTCATTATAATTACCCAAATTTTGTTGGAAGATTACTTGTATTCATATTTTAATTTGTATTATCATAGTTAATTTCATCATCATGTTCTTCAATTACAGAGAAGGAAGGGCTGATAGAGCTACGGAATTTTTCACCCTTGAAATACAATTTTAAAAAGTTGAGATGGAAAAATTCTAGTTAATTAAGATAAAAACAGTTTCTGTCAATTAGGGGAACACTGATTAATACTCTTCTGTCATTTGCTACCACCTATTTATGCAAACAGCTCATCAATTTAGACTCTCAGAACGGGAGCAGCGATTCCTTTAAAAGCCTTAGTCAGCACTTGGGTGCAACCTCCATAAACACAAAATTTAATATTAAAAAATGATGTCGATAACAGCAAACTCAACCGTATATCACCATGAGATTTGAAAATATTTTATTTTGAAGTATTTCACAAACTTAATATTTCATATCTTCCCTGAAGTGTGTATTTAATTCATCTGAATAAAACGAAAAAGAGAAGTTTTCACCTTGCCCTGTATTAATGCTCGGATTTCTTTATGGCTTAACTAAGGCTGGTATAAAATTACTATCCTTCGATCTGTGTGCATTTCATAAAAATGGTTGGGACACACCAGAGACCTGAAGAGCAATGAATCTGCATGCTTGCCATTAATATAACAGTGATAACGATGATCACCAATATGACTGCATCTCATTTTAACAATTGTCAAGTCCATAAATACACAATCAAAAGGAAGGTTAAAATCCATAATAATGCTACTTCTGAAAATATATGTTGCATGCTATCCTCCAGATTTTAAATAATAAATAATAAAAAAACACAGAAGCATCCTCTTATACATGTTATTTTATAACTTTTTACACATAATGTATTATGTTGATATTTTAGGTCAACAAATGCACTTAAACTAAATATGTCAATGTAATGGTAATCGACTCCAAAGTATACATTGCGTTATATTGTGTGAAATTCATAAGTAATAGTGTGAAAATTCATATGTAGTCCTTTATTATGGAATATTTTGACTGTTTCAAATATTACTTTTATAAATAACACTATGAAATATCTTCAACCTGTATTTTTGTATACATTCGTATTTATTTCTAGAATCAGATAGTATACTCGTTTTTATGGTTTTTGATACAGATTTTGTAATTGCCCGCTAGGCTTCATAATGTTTAATTACTATAATCAGGTTTAATATATGGCTTTCTGTTCACAGATGTATAATAAGTGGATTTGTAAGTTCTATTATATCTGAAAGTCTTTAAGCGCACGTAAGTTGTCATTCTAAAATTAGTATTTCTATACATTTTTCATGTAACAATGATTCTCTATCAAAATTTTCTTTCTCCTCCCCACGAAAAGCTTTTAGTGTAAGAAACTGAAAATTGATACTGTATCTCATTTAATATTTGCGCTTAAGACTGAAATTGCAGTGTATTTTAAAACATTTCTCTCAGGTTTACGACCATAATCAGAAGTTCAGAAAGCCAGATATTCTTTCTATTCAGTAAGAATATAATTGACAGTGAACTTGGATCTTACACTTATGCTAGATTGTTTTTCAAAATCTACAGTGATAATGAGGACAAAAGTAACAATGCCAATTACCTGGTATTTTCAGTATCTCCAAGAGAAAATAAATGTACTAGAGATGTGAAAACTTGAATAAAAAAATATGGACTTGCTGGAGAAAATCTTTGCTAAGTGGCCTTCACTTTAAAAAGATCAATGAGAATCTTAAGTGAGAGTGCATGAAGAAAGATCCTTGAACCATATCTTAGGTCAGAATTAACATTATTTCTCTCTGTTCTGACACAGATAATTGGCAAAAAAAAATATCCCAACCAACAGACCCCTGAAGTCATTTCATTTTCATTTTCTTTAGAAGGCACTTATAAGTCAGGTACATCCACTGAAAAAAAAAAAAGAAAATCTACACATGCTAGGAAGAAATAATTTACCAAAATGATAACTATCTGTCATAATGACAGAACCTTAAAATGTCAGGTAAACTCTAAAAATTTTTTTAATCCTTATCCCGATAGAAGAGGAAATAATTTTATAGAGACATCTTCAAAGGCACAACAATTATCTAGACTCTACTTTTCTTTCCAATTTTTCTGACATGTGTTATTGCTCATTTATACATGTATATTGCAATTACTTCAAAATATTGTTTTATACTTTTTGCAAGTGAAAAATAAAATAAGTACATTTTATACAGAAAAAATATTCAGATCGATAGAAGTCTGTTATTAATTTTGATATTAAATAAGAATATTTAAGAAGAATCAGTACATAAAACAAAAATAAAAACAAAATTGTTAAGAATAAAGTTGCTTCCTCAGCATTATGAAGCCTGTTTCACTTATAAACATTAGTCTTTTAGGAAGGACTGACAGATCGATCTGCTCAAAACCCATTAGATAGATCTCTGATCCTAAGCTCTTTGATTATCCACGAACCTACCCTAATTAAAAGTAAATAAAAAAATTTATTAATGGCAGAAGTAAAAGTTTTTTTTTTTGACAAATAATCAGAGAAAATAAGACAAGGGTTTATATTAATAATTGATATGCTCTATTCAGTAAAAATATAAATTGTCCGTAGCATTAACACATTGAAGTTCCATTCTCACTATTTTATATCATTGCCACAATGAATAAAAAACCTACAAAATGAATCTGTTCATAAGAAGATACTTTGTTTTATAATAAAGGAAGAATATTTTAAAAATAGAATTACTAAGGTTTAAAAATATGTACATGAATCTTGTCAAAATTTTCAAATTAAAACAAATAAAACAACTTAATTTTCTAAAATCTTTAGGTGACCAAAGTAAATGTCAATTTAAAGCATGAATTAATCATTAAAAATGACAATGTGAAAAAAATCAAAAGAGTTTTTATAGATTTATGTTTAGTGATGAGTGGCACCTCAGCTTATATCTGCATTTGATAAAAACATATAACACAGGATGACATATTAAAAGCATTCAGACAACTAATAACTGCCAAAAAGTAAGCGTGCTTATTTTTCTGTTTCCATACTTCATGGTATATTTCCTTTATGTACCAGGATTTGTGGTGTTTTTACGTTGTGCATATTTCTTCTCTTTTCATATGCAACTTCCCTACCCTAAAATATTCCTTCTCTCCCATAATCTTGTAAGAACATTCCTATTTTTTGAAGCTTCAGTCTAAGCCTCATTGACTCCATAAACCCCACTTGACCAGTTCTCATGACCTGTTTGCTAATCTTCATAACGTGTGCAATCCATCAGTAATGTTTTGATTTAATGCTATATTTTCATTGCGCATCACGCATCATACATGTTTGTATCCTAAAAGGAAGTTGCACCAGACTGTGTTCGGCAGCAGTGAACACCAAGGCAGCGTTTGAGATGCTGGTAATTTATTGAGGATCAACACTATTCCAAAGCTGAGCTGTGGGTCCTTCCTTGAATGGGGCTGCATGGATAAGGATATCACAGAAATGTATACCAATCATAAACATATGTCTGCCTGGACTGCTTCAAAATGAACATGCCATTCTGTATGTTATCTGATTTTTTTCTAGTTGGTCTTGGATTAAGTAACAGTCAGCTATAAGAAGTTTCGATACAGTGATCTTAATCACATATGTATGTTAGATATGCGATAGCTGAATATAGATTCCACATTTCCCAAGGAAAATCTCCATTTTGGGTGGGTTGCTGGTTTTAAGATAACGTAAATAAAATGTTAAGGAATAAAAGATGTCCTCACCTAGCTGGAAAAGTTCATCAAATCAACCCAGGCAAAACAAATTGGGTCGTATATATTCCATCCTGTTTTCATCTTGTATCTGGCAATTAAATCTAAGCGCCAGGGCAAAAGAAAAAAACAAAAAAACAAAAAACAAATCAAGTCAGATGCTGAGAGCAATTTATTAGTTGGTACTACTTTAAAATGTCTAAATAGCTCAGCATGGTAGCTAGATAATCCTCAAGGAAGATGACCAAAGTTTTATTACATGTGTTAAGCAATACCAGTAAGGAGAGATGTAATATCAAGAATAATATAGAGCAGACTAAGATTAAAGTACTGAAATGATGAAAGAACCAGGGCAAAAAATGGTTCTGAGTCTTAAGTAAATTTTCCTTTAGTAGCAAAAAAATATAAATATAGGATTAGAAGACATTTATTTTTACTTTCATAAAGCTGTAACATGAAGGAGAGTGTACTAATCGTTAGCATACAGCTTGATGCATTTTCACAAATTGGACATGCTCACGTAACCAAGGCTAAGATCAACATTACCAGTGCCCCAAAGCCCTCTTCATGATCTTTCTAGTCCTTATCTTCCTAAGGATACACACAATTCTGAAATCTAACTCTATTAGTTTTGTTTTGTTTAAAAATAGTAATAACTTATTTTGAAGTAATTGCAAATTTTTAGAATAGCTATAAGTACAGTAAAAAGGACTGTCACAGACTCCACACTGACATTCCCCATTTTGCTGAATTTGCTCTTTTTGTTCTTGCTCCTTCACCCCTACCTTCTCTCTCTTTTTTTTTTTTTGGAACATTTGAGAGCAATTCACAAATCTGTACATATGATTTTCAATCTGGTGATTCCCAATATCAGTATGCATTTCCTCAAAAAGAAAATATCCCCTACATATCAATCATGTAATTCACCAAGACCAGAAATCGACATTGATATTTCCCTGCCCTTCCTCCCAAATTCTCATTTGAAAATTCAACAATTTAAAAAAAATTTTGGTACAAGATCCTATCAAGAAAAACCATATTCATCACTGTGTGCTTTGTAATTTTAAATTGTGTGCTCATATATGATTCATTGTTTTCTGTGGGAACCTTGACGAACCTTACTTGAGCAATTTTCCATAGAGGACATGTGCTCGCTTTTGCTTTTTTTCTCTGCAATACTGCCATCTCAGAGTCTCTCTTATATTTATTAATCTGTTTGTGAATTCCTGGACGACAGAGATAACGAAATTTCTGCCAGAATCCTATGTGGGTGTAAGACACTGGTTATAAATTTTCAGTTACATCGTCCCCCACCTGACGCTGGGGTTGAGCTGAAAAGTTTCCTCCTTGTTTCTTTTGCTAGGCAAGATTTTTTCTAACTCAGTCTTCCCTTTAAGCTGTATGCTTTTAAGAGCCGTGGCTTCATGCTGGGATATCATTTTAATTTTCTATCGTCAACTGGCCAAGGTCTTATCGATTGTCTCTCTCTGGCTGTCAAACTCAAAATTAAATATCACCCAGTTCTCTGATTTTTGTTTCTTCTTTAAAATTAGCTCTTATAGTTGTAAGTGACTTTTTTTTTTAAACTCAAAATTTATTTAATATGATATGTATTGCATCTTACCTAGAATTACAGATATTTTGTAGCAAGACATTTTTATACAATTCACACATTTTTTTTTTGCTACAATGCATTCCTTATTAAATGTAGACTTCTTTCTTAAAAAAAAAAAAGGTGAAAAGAGAAAGTCTACCTATTAGATTATTGTTCTCTCTAAATCATTTGTTTCAAAACTCACTGGCTGCTATTTGTTCACTAAATATGTCCATCTCTTTACTTTTATTTACGAAGTTCATAGTTAACAGCATAAGATTTAAATTGAGCTTCAGCAAGTCCTCTTATTATGAAATCTCACCAGTAAGTCAATCCTTTTAATGTGTTTGCAACTGCAATTTTAGCACAGGAAACAGAATCAAAACAAAACAAATGTTTCTTCATCTTCTAAAAAAAAAATATTTACCACATAGAACAAAAATCATTTTGATTGCAAAAATGAATATATAAGCAATTTCATAGATAATTTATATTTCATTAACCAACTCACTCAGAAAGTAGTGTGAAAATAATATATGAACACAGATTCTTCTCTCTGTCTCACTAGAAAGAAAGATGCCTGCAGGTTATTCTCAATTAATTTCCATATCCGATATCTTATAAATATAAGATGAATTGCTACAAAAATGCAAGGCATGTGGGTGAGCTTTTATATAAGTATATCAATGATGGATTGAACAAATCTAATATGAAAATAAGACAACCCCTCCAGGCTTAGAATATGCTGAATTGGATTATCCGGGGAACTGATAGAAATATATATATGTATATTTTCACTTTACAGATTTAGTGAAAAATTATTACACAGAAGTAAAAAGGTTATTGATATACTGAACTTTCAAGATGCGCTTCTAAAAGAAACAACTATTGTTAGAGGAAAATAATAAACAAATAAAACCAAAAACAACACACAGGCTTTGTTCACTTTTCTATCATAATGTAAAATGCCAGGAATACATATTTTTCTTCCGCTAATTATATATATAATTATAGACACACACATATGTATACAAACATATACCATTTATATTTTTAAATATATAGTTCGTATAGTGATTTTCTTTACATACATAAATGTAAACCATTTCTAAATTATTTGTACCTCAATTCTAAAAATGTAAATGTAAGAGATTAAAATGGTAATGTAATGTCTCCTTGAGTATAAAGACTGCTTGTAAAAACTATTTTTAATAGAAAATTTTAATTTTAAAGTATAAAAATAGAAGAAAAAAAAGAATAAAGAGGTATAAGGTAAATATATGGAAACAATTCTATTTTTCTCAGGAGAATAATTCTTCTGAAATTCATATGTTCTTATCCATCTTCTGATTCACATCGCTCAAAAACTCTTATTACACTTTGTAATATTCTCCCTCCAATTCTGTATATAGTAAGCAGTACTAATAAACAGTTTGTGAAGTTAGATGTTTATTACTTCTTCTTTCTTCTTTTCTTAGTGTCATTTCGGGTCATCAGTGAGAAGTATCTTACTTCCCTAATGAAGCCTTCGATTTCTTGTTTTCTGTTGTGCCTAGGACTCCCAGCACTATGTTAAATAGAAGTGATGATTGTGGACGGACTTGGCTGGTTTGTGATCTTAGAGGAAAGTCAGCTTTTCACAACTGAAGATGTCAGCTGTGGGTTTGTCATATGTAGCCTTTATTACATTAAGGTATGTCTTCTGTACCCACTTTGTTGAGAGTTTCTATCATGAAAAGATGTTTTTTGTCAAAGACATTGAGTTTTTTTTTGCAGTATGATTTTTATCCTTTATTCTTTGATGCATCACATTGATTGGTTTATGGATGTTGAACCATCCTTTTATTCCTGCCATAGATCTCACCTGGTTATAGGGTATACTCCTATAATGTATTGTTGAATCCAGTGTGCCAATATTTTGTTGAGAAATATTGCATGCATGTTCATCAAGAATATTGGCCTGTAGGTTTCTGTTTTTCTAAGATGTTTGTTTGGTGTTGCTATCAGGACAATGCTTTGTAAAACAAGTTTGGAAGAGTTCCTCTTCAGTTTTTAGAAATGGTTTAAGAAGGGTAGGAATTAACTCTTTCAATGTTTGGTAGAATTAACCTGTAAAACCATTTGATTCTTTTATTTGTAGGGAGTGTTTTGATGACTGCTTCAATTGCATTGGTAGTAACTGGTCTGTTTAGATTTCCTGTGTCTTCTTGTTTTGGTCTTAGAAGGTTACATGCTTCTAGAAATGGATCCATTTCTTATAGATTGTTGATTTGTTGGCCTGTAATTGTTCTAAGTATTCATTAGTGATTCATTGTATTTCTGTTCTTCTTTGTTCTTCTTTTTCTATTCCTTTAAGTATAAAGTTAGATCATTTTTGAAATTTCTTGTTTCCTGAGGTAAGCCTGTATTGCTATGAATTTCCCTCTTCAGACTGCTTGAGATGTGTCCCGTAGATTTTGGGTTATTGCGTTCTCATTTGTCTCAAGGTATCTTTTGATTTCTTCTTTGATCTTGTTGTTAACCTATTCATTGTTTAGTAGTATTTATTTGGCTTCCATTTGTTTGTGTGTGTTTGCTTCCTTGTATTGATTTCTAGTTTCATACCATTGCAGTTGGAGAAGACTCCTGACGTGATTTCAGTCTTCTTAAACTTCTTGAGACTGTTTCTGTGGCCTAATGTGTAGTCTTTCCTGGAAAATGTTCCATGTGTGTTTGATAAAAATGCATATTCTGCTGCTTTGGTGAAATGCTCTAAAAATATCAATTAAGTCCATCTGGTCTAGCTTGTCATTGAATACTGCTGTTTTCTAGTTGCTTTTCTGTCTGGAAAGATCAGTCTACTGATGTCAATAGAGTGTTAAAGTCCCCCACTGAGAGTGCACTATGGTTGTTCTCTCCCTGTATGTTGGTCAATAGTTGCTTTATTTAGGTCCTCCTATGTTGGGTGCATCAGCGTTGACAAGGGTTCTATCTTCTTGGAGTGATCCCTTTATCATTATGAAATGTCTCTTTTGTCTCTTATTGCCTTTGTTTGAATGTCTACTTTGCCTGCTGTAAATATTGCTACCCCTGCTGTTTTGTTTCCCTTTCCAGAAAATACCTTCTCCCATCCCTTCGCTTGCAGCCATGCATGTCTTTCAATCTGACATAAGTCTCTGGTAGGCAGCGTGTCTTGTTTTCTTTTGCCAAGAATTTTAATCCTCTTGTTTTCTTTTTCCTCCCCAATTTAATTATTTTTAAAAATGATAGTTGACCTTCGGTGTACTTTTATATTATTAGTTTTAGATGTACACATAGTAGTTAGACATTTACAAAATTTACGGAAGACTCCCCATGATTAATCTGGTACCCGGCTGGCACTATGCATAGTTGTTACAGTATTATTGACTGTATTCTCTAAGGTAGACTTTTCGTCTCCATGATTACTTTGGAATTACTTTGTATTTCTTGATCCCTTCACCTTTTTCACCTGGACCCCCCAAACCCCTCTCTTCTCTGGCAACCATCAGTTGGTTCTCTGTTATCTATTAGTCTGTTTCTTGTTTTGTTCATTTATTTTGTTCTTTAGATCCAACATAGAATAAGTGAGCTCATATGTAGTACTTGTTTTTCTCAGTCTGACTTATTCCATTTAGCATAATACTCTCTAGATCCACTCATGTTGTCACAAATGGTGAGATTTTGTTCTTTTTTATGGCCAAATAATTTCCATTATATATGTTCCACGTCATCTTTATCCAGTTGTTTATCCATTTCCACTGAGGTTGCTTTTATGTCTTGGCTATTATAGATATGCTGCAGTGAACATAAGGGTGCATCTATCTTTTTGCATTAGTGTTTTGGATGTCTTTGGATAAATACCTAGAAGTAGAATTGCCAGGTCATAAGATGTTTATTTTCAATTGTTTAAGGAACCTCCGAACTATTTTCCATAGTGGCTGCAGCAATTTACATTTCCAGCAACGGTGCGTGAGGGTTCCCTTTTCTCTGCATCCTAGCCAACACTTGTTGTTGTTGATTTATAGATGATAGCCATTCTGACAGGTGTGAGATGATATCTCATTGTGGTTTTAATTTGCATTTGTCTCATTGGTGACCTTGAGCATCTTTTCATATCTGTTGGCCATGTGTATGTACTCTTTGGAGAAATGTCTATTCAGGTCCTCTGCCCCTTTTTAAACTTGTTTGTTTCTCTGCTGTTAAATGGTATGTGTTCTTTATATATTTTGGGTGTTAACCCCTTATTAGATGTGTAATTGTGACTATCTTCTCCCAGCTGGCAGGTTGTCTTTCATTTTGTTGGTGGTTTCTTCGCTTTGTAGAGCTTTTTAGTTTGATGGAGTCCCATTGTGTTCTTGTGTTGCCTTTGCCCACAGAGGCATATCCTGAAAGATGTCGCTAAGACTAATGCTAAAGATTTGCAGGCTGTGTTTCATTCGAGGAGTTTTGTGGTTTCAGGCCTTAGATTTAAGTCTTTAATTTGCTTGGAATTTACTTTTGTATATATTGTAAGAAGTTTGTTTAATTTTTTTTTTCTTTTGCATGTGTCTGTCCCGTTTTCCCAGCATCTCTTATCGAAGAGGCTGTCTTTACTGTCTCTTTACCATATACATTGTATATTCTTGTCTCTTTTGTCAGATCGATTGTCCATATAGGTGTGGGTTTATTTCTGGGCTATGTTATTACATTGGGATATTCTAGGCTACTTGGGCTATTTTAGTACATTGAGGTATCCATTTTATGAGCTTGCCTTGCCCAGTTTTGGGGTGCCATGCTGACCCATCTCCTTCTGAAGCCTGTTGGTCCTGCCTTGACCTCTGGTTCTGAGATGTATAAGCTGCTCTCCCCCCTTCCAATGCCAGTCCTTTCTCCTTTGTTAAAGAGAAAAACAGACCCCAAATGGTGTCACTTGTGCAAAACCCATGACACCAAACCTAGACTCAATCCCTGACCTAACTGCAGTTTTAACCTTCACTGAAATTTTCTGGTCAACACCAATGAGGTCATCTGTCACCTGGGCCCTCTCCAAATACCCTTAGAGAGAAGAGGCAATTTGCATAATAAACGCCTTGGCCTTCGACCAACCCCACAACTCAAAATATCTACATAGTAAAAAATAAAAGAAAAGGCCCTGGCCTGAAAATAATCCTTTCTTTTCTTTGGCCAGCAGCTCCCTTGCTCCACATAAAAACCTTCATTTTGTACAACCCCGCTTAGCACCCCTTCTCGTTATTAGATGGGATGCTGTCCAATTTATGAATCACTTAATAAAGCCAATGTTCAAATTTAGATGTTTACATTTACTCAGCTAAATGTTGTTTTCTGACACTGTAACATTTGGTATTTCTTTAAAATCAGAGCACATCGGAAGTCAGGGACCCCAAGCTGCTTTTCTCGTACCAAGCTGGATGTCGTGAGACCTTCTGCACTCTGACTCGTCAAATTCGTTTCTCCCTTAACCTTCGCTCATGGACTGCCTGGATGTCCCATTACTATCCTGCGATGCTCTCACAGAGCTTTTTAAAAATATTGCAGATTCTCCTTGCTAAGCCCTGGTTACAGGGGCTTAATACTCCCTATTCAGTCCTTCCTCAAAATTAGGTGGAAATCCCTTCATCCTGTCTTCTTCTCCCCCACCCACAGGTGCAGAGGTTAAGCAGGCTTGTGAGAAGGGATAAACATTATATGTCAAAGGTCTCTAGTGAAGCCTACCAGTGGCTCTTTAAAAATTATAACATGACTTTTATCTTGATTACATTTAACACCTTACAGTTTTCTTTTCATACAACTGTAAACGAAAGTTCCATAGGGCTCTCCTGAGGAATTAAAGAGAGTTGTATTCCGATACAATTTACAGGTCCAAGAACGCAGCCTTCCACACAAGAAGACATGCCCAAGGTGGGATGAGTAAGACAAAAAGTTTTAAAAGTGAGAGTTAAAGGGATAGGAGGCTAGGGAAATAAGACCATGAACTTACATCTTCGGATGGTGGGGGCAACTGGACTTTAAAGGGTCTGCTGACTCCACAGTCAGCAGTTAGGGTTGTGAGATAAGAAAATGGCTAATTACAGTTGACTCATGGCCAGCAGGTAGAGTCATGGGATATGGCCTAGAGTTGGACTCATGAGACATGGTCAGTGTGTGTGTGTGTGGGGGGGGGGGGTGCGCTGTTACAGGGCAGGGGCTAACACCCCAGTTTCCCTTGGAGTCTGCAAAGTAAACTAGTAAAAAATGTTTTGTGGTAAAACGGACAATGTAGGGAATGTGGTTCATCAGGTAGACGGAGTCAGAGTTTAAACTGCAAAATGGCCCGTCACCTGAGCAGGTCAGATACCAAATTACAGAAGGGTCTAGATATTTAGTCACAAAAATTAGAATTCTCACTAGTCTACATTTTCTAAATACTATATACTTTAGATATTTGTTGTGATTTGTGTTTATTATATGACTTGCAAGGGAAGCATGCAAACTCCAGGTGCATAGGGATTTTATTTGTGCTGTTCCCAAGCAACTAAAAAGGTACCTAGTATGCTGTCCATAAATAGGTATTGAATAAACGAATGTCTAAGACTTGCACGCCAAGCTGAATCCTCTTTTTGCCGAATCTTCCACTCAACACTCGTCTTTAAGAATCTTTTTTTCCTCCTCTCTAAATGGTAGAGATCTATCCTTATCTCATATCCTTTGTCCTTTTAAAATTTCTTCTTATACTAAAATCTCTATGTTCTGAGCCATCAGAATCTCATCATTAATATACGAATCAAGCTTTACGATATAGAAAATGTTTTTAAAATAGTTTTAGTAAATAGCAATCAATTTGATTTGAATATCCTGCACCAGCTGTGAACTAAGAAATATATCCTCGAAACCTATCTTGGGCCAGCTAGGGTGAGCTGGCCTCCTTTAAGTGACACCAATGACCAGGGGCCAGTGGGTGGACAGTGTTGTGGAGTTACAATAATAACATTGTGAAAGAAAGTTAGGTAGGCTAAAATGTCTAAACCGTCTAAATGTTACCCCATGCTATTCGTTAGTAAAAAAAAAAAAAAAAAAAAAAAAAAAAAAAAAAAAAAAAAAAGAAGAGAAGAAGAAACTCACATTGGTTATTCACTTTCATCCTGGTTTTCCAACTTTTCAAGAATGTCAGATATAGGCTTCTCTCCAGGATCTTTTTTCAGAATATACTTTAGATATACCAGGTCTAGCTGGGTAGCCTAAAGTGGGCTGATTTTCATTACCCTTAAAGATTTTTTAAATATTTTCCCTCAGAGCTACCTTCCACAGTACTGGTAAAGTCTCGCCTTGTGGGGATAGGGTAGTGTACACACACGTGTCTCCAAGAGGCTCTCCGTCTTCCCCTACTTCATTCCATGGCATAAGCAAAGTCCCCCAGAGAAGAAGGAATTACAATCTTCTTAGGTCCTTCTCTTTTAATTCAGATTAGTGGTTCTCAAAATTTAGCCTATTTAAGAATCACCAGGAGGACTTGTTAAAACAGAGATTGCTGAGACCCATCTAGACGTTCTTATTCAGCAGGTCTGTGGTAGGTCCTGAATTCGAATGACTGCCAAGGTCCCAGGTCACGCGGTATGTCGCTGCTTGACCAGACACTGCACTTTGAGAGCCATCTTAGATGGCTTCATTCACTGCATAACTTTTTCACTACTTCTATCAGTTACATAACACAGAAGAAGGAACCACAGCTCTATATAATGTAAAATCAAATTTTCCCTCCAATGAAATATTTCACATGGCTTGAACTTTTATCACTTTTTAAATCATCACTAGGGTACCTCCTTTACCCTAAGACATAGTTTCTTAGGGTTCTTAATATAATCCCCTGTAGGCAATTGCTGAATTCTATAATCTTAATTCAGTTTTATTATTAGAAAGCAGATAATTTTTAATAATGATGCCTAAATTTTTATTCATGATGCCTAAATTAATAGTAAACACATATCGAGTATAGACTGATTAAAGTGTGAGCAGTATCCTTAGGAATTAACAGCATCTATTAGTTCCTAACTATTGCAATTATTAAGAGACCTTTTCCATCTTCTCTACTTATTTCAAAAATAAGTTTACTGTAAAAGTAATTATTTGAGCTAAATAGCTAACATTATTTGCACTAGGTACAAGGATAAATACTTCTTAACATACATACGTATAATCTTTGTGAATGAGATACTATAATACATTAACTGTATGCTATTTAAAATGTTTGAAAACTTAGAGAAAACTCGTCACTGTATTAGTGTATGTAGCAATATATTTTCATATTTTTTATTAAATATATAGATGGATAAATAAAATTTATACAGAGGCATATATATGCCAACTTGTTAAATACTACCAAATGTCAGTACATGTTTTAGTCTCACATATTTGTGATTTTATTTCATTGTTATTTTGGTATGTCTTTAAAAAACCATTGACATCTATATATTTTTAATAAAATACTAGCCTTTAATTTAATTTTTCAACAGAAGATACTAAAGTTGACAGCGAGTTATAATAATATTTTGGTATAACTTCTAGTTATTGAGCTTGATGTGCAATATATTCACTCTAGTTTCTATAAAGCAAATTTTGCTTTTGCAAAGAGTGAACACATTTAAATTGCTTAGAAACTATTAAGATAGATAGCCCATAAATCCATTAAAGAGAAATGGATTCAGATTTTATTTTTTTATGTCTTGATTAAAATGTTTTTATTTATTTACCCTACACCAATCTTTATGAGAAAAAAATTAAATGAATCAATAAAATATTTAATCTTCTCTATGAGTAATGTCGGTATATAACAGGCTAAATATCAGATGCTCACAACAGGGAAACATAATTAGCAATATAATTAAATCTACTTTCATACTGGCGCTACCTTTCGAAAGTTAATAGTGAATTTATAAATTTGTTTAAGACTAAATTTAAATTTTTTTATTGATTAGTGTGATTTCATGTCATGTATACCTTCATACATGTATGTGAATATTCTTACGTATTTATGAATTGCATTTTTATATATTCATTATCTCTGCATGTAATTTATAACTTTGTATAAAATATAGAAAAAATGACATTAAAATAAGATGTTTTTGATAGAATATAAGTTCTCAATTGATTTATTTGACTTTCTAAACTTATAAATATATTACAGAGTTCTTCAAAATAAGAGTCTAGAAAACTATAGTTTGTGACAATTATGGGAGATAATGCAGAGGGGGACATAAACTTGAATAGACTGTTGATTTTTACTAAGTCTTTGAAAAAATTGAAACAAGTGAGATTTCGACTTTTTATAAGGTACAGGAAAAACAACATAACTCCATGCTGGTATATTCTGTAATAGCCTGGAGTGATTTTTCTATTTGTGTTTGTTATTTGTTATCTACCTGTATTATTGAAAAGAATGTCCCTTTGGTCTTTAAAAGGCAATGTTAAATGCTGCTTTCTTAAAGAAAAGTGCTTCTCTTGTTCTTTGGGAGTACTCTGAATATCTCATTGCAGGAAAAAAAAGGGGGAATTTGTCCAGGTTGTTTTTTATTTGTTCAGAAAAGATGTATTGCAATTTCCAGTTTATAAGCCTCTCCAAATAAGTCAAGCTGGCCATAGTCAGTATATGGAATGTCAGCCTCAAATTATAGTCAGTTATTTACCAGCAAAATGAGTTTATTCGGGAATAGCAGAGCATTGCAATTTGGGACAAGCAAGCTGTGGCGAACCATAGGAAATTCTGAAGAGACGAAGGAAAGGTTAGCTTATGTTAGGTTTAGGAGGAACTGTGGAGGGTTGTTTTGAACAAAAGTTCACCAGAGAAGAACAAGAGTTTGAGGTTGTGGGGATTTCTCATTTGCTGCAGGATGTGCTCAGTGCATTGCTGCTGGGGCAGGAGACACTATTCCTATATGAAAACACCCTCTCTATCAAAATAATTCTTATCTTCCTTCTTCCTGTTGGCTGTGCAGGAGTGACATGTGGGTGAGGGCTCCCCCTTCGGGCTTCCTGACTTCATTTTAAATGAGGTTTTCTTTATTTTCTCCAGGAAATATATTTAAAAGTCACAACAACAACAACTACAACAACAATAACAAGCAACAACAATGAAAAGGTTTTACAATCTATGTACTGCTAAAAAATAAAATTTCACTAAATAAAAGACGTAATTGACGTTATAGGATAATTCACAAAGCAGGCAACATCCCATCTAGTGAACAGAGAAGTGCCCCAAGGAGTTGGATAAAGTGAAAGGTTTTTACAGGAAACTGGGAGGTACAAGAAAGTTATTAGCAAAATAAAAGAAATGATTATTTCAGGTAGGTCACCTGTTTTTGGAGGAAAGGCTGCTGGGGTCTCAGCAGGAAGATTACATCACTAAAGTTGATCAGAAAATTCCATCTTTACATTCTACTCCTGGGAGGGGCTTGAGATGCCATTAAGTCTTGGTTTGCTGTCCTGGGGTCAAATGATGCCACCTAGCTTGTGGTTCCTTTAACAGTATCAAAGTTTTGTTTTTTCAGTCAAGCATTTTAAGTAAATTACTGCAATGATTTTATTTCATAGAACCATTTATGTACTTTTAAAAACTATATTATTTATTTAAATTATTTTTCAGAACTTTATATGTCTATAGAGTTTAACAAACTATCATATAAATTTGAACATTTTAAATTGATGCTAAACTAGGACAATGCTTGGAAGCCTGTTTTTAAAATTTTTTTTTATTGCAACACTAAATAGTCGATTTCTGAAACATAAAATTATATTATGTTCAATTAAAAACATTCATCTATTTTCAGTAAAATTGTAAATAAAAATATAATAAATTAAATTAAATATAATAAATTAAATCTTTACATTTTACTCTTTTCACTATAATTGTGATGTTAAGTTGGACATTTTTATTTGTTTGTTTTAGCCCTACCCTATACTTAAGTTACTTTACTCCAAAGGATTGGCTGACATTAAGAAATACGCTCAACTAAAACTTGCTAGATTTTTGTGGCTATGTTTCTTTCCTTTCCTTCTTTTGACATTTTTATTCTGCTCCCTGATCCTTTTCCAACTCTCATTACATATGAGAAAACAAAGACTACCTAAAACACATACAGTGTCATAAAGTATCATTAAATCTTTGGTTTTATCCACTTTGGGTTTTAGTAAACCTATTTAATTTTGCTCAAAAAGGCAAAGATCAATAAGGGAGAATAATAATTGAAGTGATTATTTAAAATTAAAATAAGTTCTCAAATAGTGAGAAAAAAACCAGTGATTAATAAAGCATACCTTGGTGCTCAGTAAGAAATGAAAATGATACATTGATTTCCAGATCTTATTATTTTCTAAGATAGTTCAGCTTCATACTAACATATATAATTTTATTTTAAAATCCCAGAGTATTTTAGTTTATATGATCAGTGAAAAAAGTCACTCGAGTTAAAATAAAACTATGAAATGATGATTAATATGTGAAGGAATTGTAGCTAATCTGTTTCAATTGCCACTATTAGGAATAAAACTTTTAACTTTATATTTTGGGATTATGGCAAACAATCCAAAGAGCTGGCAGGACAGTAAAAGAATTAGAACCCAGCAATGATGAGAAAGCTTGAGTTCGTAAACATGAGTAAGCTGCAGTGAATACCACGCTTCCTGGTGCTTTAGAGTTTTATTTGGTTTCTAACTGTTCTATTTAAATGTAATATCAAAGTTATAGGAAAGTTGTAAGAATATTATCAAATGTTACCTTGTGCCCTTTACCAGATTCACAACTGTTTATATTTTAGTTCATTTGCATTATTATTCTATCTCTTATCAGCTATCAGCTATCTATATAGATATAGCAATCATAAAATAATATACGTATATAAGGATTATCATTTCTAAACATTGAGAATAAGTTGTAGGTAATGCTTTGTTTTAAGGTGACCCCTTTCCCCTAAATACATCAATGTGTACATTCTAAGAGGACATTCTCATAAATAATCACAGAACAACGAACATGAGGAAATTAATATTGATACAACACTATTATCTAATCTACAGTCCATCAAATGAGGTAAAATTCAAAATAAAAACACATCAGAGAAATGCATATCAAACTTCAATGAAACATTTATCAAGTTCCTTTATTCAATTAAAAATGAAGATAAAGCAACTTCTTAAATTCTTTTAAAAATCAGTTATCAAGTACTATTTTTTTTGGTATAATATCAGATCGTTTGTAGCTTACTAATATTTCCACTCAAGAAAAGCCTGTTTAATTCTGTAATGCCTCAATTTTCCCATCTGTGATTCTTTCCATCTCATGAGTGTGCATATATCAATGGATAATACTTGTTCACAAATGGAAATTTACTGAGCCTTTGATAGCAAGCCACCAACTGAAAGAACAGAGAGAACTTGACAGTGAACTCACTTGTCCCTTCTACCAAATGGTCTGTTTGTAGTCATTAAAGTCTTCTTTATGGCTTCACAACTATTTTTCACCCAAGAAAATGAATCCCAGAATAACACCTATATGCTTTCTATCTGTAGAAGGAATTCAGTACTTTTGTACTATTTAAACATAATGCATGATGATGAAATGCGTTTACTTTTTATTGATCATGATTATTCTGCTTAAGCTAAATAGCATACAATTAAACATGTTAATTACCAGGCATTCAAAATAATTTTAAAAAATTATGCAATTCCTCAAAGTTTTAAGGATTTTGTAAATTTGGAGAAATATCCTATTCCAAGTTTAGGTATTCTTCTCACTTATATTTAAAAAAATGCCACCTCCTTAAAACAAAACAAAACAAACTCAAAATCTGCCCCACAGTCAATAAAAAGATACTTCTCCCCAGACTTTCATAAACTCTTATTTTTCTTTCTCAAGATGGCTTATCCTATGGAAATATTGGTTTATTTCTTCCTTTGAGTAAGTTAGAAAGTAATTCCCTGACTTAAACCCAATGTAAGCTTATCCAACTGAAAAACCATATCGTTGACCTCCAGAGGAATATCTCATTGCTTATACAATAAAATAAAACAAAATGAAATAATAAAATAAAATAAAATAAAATAAATATAAAATAAAATAAAATAGAATTGAGAATGGGAACAAGTATACTAACATATCAGTGAGAAACCTTTTTTGAAAACTACCATAAAAAAATCAAGAAATAAACATCCCACATCTTTGTTTTTAGAATGTATATCTAGTTTCCCCAGTTCTGACATAAAAATATTAGATACATTTCATGTTCTGGTAAGGCAAGCTTATCAGGACTGTCCCACAATATTGCAAATCATTAGCTGTTCTCTTTAAAAGTCAAGGTCACAGCAAATACTATATAAGTTTAAATTCCAATTATATGTGAGGAAAAAAAACTCATAAATATAGGGAACAGATTGGCATTTTGGGGTGGGGAGTTGATGGAATGGGAGAAATGAGTCAAAAGGTGCAAACTTCCAGCTATAAAATAACTATGTCCTGGGGATGTAAATACAGCTTAATGACTATAGTTAATAATAGTGTATTGCATATTTTAAAGTTTCTAAGAGAGTGGATCTTAAAAGTTCTCATGATAAGAAAATAATTCTGTACCTATGTATGGTGACAGATATTAAGTAGACTTGTGATCATTTTTCAATATATACAAATAGCGAATCATGTTGCACACCTAAAATTAATATGTCAATCGTATGTCTATTACACCTCAATTTTAAAAAAGTAAACATCATCAGACATTTTATATCGACCAAATTAGCTACTAGAATAACTAGAAATTTAAAAAAAAGTTTAAAACAAATTTCAAAATACATATTTTTTTTTACAATCCCCTGTACTTCCCTAAAAATGTGCATTTTCTCTTATTATTCCTGGACCTTCAATTAATCACTCTTAGTGATTTAGTATGTAAGGTTCATTAAATGTTTCATAAGTATAAAAGAATAATATTTTGTCCCATACAATAACTATCGCCATTTTTTATGGCTAGTATATTGCCCTCTACTATGGGTTACTGAAGTGCTTCTAAAATCCTGGAATATTAGTTTTAATTTCTTGAAGAATTCAAAATAAAAATCAAATAGTAAAATTATTATTGTAAATAGTTAACAGAAAATCAAATAATCAAGTAACCTATTAAGGAACTTGTTTTCATGATTTTCAGCTGAACACATTATGTCTAAAACTTGATCATATCAATATTAGTGAATGAAGAATATGTTTGATTTACATATATTGTATATGCAATGTTCAATTTTACTAAACAGTGGCTCCCAAAAATAGTATTTCAAAAAGACAGTTTTACTTGGGGCCTTGAATAGAATCAACTTAATGATTTGATGGATAAATAGTGCATGGATTATTTACCATAACTGATCCAGAAACCAATTAATGATATGACTCTAAATATCTCACTTGGAAATAGATTGCAGTGATAACTATATATTTCATTTTATGGAATTGAGAAGTTCCACTTTAAAATGTGTGATATTAAAACAATTTAAAAGTTATTTTTCACCATCCAGAACTTGTGCAATAAAAATGAAAAGAACTGACAAAATTCTGGACTAACGAAGAATATGCAAATGAATTAGCAAAAGCTTTTCTAAACCAGATTGACATGAACATGCTAATGACTATGTTCTGACTACGAGAGATTTCATTATAATTTACATCCTCCACTCCGGTTCTCGCAAGCCAAGAGCGCTGGAACACTTTGGTTTACCAGTGCAAGCTCTGTGAGTGCTCTTCCCAAGTTCGCACCCCGCATCTTTCACATATTAATTGTGTACACACCCGCAAGTTACCCAAATGTTCTGCACCTCAACAAAATGGCCAGAAAAAATGGTCCCAATGCATGGAATGATTTAAAATTCAATCCCAAAACAAATCAAGCACACTTTATTTAAATAATATGTTTTTCTTAATTTACTCCATAATAATCTTTCTTGCTAATTGTAGGGGATGATATATTATTACTGATAAATATAGTCAGATTAGGAACGATAAAAGAAAAAAATCTAATCTTTTTAAAGAAACGAAATATACTTTAAATAATATATTTAATTTGACTTCCCAAAAACCCTATAAGGTAGATGTTAACAATAATTAAAATCTTAATATATCTCAGCTACTATTTACTGAGTTCTTACTGTGTTTACTAAGTATTTACGTATTAGTATAGGAAATCCTTATAACAAATCTATTAGGTATTATTATTCAGCTCTAAAGGTAAAAAAACTGCATCAGAGAGTTTATATTTTGTCAAATCAAATTCAGCTTGTAAGGCACGAGTCAAAGATTCAAGCCCTTACTTTTTGGATCCAACGCACCCCACCTTGAATACTATGTGATTTTGAAGAAAATCGGGTCAACTATCTAAACAGCTTGACGGTTACTGAGTCACGGCTAATATTCTGGCTCCCCATATGGTGATTAAGTCTCGTTTTGTGGAAAAGGGAAAACAACTAATTCTTGGATATTGCTACAAACTAAAACTAAGTAATGAAATTCTGAATGGCAATATGTGAATATTGTTTAAATATGAGAAAATAAGTTTTGATTCATCTCTTCCTGTTTATTTCTACAATTATTTAAAAAATTACCAATTTTCCAAGACACACCTTTGAATCCAAGACATGCCTTTGAATATATCCATGAGCCATAAAGATTTTGTCACAAAAATAAAACAATATATTAAAAATATTATTGATGCCTTTTTAAAAACAAACACTTAACTGTGCCTATTAATCTATAAGTTTTATATTCTCATCCTACTGAAGCAAAAGGCATTTTATTCCCACAAAAAAAAATTCAAAGAGGAAAGAAAAAAGATGGAGGAGAGATATCATTTCATTCAGCAACCCCTTTTATGGAGGAATAAAGTCTCTTTTCAATCAGCCTCCAGTCTTCTAGGATTGATGCATCTGCCAGTCTGACTTTTATCCCACTGCTTTTCAACTCCCTCATTTGTATAAGGCATTTGAAACTTTTTTCTTTTTCCCTTGCAAACTTCGTTTTCCATTTAAAAGGACTTTCAAAATTATGTTTTATCAAAATTGTCTGTTTTAGCAGGATATATATATTTTAATATCATTTCTAATTAATTAATTAATTAATTAATTAATTAATGGTGATTTTGGTTAATGAAATCCAATAACTTTTAGCTGTACATTTTAATAGTGAGGCATGTATATGTGTATACATGTATATATATATATATATACACATACATATACACACACATATATATTTACACTGTGTGTTGCTTTTCATTATTAGATTTATTTCTGTCATATATTTAATCATATATTTGATAATATATTTGATCCTTTTTACCCTGTCTACCTCCCCTTTCCCCCTCTCCCCTACCCTCTGGTAACACTAGTCTATTGTCCATGTCCATGAGTCTCCCTTTGTTTGTCCTGTTCATTTGTTTGGCAAGATATATTTGGAATATCTTAATTTACCATCTCTCAATTTAGATTAAGTAGTCTATTTCTTACATGTGTTTCTCCAAAGGATTTAGGATAGAAAGTCTCTTTTCTTACACGTGCTTCCCCAAATTTTAGACCACTGATGGCACTTCCTTGTTTTGCATAGCTATACAGACCCTCTCCCCACATTCCATAGTTATGACTGTGGTTACTGAAGAGTTACTTTCCACCATAATAATGTGGCTGGCAATTAAGTTCACTCCTTTTTGCTAAATTCCTGTGCTTCAAAGGGGGTGAACTAACGCTCTTATTTCTGCATGTATGAGGAAGCATTGGGTTGAGAAGGTAGACTGTGTGATCTATTGAAATATTTCTCAATTCACTGTCAAGCATTCTTAACATTGGGGGTGCTTAGTGTTGGACATGTGAAACTTTCTAAAGGGAGGATGGAGTGATTCGTTCAGTATTCTGATCATGTAAGGCAGCCATCGACCATGGTTCTTAGAGTCCAGTCACCCCAAACCTGAATCCATATGTTAAACACCAAAAATCTTGAAGACTAAGCTTTTTAAAAAGTGTGTATATATATTTTACTCTTGTAATAACTGTTATAAATAAAAATTGTCTAAGCACACATTCCAACTCAACAGCCTACGCTACAAGAGAAAAATGATCAGGTGGTTCATGTGTAGTTATATCAAGAAATTTGAGACAATCTAGGGAAAAAAAGTAAAAGAAAATTGTTGGTCATTTGCCAAGTTACAATGCTTCAATAATCTATAAACATGTGGCCTTGCTAAACTGTCAGTAGCTGAGCATGATAAAATAAAGTTAATATTGTTCCATTCTCATGGGGTCATTTATGTGAGTTATAACCAAAAAAAAAAAAAAATGAACAAACTATGACATCTTCTATGGTCTTAAATCTTACATTGTGTCATGAGAAGTTCTGCAGGCTTTATATTTTGTAACATCTTATAAAAATAAGTAAAGGAAGACTTTTCATTCCAATATTACGAGAGTTGGGAGACTTGAAATGGCCTTGCTTTTGACAGTAGCAGTCTAATAAAATGGCCCATCTCTTTAGAAATATCAGTCTCATGAATACCAGCAGAGGAGGGGTGTACACCTGGAATGAAATCTGAACAATTAAATTTATGCACAAGTCTTTATTACGAGCATGTAAGTGTATCTGGTGGCACACTAAGTCTCTTCATGGCCATTGCTCCTTTCCCAGTATAAGAGGGATAGCTCTGTGGACCTCCACTCACTCAGCTAATGCCACAAATAAGACACGCCTTTCAGGGAATACACCGCTCTGGGGATGGAGCCAGTTATTGCATCAACAGGTGCTTTACCCTTAGAAAGGCAACTGACGACAAAATTAAATCTTTGTAGTCGGATATTTTCCTGGATAAACAGGATTCTCCTTCCTTTACTTTGAGAAAAAGTAACTCATTATGGCCCATAAACCACAACCATGAGTCAACACCCATTAGCTTTTCATGGGGAACAACGCCCCAGACCCAGGCCCACTGCTTTCTCTAGGAAAATTCCTGTCTTCAGGCTCACATCAACCTTTTTGTAAACAGTACCCCCCACGTTACCAACTTGCACCAGACATCCTTCTGGGAGGAGCCCAAGAATCTGTAAGCATTTAACTTTCAAAAACCACTAATCCATCTATTCACTTAAAGTTAAAGTACAATGCCACAAGAAAAGATACATCTTAAGATAGTTCCCACAGTTCAGATTACTTTTTCCTGGGACTACAAAGTAATCAATAGATTCAGTGGATGAATAGTTTCTGTGATTTATTTTTTACCTTTAGATAATTAAAGGCATAAAATACTTTATACAGTGTGCACTTCTATATACTGCTTAAAAGATTTTTTAGTAAAAGCTGGTCATGCATGCATATAATGGCTACACACAGAAAAGAACTTATTGGCACAGTGAGCCATTAATTAGTTTATCATTAATTGATAACTGTATTATTGAAAAAAGCTACTTTACCTCCAAAAGATTATGGAAATAATTTTTGCTCATAAGGAAAATCATTTTTAAGGTAATAGTCATTTTTATTTTTTTTCTTTTATCCAGTCACCTTACCTTCGATATCCTTGACCCAATAAACAATAATTTATTCTAGAATTAATTATTTTGATATAAAACCTACTACAGTAAATGGATTGTTTTATTTGTACTCATTATGGCAATTTTATCACTATACTGATGCTGCTGGATAGCAATCCCATATTACTGATAATGAAATGCCAGAATTAAGTAGCAGAAGATGTGAATTCAAAGTATGAAAGTAAATGAGCAAACGTTTACAACTCAGTCAAGTTTTAGATTTCTCTTTAAATTTATCTCAGTTTTAGTTTTTTAGAATTCATAAAGTTTGAATAAAAGTTCCTATCAATTGAAGTAATAAGATTTGTAGGTTGTATTATCATTTTTAATATTTATACTGAAATACATTCCAATATGAGACTGAATCCAGCTCGGCAGTAAAATGGTGACCCAAATGAACTATTTATTTAACAGAATAAATGACAGTTCATAGATCATTCACTACAATTTCAGAGTGGCAAACAGAAATTAAAATGATTTCCAACTAAGCAATCATTTGAAAGACCAGGAAAAGGTTATTAGCACTGTATCTTGGAACAAGAGCCAGAAAAAATGGTAAATTCAATACAATTTTGCAAGTCTAGTTTTCATAAGCTAGAAAAGTTTTACAAAAAAATAAGCACTCACTGATTTGCTTTTCTATTTCCTTATTGAGTATAATATTTAACATTGCTTCATGAAATTAGATGAAACCAACAGAAATATGACAAATGGTACATTTTCCCATTTAATAAAGATGCCCAAATTTCTCTTTTTTTTGTTTAGAACTTGACATCATGAAAGTGATAGCTAGCCCATGAACCATCCAATGGGAACCTTGCAAAACTGAGAGGCTCCTTTTTACAATAATATTCCTGGAAATACACTTTTCTTTTCTCCTGCTCACTACCTACCTTAGTAAGAGTGATGCTGCCATTTAGGTCTACTATTTGGTGTATGGCAACTGCTACTCTTGATTCAACTAAGGGAGCTTTTTCTTTAGGTCCCTTTTCTTAGAGCATTTACATCAGAAAATTTATAATTATCATTTCTTTCCCTGATCCTTAGATGTGTAAATCTTCTCCCAACCTCTTGCCAGCTTTACAACCCAGGGATATCTTTCTCAAGGTCTTAGAAGCTACACCTTAGAAATGTCATCATTAAGGAAAATAGTGGCCCTATTTCCTGAGGGTAGAGGCCTAACCTCAGCAGGGCCCTTACTGGCCCCAAGTTGTAAAAATACCTTCTGTCATGAGATATGAGAAATTGTACTGTTCTATCGGGTAAAGCAAATTAACAAACACAGATAGCCTATGATTTCCCTCTCACTCCGGCCTCACTATGGAAAACAGAATGGAGGCTCCTCAAAAAATTGAAAGTGGAACTATCATGTGATTCAGCAATTCCTGTCCTCTTTTGTGTCAGCAGAGTAAAGCCTGAGTTCTGGTCTCCTTCCCTTACTACTACAATAATCTTGAATATATAAATAATGTTCTTTGCCAGTTTAACATTGTCTAGTACCACATCATCCGGAAAACATTTTCTAACATCATTTTCAAGTGTTCTATTATTGAAAGCCCAAATTGAGTAATTTCAATCTCTACTGAATATGTGATGGTATTTGATTCAGTTTAGTTAAAACTTACCTTACAGATTTCTTTTCTATTTTTTAATAGTTTAATTAAAAAAAAAAACTACATTTTTTAGTACCTAATTTTATGACCTATTTATCTTGTCTGGTTTCCAAAGAAGAGACAGAGATAGAAAAACAGATGGAGAGTTAGAGAGGTAAAAACAGACATAAGGAGAGAGAGAGAGAGAGAGAGAGAGAGAGGGAGGAGGGAGGGAGGGAGAGAGAGAGAAGGGAAGGAAAGGAGGTAATCAATGTACCCCATCCTTTCTATGAATGTGCAGTAACAAAGTGTCTGTGACATAATGTCCTTTATGGAAATAACAATGACATTTCCCCCATTAAAAAAAATGTGAACGTGCTTATTATAAATACAAAACCCTTACTGTCTTTTTTTTTTATTTTTTGTGACAATTTAGCCTTCCAACAACATACCCTTTTATAAATTCATGATGTGTGAGCTACTGCTTCTAATTTTAAATTTTGACAGAAATTGTTGTGAGTTGAGCATGCATATATTTGAAATCAGGGTGTGAATATTAGTTGCCAGTTATAAGTTGACCTCAATTTAGGAGTCACATTATTTTTTGCTTTAAACTTTCCATGGTGTATGATAGATCATTTATATGTCTAGTTTTATTTGTAAGTCTTGGACACCAATTATATATTTTTAAATTTTATTTAACATGTGGTACAAGATATGAGGTCTTTGTGGAACATTTCCTCATATTTTAGAAAAATTTTAGAAACTTGTAGTTGTGCATTTATCCCAGAATAAAAAAAAATATTAAAAATAAAAATAATTCCTTTTTACCACTTATTTCTTATTCCATAAATTCAATTGTTTCTCTATTATTCTTATCACCATTTTTCTTTAGTGAAAATTCCAAAAAAAGGACAACTTTTGGAGATCATCATGTGCATAAATATTAAAGTCAGTTTCCTAATATACATAAAATCTTATTTGCACATTAAGTTAACCATACTGAGTAGTGTTATGTAGGTAAGCACTGTTTAGTTTACTGAAGGCACTGATTTCCTTCTCTGATAAGTGAGAAAATAATTAACTTGGTCTCTTAATTTATGTTTATCTATTACATTTTAATTTCTCAAATAGTGATTGTTTTATTACAAAATGTATGATTTGGTGAACGAAAATTATTTCGATAATAACTATTGACAAATCTTTTTAAAGTACGTGAAGTGCTATATTTTAAGAAGATTTGTAAGGTGCAATACATGTTGAGTTTAACTGTGTAGATGTTCTTTTGAACATTAAATATTAGTCTACTATCAGACTTTTAAAAAATTATATTGAGTTAAATTTGGGTAAAATGACCACAAACAGCAACCTATACATGCCCGGGCATACACTGCCAGAGATCATGCTGCTTTATTTACAGTTGCACTGCTGGGGCCAGCTGTTCCAAGGAATTTGAAGAAAAATTCATCAAAAGAACCCCGTCATATATTCCTAAGAAAGCAGCACAAATATTTTCATTTGGCTCTAGAGTCAACTTTATTGCCCATAACTAAAGCAAGGCCAGATTATTGCAATGTCTCTGCCTTCAGGTACCTGAGTCTCTTGTGGATTCCTCATTGCCAACTTCCATAAGTTCACGCCTGGGCACTCAAACTGCCATACGACACCGTGCCTCTACTCTGCTCAGGGTATTTTCAATTTGGAAGACAAATGTAGAGAAATCATATGTGCCCACACCACTTTTAAAGTAAAGAAAAACAATTAATATAGTTTTACAATTTAAGGGCTGTTTATTTTTGATTGGTGTTACTTTCTGTCCTGTGTAATATGTAAGTTTTTTTTTTTTTAAAGACAGTACTATGTAAGATTGCAAGAGAGTCATTACATATCGATTAAAATTTCAATTTATCAGGAATGTGTAATACAGCATATCTATAATTTTCTAGCAAAACTATAAAGGCAAATTTTTAGCTTAGAAAATAGAACTGAAAATAATATATTTTCATAGAGTTTTAACATGTCTCTTAGCAAGTAATAGAGAAATTTTATTGCAATAAAGCAAAGCAAAAAAAAATCATATAGGTAACTTTGAACAACTAATTTGATATGAAACACTTTTCTGAAAAATGGCAGACTATACATCATTTTTATCAGGTCATCTTGTGGGATTTATACAAAAAGTAACACATCTGACCATAAAATAACAAATTTCACAGAATCAATGTCTAGATGGCTGGTCAGAATGTAAACGTTTAAGAGAGAAATAAAAAATAAATAAGTAAATCACTTCAAAATTAAACAAAGATATAATATTCATGAGTCACAGAACTGTAATAACTAAGTATGCAGAATTTCATATCAAAAAGAGTATATATAAAGTGTGTGAGATTAGAGGGTGCTTAATTACCTTAAATCCTTATATGAAAAAGTAGAAACATGGAGAATTCATAAGATAATCATTTAAATTAAGTAGCTTTGAAAAAGAGAGGATGGATCAATTAATATAGGTAAGCATAAAAATACATGAACTAGAAAAAAACATTACAATAGAAAGTATCAAAACCAAAAGGTATTTTTAAAAAATACTAATGATGTTACTCATGATATTGATTTAGAAAGAAGATACAGGAGAGAGATGGCACATCTCCAGTTAATCAACTAGTTAAACCCATATTTATTCATGATGACTACTGACAATTTAGACTCGTTGCTTTTGGCTCGTTTTGCTTTGAAAATGATAAGGAAGTCATACATTATTATGAAAACAATAGGAAAAGTAATAAAAACTAACTCAAAATATCAAGTTTGGTTAAAGATCTATCAAATAAACTTTAAAAAAATAGAACCTCAGTGTGAAGGTGTCTTATTCTTCGAAATTAAAATTAGATTAAGTATTAGAAAATTAGTGGCCTGCAAGACAGCTTCCAGAATTGCTACAGAATTTGCAAGTTACAGATAGGTCTTCATACTTATGCTGAGGGAAGCTGAGAAATTCTGAGCAAGACAAACCATACCATCAATAAATAAAAAAGAAATCTACAAGTAATTATGTTGTAGTCAACTTGAAAAGATCAAAAACAAAGATGCAGGTAAATGAAACCAGTGCTACAGCTAAATTATCATTGAAAATAAACAAATATGTTTCCAGCAAATATTGAGTTTAACACACCAAGGTCTTTGCTGGAAAAGTAATAAAGCAAGAACCTCATTATACACAAATCTAACCCCAGGAAAAAAACCAGGATGCAACACATAATGCTGAGATGGAGAATAAATCTAAGTGTTTGGATAAATATAAATAAGAATCAAGTTTTATTTTTAAGGAACACTACTAACTGTATAGTTAAGAGTATTACCTTAAATGTAATAACTAATATATTAGAAAAAATAACATGGCAGATCGAAAGGGACTGAGAATTATAAATTAGATTAGCTTCCCACTGCATCTATGCTCATGTACTATTTGCGAGGAAGGTAGAGAGGTTGGCTGACTTTATGAGATGTTTAGTTAAAAACACATGTTAAAATATAAAAGGAATATAAAAATTAAAATATTTAACTTCCCAAAATGAAGAAAACAGGAAATATGCTCTGACATATTAAAAACAAATTATCGAAACAAACATCTGTGCTAGAAACCATTCTCTCAGAGACTGATACATGACCACACACACACACACACACACACACACACACACACACACACACACACACACACACACACACACATACACTGAGATCAGTAAGTAGAATACTGAACACAATAAAACAAGTACAGTTTACTAAACCCAAAATTAGAGATGTAAATCCTTAAAATACATGTCAAATTTGGTTTAAATATATTTTATACCATATTTTTGTGCCATTTTTTGGGTAAATTTTATTATGAAATTTTATTTTGAAAATATCAAGAGTAGGAACTAAATAGGTAGCTGAATCATTCTGGGAATAATGGAAATCTGTACTAAATAAGGTTTTATCTTGATGTCAGAATATGTACTCCTAAATCAAGATAGGTACCCTTTTAGTAGATACATAAAACTTAAAAGTACTATAGATTTGAAGTATGTATTTTTCACCAAATCTGCTGATAGTTATAGTGCTTTTATGAACATTACAGTCCATGACTAAAGAGACCATGTCATTTTTAAACACAGAGGAAGAAACTACAGGTGAGTAAAATGAGAATATGTGAGGATAAGCCTAAGAAGATGAGAATCAATGATATATTTGTCCCATTAACGGCTTGAAGTTAAAAGATTCATGGGAGAAAGAAGCTAAAGTCAAGCCGGAAGGGGATATGAATGGAGAAATTAAAAGCATCACCTTCCTCACTCTGGCTATTTAAAACACTAACGAATTTAGGTTTTTACAAAATCACTGGAAGGGCTAGAAAATTGTTCCTTTGGAATTTTATTTTTTAAAAATGAAGAGAATGGTGATGAAAGGACCAGTGTGCATAAGCTTCACTAAAATCGTAAACATTCAGACTCTGTCATTTTTAAAATGTAGCATTCTAAGACCCAAGTCCATATACTCTGATTTCATCAGCTGTCAAGCAGAGTCCAGAATCCTCTATTCTTATTTAGTGATGAGTGTTCTGTTTATTCCTGGGCTAGCAGCATCCTTGCAAACTGTTCAAGAGAATAACAGTGTTCTAAGAGAATACCACCAGATTGCCATTTATTTCTTCTGAGTACATGTTTAATTCTACACTCAACTTTTATATATTTAGAACCAAAAGAGAGTAAGGGAAAAAAAAAAAAAGAATCTCCCTGAGAAAGTTCACATTCGCTATTTTTGTGTTCCCCCAAAATGCATATGCCAACACCCTACTCTGCAATGTCTTTGTATTCCGAGATGAGTGTTTGGTAGGTAACTAGAATTAGATGAGGTCATGAAGGAGAGTCCTCTTCCAGGGGATTAGTGCCCCGCTGAGAGTTAAGAGAAAGCTTGCTTCCTCTCTCTGCTCTCGACCATGTGAGGATTCCACAAATGAGCAGTCTCACTGGAACTGACCATGTTGGCACTCTGATCTCAGGCTTCCAGCCTCCAGAATTGTGAAAATTAAATTTCTGTTGTGTAAGCCACCCGGTCTATCATGACTACGGTACTTTATAATTACAGTATTTTGTTACAACGGCCGGAAATGACTAAGATACATTCCAGCAAATGTGTGTTTTATCCATCAGCAAAGGTGATTTCTCTAATAGTGTATCTGGATATTTGAAATGGTCTTCCCTACCTAAATCACTCATTATGTGACTCTGCGGTTGGTTAAACTGTGACAGTTATACCCTGTGAAAAATCAATTTAAGAAATCAATCAAATTAAGTAATCATTTGGTCATAATTATTATGTTGATTTAGCTTTTTTTCATGCAGTGCTAAATCTACAAATTATAGTCTATTATTGATTTTGCCTTTAAAATACAAATCTTGATATTTAAATATAGAATAGAAGAACAATGAAGCCACAGTGATTCAAAGTGGGACTATACAGAAGGAGGCGGGGTAGACAAAGCATACTAATTTTATGTGTTTCTGAAAGTCTTTGAGGAGAGACCTTCCTTTGATGCAACAGGCTGGCTGTGTATCATACCTACTTTCTGTCTCGCTTTTCCTATTAATTAAAACACGTCGGAATCGTCAGGATTTATTTTTAGAAAACAAAACTACCCTAGCCATTTGAAACATAAATGAATGTAAGTTTTCCTGAAATCTTTGGAGGAGATGAAACACTGGCTCTCGCGGCTGAGTCTCAGCGAGGGCTCCCGTGAGGGCACTGCAAACCTGGCCTCCCGCGGGGAACTGGCCTGTTCCAGGAGGTGGGCGTCAGGAGCAAGCCCTGGCGCTAATGCTTTTGGGGGCACATTACAAATTGCGATCTCAAGATCTGGAAGCTCCTGTCTCCTGGACTCTCAGTGGTCACAGAACTAAAAATGAGTGGACGCCAACACTCTGCTGCAGAAAACCCCAGTGACTCCAGAACGTGCTTGCCAATGGGAAGGACACGCAAAACTAGAGGAGATGCCTCTCCCTCTCTCCCACCTTCCAAATCTTTTGCAAATGCATCTAACTTAAAAACCTAATTTGTATCCAGAACCTGTAAGTCTCCAGTGTCCACGGCAATGTTCAATGACCAAATTTGCAATCGGATGCTTAGCCAATTCACCACACCTTTAATAATCCCACCGTGGACAGCAACTTGGAAAAGGTCTTTGTTGATTAGAAATCGTTTAACGCAAATGGTAAAAGGAACAATCCTTGGCGACTATTTACTCTACCTCCAAAGTGAACAGATGTCACTGTTTATTAGGACTTTTTGCTGCTAGCAGATAAGCACTTAAAAATAATTAAATACATTCACATTATCATTTGAATGATTGATAGACTTATTCTCCCCTCTGATTGTATTCAGTTGTTTGAAACTGTCTTTCTTAACATAAATTAATCCCAATTAGCAGATATAAATATATATGTGTGTGTATATTTTTTATTTATGGACTTTTATTTCCACAAGCCTTGTTTGTCAACATTAGAGTAAAAAATTCGGCGACTTCAAATATATGCCAAAACTGCTTTATAAACACCACAGAAACTCAAATCATGGTCCATAAATAATAAATTTCCTGAAGGAAGAAAATTCAAATGAAATTTCTAAAATATAATTTATTCAAGTCTTACATGTTCTTTCTTTGGTAGAGCTATGCTAATGACTACATATCAAGATTAAAGTATAATTTTCTTAAACTACACAGTGTGAAGTCTATGTCCTTGTTCATAATAATAATTATGATTAAACTATCATTATCAAAATAAAGCCTTAGCTATATCTTATTTCTTGGTTCTACATACACAGAATTTTATGTATCTTTACATTTATTTATGTTAGTTTCAGGTACTTTTCTACTGTATACCAATTAATTAATTGATTAATTGATAAATTAGATTAATAAATTAATCTTTGAAATGCATAAAAACTATATATGAAAAATTTTTTAAAAGTTCAATTAATATTTAGGCTGATAACCAGTGATTTTTCTTCTCAAAAATATTTTCATTTTTATTTTATTTTATTTATTTTTATAAATGTAATTTAATCTTTATTTTAACATTTAGTGTTAAAATATTATACTTAACGCATGCATAAAATGTTTACTTCAGTATTTATACTATTTTTATGGTTGCTGTAGAATGTGTTATTTACACACTGCCATTCTTGAAAAGAGAAATATTCAAAACAAAGATTATAATTTAAGATTTAAAATGCAAACCTGAATAAAATTAACAAGTAGAAAAGTACATTAAATTACTAACTTTCTGCCTCCGAAGTAATTGAGTGACATCCTCAATTAAACAATTTAGTTTGCATTTTCCCTGTTGAGTAAGAGTTCACATCTGGTCCTTTTAATTTTATTAAGAACCATCACGCAGCAACATATGAGTTCAAATGAATTCTCATATTAAGACATAGAACACATTTGTTATAATACTGTTTACTTTTTTAAAGTGAGTACTTGAACATATTGGTTAAAGCAAAATAATTTGAAATAAAAAGTATGTACTATTATAATAAACTATAGTCTATATCTGAGGTTGTAAATAAGTTGGTCTATATATAATATAAGCCTGTCTATAAAATTTAAAAAAACACACTAAACACATTAAAATAAAAAATAGTAAAAATAAACTATAGTAAGTATCTGTCAAATCCTAGTAGAAATTACAGTTGTTAAAACCAATTTAACCGTGTGCCTAATAGCTGTGATTTTATGTAAATTATATTTCAAATTTTTAATTGAAATATATTTAACATATAATTCTGTGTCATGTAAGGGTGTAAAGCATACATCAAATAAGGGGTTACTATCCAAAATATGTAAAAAAAAAAAAAACTCATATAGCTCAACAACAAAAACACAAAAAACACAATTAAAATATGGGCAGAGAAACATTTTTTTTTTCAAAGAGATATCCAAATGGTCTATAGGTACATGAAAAGATTCTCAACAACGCCAATCATCAGAGAAATGCAAATCAGAACCATGATAAGGTATGACCTCACACCTATTAGAATGGCTATCATAAAAAAAGACAAGAAATAACAAGTGCTGAAAGAATGTGGAGAAAAGGGAACCCTAGCGCACTGTCCGTGAGATGTAAATTGGTTCAACCCCTATGGAAGACAGTATGGAGGGACCTCAAAATACAAAAAAAAATAGAATTACCATATGATCCAACAATTCTACTTCTGGGCATATATCTAAAGGAAATGAAAGTAGAATATATATCAATTTAAAAAAAAGTTACAAAAAGCATTTTATTTTTGAATGGGCACAGTGTATTATGTCTTGGTGAATATTAAGAATACATTTTTATAAAAGGTAAGCTAGTCAATTGTTTTAGAGTCAAATATTTTTTAATGTAGATTGAAAGCATGTAGGAATAGACTATGAGGTATTACACAGGATGGTTAAAAGGCTCTCCTGATTTGTGTGTAGGTACAGAGGGGTTCTTGGGAGTACGGAAGAGGTTTTCTACACATATTTAGCCAATAAGATTTTTTATGGTTTAAGAGACCATGATCAGACAGATACAAGATCTTTTACACTTTATATGGTTTTATGGCAAACCCATCATATGTGACAAATGAGCAGGAAACATAAAAATAAATAATGTAAATACTTATGTACTCTTGTCGAGGATTACTTTGTTCTTAGAAAATGAAGAGATTATAAAGCAGGTTAGGGAAAAAGAGTAGAGCATGAAACATTTAGTGATGAATACATAGGTTTAAAAGATCATTCTAAATGGGTAGTTAAACATGATGGCATGAATGATAGTAAATTAAGTGACAGAAAACTTTGAAAGAGTGTCAATATTGGCTGGGAATAGAATGATAAGAAGATTGTGAAATACTCTGATAGACTGATTACGAAGACAGATATACTCAACTAAATCTCAGAAGCCAAGACTAGACCAGAGATGAAAACATAATATATAATATATTAATACATAAAATATTATATTATATATATATATATATATATATTAGCATCTTGATATTGTTAAGTACTAAGTTCCAGCACATTTTATATTTTCTTTAGGGAGCACAGGGGTAAGAAGAATAAAGGGCCTAGAAACAATCATTGAATTGCTCCTATATTTCTTTGATGGCCAGAGGAAGGAGGGAGAGAACAGAAAGTAGATTGAGAAGGTAGGCGGAATAGCAGTAGAATATGGTAACACAAAATTCAAAACAGTATTTTCAAAAATAATAGTAGACAATAGTTTTAAATAAACTTGTGAGTTAAAATATGTTTAAGAATGGTAAATGTATCTTGGCTTTAGTGATACTGTGTTTTTGGTCAAATAAGAGATTAGTTGGCATGACATGAGAAGAAGCATGAAAGTAGACTGAGGTAGGTGTGTAGTAATGAAGGAGAAACAAAGGTTGTGTGTGTGTGTGTGTGTGTGTGTGTGTGTGTGTGCGCGCACGCGCACATTCAAATTTGGCTGTAGCGCAAGGATAGCACATAGCAAATTTCATTTTTGTCTTAGGGGAGCAACCCTATCTCTTTTCTAACAGAAGGGAGGAAAGCCCTGATAGAGACATATGGCACCGATCTCGTTATCTGGCAATGGAAAGTTAGAGATCATCCTGCACTATCACCGCTATTTCTCTTTAATACAAATAATACTGAGTTTAGGACGTTGTTTTGAGAATCAGACTATGAGAATGGCTGGATGAGTTAGCGGGGAAGAGAAATTCAACTAAGAGGTCATAGTTTGAGGGATAAGCCATAAATTATGCATATCACACACATTGGCTCAAAACCGTAAAATGAACAGGAAGGCTTCAGAGCAATTATTACAATTTTTTTTTCCCAACTCAGGTAATAACTACAAGTTCAACAGTTGACAGCAATTAGGAAAAGGGGAGGGGGGTGTGTGACAGTGTACAAACAGCATGGATCATGAAAGAAAAGGCTCTTTATCATATTGATGAATTAAATTCTAGAAGTGACAATGGAGGCAGGTAGTGTGGTTAGGAGAATAGTAAGTTAATTTTACCACATCCATTAAAATGATGTTTCCTAAAGTAGTCTCAAAAATGCTACATTCAAAGATCAGAGACTTGGAGTTTGTTAGCCAGGGAGTTCAATATATGGGAATTTGAACAGACTAGATACCCTGTTGAGGTTGGAGCTGCAAATCTTTTAATTTGAAAATATGCATACGTAAAATGGTAAAATTATGTGGCTTTTCCATGAAATCGTATATGTTTAAGGTACCTAAAGTTGAGAGGGGTACATGGTTGTAATAAGGAAATACAGCAAATATCAGAATAATATCTATAAAGGACATCTAAATATGACATAAAATTAGCACATAAAGCTAATTTTAGTAAAGTTAATAAATAGATAAGTATATTTTTGAGAATTGTACTGTCAAAATATCCAAAGATTGGAGAAAAATCTGAGACTTAAAATGACCCCTGTGCCAAAACAGTGACAGGCAGGAAGGAAACTGGAAAAAAAAAAATCTGCTCAGCTCCCAAGATGGTCATCTTCCCTGACATCCTCATCACAGTTTTCAAGGAAGATGAGAGAGAAAAAATAATGTATTTCTAACAGGTAGGAGATACAGAGAATAATTAACAGGACAGCTACATTTAGGGGACCAAACTGAAAAGATTTTAAAAATTCAGTTTAATTGGCAAGAATATCTCTTGTATAACAATTATGTTCTGAGCTACCCTTTACCTGCACTCTCTATACAGGAGGGCTTTGATTAAAAGGAATATAAAAACACCTTGCAAGTAGAAAAAAAAATAATCAAGAAAGTTAGGATGGGGGGCATTCGCCCTGAACTGTCTCTGGTTAGAAGACAGCCTACATGATTGCTTCCTCGGGTTCTAATTACCACCACCTGCTGAACCCTCTTTCTTCTCCTACCTGATACTTCTCTGGATTAGTTAGAGCAGGTGTCGTTTCCCTTAATAGCACAGAGCCAGTGCAATCACCCTGATGCGCCCAACTATAGTGATGACTCTGATCATTGAAATTAAAGCTGTACTTTGATTATAGCTGAGTCTCAATAGAATTGTCAGATTGCATATATAGTTACATGCATATATGTATATACATGTATAGACACACATGTGATATTTTTTATAAATGATGCATCTAAAATACTCTACTGATTTTATTGTATCTGTCTATACCCAAAAATTTGGATTGGCAGGAGATATAGTTTAGGATTGAAGAAGTGTTTGTGATAGCGAGGACATTAATAATTGGCTAGTTTATTTACCAGTTCTTTAAAAGTATGATCTAGGTCTTGAATATACATAGATGATAAGAAACAGCACCTGTCCTCAAGGAGCCTCTGCTTTAGATGGAGATTCAGGCAAAGAAACAGTGGGAGGGGTAAATATGGGGGTTCTAGGACTAAAAATGACTATTTATCAATCTTAGTGTTTAAAAAGTCCTTAATGGTTTTCTTAAAGAAGTGACACTGAAATGAATGTGGAGGATGAGAAACAATTACATGGCTACACATGTGGTGGATGGAGAGAATCATGAGAGATTAACAGATGGCTATTAGCTCAATATCATGCAAAAACAGGTCACAGAAGTAAGAAAGAAGGGCTTTGGTGATTACTTAAATGTACTTATCTTGAAGGATTTTTGAAAATAGTAAAAGATTTTATACAGGATAGACATTGATCATATTTGCATTTATCATGCCCAATAGTATGAGGCCACCCTGGCATGTTTCTTGGATCCAGATGGGGGTCTCTGCCTAAGGGGACAATTTCCTCTTTGAGTATGTATATGGGTTTTCCTGTTGATAAGAGATAATTTTAAAATTTGGTCAAAGAACAAGTCCCCAACTACTAAGAGGAAGGGAATTTTGCGTTTAATGTGAAACTTGTCTTTGAGATTAGCTTCAGAATTCATGCAAATGTTTTTCTTTCTTAATTTAAGACTAAGTAAAACTGTAATTTGAAATATCCAAGATAAGAAATTAAAATATGAGAAGTATGTAAAGATAATAGTTGTTGGACTTAAAAAAAAAAGTATTTGCCTACTCTCTGGATCATATTATTATCAAAATTTGAAAGAAATAAGCCCTCTTACTTACTCATGAATGATTGTAGTTAAAAGGCAAAAAATAATGTTTTACCTGAATCTGTCACATGAAGAAGATTGTATACATAGGTAAACTTTTATTGTTAACCTGTTAGGTGCTGGATAGTTTTCTCAGTACTTTGTAATTACTTAAGTCATAGTTCAATGGTGTTAAGTTGGATTTCTAAAACAATTATATTTTTAATTACTAACTGAAAATTGCATCTGATTTCTTAGAAGTAAAAGAGAATAAGTATAAACTTATTTGAGAAAGCAGAAGGATGTGCTAGGAGAGGCAAGGCACCACGTGACAGTGAGCCTAGTGGCCACCTACTGCTGAGGCAGTGATCAGATCCTGTGGGTGGACTTGGGGCCTAGAAGAAGATAAAGGTCTTGGCAGAGAAATAAATGCTTTAGATGACAGATCAGTGCAGTAAGGACAGAAGGGCTATGCCTGGGTTTAAATTCCCATGTGGGAAATTAAGAAGCTTGTGACGGGCATAAGCTATCTGAATTTCTCTGCCTCATTCTTAAATACTGGAAGCATAATACATTTTGGATAAATATATTAAAGCATCTAGCATGATCACCAGTATATTAGATATTCAATAAAAGTCAATTCCATGCCTTCAACAGAATATTTGGATTGGGGAGTGCTTTTTTGTAACTTTTCGTGTTTATGTGCATGTGTGCACTCTTGATTGTTGTGAGCAGTGCTTTTAAGCACAGATTCCGACTTGCTTCAGTACATGTTCTAGATCGGTGGTCTTGCTTCCTACTCTTTTTCTACTGTCGACATTAAGAATAGATTTTATATTATGACCCAGAATTCATAAAGTCATACTTACTTTGGGTGATGCCTTCTAATATTCAATTTTGTATTCTGATCTATTTATTCTTTAATCAAAAAATTCAGTCTATTCTTTTTTATTTCAGTTACTCGGAAGTATGATTTCTACACTCTAAGTCTTTGCCACATGGGTTTCACAACCGCTGAAGAATTACAAGGTGGATTTTGGAAGTACTCTCCTAGAGAAACCTAGGTTATGTATTCATTCCTTACTTTTGTGTAATGAGAAAAATAAGAATACTCTGGGAAAAGGGAGAGCAGTATGCCTTTCCAAGCTAAAAAAATGAAAAACAAACAAACAAACAAACAAACACAAAAGCTTCAAAAGGCCTACCTGAATTAAAAATAACAATTGCTCTAAACCCTGTGGAGATAGCAGGCATTGAGTAATAACGGTCTCCTTAGAACCTCGTTCCTATGTGTCAAGACTCAGAATGTAACCACCACACAGAGGAGGTGATGAAATCTATGCTTCATGGATCAGCATTCAGGATGAGCCTTCCTTACTGTGACGCTTCGATTTTAAGAAAGAAATTTCGCTTGTCTGAAAGTATCTGTCAACTATTAGTTGAAAGGTTGTTTTCAGGTTGTCCTGAAAAAAATATAACTAGATTCCTAAGATATTTGCAAGCCAAATAAAATGATTAAGATCTTGACCAACAAGCAGTAGTACAATAGAACAGTTATAACAGAATGCAGATCATGGGTGTATGACACACACCATTCCTAAAGAACCTGCTCTAGAAATTGTTGAATACGAAATCCTGGCATATTGGATTATCCATTAGGGACAGTAAAATGAGGCTCTTTTTGAAATGTGTAAGGCTTCTTAAGGCAGACTCTAGAATTTATTTTTAACATTCGATTTACCAGAAGTTTAAAAATATGAGGTGACATTTTAAATCATTTGAAGGATCATGGTTTTATATTTAACACTAATATAGAATCTATAATCACAACCCTTTCATGCTTGATAAACTAATTGCGATCAGACAGAACCTGATAGGGGCACACCAACCACATCAAAAATCTGCTCTATTTCAACCTCTGTATGCATATTTTGTTTCTTTTAGTGACCTTAGTTATTGACGTGAATAAAGAGCATACAGAGGGAATTTTAATGTTTATCTAACACTAGCTTTTAAATTAAAGAGTTAGTAAAATTTCACGTTAAAATATATCCGTGAAGCCTTTGGAAATAGCATGTGTTTAAAGACAATAGCCTCTGGGCAAAGAAGCATAATTCCTTGCCTGTTTGCCAAGTCATGTTACTGTCAAAACTTGAATGGAATAAGAAGCCCAATTACTTGTGATAGCTTACAGATGGAATGTAAAAAAATAATCATATTTTTTTTTACCTTAATTCATTAATTTAAAGATTCTCATGTGAGACGATAAAGAAGCTTTACTCCTACTGCCTACATCCTATGTCAACCTATTTTCTAAAAACTACAATTATTTGTTTCACTGGTTAATGGTGTTTGGCTTGATTTTTAAGCAATGAAATGCTTAGTTGTTAAAACTATATAATAGCCAACTTACACTTTTAAAAATTGTATTTTGCTTCGTTTTAATAATTAAGAACACATTCCACACATAATGGGGGAAGTATTCAGAAAGTTCTATTTTAATTTGAGTAAAAACATACGACATATTTTTCATATTACAAAATCATGGCACCAACTTGTAGAGTGTTCTCATTATAAGGCCTGTCTTTAATGAAGAAAAAAAAAAAACAGCAATAATGTAATAGCAATAATAGTAATAATGATCCCATCTTTTCTGTCTGGCTGAGCCCGAGATGATATTCCTTTAATGGAGCAGTAGTCTCAGTAGACATACTCGGATTGTGCCCTTTCTTATTGCTGCCCAATACTAACACCTAGCAAGGTCATGGCTATAGTTATGTGGGCAGAGCTTGCATATTTATTTCTGCATTGCTCTCTAATTACGAAGACACACTTTTATACTACAGATGTACTTTTCATGGGTACATACCGACTTTATCCTTAGTTAATTCAAATATTTAGGATGGGTAAACAATGCCAATAATTTATAGAGATGTGTATTTGCAGGTGAATCATATATTACTGCAGCATGACATACTTGGTTTAAAAGCCCTCTCTGTCCTCCCTCTACCCCCTAATTCACTCAGTTCACATTCTATCAAATAATCTTTTGGATTTTTCTGAGTCTGATATTGGTATTAAAGAGAAGAATAATTTTGTTTCCTTTATGTAAATAAAAAATATGTCTGTTGATTAAAACAAATGATTACCATGCTTATAGGAATACATTTTGGTGTTTTAAATTCTCTTAATTTTCTTATTTCACTCATCTGCTAGCTTATCTCACTTTCTTTCCTCAGAAATTGCTTCTCCATTTCATAGATAGTAGATTTTTCAGAACATTTCTGAGGATACCCAAACTACTGCTTTATAAAATATAAAAAGCCTAATTATGAGAATAACAAAATGCCAGCTACTTTCTCTTTTAAGGTCACTTTAAATTTGTAATTTAATTTTAAAGGTTTTTGATAATGACTCAAAGCTTAGAAGTGGGTATAGTAGAATATATAAACTTCAAAGTCATTATATAGCAAAAAAGGCATTGGAACTCTCAATTATTAATGGAGAAAAATCTCAAGAATGCGTGTTAGCCTTTACATGTGGCCAAATTTAAAGCTAAGTGGATAACATATCATATTAAAGAGAAACTAATTTCTTTCATGGAAACAGAAAATTCTTACAAGTTATGGTATAGTAAACTTAGATTCCATTAAAAGATGAATACAAGAACAATTACATGTCTCAAATTTTAATGCACTGATACAAAAACTAGTAATTCTCTCTCCTTATAAGATGATCGTGTACCTTGGACAATCATATGACATGTTTTTTCCAAGGGAGAGTTAAGAGAGATAAAATAGAAGGCCCTCTATGAACCTTAGATTTTGGAGTTAAGGATTCCTGGTGAAAGTTTTTTTTAGTTGACACACTTTAATGATAAAAGAAACCCAAATACAAGATGCAACTTGAGGTATGTGAGTATGAAAAAGCAGATGATTTCAAGCATTTGTAGTCATTTTTTCTGAACTGAGGATTATTTTAAACATCAGACCATAGTTTCTTCTTTCTATCTAAAATCTTACATAGTTTTATCTGGTGGAAATCATGGAGCAAAGGGAAACCATTGCATGTGTTATATCCTCAGTAGGATTCTTCTACTAATCTTTTTTTCATGATCTACATTACAAGGCCCATAGGAATGCTCTACTATTGCAAGGATGCAACATAAATCATCCCAGTACAAGCTGAAAATTATGTGGTGGCTACAAATATGTTCATATTTGCAATATTTTAATTTCACATTTTTAAGTCATCAATTTAAAAATCATCTTTAATAATATTTTTGATTTATCAACAGTAATTATTATATAATCTCTTGACCTACTTTGCATATAGAATATGTAGGTATAACAGTAATATATATATATATATATATTTTACTTTCTCTTCTCCTCTGACTTTGAATACTTTGCAGCCAAATAAATGCAAGGAGTTAATATACCATATCCTCAGAGACTTCCCACATCTGCACCAAAATGCTGTCGTTCCTCGAGTGCCACATTTGACTGGAGAAGCCATAGGTTTACTATAACAGATAGCTTATCACTTTTGCAAGAGTTATCGAAACACAACCAAATCTTTGCTTGCAAAATTTGATCTTGATGTGTCCCTGAATTCTAGCAGATTGAAAATAGAGTCTATTGTAAAGTGTATTATAAGCTGAGTTTGTAGGTCAAAAAACCAGGAAATGAAAAGGAAACAGTGAATTATATTCTAGGAAGAAGCAAATGGTTTCACATTTATAGCTAATATTTCTTTGATTTATAAACTCCGGAAAACATATATTAATAAAAAGGAGAGGCCAACTGAATGTGTAAGTAGCACAAATTTAAGTCTCTTAACATATGATTCAACACTGGCATATTGCTTAAAGTCATCTTTCCCCCCCTTTCCAGAGGAGCAGACTGATTTTAATGTTATAGTGCCAATTTTCTCTCACTATAAAGAAAGTTGGAATGAAGAAATACACTTTAGAGCGTGGACAGAAATTCAAAAAGTTTCTTTGAAACTACTACCCTAATTTGACTATGTCTACTGGCTTGGCTATCTATAGTCACCATATGCAATAAGGATAAATTTTTTAAAAAAGTAATTTTCCTCTTTTGTTAGGTAAATTGATTACTAAAAGAAGAACAAACAATGTCACCTCTATTATACTAATTCTTTCTGTTAACACATATATAATTTGAATGCCCAACTTCTTCCAAAAAAATAGTATTTTCTTAATGCACATATACCAGGGAGCACTTATTTGTAGTGGTCAACTGTGTTATAGATAAGTGCTACCTAATATTATCTCATTGTTCAAAGTATTGCCATATTGTATCAAAGTCCTAGCCAAACAATCAGGAAGCATTGAAATACTGGGCAGGAACAAAAATAACCTGTCTTCTGGCAGGTTCTTCAGGCAGAAGGAATATGACACCTTCTGGAAATTTTATCTATGTAAAGGAATTACAAGTTCCCAGAGTGATCAAAAGATGGGTAAATATATCATGAATCTCTCTCACTCAATCTCTTTCTCCCTCTTTTTTTCCTCTCAAATAACCACCTAAAATAAAATTTATAATTAATGTACTGATTACAGCAGTAATAACGATGCATTGTTTCAGTTTACAGTAGACATAGAAGTAAAACGTATGACATTTTTATTCAGGTGGTTTATTTTTGGAGATGTGATAGTATATTAGTGCTAATCCTGCCCTACCCCTCCATTAGGCACTTTGGGCAATGTCTGAAGACAAATTGAGTTTTGTTGTTACGACTGGGGGATGTTTACAGCAAGCATCTAGTAGGTACAAGCCAGCTATATCACTGACCACACTACAAAGCACAGGACAGTTCCTCCAAAAGACTTATCCCAGTCAAAACATGTACAGTATCACTATGGTCTAACTCATTTCTAGACAGGAAGTCCTAAGGAATCTACAGAAAAAAACCAAAACTATTAAGCAACTTTTGCAAGGTTTAGGACATAAGTAAGGTCGATATACAAAATCAATTACATCAACATGAAATTTATCAAAATGTGTCCAAGACCCATACAGCAAGAACTACCAATATTTCCTGCTAGAATTCAAAGAATATCTGAATTATGATTTTTCAAATATTGTTAAAATATTAATATTGTTAAAAAGGTTGATTCTTGTCTATTTTTTTAGATTTAATGTGATAGCGACCAAAATCTTAGCAGGACTTTCAGAGAAAATCATAAGATGATTCTAAAATATATATGAATTACAAAAAACCTGAATCTCTAAATAATAATAAATAACGATAAAGTTGAAAAACGTGCACTACCTGATTTCAAGAATTACTATAATTTCACAGAAAACAAATATGGTATCAGTATAAAGTAGTCCATAAACACCAATTTTTACAGAATTGAGAGTCAAGAAATAGATGCACATATGAGTGATCAATTGGTTTTGATAAGGTGCTTAGCACAAAACAAGTTTGTGGAGTTCAGGACCAAAAAGATGGCCTTAAAATATATTTTAAAAATTATGTTGCTGATATGTTCACTCACCCAATATGCAATATTTCTTAATAATGCAATAGTGCTTCTAAAGTTGTCCAACATTTTCTTCATATAAACAAGAATTATAGTTATTTTAATGTGGGCATGGGTATGATTTAGTACCATGAATCATAATGAAGGGAGAGATATCTTTTTTTTATTTGGTTGTAAATATTGTTATTGGCCTTGATAATAGAGATATAACCAATATTTATCTTGGTCTGTCTCCCCTTTGAGGCAACCCCAAATTTTATACACTTACATTCATGATCAGTAAAAATAGCATCTGTTTGGAATACTTGAAAAAATACAGGATATAAAATAAACATGACGACATATCACTGATCATATGATTCAAAGATAAGCACTATTAATATATAAATTAATGCACTTCCAGTATTTTAAGCTCATATAAAATTTAATTTTCCTTAAGTTGGAAATTAAATACATTCTTTAAAACTAGAAAATTATTTGAAATAATTTCCCTTCTCACTTTACAATTGGAACAATTCGGAATTGAATTCTATCTCTGACATTACTGTGTGGCCATCTCAAAGTCAGTTAACTTCTCTAGAATTTATAGTTTATATGCAAATCGTTATTAGTATTATCTAGCTCTCACTGTACCTGTGAGAATTAAGTGTTTTAGTACATACTGAGGGGAGAACTGATATTGTTATAGTCATTCTAACTTTTAATATATGTAAATACTTCTGCATGAGCTATAAATAGTGGTTGCTCTTAGGTTCCCAAGGTGAACAAACTATATCAGCTGCCTGGAGTACTCCTTTGAGACTGTCCAGATAGTCCCATCAACTGGCCATCAAAAGATTATTGTCTGCCTCATGGCAGATGTTTAGGATCTGGCTTGAGACTACAGCCAGTTTACATTTTGAACGTGTTGCCTGCTTCTTATTTGTTAAACTTTTTTCATTTTTTATGTTTGTTTTTGTCATCTCAACTGTTTTTGTTCAGTAGCAATGTTGGTTATCTTGATAAAGGGACCAGATTTAGAGTATTCTTTCCTTATTTCGAGCATTTGGAAATATTACGCAGCTTTCTCTTCTTCTTTAATTAAAATATGTCATGTAATATTAGACTGTATGGCTTCCATTTTTCTCCTAAATCAGATTGTAAAAAGTGTTTCTGTCAGCATCTAATACGATTGGCTGATGGCCAAATCACATTCAATATGACTAATTTCCATGCCATAAAGACAGTTAAACCTATTGAGCATCAGATCCAAGTATAGACAGTCTACCTTAAAGGCTAGAAAATGTCTAGGAATAAAGATAAAATGTATATATTCTATTTTTTTTCTAGGAGAGACAATAAAATTTATTAACTTCTCAGTGAGTATGACATATCGATATATAGGCTCAATTCACTTGCATTATTCATTTGATCTGCTGATGCTGGACATGATAGAGAAACTAGATAATTTGGTTGAAGTCAACTTGTCTAGTGAGATATTACAAGATGTCAGCTTAAAATGGTTGGGCAGGAGAAGATTTTATGAACACATACATTATAGGCAAAAAAATAAGCAACAGATTCCATCTTTGCTAATGCCTCATTTTTTTAAAAAAAAATGATAATTAAAGGAAAATAACAGTGGAAGCATTATTAGAAAAGTTAAAGTAAAAAATATCAACATGTCTCTATTTTAAATAAGTACTCATCAGAATGACACTTCTGAGCCCAGTGGAAGACAGCCACGGTCTCACTCTTATGGTGCCTCGCTTGACCTAACATTAATAACATCTAAAATTTCTCCAATTTCTTTCAGTTTAATTTCTTTTTTGGAATAATATATAACAATATAACTTCTGAAATAAAAGTAGGATTTTTCCAATAAAATATAATTTTATAATTTTTTGACTGGATACACTTTTCTCTATGACATAATTATAATTTACAGTGTTTTATATATTTTTCCTCCTATGCACAACTGGTATTACTGTTTGAAGGAGATTCTATACTATAGTACAAAATATTAAAAATTCTAAAGATAAATTTAAAAAAGTTATTTGGTCAGGTATTGCAAATATACAAATAATCGATAGTTAAAAAAAAAAGTTTGATATTTTCCCGTATGATCCCCCTCTCCTGGCCTCCTAAACACTTTTTCCCATTCCCTGAACACAGCATATACAAATAAAATCACTCAGTAAACCTCATAGGATTTTCCTTTGTAAATAGATTAGTTATCACATACAAATGTATTTTTTAGTATATCTGTTTAATTATCCAAAAGGTTAAAAAAAAAAAAATAAACTGAAGAAATGGTTATTGTTAAATAATGAGAAAGTGATTTGTCACTGGGCCATCTTTTTCACTGCAAAACAGAGCTCTTAGAATATGTTTAATATATTTGAAAAATTCATTAGCTTTTTGAAGATACTGGATACTAAGCAAATAACTTACTTGTCTAAAGAATATAATCCGAAAGAGCTATTATCACTTTAAAAGGTATTTAATTATTTCAAGAATGAGTTCACAAACTGCTGGAAGCCACATCAAAAAGCCATTCCATGTCTTAAGCTGTGCTTACGCTGTCATCAAACAAATGGTTATAACATACCATTTTCTTTAGACCCCAGAGGCAACACAGTATTTATTGAATAAGACATAAAAGCCTTATTTTTCCCCCTCAGAAATATTTTACACATTTTTAAGCTACCTAGTTTGGGAACTTAAAAAAGGATAATAGATTACTAGAACTAAAACATTCCATAAAACTCATCCGCATGCATTTAAAACTTAAATCCTATGTGTTACCTCTTAATAGAAATTTATTTTGTTGCAGCATAATTATTCTGTTAGATACTAATCTTCCCTAATAGAATATGAACTACTGTGGAACAAAGCAAATGCCCTAATTATTTTTTTCATATGCAAACCAATTCCTAAATAGAAGGGGAAAGGCTAGAGTGAGAACTAGCACTGGCTGAATGCCTACTATGTATATGCCAGTATACTGAGCCCAGAAGATGTGTGAACTCGCATCATTTTACAATACTACCATGTGAGACGTGTTGTTATCACCACAGTACTCAGATACTATGTAATCTGTCCAATATAACTGAAAGGGTATACATTGTACAAGGCTGGGATTTTTCCAATTCTGTGCACATTTAAAACAAATCTCACCAATTAAGTTAGAAACCAGGGAACATGGCCAGGATGTTGAGTAGACTGACAGTGAGAATGAATGAATTTTTTTTTTTTTAGGGAATGGAATTAATGTTATTTGCCATGTAAAAGTTAAATCGCTTGAAAACTGATGAATACAGCCTGTGTATTTGCTCTCTGGTATCTGTGCAGACTGGACTGCAGACAATAAAGTTTACAAATATCAGTTCTAATGCAAAACATGAAAGTTTATTGCAACTAATGGTGTTGTCCATCCATACAACCCACTGCTCCAGGAGGTGCTCTAATTCCCTTCAGTAGAGTTATTCAAGCAAAGCCTCAATGAGCATCTGTCAGAAATGGAATAAAAGACATTTTACACTGAGTGAGATTTGAACTAAATGTCCTATATTGCCTTTTCTAATCATAACAGCTTGTGATTTTATGATAATCATCAAAAGCCAAAATAATTACTCTGACCACAACATATTTAAAACTATCTTTGGGAAAGTTGAAATTGAGAACTATTATTTACATAAAAATTATAACTTAAGGTCAGCTAACGTTTTCTGGAAAGAACTATTAGCAAATATTTTAGGCTTTGCAAGTCATACAGTCTTTGCAACAACTATTTAAACTGTTGTTGGAAAGGAATTTTAGAAAACGGGTTGAAAAATGGACAAAAATAGGTATAAACATGCTCCAATAAACTGTATGTACAAATGCAGGCAGAAGACTGGGTGTAGTCCATGGACTATAGTTTGTTAACCCTTGAGTCAGACAATTGTTGCAATGTGGTGCAAATTCCCCAAAACTGATCAAATCAATTCAAAAGTTGGTTAATCTTGTCTCAATTATATAATACCTAGCTTACTTTGGTATGAGACACTTCTTTATGTTTAAATAATAATACTAACATTAGAATGTTTCTGAATGTGCTACCACTAATATTTTATAATGGTGAACTAATATTTATTTCTTACTACTTATTTGTATAATCTGTCATTTGCAACTTCTCAAGCTGCCATGTATTCCCGAATAAAGTTTAGACACTATTTAAGCCAATGAATTAAGTGCCTGAGATTCAAATGAACAAATAAATCAGACATTAGTGTGAAATAATTCAGAATTTAGAGACGCGTGATGTTTTTGATGGACACGGCCCTCAGAACTGAACATCTGGAGCAGCAATAAAATGTCTGCCAGGAACAGCAGGCGATGAGAACAGTGACACATCTGGTTAAACCTACTATGAGCTTGAAGCCAGAAGAATTTAGTCATCTGAAACAGAGCATGAAGATGCGCCACTTTTATTGGTCTCGTTTTGTCAATGCTGAGTAAGTCAGACTTCTCTTATACAGTTGGAGTTGCCTCTTTGGAACTACAAAATAAAATGGCTGCCCTCCAGGCATTCACTGGCACTATTACTTTTGATGGATTTCCGTTGCCTTGGAGATTTGGGGAAGATATAAGTGTTGAAAAGATTGATTTATACTTGACATAAAGCTAAGGTTTCTAATATTATTCTGACAGCATTTATGAGCACTATATTCTTTTAATGTCTCTATTCATTTGGAAAGAGATCAGTATAGTTGCCTGAAATGGTTTCCAACATTTGAAACATGTGAGTATGATAATTTTACTCTTTGAGATAACAAGTAGACTAGTTCTCTCCTCAACTCTTAAATCTGTGTCTGGCTGAATTCTATTCATTTTTTGATTCTCAACTTAAATATCACTTCTTCAAAGTGGTCTTTCTGGAGTTCCAAGGTGAATTCCACCTAAATTCATTTGTATATACATACCTAAGTGTATTTATGTATGGGTTGCATTTTTTTATTTAATATGCATGTCTCCTTCTCTTTGTGTGTACATATATGTGTATATCTCTACTAGACGATAAGAAAGATTGTCTTTTCTGTTACTGTAAGCACTATACTTAGCATGCACTTCTTGATACATAGTAGGCTCTCAATCAATTGTTCAAAATACGAATTTATGATTAAAGAAATGAGGATTGAATGAAGACAAGATGTGATCATAACTAATTGTATTTTAATATTGTTTAATAATCTATTAGAATGCTTAAAGTTACTTCTACAATTATTTCAGTGATTCTGGCTAAATCTTTACTGAGAGGGTAACTTGTATGATTAACAAAACAGATTTTTTTAATGCATTGTTTTATATTTAGAAAATGAAGATGATGTAATTTTGTTGATATACATCATTGATGGTTTAAAATAAAAGAAATTTGGAATTAATATCCAGATTTCAATCCCTGGTTTTCTAACTAAATTCTGATGGGGAATTCATCCTCAAAACATATCTGTGTATGTGCCAACTATTTGAATTTGCCAGTTGTTTGTGTGTATTTATATGTGCTGGATCAATTAATTTTGAACTTTCGCATATCTGATCAACTTTAGTTTCTCATCTCTCATTGTATAGTCACACCCATCATCAGTGCCTGCCTCTTCAATGCTTATAGACTCTCCCTCACAAAAATGAGTGAAATAGCAAGACCTTATGGAAAGAGGCAAGCTCCTTGAGTTACTTCTGCAAGATTTCAAGAGCCCTTTCTCAATTTATAATAAAGGAGACTATATAACTTTGAGAGATGAGTTAATTCAGTGAGAAAAGCGGTAGCTACTCTGTGAGATAAGTCAATGAAAATTTTAAACATGATGCTTATTTAATGTTAAACAAAATCTTACAAATGTACCCAGATGTTTAGATTTAGCAAACCTAAAACCAAATGGATATTATTTAACTATCTGACATCTAGGCAGGTAGTGACTAGTTCTAATTGGGTCTTATTAATAGCTCAAACACCAAGTAAGCATTGGGTAATGGTGAAGCAAAGGTTAAACTAGAAGAGTCCACTTGCTCAGAAAGGAGAAGAGAATGTGTGCTATCTGCATTTTAAAATATTTTACTTTCTACTATGGCATTCTCCAATAATTTCTAATCCGGTTGTTTTCAAATTACACACTCTTATTGAATGTATATTTTAAAAAGTAGTAAAATAATAAAATAGCTGATCCATTGATAATTATTTGAATATTTCAAATAATGATATTTGAAAGAGTAAGAATAGTATTAATAGGAGGATTTGTTCTGAATATTTTAGAATAACTTTAAAAGTTGATAATAGTTTTTTTTTTATAATTATTTCCTTAGGGTAATAAAGAAAGAGAATGGAAAATTATAATATTGAGGCGCAATCAAGGATATTTTTGGTTAGAACCTACAGGTTTTGTAAAAGGTGAAAGATTTATGCGATCTGAAGAAAAATCAGAGTATATAGAGTCTATAGGTTTTAGATTCATCTTTTCTGTTACCCTTCCTATGGATGCAATATCGATTTTCTGGATTAAAAAAAATCAATAGCCAATTAACCCAAATCCAATTAATGTTAAGCTTACAGTACAACCTGAGACAGATATAGAAATAAAAGCCATCTAAGCCTTGAAGAGTTCAGTCATCATCATTACATGCAATAATTCTGGAATATAAAAACAATAAAGTGCAACTACTTTAACTAGGATACTTATGGTAAATCATAATAATTTAAGATTTATATTACAATTATGAGGGGTTAAGAAGCTACCACCTGCTACATTTACCCTATCTCTGCAATATTTTTTAAAAATATTAATATTAGAGAAACATCTTTAAAAGTGGGAACAAAAGATATAGATCATCCAAGCACATCAAAGCAACTGTTAAAAGATATAGAAAAAGCATCTACAGAAATTTCTGTAATATCTCAATGACTTTAAAATTATCCAAATTTAAAAATATTTTAAATATCTATCAAATTGCCACTCATATAGGTAAATCATATCCTGTATAAATCTAAATATGAGAGCTTAGTTTAGAGTATGTAAAGATAAAAGTGTATATATACATTTTAAATGCAAATTGCTTCTCTGATGTATGATATGTTCTAAATATATCTGGGTGATATCGCAAATGCATCATTATGTTTTAAATCCTGATGTTCATTGCCCTCAAATTTTTTACTGTGGATATTTTAAACCTTTGTCATTTTCATCTAAGCCACTTCAAATCACTGCTCCTCTGATTTTTTTTTTTTACATAAAAATACATAAGGCAATTGATATGGCCTGTTTCAAGTTTTATTCATTCCATGACCATTTACTGAATTCCTAATTTAAGCTAGGTATTTGCTAGGTTGTCGAAATCATCCTAAGAATAAGGCAGGGTCTTTAACCTTGAGTTTACAGTCTGAGGAAGAAAATATATGTGTTTTTCAATATGAAATATAGGATACATGTAAATGAATATGTATTGGCATCTATGTATAATGTATTTTATTATTGTATATAGATTTATATACAACATATATTACATATTTATATACTTCTAGATAATATTTTCTTATTGTACATGTTTGTATAGTACCACAAGAAAAAATATATAAGTGATGTGTATGCCTTGTCTAAATATATACATGCATAACAGCAATCTAATAATTAAGCATATAATACAAATGTGTGTGTGTGTGTGTGTGTGTGTGTGTGTGTGTGTGTGTATATATATATATATGTATATATATATATATATATATATGATTTACATGAATGCTATGTATATAAACTGTAGTTCATTCCAGAATTTTAAATAAACTATAACTAAAGACTTGCATTATATAGGTAAGCTTATGAATAAATATAAAGTACATTTTTTTAATGTACTGATTATATAATTTTGAAAAGTAATGTCAAGTCAGTGCCAACAATGAGTACTTTCTAAAAGGTTAAATAAATTGTACTGCCACTGAATTAAAACTGTTGGAAGCTCTTAAAGGTCATCTTTCCATATGGTTTTACTTGTTTACTAACCATATTACTTAGAGAACTAGATGATCTGATGCTTCACAGATTGGTGAAAGCATTAAGATCTATATGGGAAAGATAATGTGTTAACATTAACATTATTATTTAAAATCCCTAACTTCTAATTTGTACATCGGTATATCATCAAATAAATAGAATTGGCATCAACAAGATTTACATTTGTGATATGTATATGTTTCAAGTTAGATTTGAATAGATAAAGTTACCTCATTGTATACAAATGCACACAGAGAAACAAACACGTTATCACTTTGAAAAAGGAAGGGCTGGCTGCTCACAGGCCACATGGAAAATTGACCAAAGTTTACCCATGGTACCCGCTCTCTCCCTTTTTAATCTTACCTTCTGGTAATCTTTTTCACTTCTAGTCTTAAATGAATACTGCATTTTACTCACTGACATATGGTTTACATTTTAGTTTTTAAAGATGTATTTTAAGTAACTACTAAACACCGGGAAGACTTAGAACCAAGGAATAAAATTTTAGTTCTTATTAAGGGTTAAAAATAAAACTTTGGGGATTAGGATGAATTGTATGGCCCCTCAACAATCATACCGTTGCTGAAACCCTTTCTTTAACTTCTTTTTATTTAGGATAATTATTCACTATCCATTAGAGTGATTGCTGGAATGTAATAATGTTTAATAAAAATTTGTTAAATAAGTTAATGAGTGGAAATGTTGTTATTGTTCCACATATCAGTGGGATGACTTCAAAAGCCAAACAAAACATTTAAGACCTCAAATAGCTCTTAATTAAACCAATTTCAGAGATCCTAAACTAAATTCTAAAGCAGAAAAACAATAAAAAGAGAAGAATGATCTATGACCTTATGTTGCTCAAAACGATATATATGTAATATATTTATATATACTATGCAATTTTATATAATTACAAATATATTATAAATAAAAATATTATAATTTCATATATCATATATTATTTATCTAATATATAATATTAGAGTAGATGTATTGGTGGAATGATTGCATTTCAAAATATTTTAACCTGAAAATTGATTATGAAAAGTCTTTATGTGACCACATTGCATTTTTCTGTCTCTTTTGAGTTAGAACAACATGCAGATCTTTACATAGAAAACTAGAGGTTCTGGGTGACTTAAAAATGTATCCCCTGCATGTGCTCTCTCGATTCTTCTCTTTCCCTCCACTTACAAATATGAATGAACACTCATAAAAAAAATACTCAATAGTGACTATTATTTTACAGGATAAAAATTAAAAAAAAAGACATATGCTATGTAATGGTGACAAAACATCTCACTTTTAATGTTCTAAAATGACATGTGATAATAATAAAATATGCTTAAAATTGAAATATATATCACTCAGGTGTTCATACTCTGAATTTCTGAGAAATATTTTCATTAATTGACCGATATCTAGTTGTTAGGCACTAGAGAATTTCTCAAAATTGAACCACTTAAAATTAATAAATAAATCTCCAAAGTCAAGTAATTCTATGAATTTTTAAACTAATTTCAATTGGGTGTTCTTATTTTATTTCTTTCTTTATGACCAAATGTTTTCTATCATGAGATGTTCATAAAGCTGACAACCTTGATACTTGCCTCATCTCTTCAAAGATACGATACACTCGTGTTATACAGAGCGAGCGTTTTAAAATGGAAGACGGATATTAAATTGTTCTATTTATGGTTAAATGTGACTAAATATATGAAGCCTCAGAATCAATAAAAGCCTACATAGTCTTCAGAACTATCAAAGAACTCATTCATACTTACTCACAACATAAAAAGTAAGGCTATATGTACAGGATGTGGAATAACTAAAAATGAGACCTATTTATTTTGTTAATTCAGCCAGTGCATTCACAATGAAACCAGGCATAAAATGAGCCTCTCACTGAGATTTCAGACTATTCCTAGATGTTCATAAGGAAAACATATAGTGATAGATAACTTAAAGACGCAGAGAATTCTATTTATCTATACACACATCATTTCAATTAAATTCAATGAACATTTTTTAGTTACCTATTATTCTTGTCAAATATTTTAATGTCTCTGAGAGTCTTAAAATGAGTTTCCTCTTAAGTGAACTCTGAGACAAGAAATGTATGGGATGTTTTTCAGAAGCCACCAGTAATTAGGAAAGCAGTCAAGGAAAAGAAAACAGCCAAACAACTATGTTGAGATCAAAAACATGACAAAGAGATCAAACTGGCTCAGTTTCACAGGGAATCCCTGAGGGCAATGTGGGCCAACACTGGAATTACCTCCAGCCCTTGCAAAGGAGTTGGTGTGCTAACAGCCCACCACCTATTAGCCATGGGTCAGGTTCTATCCATGGAGGAAAGGCCTACTTCTGGGCACTCCACATTTTCACAGGCACAGACGAAGCACAATTGAGAATGTACAGGGAAGGAACAGCAAGATGACAGGAACTACTGAGAATAGCACAAAGGACCAGGAGCTCCGAGGGCATATTCCTGGGGCACTGCCCAGATCTGACGTGTTAAGATGAGAGAATTATCATTTTAGTATTTGAGCTTAAAACCGCAGGTAAGTGGAACAAATATTTCTCCACAGCCCTGAATAACGCCCACCTTGAGATCCAGTACACACATGTAGTTGGAAGGAAATGAAATTTCAGCATTAATGTGAATCTCTTCCCGCCCAGCTCCTTGCATTGTTTCTGAGGAACTTAGACATTTCTGAATTCTAAGAACAGGCCCGATGTGTACTCCCCAGTGACTAGTGATATGTTTGCTGTCCAGGCAGGCTGAGCTACTTCATTTGCTGGACCCCATCCAAATACTAGAGCGGAGGCCTTTGTTTAAAAAGCAAGAAGCTATCCTGTGCAGCACTAACATAAAAAGCATGGCTTTTTTTTTTTTCATTTGTTATTTAGTGTTCTAAGAAAAGAAAAATTTTAATTTAAAATTTTCATCATGATTTTACTGTTCATCCTTACATAGTAAAAATGCCAGTTTTAAATGCAAATAGAGCATTTAACTCATAAGCGGAATCACTTAAATTACACAATTCATGTTTTGTAGCCAGTACATGCATATTTATTTTGTTCTTACCAGAAGAGTGGAAACACTGCACAAAATTAACTGAAATGTTTACATTTCACTTCTTGATACATGCATACTCTAGCTACACTCTCCACGCCCTGCTCCTGAAGAAAAAGGAATGACTGAAAGTCAGAGGAACTGTGAGAGACCTATCTTTCTTCTTTTTCATTTTCAACTTAAGAGGTCCGCTAATGGAGAAAAGTTACACAGCTAAGAAAATAACATAATGAGGTTTTCTGATTGTTTCACAGAACACCACTGACTTCTTTCTGTGTTGAAAGAAATTTCTGGTTAAAATGTAGAGTTTAGTCTCTAGGGCCTGTCACTGTCCCTTCTGCTCAGTCATTGACTTAACTTGTTTGCCTCATACTTGCTCTGAGACTTGTTTGAACTCTCACACGCTATAGGTCCACCAGAAGTCCGCGCTCACGAGGTGTTGCTAACGCTCTATGTGAACAGAATGGCAGGGACCGTGCTCTACTGTCCCATCAGAATTCAGTTACACAGCACTAGGGCAAAATGAAATTATTAAGAAATCGAGATGGCTCTCCTTCCTGTGTTATCCTACTGGTCCCTGACATTGAAGCCACACCAAGCTTAGCTTTGTCTTTCCCCAATAAGGTCCCATACTCTACGTCTTCCCTACCCTACTCCTGCTTCCAAACTATTCTACCCTTCGCCTTCATGATCACAAGTCACCAAAAACAAATGGGGCAGAGAACTGAAGAAGAGCTGGCTAAACAAAATGAGATCACTGATGAACCTGCCAACCTGGTGAAGAATACAGATGGGAAACTTTGCACTTAACCAGGCAAGTAAATATGGTAGAAAGAAATTCAACATCTTGTGGATAATAATAGCTCGTGGCTATTATGTTCATTGCAGTCTGGTTAGATAAAGTAAACCTATTGTTCTTCAGCATAAAAATGAAAGAGATATCCTGCCATGAGACATGTCTCTGATGGAGAAAAGATCAGCACCATTTTGGTAATGGAGAGCTGTTCTTAAAAAATTCCTTCAAAGCTCTGAAAAACAAAACAAAACAAAATTCAAGATGGCAGCACAATAGCATTATACCAAGTATGGAGCCATTCTGAGAGCCGGGTTTTGTGCAGCCATTCAGATTGCACACTCATGAAACTAGTCCTGTGTCCAGCCCTTCTTGCCTCATTGATGGTAGATGCTTTTGAGTTTAAAACCAGACTTACATATAAGAATATGTGCCCATGTGAGGGACTGAATACGTTGTCTGGCTTTGCTATGCTCATAATTACCATTCCCTGTGGAGATGCTGCCAAGCCTTTGGTTCCCCTGTGAGTGTGAAAGCATATGGACTATTTACTTGTGTGATCTGCAAAATCCTACATACTCTGCAGTTATATAGGAAATTTTCCAAACGTCTTTCTCTCCAGGTTAATTCTCCTCCTCACATGCAAACATTGTCATAAATCTGTCACCACTTCAACGTCCTTAGATCATCATATATCTTAAAGCACCTCAGCTTTCCCCATCAAGAATGAGACCTAACTGAAGGAACGACCCTCTAGTTTCTAGAAAATTCCATCTCAGGCCCAGCATATATATGTCTTCAGATATGTAAGAGACCACAGTAAGTACATTTAACTATACAAATACCTTCTCTTAAGTGAGTAGTTATAGAATTAAAAATGAAATCTACTTTGACCAATAGGATTTGAAAACATTCTCTTACGTTATAGTTTAACAAGATTTTTTTTTCAAAGATTAATTAAATTTTCTATAAAGCAAGGGTTAAACATCCCAAGTATTATTTAAAGTTGGGATGTACCACAGTATTGTTTTCCTGGGACAGTCTAAGATGATACCTCTCACTATACCGAATTAATACTGCTCTATTTTCCTCCACAGTGTATGGATTGATTGGTAAATTATAAAATCTCCCTAATTATCTGCAAATATAAATGTGTGCAACAAACGAAAAAAAAAAATCAAGAAATCAAAAGTGCTTACACCAAAGGATAAAATGGAAAACATCTAACTGCAGTGCTAAATCTAACTCAAATTGAAAGAATAATATGTATGAACAATAACATTAGCAAAACCGTAACTATAATGGAGCTTAAATCTAGTTATTATTGGACCCATCAATATGAAAGAAACAGAACAAAAATAGGACTTTCAGAACAATATAATTCTTGCTATTGTACTGATTCACCAAGGCTAAAAAACACAAAGCACGACTTGAAAATGTATTGCTAACAAAGCAGGGAGCTTAAATACTCTACTATGTTAATGGTAGAAATAGAAAAGAAAACATCATCAATAAATGTAAAAGGAAAATTGAGGTATAAACAATTAATAGCTTACTGGTATATTAAAAGTGTGCTTTTCACCCTTTGATTTAACAAAACTGCTATTAGTTCATCTTTATTAAAAATGTTATTTGTCAAGGTTTTCTAAAGCCATTGCTTTTCAAAAACCCCTCTCCAGCAGCCTTCACCTGGCTACTTATCCTTGAGTGTTCAACATAGCTGTTATTACTCCAAATTTCCTGCCCATAACCTTTTTAATATTTCCTACATTTCCCCTCTTCATAGCTTTATGTCATTCCCATATAATTGCTTGCTTATTTATCATCGTACTTACTAAATTATAAGCCCCTCAGCAGAAGAGATTGTATTTAGCATAGAAGAACCATGCAATTAATGCATGTTTAATGGACACACACACACACACACACACACACACACACACACGCACACTGCTTAACTTAGCTGATGACAAAGAATAGACGTTGTCTCCTAAATCACTTATTTAGTACACAATATTATTGACTTACATAATATAATATAGCTTAAAGTTTATCTGAATATACATAAATTTAGCCTATCCAGGTTCGAGTTGACACATTTTCCATCCGTTTGTCAGAGATGCATAAAAGTAAAAATTGGATTTAAATTATGGAATTCTTTTTAAGTCCAGGTAAATACATATTTGACATACATGCTTTAATGGCTGAGGAGTTTTTATCTTTCCTATCCATAGTAAGATCCCAATCCAATAAATAAAGATGAGTGCAAGGAAATTCACCATTTTTTAAAAAAATAAATAAACAGAAGATTCTCTAGAAAATAACTCCATTTGGAAAACTCTAATCTAATAGATTAAAAGACACTAATTTTTTTTAGTTAAAAGTAATATAATCATGTTTAGGACTCCCATGTCATCAAAGGTAGCATACTGTATCCTAAACTTAAATTAACTCCTGTAGTCTGTATTTCAGTGACATGGAAATGATCAAAAGTAACCATGGAAAATGTACCCATACACAGTCTAATTTAAGGCTCTAGTTGTCCCAAGAGTCAACCCTCACGTCACTGTATATATGTCACTAGAAATAGGTTTATTTTATTCATGATCTAAACTTGTCTGAGCCTAGACAATATCAGAATATACATTATATGGAAATCCAGAATATTTGTAGCCCTCTAGAACATACAAAAAATAACATGTTCAGTTTTCAAAAGCTAGTCATTGGTGATCCCTAAAATTGGTCCTTATGTTCTCTGTTGAAATACAATTTATAAGATTTATCAGATTAATAAGAAAATGTTGGATAATGTATGCGTGTGGTACTTTTACAAAATGCTTATGTATTAGGTAGAGGTTTCACAAAATGTTTAGAATTTAATTTTAAATGTTTTATAATTTAGATTCAAATATATCTTCAAATATTTACAAAAGCTTTTAAAATGCTTCCTTATAGAAAGGTAGCTATCAAAAAAAAAAAAAAGATCATCTTATCATATCCAAATATCCAAAATATTTGAGTACAGTGATAACTGTATACACCTTGTTTGCAACTTTGCTATATCCTTTATTTTCTCTTGCCTACCTCATCAGAGTTAGTAATAACCCACACTGGAATATCTGCTTTATATGTGGATCCTTTCATATTGCTTACATTTCTAGCAATACCCCATCTATGGGTAAATCCAAGACTCTGAATGAGATTTTTACCCCCAGCTTCTTTGCATACTAATAGATAGATCAGAGCAAAATAAAAATGTTTTTCCCTAAACAGGCAAAATAGCACAATTTTTAATTTAATTTTCAGCAGGTACTTTTTTCTTTTATTCTAAACTGCATTATTGGCTATTGGCCTCTGAGTCTTTTTCTGAGCCTTTTTGGATGGTTTCTCATTTATATCTCTGCTTTAACATTGTCTCCGTGAAGTCTCTATGACCAATATAAAAAATATCTTAGGAAACAAGCTCACTGATTGAGCCAAATTCAAAGAGACACTCGGCAACACATTCACATTTGTTTAATAACCTTATCCTCATCCCTAATCCATGAGTTTAATTAAACTCTGTGCTTTTATTTCCAGGCATACATTTTCAATGCAATCTGCCTGAATTCAAACTTAGTCTCTACCTCAGTCAAATGATGCTTACAGGAATTTTAAGCAAAAGCAATGAATCAGGGCAAACTACGAAGTACAGTGTTCAGAGTCTCATATGAGATAATATTCTAAGAATGAACTGTATGGAGCATTTCTTCATTTATGCCATTTAATTGAAAGTATTATGGAAAAGAAATTAGTGAGAGAAGGGTCTCTGATAAGAACTTTACGATATAAATTTATTAACTGAAAACTGTATATTAAACCCCAGTTAAGCACTAAGAAGGTAGGTCTTAAAATTCACTTAAAATTCACTAAGAAGGTAGGTCTTATGTTGAATGTTTTTACCATTTACCATCATCATCATCATCATCACCATAATAAAGGGGGTAGGAGGTGACTTTGAGAGGATATGCTTATGGCCTAAATAGTGGTAACATTTCCACAGGTGTATACTTATCCCTAAACTCAAGTTGTGCACATTAAAAATAAACAGCTTTCTATAGGAAAAAAATGAAATCAGAACAAATACACCCTTTCAGTAGAGAACTAAGATGATTAAAACACAGATTATTTGATATGAAATTAAATTGCAAAAGAGATATATATTTAGCTATGTGCATATTTACGCTTTGTACCATAGAGCACACTTTCCTATGAATTTTATTGTTAATTTTATAAAAGCATAATTAAAAGAAACAAAAGATCTTTAACTCTTTCCTCTCAACTGCTAAAGAGGAACTTAAATTGGACCAAAAGCAAACAAAATACAAGACTCATACCAAAATCAAACAGAGCGAAACCTCTGTAAGTATTCCTATTACTTTGGTGACTTAGTGTTAAAAGTTCAAGAACGTTCTCAAGAACTCAGGCCCCCACTCTGTCATTACATTTCTCAACAAATTCCAGTCTTCAGCTTTCAATAAAGTCAGAGATCAGATGCTGAATGTTGATTTCAGGGTCAAAACAAAACAAAACAACAAAACAAAACAAAACAAAACAGTTTGGTCTGACACATGAAATTATTGGAACCTGACCCTTTACCCAAAGCACTGGCTGTGAAGAGGTCTTGGAATTGTTGAGCCTTCGGGTCTGTCCACTACAGAAAGGTTCATGAGAAGACGTGACAGAATGCCAGTGCTTAATTACCCAGCCAACACAATGTACAAAATGAAGATTACTCATATGATTTGGCAGAAGCTAAAGGAAATGACTTTAAGAAACATGAGAGAAAATTCCTTACTAATACGAAAACCCTAAATTAAAAGTTAATGAGAAATCTAAAAAAAACAGAGAAACTAAATCCATATATCATACTAATTCTTAGAATTTTCTTTCTATGGTAACGCTAATAAAATAATGTTTCCATAACCAAAGAGGTCAAAGAAACTGGAAGAGAGAGTCCAAGGGGTGGGGTCAAGATGGGGCTCCAGTTCTTGGAAATAAGGCATTGCAATGTAGATTTTAAAAGGTAGTGTTTTGGTTTATGGTACAATTTAGGAGCAAATATTCACTCAGATCCTGAAGGGAATAAGAAGGAAAAATCCAACCCCTCCCTGTCAGAGGGTCACTTACGGGAGAAAGCAAGATCATTTCCACTACCTAAGACTCCAACAGCTTCTATCAGTAGGCGACTCATGTTTGAGATCCATCCTTTGTAGTCCCAGTGCTTTGTGGATGTTGAATTAGTGGGCATTCAGTAAATGTTTGATGAATAAATGAATAGCATTTAAAATGATTGATTGAATCAACAAGAGAAGTCTAAATTATATTCACTCTACTATAAAATGAGCCAGAAAAGTGTGTCATAAGTTATTGAAAGATTTCTAACAGAACAGTTATAATGAAAGTTTCAGTTAGTGACTGGGAGAATTTCAGTCATTTGTATAATTCATGTTTGTGAAATAGCTTATTCGCCAATGATGTCAGGTAAATGAAGCAGAATTCTTGTATTAATTTCAGGTAAACATTCTCAACTTAATAAAAGAAAGTTTAAAGTTGTTCTACTTCTTCTGTTTCAGCCTTAAAGCTTTACAGCTTGTTCACACTATTTCTCTTATAAAAATGAATGCTGAAATAATATGAAAATTTTCATCTTAATTATCTATGACTAAAGAAATAAAATAAATACTGAATCTCACATTTTTAAAAATATTTCATCCCAGAGATGATAACTTCTAAATGAATATTTAGTATTTATGTAGTTTTGAAATGCATTATACCCTGAACATTCATTACCACTAAGACTTCAGCTAGAAATTATCCATAATTTCAAGTCTAATTGCTTTCTTGTTTGTTTGTTTGTTTGTTTTACAAAATAGAAAACTAAAGAAATTTGTTAAATCACATTATTTAAAAAAAAATGACTAGTCTCTAGAAGTGAAGTAAAATTCACAGGAATTGCAACCTATGTGTTTTGCAATTTTCAATGTCAGAGAAAAGGTAATTAATTTTTATATTGATATGCTCATTTGACATTCCTAAGAATGTATTCTAAGTAAAATCTAGAAGCTCATTTTGGCCATCATATTTAATTTATAATACATTTATTAAATATGACATGTAAATTGATCATATCTTTTATTAGTGGGTTGACTGAATATAGGTATATATTACACATACATCATACATGTGCATATACATAACATTATATATATTATAAATATAATATATGTGTGTGTATATACGTAACATATATTATATATATAAGATTATATATGTATATATATATATGCACGCCGCACACACACACACACACACACACACACACACACACACACACAGTCAAAAAAAGGTTTTGCCAGGGAGGAAATTAAGGACATGTTAGAGAACAAAAAGCAAAATGTAGTCTGTACCCAGTGTGTGCTTGTTCCTGGATGTGACAGAGAAATATGTGGTAGCAAAGTTAAAGAAAATAATGCTAGATCTTAAGGTTTATGGCTCTGAAATGAAATGTATTGGATACTATATTTATGATTAGATATTGTTAGAAATTTCAGTATGCACTGAAATTATACAGAAACAAATATACAGACATAATTATTTAACTGAGAAGCCATATTTTCACATTCCTCATAACTATTCATTTTAAAGATGCTTTTCTCCTTGCAAATGTACGATGAACAAGACATGTCTAATCATAGTGTAGCTGTGCTAATTTTAAGTACGAAAAGTATTTTGAAAAAACAATTAGTATTGAACCAATAGATGTATTGACCAACTTATATACAGGTACCTCACACTAACCGTTCCTTTTTAATATGACCCTGATTCTCATTTGGCAAAACACCTCTTCCTTATGGTGCTTAATGTTCCTGAAACTTTAATCAAAAGCCCTGTCCTCTGTCACCCGCTGGAGAGTATCGATTTTATCAGAGGCCCTCAAAGCAGAAACTTGCTAAGTTCTTACAACTTTACCACTATCTTTTCCATTGGGCTTCCTACCTTGAGTTTACACCCATATCTGTGTAGTATAGTTTGCAAGAGCTTTCATATATTTTTCTACCACACTGGTCATGTAATTTTTGGCAAGTTACTTAATTTCACTAATTATCAGTTGTCTTGTATATAAAATAAAAATACTTATAGTATTTACTTCAAGTTTTTGATGACAAAACTAGACAATTCACCTAAAGTGATTATCCCAGTGACAGATAAAATTACGAATTCAATAAACTTTAGCTTTGTCTTCTACGTAGCTATTTCAGTTGATGATAACCAATACAATGAGTGATTTTTCTAAAAATAAATTTTAAAAACAAGAGAGACAGAAGACATCTTGGTACTCCCCCATTGGCCTGTGGGCATGCCAAAGAAAGGCTGTTGTCTGGGTTACTTTCCTTTTGGCTTTTGGCCATTTATGGTGTAGTGCAGCTGCATTGGACGTCTGTCCCAGCCAGGACAGAACACAATGTACTTGAAGTCTCTGAAAAGTGAGAAGTCTAATGTCTCCCAGAGCTGTGCCCGCTTCAAAGCATTCGGTGCTGATCCACTGGGGTTTACCAAGCTGACTTTGAAAGCAATTCTTTTTTTGTTTAGGATTCCACTTCGCCATCATCGCTGTCATCACTGTTGTCATTCTCCTCTTCTTCTTCCCTCTTCTCCTTAAGTATTTTCATATATTGACTAGCTAATATCTTCTTTGGTAATATATCTGCAAGAAACTGAGAAGTTCCTGGCTCCTCTGTGGAATTTGATGAATCTTTGTAAGTGAATGCTTTCTTTTCTTTTCCACTGCCACATCTGTAGGAATAAGTGGCTAGATATTGAACAAAGACCAAGGTGGCCTTAGCCGTGAGCACCAGCGCCTTTTGGTTGATGCTGGGCATCTCAGGAGCACTTCATGATGACCTGGATGCAGGATAGAGGCAGTGAGCCCGGCACTGCTCCCTGCACCTGTCTCTGCCCAGAACCATGTCCATCTTTGCCTGAGTGATATTTTCCAATGGATAAAAACAGAGATATCTGGGAATGCATTAGAATAATTCTCTGGTTACCTGGTATGAGATAAAATATATTCTGAGTGCCCCAAACTTTTAAAATCTCCCAGTAAGATAATTGAAAAGATAGTAAAAATTATGCAGTAAAAATTTTGCATTATGTTGGAAAAACTACCTTAGGAAAAAAATGTTTTTTTTCCTGACCATATATGTGACTTAGTTATAGAAAATTTCACCTGAATGACACTCAGGAGAAACAAGAGCTAGCTGAATTTAATTTGATGCCTTATTTTTCAATATTGTATATACTCACGATGGGACACACCTGTTATCTCTTTTCAGATCCATTTCTTTCCAATTAGAATTTGATTTTTTTCCCCTATATAAATGGATCACTTTAAAGATAAAATTTAGGAATATAATAGCGTCTTCCAGTATAAGGGTAGTTATAGAATTTAAAATATCTAATTGTTATTCTTATTTGGTGTCTATAAAACGCACAAATATGAAATATTGGGATTGGTTCTATTTATAATTTTAAAGACAATTCATTAATTCTTTGACATGTATGACATTGTAAAAGAAATAAAAATCTTACATGCTACCTAATTCCTATCATTATCTTTGATCAAAAAACAAACAAATTAAATTCAATGGCCCTAAAAAGATCCATAAGTAAGAGAAGTACATTTTTTTAGCTTTTCTTTTCCCTTTTTGATTACCATTGTCATGCACTAACAGCTCAGTTTTGGAATAAAAAGAAACACACACACAGCCCTCTGTTGTTTGCTGCTAAATTACTTCATATAGATGTTGCTAGTTCATTTTTGTCATTCCGATTTAGAGTTGATCACAATTTTATTCACTTCTTTAGATTCTTTGAAAACTGAACTAGATTTAAGCCACCAGGTATTCATAATTATACAGTCTTATATATGTTTGCTTTTCTATAATAAATAAAAATGTGGTCTTTCCTATTTTTATTTCATTCTTTAAATTTATGCAGGTATATGTGTGGCTGAAACCAGAGCAAAACTCTTTTGGGGTATTGTTGCAAGATGAAAGTCAAATTAGTATTTGAGTACACAAGAAATGGTGAGTGCACTTTAAGAATTAGTCATTCATTTAAACATATTAATTTTGTTATCTATAGGAAGAAATGCTAATGTATCAGTGTACAAAAGCTGTACATAATAAAAAGCTAACAACCTTCAGGGTATCCATTCACCATAAAACTAATTTCACACCTAGTCTATTATGTAATGTGCTATGAAAATAGCTCTTTGCTTCAAGATATCATTATACTAGCTTGCATGTACAATTTTGGTTCTCTTCTTTGAAATAAAGATTGCACACACAGCAGTAAGCAAACTCCTAGACTTGATCCATAAATTCATTCTTATTTTCCACATTTCTGTTTCTATAATAATTCAACCACAAGAGCATAACTATAGGTAAAGAAATAAAAACATTTGTAATCCACACATCTCTAAACTAGGTGGGACGGTAGACGAATATGTCTGGTGATTTCATTGTACTGATCTTCTCTCCCACATATATTTAATATAATTTCTGGTCTACATTAGCAGAATTCCACCAACTTACTATAGGTGACGTATTTTATTCAGTCAGAGATCTAACTGTAAATTTCTACTTACAACTCCAGTTAGTTCATGGCTTTAGAAGTCCATAATTCTGACATACTTTTAATTTGATACCTATTGCATTTTTTCTTCTTTCAATTCTTACTCTTTCTGTTCAGATTTTTGAGCATAAACTTAAGTCATATGAATGCTAAATATCAGTTCAATGATAGGTTTTAGAAATGGTCCATGAGAACCTCTACTGAAAAGCCTGTACTTAGAGCAAAATGAAATTGCACAAATGAAGTGTAGTTTATTAATTTAGTTTGACTAATATTGGCCAATATATATTCTTTTAAAATTGAATATATTACCATATTGAATATTTTATTAAGTTTGGCTAGTTATTTTTCAATTGATTTTAAAAACATTCAATACTTAAAAGTTAAAAAAAATCTGTACTTCTAAAACACCTAGCAAATGTTGTTAAAACTTTCCTCTGAAATAAATCTCCACATAATCAATATTGAGTAGATACAAGAAGATCATGATTCATGGGTCCAACCACAATAGATTTGATAAAATCATTCACTGATCATATCTGAATCTGGCATAGAATAGACACTTATTAAATGTTTTTGACTTATGCATCTATAACCATGACATAAAAAATATTTAAATGATCAGAGTATGGATAAAGCATTCCAGAAGATATATTGCATAAGGAAGGGCATAAGTATTTTCATTAGGCCCAATATTTAGAACTAATATCTATAAAGCACTTAGTATCTACCAATCACAGTTCTAAGTATATCACATTTATTAAAGTACTAAATCTTTGCAATAACCCTGTGAGGTACATGCTATTATTGTCTCTGATTTAACACTTGAAGTACTAAGACACTGGAATTTTGAGTATCCAATTCGAAGTTATCAGCTGCTGAGTAGTGACTCAAGCCTAAGATGCTTGGCTAGGTGTCCATACCTACCCCATTAAGTTATAAAATGATGAGTTAAATCCATTAAAAAAAAAATAACTCCAAACACTGAAAGTAAATATATAAATGAAACACAATAGAGCATCTGGTACTTATACTGACAAACACAAATTCACGAAAGCAATTGACAAATTACGTATCTCTGATAATTGTATTTTATTACAAATAACTGCAGTTTTGCTATGAACAGTTCTGAAATTTTAAAACTCATTTTCTATGTTTCTAGTGGAAGCTCTGCTGTCACTCATGGATTTTAAAATATTGTGTATTTCTAGGGGTCATAGTAAATTAACTTTAACTCTCATACGAAAGCCTAATATTAGCTGTCCATTTCTCAGAAACCAGCACAACCAATGGAAGTCTGTGTGTGTGTGTGTGTGTGTATTACAACAGTATTAATAATAACACATAGGTCAATTTGATTCTAGATCTTCCAGACCTTGAGGTGCCCTTCAGCATCATTTTATTTTAAAAAATAATAAAAACACCTTAGTATCCTATCTTTGGAAGTCCCAAATGCTGACGTAAGCTATGCCATCTGTCTGGACTAAGCATTTCACTCAGTTCCAAGAACACTCCTGCTTACATTTGTCCAAATATTAATAACATCAAACTGTGACATGTCCTTTGTTGGGTCTGATTTCATAGCATTTCCTACTTGAACAAATATCATAGTAAGTGTATATTTTAACTACCTTTTCGTAGTTCTTGGCACATAACATTAAGCAGTGCAGTGAAGCATAACTTCTCATATTCTGCTGATATGGAAAACTAAAAATCTTAATAAGCAAGCTATATGACATCTAACAATTAATTAGGCAGAAGGGACATGTCACATTTTTAGTGACATTATATGAGGCTTAAATTTTTAATGAAAAAAGACACTAAAGCAGCAGTCATTGAACATTCTAGCCCAATATCTTGTAAGTTCACACATCAGTTCTACATGTTTTTCAGGTTTTAGTTTTTGCATTCTAAATAACAATTATTTTGTGAAGTTTTCTCTAGTTATTTAATGTGCATGTGTATTAGAACATATTCATAAAGATCATTCATATTCTTTCCTCTATTACTTCTTCGATAGGACAAAAGTATATAAATTGTCTTTCTCCTTTTAATTCTCTTTATACTAACATAGGTCTTGATTTCATGAAAATATCAAATATCTTTATTCGTTCTTATGATTACCACAATTTCCTGAATTATTACAAATCACTATTTATTACAGGCTACAAAAATTCCATCCATACAAATGATATTTTTACAGAAATCATTACCAGAGGGAAAAATATCCTCAAAGGCTCAGCATACATTTCTCAATATGCGTGGAGTTAAAAGTATTTGAGGCCTGTGGGTTCAGTGTAAAAATATGTACTCTAACCTCATAAAGCCTTAAATAACCCTTAACGTATAGGTTATCACTTTGTCATACTACTATTGTCTAAATGTTTATTACTGAAAATGTGATAAATTCCTTCAGAATTATATTCTATGCATTTCTATTTTGAAAGGTAAGTAATTGGTAAAGAAAAAGTGCCTTACCTGAAGCAAAGTCACAAATAGCCGAGAGAAAAAAAAAATGTCATATACTGATTAAAATATCTGAATTTCTAAAATATATATTTTGGGGCAGCCTGGACACAGGGCAATGCAACGTTTTAGTGATATCATTAAGTATAAATAGCTACACACACAGATTAAAAAGTTAATTCATCATGGTAGACCCTTGAACAAAATTCGATTCTTGTATGCATATAAAATAGCAAAACTATACAAATAATGCACTTTCCTAAAAAAAAAAAATAAAGAGAAGTTTATTTTGTACTTGTAAATTTTATTCTCAGAGGTTTATAGTTAATTGAGTAATCACTGACAATATTAGATCGAATAAGACATTCAAGATGAAGGTGAAGCTATTGTGGACATCACCTCACTCTTCCTCACTCACTACTCAGTTAAATCTCTAAAGAATCTTTAAAAATCTCCAAGTCACTTTTGTTTAACAAAGAATATATGCCCCTAATAGCTAGTGATGTTGAGCATCTTTTCATATTTGAAGTGTCCTATGATAGATGATTGGATAAAGCAGCTGTGGTACATACATACAATGGAATATTACTCAGCCATAAGAAAACATGAAATATGCCATTTGTGACAACATGGATGGACCTCGAGATATCATGCTAAGCGAAATAAGCCAGACAGAAAAAGTCAAAAATGCATGATATCACTTATATGTGGGATATAAACCTGAAAGCAACAAACATCAAAACAGACACTCATAGACATGGACAGGAGACTAGTGGTTACCAGATGAGAGGGGGTTAATGGGAAGGTAGGTAAAGGGGTCAAATATGCAGTGACAGAAAGAAATCTAACTATGAGCGGTGAACAACAGTGTAAATACATATATGCCTTACTATTAGAGTGTACAGCTAAAACTTACTGGATTTGGTAACCAATGTCGCCATAAAAATAATTAATTCAGTAATTAAAAAAATTAAAACGAACATATGACAACCTTAAAACATAACATGGCTCTCCAGCTCACTTTCTCAGGTAGCAATCTCCTTGAATCTCACCTTCTTTTCGGAGTGAAACTTCACAAGTTTACTTCGTGTTCACCATTAAACTCTTCTCCCCTTCCCTCTTCGACCCATCCAAACCATCACCCAGTAATCCGCCAGATAGTTAAATTCCTCAGGGAGGTCCGCAGTAGGAATCGCTAAGCAATGATGTGTCAAGCCCAACTGCCTTTGTCCTCTTAGCAACTTGCAACATAAGTAATTCATTTCTCCCTAAAATAGTTTTTGGCTTTCGTGATACTTCAATGCATTTGTTTTCTATGCTGTGTAACAAACTACCACAAATGTAGCTGCTTAAAACAGAATCCATTTCTTAACTCACAGTTTCCACTGGTTGGAGTGTGGGCAGGATCGAGCGGGGTCCACTGCTGAGGATCTCAAAAGGTGGCTGTCAATCAAGACGCCAGCCAGATGGTGTCATTCTCTGGAGCTCAGGGTCCTCTCTAAAAAACTTCATGGCCGTCAGCAGAATTCACACACGCCTGTAACACCATAGCAAACAGGGAATTTGTTTAGCATTCATTCTGTACCGAAAACTTCTTTTGGAACATTAAATATAAAATTGATTTACTGAGTAATATAAATTCAGTGGAAATAAATTCTAAATAATGTATTTTTCATCAATAATTATCAATATTCTATAACAGCTGTTTTTCAAAACCCTTAATGACATCTTTATCCGATGCCAGAGATTTCTGTTCACTTTTCGTTATTAGGCCTCACTTGGGTTCAAACAAAATCTCACACTTGATCTTATTTTCTCCCCTCTCTAAAGCAGGTTCCAGGTCTAGTCCTAGAGACCTGACGTGGGGACGGTGACTACACTCTTCTCTTGCTTTTTGTTTCCAACACCATGACCAGTGCAAGAGGCAGTTTGGTTCAGAATATCACCTGGCCTTCCACATCCACATCTAACTTATCTGGCGTTGGAGGCAGGAGCGGGGCAGCTGGCAGGAAGGAAGCGGATGTTGTCGGTCCACTGTTACAAATAAATGAAAAAAAAAAAAACTTTCTAATCTGTTCTGGCTCTGTCTGCTCCCATCATATCTCTGTTGAAGTGGTGAGTGTGGTTGCCTTAGGTTTTGATTTATTCCAGTCCTTTCCATCACTAAAAATACTTTGGGCCACAATGCCTTGGTAGAGAGAAGCCTCACTTAACCCTGCAGCACCCAATAGCCCTGTGACACTCACTTCCTGTGATAGGTGTCAGTCACCACTGAGGTCAGCCTCTGTGCCCTTTAAGGTGCAGAAAATTGAGACATGGTTCAATCAATTGTCTCCTTGGCAAGTGATACGAAGCCCCCTTATTACCTACCTCTCGGTTGTGCAGAGGCTTTCCTGACCTTAAGAAATCATATAGGACACAGAGAATTTCTCTCTTTTTTCACAAGCCAGAAACTTCCAGGGACAAACTCCAGTCTCTCTCATTAACCCTTTCAATGTACTCTTGTCTTTAGCAGCAAAAGGCTGAGCCTACTGTGTTTGGGGGTCAAGAAGAGCCCAGCTGTAGAGCAGAGACCAGGCACTGTCACTCTCTGGAACTGCTTTTTTGGGTTCTATCTCACTACGCCTGGAGGTGGGTGGGCGCAGGAATTACCCTGCATGCAGCAGGAGTACAGACAAAGTGTGTGCCCTGATGACTCCCGTCCTTTCTCTCAATCGTTTTGACTATGGCGGTTTTGCCAGCAAGCCCTGCCACCTCACCTTCCATCTCCATAGCCCTTCAGGATGGTAGAGTCTGGGTACCATTGCTGGGATTTCTAAAACCAGATACTGCTGAGTCTGCTTTGGGTCTTGTTCCCAACACAGAACAAAGTCAATCCATTCTAGAGTCTGATACATATTCATTGAATGAAATATTCTTCTCAAAAAAACTCTACAACTTCAATATTATAAACCACCCTCCCTTATGCCCCTGTTATATAGCTGAGGTGTATAAAAGGAAGTTGCCTAAGCTTATATAATTAGTAAGTAGCTGCATAAAACTAACATTTATTTGACTCCAAAATCAAACTTTAAATCACTATAGTAAACTGAAAAATGTACAAAAAATATTTAAAAATTACCAACACATATTTGTAATACAGCAAGCCCAACAGTCATCAGACAAATAAAATTCAAAACAAGGAGATGCATTTTTATTTATAGATTTGAATGATTTTTTAACAAAATAATATCCAATGCTAGACATTATACACTTAAACAAGTATGCCTATAAAATATTTGAGACATTAAATTGCCAAATTTTCTTTAAAATAATTTAGCAATGTGTATAAGAAATCTCTAATAGCTTTTCATCACTGAACCTACCAATTATTCTACTTGTGATATTTTAAATAATATTTTAAAAAGATATATATAGGCATTGATATAACATTATATAAAAACATAAATTTCAAGAACATTAAATAATTATGGAATACCTTAGTAAAATAATAGTATTTAGTGCATAAAAATGAAGTGGAAATGTTTGTTTTTTATATAAAATAATGCCACCCTAAATCACATATTTTATCATCTTAATTATGCAAAAATTCAAAAAAGAAATGGACGAAATTTAACATAGTATACATATTTGTTTTTGGAAAATGGGTTACGTTTTTTTCCTTCATATAATTGTGCACTTTCTCACATATGCCCTAAAAATGAATGCACGCCTTTTATCTTTACAGGGATATAGAAAAAGATTAAACAGCTCACATTGAGAAAGAGTAGTTACTGCTACCCTGCAGAATTTAGGAAAGGCTATTAAACTGGCACAGAAGTTCTGCAGAAGCATCAGAAGACAGAATTATCTACCTGCCCCATGTTACAATGACAGTCCAGAAAAAGTTATATTTATTGTCTTTTTCTCTTTGTATTCCTTCTCTCCCTCATCTTAACAGAAAACTCACACTGAGAGGATTGACTCATTTAGATAAAGACAATGTCTGGAAAAAAATTGTAAAGTCTTTGTAAATACTGTATTAAACAATTATTGTGATATGCAAAAACTAAAGACAATAGTTATTGGTATGGAAGTCTCTCATCTTATTTCCTTCGAATGAGTTATCATTGTTTTTTTTGTTATTTTACTTATTTTAATCAATCTTGCTTGATATTCTTTTAGTCCCTAATTTTTTAATTCTTAAAGTTTTTTTTGTTGTTATTTTTCTATCTTATATGTTCCTTAAATCTCTCTGTTTTCTCAGGCTAGAACTTCTATTGTGGATAATTCTAGAACATTCATCAGTTTGGGGATTTTTTTTTTTTTTTACTTTCACATTTTTTCAATCTGAACTCTGTCATGGGATTCTTAGACTTTCTTAGCTTGATCGTCTACCCTAATAATTGAATTTTTAATTACTGTAATTCAAATACTCAGCCTATTAAATATGTGAACTTATTTGTATCATGTTTTTATTCTAGATGTGATCTTTGCTGTGATTATTAATGCATTACATAAACAGCCTCCACTTATTTTATGGTCATGATATCCTCTTGTATTTCAGAGAAAATTATTTCCTTTACCGCATTGTCTTCTCTTATACTGTTAGTCTCATACCCTGAGTCGGACCAAGATCTTTCCCTTGTGGCACTACAGGTACATGAGCTTCGTGTTCCCCTGGTCCCCATGAAGCTCTTATAGGTGATACAGGCAAACTTAGAAGAAAACAGTTCAAATGCTGGTTTTACATCCCAGACACAGAAATTCATGCTTAGGAAACCACCTTTTTTTCATAATGGATCACATCTACACTTTATCAAATTGTCTCAAAGAGAGATGGTATCTTTATTATCTAGTACACAAACAAATCTGCTCCCCATTCTATACAAAAACATTTATATATTCTAAGCTGATGTTCCAGAGTCTAAGAGAGGGATTAATCATGATGGCCAAGATTTGGAAATTGAAATGTCTTTTGATAGAATATTGGATAAAAAGATGCGGTATATATACACAATGGAATACTACTTAGCTATATGAAAGATAAATACCTCCATCTGTGACAACAGTTGAATCTTGAGAAAAGTATGCTAACCACAAAAGTCAGATGAATAAAGTCAAGAACCATATGATTCCACTCAAATTGGATATAAACTGAAAGTAACAAATAAACAAGACAAAACAAAACTCATAGACACAACAACGTATGGTGGTACCAGAGGGAAAGGGATGGGAGGTATAGAAGAGGTTAAAAGGGCTCAAATATGTGTGATGAGGAGATTGACTCTGAGATGAAACACAATGCAATATATAAATGATGTGTTATAGAATTATGCACTTGAAACCTGTATAATTTTATTAACCACTTTCACCCCAGTAAACTTAATAAATTTAAACTAAAGATAAAAATTTTAGTGACAGTATCTGGATTTTTCTCTCTTTTCCTACTGTGTATCAATCCATCAAACATGAAAGATGGGGAGACTGATAATGCTCCCTTCTCAGTCCACTCTCCTTCCACTCTAGATGAAAGGTTCTAAGTTCCTCTCAGTCTGATAGGAATTTTCCTACACAGCTACTATCTCTTGCCTACATCACTGACCATGTCAAGCTCTTACTCAAATCTTCAACCTTTGCTGTTGATAGGTAACCAAGTCTGGATATTTTTTTAAAGCTACATGATTAATTTTTTTTTAATTTTTAGAACAGAATTAGTTTATTTTTATTTACTTTTTTAATGTGACATTGGTTAATGAAATTCAATAAGTTCCAGGTGTACACATTAACAGTAAAGACACACATACGTGTGCGCCGCACCACACACACACACACACACATATTACACGTGTGTTCGCCTCCCATAGTTAGATTTCTTTTTGTCACCAAGTCTAGATTTTAAGACCTTGAATCTCTAAGGGCTCAGAGAAATTAACTTGGAGACTCAGATGCGTAGGTAGTTGTAAGCAGTCACTTTGTACTTATGAGATTAATGTCATTGATTCAACAATGTTGAACAAAAGATTCCCAAATATCCCAGAACATTTTAAAATCATTCCAGTTACATTACTGAAACATTTCAATTCTATGTTAATTAATCACATCATTTGAGATTTAGCAATGGTGAGTTCTCTTGTAAGTCATACATTACATTCACTACAACTGAACATTATCCAAGAGAGTAACACACAAGATGATTTGTTTTATTTTACCAAATTTTAGAGCTGAACCTTCTAAAATTTATTTTCCACTTGCTTAGAAACATAAATCTTTGTGTATAACAGAAAGTTATTCAAATCCAATGAAATAACTTACAACATAGTGACTACTTCAAAAATATTTTATTGAGAATATTAACAATAATACACATTTCCTTATCCTAAAAGATTACTATTAAATTTTTACAATAACTTTCACATCTTAGGGAAGCTAATATACTGACTTAGTACAATGTATTCTAATAGTATCTTAAAACTCACTTCACCACACCAGATGATTCACTGAAAATGGTGAATGCTGATGGCAATTATTCCATCATCATAAAGGTTTCAAATTTGCCATTAAGAATCAAATAACTTTGCTTGTTTATTATAAGCCAGCAGGATCTCTTTAGTTAATATCTCAGTGGAAGAAAAACCAAGAGGATAGTCATATAATGCAATCAAGAATGAACTGAAAACAATCATATTTCTATATAAACTCAGCTTTGTTCTGCTGATATTTGGGGCAAAGGAATTTTTAAAAAAGAAAAAATCTTAACCGTTTGAAAACTGCTGTAGTGGAATTGACATTTGTGATAGTTTAAAAACTCATTTAGCCATTAGTTGAAATGTCTTGCTGCCTGTACATCACTTGGGAAAAAATGTTTAAGAAATTGTATTTATTTTTCAGCAAATATGTATCTTGTCTGCTCACACCTTTCTAAAGCACCAAATGCATTAAGAAGCAAAAGCATATTACAAAGAATTTCTTTCACCATGTTAAAATCAACAATAATGAGTGATATTAATATTGTTCAAGAAGGTATTTTAAAAATGTAAAGAAAATAGAATGTTTTCACATGGTATTCAATAATAACACTCAAAAGTGACAGCGAGGTAAGTTCCCTCCTTTAAATGGCTGATTAAAAGTTTAATGTAGTTTAATGCTTGTGTGTTTTTTTTTTCTCAATAAAATGCTGGAATAGAAACATGAATCTCAACCACATTTCCCAACCACATTTCTCTAAAATTAATCAGTCACCAATGCATCACTTGTTACATGAATGATTCACAAATAAAACTATTTTATGTACTTTGTGGCATATATCATGTTTATGTCATACAGCATAAATTCATACTGATTTGAATCACCATATTGGCTTACTATATAATTTTAATGTAGAAGTACTGAGAAAGTTACTATTAACCTTTGCTTATTTAACATGATCAATTTAAAGACTACAAATGAGAGAATTTATACGAACCTAACATTCATTAAAACATTTACATATTATACTCTATTAAATAAATTAAACACTAAATAAAAAGGTTAGACCATGTAATCCTTAGATATAACTTGAGTTAATAATTTCCACTGTAAATGATTTAAGGTTTTCCCATATATTCTACACATCTAAAAAGAGAATCACAATTGCCACATCTAAATAATCTAAAAGTGATAACCCATTAACTAGAAACATTAAAAAATAAAATTCTTTGTATCGTCCATTGTTATAAATGTTGATATTTCAGTTTTTAAAAAATATATTTAAATAGTTCAAGTGTACAGTGCATTGGTTAGACATCTAATAGTTCATAAAACACCCCCAACTGCTCCCCTTCTCTGCCTCCACTTGCCATCACATTGATGCTAACTGATTCCCTCTGCCGTGCCCCCCATCTCATGACCAAGACTATCTACTACTAATTCTTTAGCCCTTACCCCATCTCCAGCCCCCACTTCTCCCCCTGTAGTCACAAATTGTCCACTGTATTTGTGAGTCTATTTTTGATTAGTTTGTTCTTTTTGTTCTTAGATACCATATACGTGCAATCATATATTTATCATTTCTAAGTTATTTCACTCAACATAAACCTCTAGGGCATCCATCTCATTGCAAATGGTAGGACTTTCATTTTTTTTTTTCAGTTTTTAATTTAAATACTAAGCAACACTAGCTTAATCCACAGAGGTATCTCCTGGAATCTTTAGAATCATTTTTGTTTGTGAAAATCAAATCAAATGCTTTCATTTAGGTCGTGAAGACCAGATTAAAGTATTTTTAAGCTTTACACAAGCATTAACATGATCCATGCTCTCACAATGATTAGATAGTTCTAACTAGAAACAAAGCCCTGCAATGAACACGTTGCCTGAAAAATAAAATCTATCCAGGAAAATGCCCAGCTGAGGCTTTCCACAGCGGACATAACACTATATCATTATACAATACATAACATACATAATACAACAGTACATATATATTATATAATATACACATATTACATATATATACATATACATATACATATATATATATACACACATATATATATATATATACATTATATACACATCATATATACTATATATATACATATATATATATATACTACATATATATACATGTATGTATATAATTAGATACACATATATAATAATATATAATATCAATATATATATGAGTATGTGTGTGTGTGTGTGTGTGTGTGTGTGTGCATTGTCTTAAGTTCTTCAACTATGGACATTTATTTTTGAGTTCCTAGATGAGAATTTTTCATTCATTTGTCTTGTTTATTGGGAACATCTTAGAGAAGCATTAATGTGCAGCTTTTATGACTTGAGTTATGCTTATAAACTTAGTGACAGTATCAACTGTCACACACAGTGACCATATATCAAGAAGGTACACTAGCATTAGGTAGAATAGCAGGTCCATTTGTTCAAATGCTCACTGAACATATGAGTGATTTTCTCTAACAAGGTCCCCAGGGAAACCCACTTGCATCCATCACTGCCTGCACATCCTAACTGGAAGATAACTATTTTAAACTCCTGCTAAAATATGTAATGTTTTAGGATTGAAATAAAGTATATGTCAAGATCCAGAGAGAAATATATTATTAGAATGCATACTAGAGAAAATCTGATAGAAATCAGTAACTGCTGATCTAATGAGATTTTCATTTTGTTTTTATGTTTTATATATTATAAATGTATATATTGGTAATAATAAGAAGCAATTAAGATTATTCTCATAGAAAATTAAATGATAGCCAAATGCTATTCTGTTCAGCAGTGTTACTCTGAACAGTGGTCCTCAGGCAAATTTTTTTCTTCCTTCAGTTCTATGATTACTAAAGTGTGTCAAATTCAGATTTCCAAGGAGATTTTGTCTTTGAAAATGTATTCAAACAATACAACCCACTCTCACAAAAAAAAAACTTTCAAGTAGTTTATACATTATAAAAAGTGCACTTATTAAAATAATATAATAGCACTAATCATTCTTATTGCTTTAGTTTATATCAACTATTATATGTGACTGACATTAAAAACAAGCATAAATATTAATATGTTTATTTTTATCCTTTAAACTATTTTATTTAAACATTTAATTATATGTATTAGTATATTTTAATGGGGGGCCATTTTTTGGTATATGCAAATGTATGTATAATGATGGACATTCTAATTAGTAGTTTAATAGATTATTTTTCATATATATTTAAATTAACGTGCTTTTTATAAAAATCTTCCTTTAAACAATCATATAACCATGTCAATACTAGTGTATGGGCAACAATACAAATTTTAAATAATTTTTATAGACACAGAAAAACTTTGAAATATAGTTATATTCATTACTGACTGCATAGAAATCATCTAATACATCTTGCATTTTCACTCACTTTTAAAATAAAGAAATGGTGCATTACAATCATTACAGCATCTCCTTTCTTATATTTAAATGCAGAATTCGGAATCAATGACAAAGCCTCAAATTGGTTAGTTTGCACAAATGTGCAGAAATATGAAATGAAAAGTCTGTAGTGTAATTATTGGCAGTTGAACAATGAATAATTGGGTATGTTAAAAAAAATTCCAGAAGAGAAAAAAAAATTCCATTAAATATGACACATAAATTCATGAACAATTGTAAATAATTAATATTTTGAAAGTTAGTGGAATAGGCTATCTTTGCTTTCTTCTCTAAAGTAGAGCTATTATATGTTCTGACCAAGTTAATTACTCTGTATTCATACTTTTGATTTTCCTAATAAGTATGATTTTTGTATTTTTAAAGTACAATTGAAATTACTGTCCATAGATTGAAATATTACATTTTTGTTTAGAATTACAAAAGTTGTTCATTAAGATTTAGTGTATAAATATTACCCATCAGACTAAGATAAACCAAAAGTTTTTCTGTTAATAATTTGTAATATCCTCAGGGAAAATATTTAATCAGATTTTCAAGGTAAATAATATTTTTATTAAAAATAACATTACAAAAATGTTATACATAAAGCTGGAGCAATGACAAATTAAAACATGAATGAAAAGCTTAGTTGTTGCTCCAACTCACTGCATCTTTCTTCGAGAGAATTCTAAACAAAAATATTATTAAATTCAGAATTAAATTACCTTATTTGGCAATCCTTAAATTTCATGACTGTTTTTTGTAAAATATAATAATTTTCTAAATAATTAGAGGAAACATAACTGCTCTGCAAATTCAAAGTACTTTTCAAAAATATTTTAACAAATGCATCATATATGGATTTAGATGAATAGCTTTCAGAAGCCATTTATTTATTTTTATTATTTGTAGTCAACTTTATAAAATTACACCACAGTGTAAACTTTCTAGGATTTTAAATATATATGATTCGGTATTTATTTCAGAATATATGGCTTTCCCCCTTGCTTTGTTCTGGTAACAGAGATGCACAAAGTGTAGATGAATTTCACTGACTCACAGTTGTTGATGGGGTGGAGGGAAGGGGGTAGCAGAGATATAGAATAAAATCTATAGTATGGAATATTATACATCAAAGACACATGTTTCAAGCAGTAAAACATATATTTAATAAATCTATTTTTGGACAATAGTTTAGTGGCTACCAGAGGGACAGAAGCATGCGGGGAAGTACACAGAGGTGGAGGGACTCAAATATATGGTGAGAGAATAAAATTTAACTTTGGGTAGTAAACACGCAATGCAATACACATATGATGCATTACTGAATTGTATATTTGAAACCTATATGATTTTATTAATCAATGTTGCCCTCATAAGTTTAATAAAAGATAAAAATAAAAAATAAAAAATGAAAATGAATGAATGAATCAAACAAACAAATAAATAAATAAATTGATTTTGAAAATAAGAAGACAGGAGACTTTTGGTATAGAAATTAAAACAGAACAATTTTTAAAGAGCTGAAATATTATTTATGATGCTTGTTTGCTGACTATTTGGGTGGTTTGATGAATAAAGTATACAAAAAAGTAAAGAACATTGAAGACGAAGGGCTGGCAATACTGTGAATCAGGGCAAAATGAAGATATTTGATTGGTTTAGGAAGAAGCTAAATGGCCTGAGTAGAGGTGAATAATTTTATTCAAGAATTATAAAAGAAAACTGGATTACATAATTGGGCAGAATCACTGTAAAGAACTCTAAGTATTTGATAAAAAAATAATAATAATAATTGGCCTTGATCTGTATTGGTGCTATATAGAGCAAAGATTTCTGAATGACTGCTCAATAGATACAATAGAAAAGACAAACGTCATGTAAGAATTTGGAAAGATGATATCATCAGGATATAAAGTGCATTTGTAGTATTGTTATGACATTGAGTGAAAAAAGGAGAAGAAATGGTAAGATTTAATGCAGAAAACTGTGCAATAGACAAAGTAAAAAAAAAAACAAATAAATAGAAAAATAATTTTTAACACAACATGTGCTAATCTAATATTTCAGACTATTAAATATCTTTTTCAATGTAGGTGGAAATACAGATAAAAATAATAAAGCAGGAAATCTCTGGCCCACTGTTATCAATTCCACATCAACGCAAGGTTTATTGGAGAGAAAGAGTAACATGATTACAAATGTTATAACCATTGTACAAATATTTGGAAAATATTAAGAATCTCTCAAAGTAAAGAAATGTTCATAATAGAATAACACTCAAAAATAAAATAAAAGCACTTTAGAATTAGATTGACCATAAACATATTGCCAAAGAGAAAGGAAAGAAAAAACTACTGAAACCATTAAAAGTCTACCTCAGTCCCCAAAAGCAGGAACCAAATATCATAGAAAATGTTCAGGGGCTTGTCGAACCAGCCTCTGTAAAGAACATGTCCTCTTCGAGAGCATGATGACTTTTACAGTTATAAAAACATGCAATGAGGAAATAGACTGGGTAGATTCATCCTTCCCATGTAGCTTATAACCTAAAAGCTTCCACAAAATCCTGAGTAACAGTATCATCAATCCTGCAGGTAAGAGCTACTGAATGCCAGTATATATCACAGCAACAAAAGACAACAGAATAGGTGGTTGTCAACCTGGCAACACTTAGTGAGGAACAGGAACATAACTTCTCAACAGGAAATTACAGAGAGAAAAGTTGGGAAAGTTAATTAGAGACTTTTTTTTTCATTTAATATATATTTATACATATATAATATTCACATAAATGCATATATCCTTTTATCATGTGAGTTCATCTATTGCATATAATATTAAAAGTTTTAAACTTTAAAATTTTATTAAGATTTTTCTGTAAGTGTATATGTCAAAACTGTGTATGAATACTCACATTTGAAATAAATATCTGTCATATCCCTTTCATAATAGCTGATGCAAATATTTTATAATCATCAGTTACTTTTGCAGATTTTTCCTAGATTCTATGGGGAATACAGATTAGATATCATAAACATTTATGAGCCACAATACTGGGACTGTATGCTGTAAATGACAGAACGCCTACACACATAACTTAAGTCATAATAGTTAAAGAATGTAACATTAAATGGCTTAAAATATTTTCTTTTCCATAAGGTAATAATGGCTTTACGTATGTATGTATGTGTACGTGTGTGTGTGTGTGTGTGTGTGTGTGTGTGTGTGTGTGCATGCGCTATCAGCAGGAGAAAACGGTACTTTTTAAGAGCTCATGTCATTATGATGTTAGGCTCACCCAGATAATCTTCCTTTCTGAAAGTCAACTCTGCTGTGTAATGTAACATAATCACAGGAGCAATATCATATTCGGTGGTTCATTCACACTCAAAGAGTACGTTATATAAAGTCCATGTTCATGGGGGGTTATTTTAATATTCTGCTTACTGGAGTCACCATCTTTTAAGGTGATATCATGTAGGTAATACTTAATACAGAACAGCCAGATGTCTGGCTACATAAGGAAAACTCTCAATCCATGCAGAAAATTTACAATGCGGATAATTCATGCATCGATAAACGGACTTTGTGTGAAATGTGTGTTCTCTATCTGTACCAAAACTTGCACAACTGAGTAACACGGCACATGACACAAAGCCTTTGGGGCCGTGACATTAAAGAATTTTTCTAACACGATTATCAGAATATAATTTATTTTGGAATGTATTAACACATTTGTTATTGATGTGGTATGGAAGTGTTGGGAATTTTTCCTGTATAATCAGTTTTTCATTTTTCAAAAATTCTATAATACATAAAATTGTTAACAAAATATAAAATTATGGCTTTTAGAAGCTTTTTTTAATATACATCTTTATGACTGTCTGGTCCTCCCATGATTACTCTCCTCATTAGACTCTTACCGAGCTCAGATAGTGGGATCCATCTGTGCGTTTGAGTTCTCAACTGGGAACTCCACAGTTTAGCATCTATTTATGTAGCTGATTTCTATAAGCACAGAACATAACTGACACTTGGCCAAAACCAATGACAGAAGTTTTAGAAAAGTCTGTAGTGATTTGTGAAAACAAAACACAGAAAGGTGACTATTTAGAAAGTTAGGGAGAATTTGCAGGCCTACTCATTAAGATATTCTGATTATAATAATTACATTTGAAGAATGCATATTTAAATATTTTCACACTTGTGAAAAGCCTTTGGGGACAGACCATGTATTTAAATATTTTCTTCTTTACATTAACAATAGTTTCTATTACCAATATAGTATATTTACTAGAAGCTTAACTAATGACTATTTGCCTCATTAAAAAGGATTTTAATGTGACATTTTTAAGTAAATGATTTCTTAAAAACTACTAGATATCCTATATTTGCAAATAAGATTTATAATTATTGACTTTGTGTTTTCTTTATTCTTCAATTATAGATACATCTTCAAAATAATATAAAATATACTCTGAAACAGTTTAGACATGTTATAATTTTATAGTTACATTTTATATTTATATTATTTTAAACAAATCAAAGATAAGAAAATGGTACTTTACTCCCCAACATTGCACCTTAGTAAAAAGCAATACGAACATGGCAGAATGGCAAAATTGTCAGAACACTGAGCAGAGCAGATAAATGATATCAAATAATAGTAAATAACAATTTAAGAGGAAAGAGCGGTTATCTTTCTTGCAATAGGATAACCTGGGGATTTGAAAGCCTTCTATTATTTTCAACAGAATATTTCAAGAATCAGATATTTAAAATCTGAAAGAAATAAGTCAACACATTGCAAAACTATTATAAATAAAGAGCAAAGTTTTAAAAAGTTCTAAAGATGCAAGTGTGCTGTGTCGATATTACCCAGGGATCTATAAATATCAGAGCTTCTATATCCATTATAGTGAAAGGCATGAAAGTATTTTTATTTATATGTTTACACACACCCACAGAGAAAGGATGTTTAACTAAAGATTCTCCTCCCACCGTAGCCTCTAAATATTACTGTATTAAAACTACAATGCGCTCCACTCAATAAACTATTTGATTTATAATTATTTGGTTTTAAAATAAAACATGAGATATGCTAGTTAATAGAGTTTTGACATTTATTTTAATAAGCTTTAGTAATTTAAAGACATGCAAGCACAGCACATTATATATTATATGGCTTTCTTTAGTTTCCTTATTGTTTTGACAAATGCAAAGAATCCTTAGGAAATTAAGTCAACTTTCACAGCTGTGAATCAATTTTTCAAATGCAGACAATCTCATGTTCAAACTGTCCTGATTTTTAAAGAAAGTTAGAGATATAAAGTTTATTGTCTACTGCCAATTATTAAAATTCTCATTAATAAAAGTGAGAAGAAAGTTCTTTAAATTGGATCATAATTAAATCAACATCTATGAAAGTGTGTCTTCGTGATGGGGTTAGGATGTGTCCATGTTTATTTCATGATTAGGTCTAAGATTTAGAATTTTTAACTTACCACTAAGAGGAGTGGATAAAAAAAAAGTTTTATACAGGAGCTGCTTTAAGGAAACAACACAGCCTTTTTTTTTTTTCTTTTTCTAATCAGAGAGCCTATTAGCTCTCCTACATTGTCAAGAAATTATTTCGGATTTCCTCTTTTCAGAAGCTGGAAGCAGAACAGCCTATCTAAATGTTTGAACTGTGATCATTCTCAGTGATGAATGAGTTCTACAAATTCACTCTCACCTTGTAAATTTGCTTAACTTCTGCTGCGACTTATTTGGCCTGGATTGTGGATAACAGAACCACATTTCACTATGTGCAGTGATTCCATAGCAAAATACAGGACCTTGGCACACATGGAATTTAAACAATGAAACAGATACTGTGATTTTCATGTTCCTGGTCAATAATAAACTGATTTTCAGTTAAGATTCAGTCAGGAAGTCGCTTTCTCATGCACTGGATGTGTTCATAATCTTACTCTTTAATTCAGCATGGGAAAACTAAGAAGCACAAATGAGGCATGGTTATTCTATGGCCGAGCTGATCCCACAAAACACAGAAAATCTAAAACTCAAATAATAAAAACTTAAATCATACATTAGCAGAATAAAAATACCTCTTTGGTGACACTATTAGTAACCATTCAACTTAAAGAAATTGATTACATATCTATATGTATATATGTGCATATGCATATATATGCAGATATCTATATATCTAATATATCTATATAGCTCTATCTATCTATCTATCTATCTATCTATCTATCTATCTATCTATCTATCTATCTATCTATATTGTTCTTCATGCAAGTAAAACAGTGGTCTGTTCGACAAAACAAAAATCCCAAATAGGCTGATATCAATGAAAATAGTATGGCGTACCTGGGAGGCAAAGCAGCAAGTGTGGGCAAGGAGAGACAAGTTCAGACTGCACTGAGAGCAGAACCAATCTAACGGTTTCTTTTAGACATGGCATTGGAAATCAGTATGAGAAATACTTTATGTACTATTTGTAGTCATTTGGTATAACTATGTTCAGTTAACTAGTGATGAAATGAATATATGCATTTATCATCATTTCTGACCCCTATCCTGAGCCCCAGAAATCTATGTTTAATGCCAAATTAAACATCTCTGCTTGAGGGCTCAAGATACCTCTCACACACAACGGTTTCAAAAGAACTTGAGCTCAATTTCCTGGTTATAAAAGTCCAATTTTACTGCACCTAAAACCAAAGTAGCGATAGAATGTTAAGTGTATATAATAGCAAAACTCGCCCCAATCTCTTCCTGCCCCTACTTTTACTTAGGGTTGATTTTGTTGCCTACCTACTTGCTAAAGTTATCCTTGATTCCATCACCATCAGAAATCATTTTATTCTTTTATACATTGGTTATCTAATATTCGTTGTCTTCTGATCATGTGTTCTCTGTATGTTTCCTTCACTGCAGCTGCTTTTTCTTGCAATTAATTTTGAGTGTTTTGATAAGAGTTTCAACTCATAATGTCGACAAAAGATATTACGTTGACAGTGCTGGCAGTGAAAGAAAGGATAAAGAAAAATTCTATGCTGCACGATAAAATGTAATGTTTGCTGTGGCTTTCCATGCTTTCAAGACGATGGTTAAAGAAATGGGAAAAACATCAGCAGTTGATTACAGATTGGTAGAGTCATTTATCAGCATGATAAATGCTAGAAACAAATGGGAGAAAGAAGTCACACGAATTATTTAAATGAAGAAATGCATTATGCTAATGTTTTGTTAATAAGAAGGAGGTTACAGGCTATGAGACAAAAACACAAACACTAAGTTATGGTAGAGCTTATGATGCTGGCAGAAGCTCCTATCCCTGGCATTAAGGAAAGAAGAGAAAAGGTTGATTGTTAAAACGTAGACATTTAGAGGAAGGACCTGTAGAACTTGGCTTCACACCTCTGAGGGCACTGCTAAGCTGGGGCTGATGTCTCTGAGCAGGGGACAGGGGTCCTGAAGGGCCAACACCCCCTCTCTGAAAGGGGACACAGAGAAGCTATTTCTGTAAGTGTTGGACAATTGGAAAACTGTATTCCCTCGCCGCTACGGAAGGAAATTGCTTCTGCTGAAATGAAGAAGTGTGGCCGGGTGGTGATCATAGGAACTGCAAGCAGAAATAAACCAGTAGGAAACCACCTGGAAGGGGGAGGCCCTGTCTTACTCTCTCGTCTTTGCAGCCTCCCTCTAGCACCCCCTATTGGCAAAGTCTAACATAGAGCAGCCAGCAAAGGAGGAGCATGGATTGCAGAGTATCAGCCCAGGTATCACAAACCTGGGTATAAAAGGGTGGGTCTGAATTATAGGATCAATGACATAACGCTTGTACAGTTCTGCAGAGGGGCCTTGTATAACACTGATCCACTTTAAGCTCTCATTTTCAGAGTCGCATATCCATCCATGCTAAATGTGCATGTAAGCACGCACATGACTCCTCGTCGGTTTTTATCACCTAGATAGTGAATGTTATGCAAACTTATTTACTCTCTGAAGATTCAAAAGAGTTAAAAATAAATAATGTGACTTGTAGCCTAGGAAAAATAAAATGGAAAGGTGAAGGATAGGGTTTGAGATAATAAATTGTTAAAGACCTAATTCATTGTTATGGTTTCTTATAAGGTAGATTAAGCTATGTATTTTTTTTTAGGGCTTTTATTTTTTTTTTCCCTGATGACACACTAGCAATTCTTTTTCTTCCCTCCTTCTCTCCCTCTCTCCTTCCTTCCTTCCTTCCTTCCTTCCTTCCTCTCTCTCTTTCTTCTTTTACTTTGTGCTCCATTTATTTTCCAGATTCTCTACACTAATAACCCACATAACTCTTATAATCAGAAAATGACACCTTTGTACTAGAAAGAAAAATACAACTAAAAGATAAATGACAATGGGAAATACTTGTAATATATGTAAGAGACAAACAGTATTTATAATATTTTGAGCCCACATAAATCAAAATAAAAAGACTATTTCAATATAAAAATGTACAAAGGACATAAACAGGCAAGTTAAAGAACACAAATGATTAATCAAATATAAAAACTGACTTAATCTCATGAATAATCAAGGAAATAAAAATTCAAACAAGAAGACACTACTTTTCATCCTTCCTTTCATTTTTTACTAGGTCTACAAATTATGTAATTATATGTATAGTCTTGGGTATTCTACTGATATGTGTGGGTGGGTGCGTTTCTGTGCAATCAAACAAATATTTGTGGCAGCCTTAATATTAGTGGGAATATGTGAGGATACTTTCCTTCACTTTTCTCTAATAGATGTTGCATCTCTACTATTTAGTTTTATAGCTGGGGAAATATCGACCTGTGAAATACTAATCACAGTTCTTCACAAGCAAGCGGTGAACAAAGGATCAGTTCCTGCCTAAATGCTTTAGTCCCTTATAGAGAAAAGGGGTATATATGTTTATCTAAAGGCAACTACTGATATAAAAGGCGTACAAATGTAAGAGAAGAGTTATGTATCCTCCAGGTCTTAAAACCATGGCAATAGGTACGTAAATAGTCAGAGCCACAGGAAAAGACAAATGAATTACATTTAAAATGATACAAATAAAATCATCACAAAATAGACTTCTATATCACACAATGCATAACTGCAAAATTAGAAAAATAAATCATTCTTAGTCCAACCTATGATCATCCTGCTCCACAACTGAAGTCAACAAAAATTATCAGATATTCTCTTGGCCAAGGGAAAAATATCTTGCAGATTAATGAATACAGATAAAGGAAATATCAAATAAATTAACTGACAATAAAGGACATATATGTTCAGCATAAAGATACCTAAGAAGTTTTACACATTTAGCCACTGACTTCCTTAGATTTTAAGAAAGTGTTTATTAAATTTGGGGGGACATTTTTATACTAAAATAAGTAATAAAAAGTGTTGCTTCATCCATTCTTTTATGTAAAATAAATAACCAAACTTATTATTATCTTTATAGTCTATAGGAAAGTATTATATGTACATATACATAAAATGTTTTAAGATCAAGACATTGATTTTTATTAACATTATTTATTTAAATATATTTACGGTAAACAATTGGAAAAATAGAAACAAATTATGTATTTACGTATATCTTCTACCGAGGTATATTTATGCCATTAATAATGCAGTGTCTTACCACGCTGAGACTCATTAATTAATTGGTAAAACGAAAATCAATATAAATGGATGCAAATTGTCATCTTTTTCAATTCCATGAAATGGGAACAGAAAGTCCCAGATAATTAATAGTTTACAAGTAATTACTTTTTTCTCCCCATCACCCAGATAGTCTGAACTGTTTTTTTCCTTCTCAAAACCACTTCCTTGACAGCCACTGGCAACTCTCTTCCTCCAGAGGTGATCGTCTGCCACTCCACTAATCCAAACATACGCAAGATTGATGATTTTGCTCCATAGTTTCCATTCCGCATTCAGCCTCTCGCCTACACTTCCATGATATATTTTGAGATAAGGGCTTATCTTCATACCATTCCTCTTCCCGCAGGTAAATCGATAAGATGTGAAGGACAGAATGGATCAGCAGGGACAAGACCTTCTCTGCGGAGATTAATTTGGTGGTAGTGGAGTGTTTTTGTTACTGTGCCCACGGAACAAATGGTTCCCTTTCCGGAAACCTCAAATTGGAATACCATTATCTCCAAAGGTGTTTATCATAGATCTGAAGTGTCATTTTCTTTATCTAACATCAAAGTGTTTTGCATTTTCTTAATTGGTCTGTCTTTAGCTAGTGTGAGGAAAATAGCTCCTGGCAGTCTGTTGAGATCAGAGCAGTCTAAGTTTTCTTTAACGTCTGCTTGCAATGGTTTTCATATAATTTTAAGTCTTTACTTTCAATTAAAGTGTCTTATTCTAATCTTTTGTTGTGCAGTCTATCAGGCAGATAATTATTTAGTTTTTTGCATTCTTCAGGTAACACTAGCCCTGGAAAAGCAATGATTTATAAAAATAATAATCCGATTAAAAACATATGTGTGTATATACACGTCTACTTCAAATGTAACTCAGTTCAAAAGTACAATTCCAAAATTACAAAATTATTTTAAAAGTTAGACAATAAATGTTCTCTTCGTAAAATGATATCTAAGCATAGAGTATATTCAATATGGTCTACTTTTAAAGTACAGACCATTAGAAAATATGACAAGACAGATCAAAGGTATGTGTTTATGTCATTGCACAATCTTTTGTTTACTTTTTCTCATGCTCTTTACATCCTGCTTTTTATCCTTTGCTCTCAAACTGTTCAACTATCTCAACTGTAAAATACCTATACTCCGAATTTTCTAGGCTACTTCACGTGAGATTTATCCGCCCCCATCTGCAACATTCCACCAGCTAACCTCAGTCACACCATTGCTTATTAGGTTCAATAATAGTAAAGGCATTAATAAAATAATCCATATATATTTGTTAATTAACAAGCAGTAACGCTGTTCATCATGACAATGCCTTATGCCATAGAAGTTGTTTTCATGGTTGAGAGAGAGACTCTTCAAAATCTATCAACCTAATATATGTGGTACACAAATAAAAGTAAAAAGGGATATGTGAGAATATGTTTGATTAAAAACTGATACAGTTGAGCAAAGAAATAAATTATAACTGTGAAGTAGGCACACTATTCATGGTAACTAAAAATGATGTGAATTCATAAGTCATTTGATAGCTTTGAATATTTGACAAATTTGTGACTGGGTAACAGAAGTATTATTTCTATACCACAGTGTCTTTATAGTACAAACTTTTCCTACTATATCTATTTTATCCTCTTTATTTCCAACTAGCTGGCTTTACAGATTCCTTTTGAAGTTTTATTAGATCTCATAAAATAAATAAATCTCTGCTGGTATTTCCTCTGTTACAATGACAGTATCAAAGATGTGAGAAACCCCTGTTGGCATATGTAAACCAAGAATATGATGTTTCTGTCCTTGTGACTTTAGCTGGTAAGCTCATAGATAGCTGGGCCTGAGTCCACATTCTTAAAAACCTTTATTGCATCTTAGTTTGAGCTGCAACCATACATTCCTTTTTCATTATATTTCTTTTGAAGGCACTCTCAGTGTGCTCCAATATAAATTTGCATGCATGCCATAAACTCTTCTTTATGCTGGACTATCTCAGAATGTACCTAACATTTTGGAAATCCCATACTGCTAACTTATAACAGTGAGTTACATTCTCATAGAGACTGTATTCTCATAAAGTCCATGCGCTTTGGAAAAGGAAATATAAGACTAAGTAAGGCTACCACTCAAAGAAAGGAGTAAGAATATCACCTCAGATAAAACCATAGACTGTCTTTCCTTCTTTCCCTGAACTGAATTTGCCGGCTAGTTCCGTACACTTATGACTTACCTTTTCCTCTTAAACCTAAAACAATCAAGTTTTCTAAGTAGTGTTAAGCCAGTATAATAATCTTTATATTCTAATGTAACCTATAACCCATTTACATTTAATATAAAATTGATATTCTGTTTCAAATAGTGTCTTAAGACCTTGTTTCCATTTTTCCCAACTTTTGTTTTTTATCCTTTATTTTTCTACTCTCATTTTAATAATTTTTATCTCAAAAAATTTTTTTTCTGTCTTGGTAATCATACACTTCTATTCTTTAAATTGTTAACAAGAGATAAAAACATCCACTTCTACTTTATCAAAATCTAATATAACCTAGATTTATTGCTATTTACCCTCCTCTTGATTATGTGATTCTACTCTAATGAACTGAAATTCAATGTTTATTTTAAACCCAAAATATGGTATTTTAACATGGTCAAAATTCTTTTAAATTTACCCACATACTTAGTTTCCATAGCTGTTCATTTCCTTCTATCTCTAAACTGCCTTTTGGGATTTTTTTTTTTCTTTTGTCTGAAGAACATCTTTGAGTGTTTTCTTTAATTTACTTTTGTAGGTGATACATTCGATAACTTGAATGTCTGAATTTCTTTCCCCTTTCATTTTTGAAGAAAATTTTTATTGGACAGAGAGTTGTAAATTGGCATTCATTTCTTTCATTGTTTGCTTAAGGAGTGATATTTCACATTAGCTCTTGTTTTGAAGGTAATTTTTATTTTTATCTGGTTGTTTTAGTAATCTAATCTTTAACTTTGAATTTTAACACGTTTACAATGGGCATCTAGGTATGAATTTCTATTTTCTTTTTGTTTCGTGATTATAACGTCTTCCTGAATGTGTTGCTTACTGTCTGTTTCCTACTTTGGATACTTATCAGTCACTTCCTATTCAAAAATTGCTTCTTCTCTCATCTACCTTAGGGATTTCAGATCTTCCAATTCTATCTCTATTTTTCTTACTTTCTTTTTCAATATGTTTTCATTTCTTTATGGTTCACTTGGTGCATTTTCTTTTACATTTCAAATCACTAATTCTCTCTTAACTCGTTTAACCTATTACTTCCATCCTTTGAGAATTCTTTAATTTAATTTTTTATTAACTGCATTTTAATTATAAAATATCAATGTTTATTTTTATAGTTTATAGATCTGTATAAGCATTGTGATCTTGTATTTCATCTCAAGTATAGTAAGCTTAGTTATTTCACAATCTATACATGATAATTCATCACCAGAATATCCTGGGTACTTGTCTCTATTGTCTGTTGTTTTTTGTTCGGTAATTATTTTGTTTTTATTTATGACCATTAAGTTTTACAAGTTATGGATTTGGTATGATAAATGGCATATAAAATTATATAGCCTAAGATTATGTTGTTTCACTTCCAAGACAGCTTATTTTGCTTCTGATCTCTAATGTGGCTCCTGGCTTAGTGTGCTTAGCTTCCTAGCTACTCAGAAATCTCTCCTGAACACCGAACAGCAACAGAGTAGCTATAAATGAAAGCCTCGCCTCTCTAACTTTTCTTCTCTTTTTAGGTAATTGTTTTATGATTCTAAACACACTCCCACCCCAACACAGGACATTTTTTAAATAGCTTTTAGCAATCAAATTTCTTCAGCAGATAATTTTCATATTTTATCTAACTTTTATCCACTAGGAGAGTTCAACCAAATTATCTTTAAAGTCAATGGCACCTTGATTTATAAAAAAAAATTATATTTCTATATTTTTATGGCATTAAAAAATTAGCATATGCAGTATGACCACAGATTTAAATGAGCAACCAATTTACTGTGTTTACATTATAATTAAACTCGTGTATAACTGTAGGTGAGTTGTAGTGGAGAGAAATTAATATTAAAACAAACCAAACGAAAGTGTGCATGCACATACATGTATGGTTTAGACTACTTGGAAATTTAAAAAAAAATATTAATGTCTCATTCTTGTTTTGTATACTTTCTTATTACAGACAATTATGAATTTATGTGTTTGTCAAAAAAGTCAGATATATACCTATGCTCTTAAGGATGCTACTAAACCAGAGATGAAAACTTTCTCTAATGAAACAATATTTTGTTTTATAAGAGCCCTACTGAAGAAAAGAGGTATAAATACTTTATTTGAAATGAAAAATGTCTAAAATATAAATACGTAGATTAATTTAAAAATCATTTGTCTTAATTATAAAATCTAGCTAATCCATATTATTTATTTTATATCTCAAATTTAGGAGACATAAAAATAATATTTTGACAATGTAAAGGAAATATAATTCTGATAAATAACTGAAATATAAAATAAGTAAAATAAAATATACTATATGTGAAACTGGGTTTTTTTTCCTTTAATGAATTATAAATGATTCCTCTGATTAATATTCACTCCAAAATCCTAAAAGGTATTTTATCTTCAATATACTTAAATATTTGTGGCCCTGATTGTGAGAGTTTGCCCATTGCAAAATAAGAGCGATGTCAGTGTGTGAGTATAAATAAAATGGAACCATTCATGAAGGAATAGGATAATGAATGCTGACATAAAGACCTAGTTGAAACTCACTAATCACATCACTTAGCAACAGTTAATGAGGAGACCATCCTGCCAACTTATTCCCCAAATTATATAATTTAGCTGAAGCATCGTAAGCAAATTAGAAGCTTTAATGATTATCCAAAGAATAACATAGCAATATAAGACTGCCCAATCCATCTTAGAATTGTGGTTAGGAAAAAAAAAAAAAAAAAGTGACCCTAAAATTGTAAGGGTTGATAGCAAAACGACATTATTGCAAAGCTAATTTGAGAATTTAGAGGGAACTGGGGGTAATGTAAAGTGGATTATTTTTCTTTTGAACCCACAATCACAATTTCCTGCAAATTATCAATTTTTTCTGATACATTAAAAAAATTATCTAGTGTCTATAAGATTATTTTTGTTAAAATCTTGACTATACAATGTAATTCAGTAGTTTTTGCTAATATTCTGTCAAACGTTGTAACTATTGAAGATTTTTTAAACATTTTAAGGAGAAAAATTATGTATTGTCTCTTCTCACCTGTTACAAAAAGATCAGAAGCATCTGTGTATGTGTGTTTCTAGATATATTAAAGCTCAGACAGTGAACCAAAGACACATTTAGAGAAGACATTTTCGTCCATCTCACTGACCAACATTAGGAGTATATGTAGCAATTAAGTGCTAATGATGAAGAAATTGGTATTGCAACATAAACTTTGAATTAGTGTAAGGATAGAAATGATTTTTAAAAAGAGCCATGGGAGTAAATTTATATTTTAATTATGTCCATTGAAATCACACTTACACTTTTCAAAAATAAGTAGTAGCTTAAACAAATTAAGCTTTTATTCCCTTAGACTATTCAATGCAACTTATGTTTCTAAAAATAATGAACTGCACACAGTACAAGTAAATTTACATGTGCTGATTTACTTAAAATAAGATTAAAGTGCCAAGTAATACCTAACTCATATTAAATTATATTTAAAAATTTTATATGGAATCTACATTCGACCTATGTATATTGATATAAATAGATTGAGTTTTTTAATGCTAAGAAAAAATGTGAAAACTAACTAAAATCTACTTATTGAACAATAGTTCAGATTTTTTTTAACTTATTTAATGATATTACAGTTACACTGAAAAAAAAAATGTTTTCCTAAATACATGTTTTGGATTTAAACATAAGATTCTCATTAAATTTATACTATAAAATCTTTGAGGTTCATAGCAATAAAGTATCGACAATTCCTCAGCTGTTTTATAGAAAATAAATGTTATATTTGTATTTGGTCACAGCCTATATTTCCATGTTGACACTTCTTTAGCATGTCACATTTTTAGAAAGAAACCATGGGCATATGTGCATTTTAAATTACATTTTTCCATGAGTGTTTCTCTTGCAGAAATGTGACTCTGACTTAAAACCAAAGGGTGAGTAGAAGAAATCAACACTGATAATAGACTGTGCTTTAAACAATAATATTGATATGAGAATAGAAAGACTGTAGGAACGAGGAACAGGGTGGTATACAATACAGCTAAGAATACTAAAAGAAAGTCAAATTGGGCAATGAGAAAAGACTTCAGAATCAATCTACATTTCATAATTAAGTGATATTCTTATCAAAATAACAGTTATGGTTAGAGACATACTTTACTTCACTGGATACTATGACACGTCACAAGGCTAAGAAGTGTCATTTTCCCCTGAGAGAAACAAATAATAGAAACAAAAATACCTTTCCATATATATTTTATATGTGCCAAATATGTGCCTCTGCATGTCTGTCTATTTATGAATGAATAACTAGACATAAAGATAACTATTATTTGTGTAGAATACGCATATGATATGAGAGTTATATGTGAGTGACAAATAGCAGGAGAATTAACAATTATTATCTCAATATACTAAACTAGAGAGAAGAGATAGCTAATGTTTAAAACCCACTTCATAAAAGCACTCTACCCTATTTACATAAGTTCTTCTGCAAATTTCACTGGCAAGTTCTTCCCTGAAACAGTGTAGTGAATAGGGCCACCACAGAATTCTGAGTAAAGTTCAGTTTCCTTTTTTTTCCCTGATTCAAAATCCATTAATTTCCTTTTTACTCTGTGGGTTCTGCTGACCTTTATAATAATGTGAAAAGTATACCAATAATGAAGGGTAAAGATAAAATGAGGTTCTAGCCTAGAAAGAAATTCAACCGTAATTTTTGCCAAGTAAAACCAACTCATTGGGTTTAGGTGTCGATTAAATGATTTTAAGTGGAGGTGGTATTCAGCACGCATGACAATACTTTATGCATGAATCGTTTTGATCACTTTGCCATTGTTTTAATTGAAGTAAAAAAGTATTTAGATTCCAATGAAATAAAATGTATGTGCATTATTTACTATTTATTTACCTGTGCAATTCACATTGACATATATTATCACAGTAATCATATAAAAGTTATTAGCAACATCACATAGGTGAGGAAACAGAATTGAAAAATATAAATTCTGAGCTAATGATTTCACCGTGATATGAGACAGAGAAAAAGCAATTCTTAAATCAGTTTTTTTCTGTCTCGTACCAAATCATACAGAAATTGAAAGAATTGAATCCAGTGAATTTAAAGATCCTAACCTACTGGTAAGAGGCCAACATTTGAAAACCTCCTTCCTATACTTGGCTGATTCATGCATTATATATATATATATATATATATTTTTTTTTTTTAAATACCAGTTACAATGTTAAGTATTTTATTCTTTTCCCAAGGATGAGGTGAGGCTATGAGCATGGAAGTCATTTGACTAAATTCACACAAACAATAAGTGGTGGAAAGAGTCAAAGTCCTATGTATTTGACCTCGAGGTCCTCATTCTTTCAATTAAACCATAGAGGCTAAAGAATGATAGTAGCATAGCACCCCATCAGACTTCTAGAGAGCCTCTTTTGATTCAAAAGTAGTTACGGGAAAAATTCAACACACAATGCCCACTTTCAGTCCTGAATCTAAATCATGAAAATCCCTTGTGCTTGTTTATGCTTGAACCATTCGGAAACCACCACCAGCAAACAGACAAAACAAACAAGCAAAAAACACTTCTTTAAGGCAGAAACATTATTCAAGATATATTTTTTAAAAACCTACATATAAGTCTACAGCCATGCCAACCTGAACAAGCTCAATCCCATCTGATCTCGGAAGCTAAGCAGGGTCGGGCCTGGTTAGTACTTGGATAGGAGACCACCTAGGAAGACCAGGTGCTGTAGTGTAGAAAATAAAAATATAAGGGACTGTAAACTGACAAGGTCTTTGCAATCTGTGGGGTCAACCAAGGCTTGCCTCGCCTAAACCAAACAAACAACAAACAAACAAACAAACAAAAACCCCTATATAGCGATCACACAAATATAAATTACTGTATTTTCTCAAAAATAAGAATTCCTTATTTTTTTCTAACCTTAAAAACAAGATTACTATGTCAGTCATGGTGTATGGAATTCAATGTTATAGATGAATTAATATTCCAACTTTTCCCTTCAATATGTTCTCTATTGGCTGAAGAAACAAATTTTATTGCAATGGCAGCAGCTGATCACTTATGAGTTAACATTTAAAAATAACTTAGTTGTTTTTAGAATAACAAATTATTTTAAGAAAGGACTGTGAGTTTGGCTATAACCAGATCGATCTCTTTACTAAAAGACCAGAGTCCTTTCGAATGTTTTGACTTCATGGGAGTCTGCTTTACTGTTAGATTGGATGAACTATTATAGGATTTACTGCTGAGAATCAAAAAGTAAACTACATTTGGACCCGTCAGTTGTACCAGCAACATTGTGCTACTTATCCTGAAGCTATTTTGGTCAGGGAGATGACGTTACCATGTGCATTGAGCCCTTGGTGAGGCTAATTTTCCACCCATGATTTAATATTTTTTTTTTTGTCTCAGTGGTTAATTGTGTAAGTTTTACTGTAGAATTTTTAAAACACACATTTTGCAAATGTAATTTGGACCGTCTCAAAAAAATATAATATTTGTTTGTTGTTTTATTATTTTTAGTAAACCAACCAAACAGGTAGTTGTTTCTTGAGTTCTGAATTTGCCACCAGGCAACTTAAATGATCTCCTTATGCTTGTGTATGTGTGTGTGTGTGTGTGTGTATGTGTATGTGTGTGTATGTGTGTGTGTGTATTTTAAATTTGTAAATTAGCATAATGATAGAAATATTTACAAAATATTGAGGTGATTAGATTAGATTCTATATGCAAGTTACTCCATGCTGGACAAAGAATGATGTTCATAATAATACTGGGATTATTTGCAAATTATATAACTTAAGAAATACTTAGTATATGATAGAGCCATTGAGAATTTACTCAAGAATCATTTATGTATGCATTCTTATGAGAGACAATAATTAATGCAATGAGATTAAAAAGTCAAATAAGATTCAACATCTGGCTTTACAAAACTTACATTTTGTGTTTAGGTAGTAACAAAAAACTAAAAAAGGTTAATATTTTGACTACTTAAGTTTAAAGTACTATGTGAGTACATTTGAATATTTTTTTTAAATATGTCTATTCAGGTTTTTGCCCATTTTTATGGATTATCATTATTTTTGTTATTGAATTGTGAGTTCTCTTGTAACTAGGATATCACTCCTTATCAGATACATGATTTGTATATATTTTCTCCCATTACATAAATTGTCTTTTTATTTTGTTTTTTCTTTTGCTATGTAGAGTAATTTTAGTTTGATGTAGTCCTGCTTGTTGATTTTTTCATTTTGTTGCTTGTGCATTAAATATCATATCCAAAAAATTATTCCAAGACCTATTAAGAAGCTTTTTCCTGTTCTCTTCTATTTTATGGTTTCAGGTCTTAGAGTTATCTGTACCCCATGTTCATTGCAGCATTACTTACATCAGCCAAGCTAAGTGTTCATCAACAGATGCATGAATAAAAAATGTGGCACATATATGCAATAGAATATTATTTGGGTATAAAACAGAAGGACATCCTGTCACTTGCAACAACATAAAGGACCTGAGGGCATTATGATAAGTAAATTAAGTCAGACAGAGAAAGATAAGTACCACATGATCTCATATGTGGAATCTTAAAAAAAAAAAAAATGCACATAAAGAAAAAAAATCAGATTTATGGTTGCCAAAGGTTGATGGTGGGGTAGCTGGTGGGGAAATTGGGTGAAGAGAGTCAAAAGTTACAAATTTCCAATTATAAGATAAATAAGTCCTGGTGAGTCCTCGGGAAGTTGTGTAAATGTGACAACTATGGTTAACACTGCTGTGTGGTCCATTTGAAAGCTGCCAAGAGCTTAGATTCTAAAAATTTTCATCACAAGGGAAAACTACTTTTTATAACTATATGTGATGATTGGTGTTAATTAAACTAATTGTGGTAACCATTTCACAACATGTGTATGTCAAGTGATTATGCTATATACATTAAACTTACACAGTGTTGTATCAACTTTATCTCAATATAACTGGAAGAAAAAAATAAAATAAATGTATGGTAGCGATCAAAGTGAAAAATAAAGTACTATATGAACTGATAACAAAGTAACTGAGCTCTAACATAGATGAAAGGTTTTAGAGAAGTTTGTTGCTCACAATAGGGAATAATCATTCAGCTGAATCCTGAAGAAGTGTAAAAGTTAGCAAACAAAGAATGAAGAATAAAAACATTCTGAATATAATCAGGATCCTTCTCAAAGACTCTGAGCAGGAATGAAGATACGATGTAATTATTGAGCAGTTCAGTATGTGTGCATGTAATCAGGCATTGATTAATAAGGAATTTAGAGATTGAGTACATTTGGAGATTAAGATTTATACCTATAACCTAAAGGCTATTTTGAGGGAAAATGACAACATCAGAATTGCCTGACAAATTTTTCTTACCTCACTGTGAATAACAGATGGTATCAGAAAAAGCTAGAACAGGTGACTATTAGGATACTGTTAGAATAATGGCAATAAGGGATGGGATGAATCTATAAAATACTTGATGATTTGTTAAGATATGAATAATAATGTTAGATTTAAAGTAAAATTTAGTAATAAGACATGATCTAAACTGTAACTTTAGGAGCAATGCTTGGTTCTCTCACTGTACAGATACGTAGACTGATGTCAGGGACAGTCAGTGATGTCACCAAAGTTATAGAGCTAGTTAAGAGCTATGATATCATGATTGCAAACAAGTGTTCTAATATTAAATCACCTAATTTATCTGAAACTTCAGTACAAGAGAAATGTGATATAGAGTTAAAATTTTAGATGATGCACCAGAGGCTCTGAAATCTTCCAAGATCCCAGGGGACATAAGGAAAAGTAGTTTTATTCTCTGCAGGCATTCATTGTGATCAACTGAAAAAGACTTCTTTAAACTGGCATCGTGGAATCAAGACAGATTTCCTTAGCTCTGTAATGGGGCCTGTTGGGGAGACTCACGCAGGAGTCCTCTAAGAGGGACTGTCCTGCAATAGGTGCGGAGACCTTGGGGACTTTCTGATTCTGATGAATCTGGAAGCCTGAAGAGGGACTAAATGTATGAAGTGAATTGTTCCTGGTTCATAAATTTGAAAGAAGACTGCTTCTCCCTGGCTTGTGTCCAGGGAGGCCTATGGAAATAGAGGAGGTAAGGTCAGAGTTTGCGAAGTTAATCCAGGCAGAATCACAAGAAGAAAAATGATTATCTGCCATCTGCTTGTTAATCACTGCCCCCACAAGTCCAACAGTCTGATTTGTTTAAATAACAGGCGATGATATTTATTTTCAACATTTGCAATTGACAATGAAAATTAGTTCAGAAAAAAAAAAGGAGCTTTTATTAACTGTAGCGATAATTAACGATCAGTTGAGTAGGTGCCTTGGTGCTTCAATAATCATTGAAGGGAATCACTAAATAAAGTTGTTGTTACCACTGTCTGAAAAACAGTTAGACAGAGGGCACCGCACTTCTGTCCCACCGTCGAGCTTACAGTCCCATTCACATCTCCACTGTCACCTGAAACAATTGTGTCTCCCCGGGGGACAACCATGTTTTGATTCTGACTCCCATCTGTATTGCTGCGGCACACTAGGATAAGAAGGTAGGCATATTTTTCCTTTGTGGAAAGGGTCAGATTTTCCAAAGGACTGAGAATGGAAAAATCTAATTATAGGGCTTAAAAGAGGTTGTTACATAGGAAGGGGGTAGGAGACTGTCAACTGAGTTCAGAGGAAAAGAGAATTCCCATTTGGCATTTTGTTCTTTTGAAAGTTCGAGTCCTTCTTCTCTTGTGTAGTACTCAAGAATGAGGAAGGATGATCCTATTGCGGGGTTAGCTTCCTGACAGTAGGTTTGGGGGTAAATTTAAACACGTCATTGGAAATGGATTAAGGAATGCATTTAGCATCATAGTGTCAGCAAGAAGAAATGAAGCATACGACTGGCTACTAGTGACAAGTTATTTGTGTTACTAAAATTTACAAGGATTACTCTGTAGACGGGCTGCTTATTTTCATAGACTGGATTGCCGCTGAGCAACAGCACATGAAGGAAAACTACTTAATCACTCTGGGCTTTATTTTTCCAATTTATAAGATAGTTATCCTACTTCTTATCTCCTAAGGTCATTGTGAAAATTAAATAAGACTATTTTGAGAACTTTTTAGGTGAGTCTTAGCCTAGATTGAATTTTGGATCTTCATATACATTTTATTACTCTTCTACAATGGAGGCTTTCAGAGTTCAACTCAGATTGTGCCTGGTTTCAGTGAGTTAAACAGTTGGAACCATCAAACTACATGGTTTGGAGTCCTGGCTTTGACTCTTCTATGTGACAAAGTTAAGTTTCCTCATCCTGTTTATTGGCCATTATGTTTACCCTGTTCTTTTCAGAACAATGACAAAGGTTTCCCATCCTAATATCAGCAGCCTAGAATACAGTTACCAATACCTAAAACATCTTTAATGCATTTATTGAATAAATACACAAAAGAATGAAAATGTCATGCCCTTCATCAAGAACTTATATTTAGCCTACTTTTTTTTGGTCCTAGACAACAACACTGTGAGTTAGGGGGAAAAATGAATTTTTGTTTAATTGTTCTTCTCTTTTTGATTGCCTTCTTCCTGTTCTAGTCTTAAGTAACTACTTGAAAATTTCAAATGCATTTATATGTAAAATGAGAAAATATTTGATTGGTTTTACTTTTATTAGACTGCACAATTGATTTTAATTGATTTTTCAGTTTTTTAAACCATGCTGTATTGTGGTAGATATAAAGTTATTTTTCTTCAAAAGGAAAGAAATCAAATGTAAGGCATTAAAAGTTGCTTCACTCTTAAAGAGACTAATGATGACCCATTTGATGTATTTGCAGTAGTATCCAATTGAGAATAGGAGATGGGTTTCACTGTCAATGAAAAAAATGTATGTAATTATTAACTTTGCAAATTTACAAGAGAAACTGTTAAGCTTGGAAGGAAGAATTAAGAGAAGGATGAATATGTGGCTGTGGTTCCAAGTTATAAACTCAACAAGACACAGTTTTCTTAGCTGCTTATGACCAAGGAGATGGCTCTCTGTGGAGACCTAGGGAACAGATACTCAAAACAATCACCAGGTCACCACCCTTGGCAGTAGATTATGAGAACTAGTGCCACAAAGGAGTTTGCACTTTACTAAGACCAGCTCCTATTCAGTGGTAAGTGTGTTGTCATTCCATTACTGAAGAAGACATTACTCATCGATCCCATGGTATCTGTGTGAGTCTGGGACCCACAGCCTCAGCAACTGTAATTAGAGACTGACCGAGACCTTTGCTGAACCGAGAAGCAGGGAAGAGGAGAACAGACACGACAGGCTCATCTCAAAATATCCCGCTTAAACCAAAGAAATGAATAGTAGAAAAAAGTTATTAGGAAATGAGGAAAAGAACAAGGGAAAGGGACAGATTTTTGGAGGGTCAGAAAATACTTCCCACACAACTGAGATCATACCATGCATCACAACATACACACACATCTGATTCTATTAAAAAACATAGTAAAACAATCATAAAGTTGAGATGGCTGGGCTTCTTCAGTTTTCAGTGTTCTCATAAAATACTGGATAATATACTCTAAATTCAACAGAATAGTTTTTTAAATTCACATTCCTATGCGTGTATAATAATCATAAAGGTATTAAATATTTGTATTGAGTAATCACAAACGTGCAACGATTTTAGGCTATTGGACTATGGTGAGTGGTTACCTCTGTCAATGTGTTATTGCATGAATAGTTGTTGCGAATGATATGTGATATATCTTGGCATTGGCCTAAATAGATTGTGTTGAGCTTACGTCATATGTTATAATCAAATTAACTACTATGTCATATGCTTTCCTAAACTTATTTTAGTTTAAATATAGTTTTACTCATAAATTAGTAAAAATATAATAAAAATATAGTATTAATAAAAATACTAGTAAAATCTATTTTTTTACTAATGAAAAGCAAATGATATACATCACCATTCTTTGTCCCTAAAAACAAAATCACTACATTAGATTAATTCATTCATTGCAGTTATAGAATTCATTTTTTTTCTTAATCATAACATAGGAAATAATCATTTTGTTATGCTATTATACCACATTTATGTGGAAAAGATTGGGTCATTATTTAGCATATTATTTTCTCTGGACAAACTCCAATTCAAGTGAATTTCCAGCTGCTAGGATAATGATTTTCTGACATCTTGCTCAATAGGAGTGCATCTCCTACTAGTAAACAAATATCACCTACATACAAGAAAAACACCTTGTTAAATGGAAAATACAATGAGCTTGAAATAACATCATTTTGTTTCACATATTCATTTTGTATTTAAAAATGCATATTACCTAATCATTCCAACTAATTACTTCTTATTGAAAACTTTTAGTTCTAAGTTAAATAGCGCATATAATTCTCTTTTGTCCCTGTGATAAGCCAACATTTCAGCTGCTGAACTAAGTTTGGGGAACCTGGTGCCAGGTTCTGGTCCCATCATGAACCATAAGCATGTCCTTGAACAATGTATCATTTGCTTCCATGAAGATCTCATAAACAGAAGAGAGAGAGAGAGAGAGGAGAGAGAGAGAGAGAGAGAGAGGAGAGAGGGAGAGGGAGGGAGGGAGGGAGGGAGGAGGAAGGCAATGGAATATGAGAATACAAAGTATTTTGATTGCTATTAATTTAAAGCCTGCGATTGAGTAAACTTGATCACCTCTTCATTGAAGCATTTTTTGACTTCTTAAAGAAAAGACTAATTACTCTCCCTCTGTGCTTTATACAAACATTGATCTGGTATTATAATTAAGCCACTCCTCCTCGCATTCCCACCGTTATCAAGAGCTGGGACTGTATGCAAGCACCCTATCTGGAAAGGAAGATGAGATGGAGAGGAAGGGGAGAAAAGAGGAACAATGGCCTTTCTTGGGAATCATTATTATTATTATTTTTTTTTTTTGGCAGCTTCCAAAAATCACATGAAGAAAAACATGAATAAACCATTAAAAGATCTAAATAATGCATTCTGGTCTCCACACAAATTGTCCCTGACTTTCAATGTTTTTTAGCTATCAATTACAGATTAGTTGTGTTTCCTTTCCAGAGACACACAGATACCTGACACCCACATCCATAATTTATCTTGTTCTATTTTCAAAATTTTCCCATGACTGTAGTTTTTTTTTCCTATTTTGATATCTTTTATAAAATTGTTAAGAAGACCACTTCCATTAAACATATGCAAGTAACACATCACCAAATATGAAAATATTAGCTCACAAAGCAAGGAAAAAAATCCTTCTATCCATATGTAGGACTACTTTAAATGGTTTTATTCATATTTCGTCAATATTTGTATTGCTACTATCTCTAAATAACATTTCAACATTTATTGGCCAATCAATTAAGAAGAAAATTCCTAATGTATGAATTTTAAAAAGAACAACTGATAGGGTTAATATTATGGATCAGTTAGTTGGTATCCTACATAAATTCTTACATATTCCTTCCTCAAAATAAAAGCTAACTTTTCTCAAATTTGAAACTCATTAATTCACCTAAAATTATTTAATAATCAATCAGCTCCTCCATGTGTGTTGGTGTTGGGGATGGGGTCAAGACACAATTTTTAATGTCGATTTGGAAGTTAAGATCACTTTAATATTATTTCTCTGTCTATTCCAATGGCTGTCAAAGGGTGTGTATGTAAAAGGGAGCAGGATGAAATGGGGGAGAGAGCTCGAGACTTACTTTAATAGATGTATTCCAAACGTTCCTCTTCTCAAAATAATAAACTGCATTTTCTATATGTGTATGTGAGTGTTCCAGAATCTCAAATGGGGGTAGGCCAGGTGGCTCCTGAGATTGTTTTGATATATCCACTCCATCCTAATACCCTTTGCCTACCAAACACTAGTGCACCAGTCGGTAAATTTTATTTCATGCAGAGCTTCATTCAAATTGCAAATGAATGGTGGATGCATAAGTGCAGAGATTGAACTGCTTTCTAAATCAGGAAGATATTTGTAGTATGAAACTATCCAGACACAGAATGGATACAGAAGTATTAGCCTTGATCCTAAACTCAGAAAGAATCAATTTTGCATGTTTTTTGCTTAATTTTTGTTACTTAATTTTTATTCCTCAAATACCTATTAATTCATGAAAATGGGGCAGTACCTTGCAATTCAGAGTCTGGCATTTAAGGCTGGTCTAGAACATTAGAACTAGTAGACTTAGAGCTCATTCATTTATACTTTCAATCTGAGCAACACGGTATGTTTTACCTTCTAATTCACTAGCAGAGATTATACGTTTTAAAACTTTACATGAAATGATATTGCGATTAATTCTTTAAAATGGTCAAACCATTTAATAGTTGTCTAAAAGTAACAAGTTTTATTTAAAAGACTAAAAGATTGGAAAATAGATGGCTTATGTCTGAATTCCAGCTCTGTCATTTACTAACCCTGTGTAAAAAGAAAAACAATTTAAACCTTTCAGTCTCAGTTCCCTCATGTGTATAATGGCCATAATGCAGCCTTATGTAATTCAAAAGCAACAGATAAAAATCAGTACTAGCATTTTTTAGTAAGTAAACACTTTATATGTGTTAGTGACTATCCTTTGGTATGCTACAGGCCTGAGTGCGGCTGAAGAATTATATTCTCATTGGTATTATGACCTCACTAGTATCTCGGGTTTCACACATCCAAGCCAGTTACTGTGTCTGCTATAGATCAACTATGTTCTCAACATTAATTTTCTAAATTTCTGGCCTGTCAGGTGATGGTTCTGTGCCATGAGCCAGAAGATGGGAAGATCGAAGGCAACTGCCCTCCTACCTGGCACCCAGTTCCTAAAGTGGTGTTGTCACTCATGGGGTTGAATGCCATTGTCCCTGCCCCAGCTCCAGATGGAGAGCTCAGGGAGTTTGCTTGTGGGGAGAAGCAGGCCATAAAACAGAAAGCTTTCGTTTTCATTTACAACAGAGTGTGAAGTAATTCAAACCTAAGGATTGTCTCAGAAATAGGGAGGTTGTGGTAAAAAAGATTGGGAGGAAACTGATTGATATATGGATGATACAGGGCTAAAGTGTAGTCCAGCTAGATTGCAGACAGAACCAGGGAAAGAGACATTTAGGAGGAGGACTGAGAACAATTCTCGAACACTGACCTCAGGAACCATTTCTTCCAAGGAGCCTGAAATTGATTGAATTTCTTTGTAAAGCAATTTGTTTCCTCAAAGCATCATTGAAAGCAATAAAGCAATCACCCATCAGTTTGTGCAGTTTAACACCTGGTTTTGGTCAGGAAAAGAAACAGTCACGGTCAAGCCTGTCAAAGCCACTGTCCTCCCAAGGGGACTGTCAGCTCAGCCCAGGCTTCAGCCCCTGAAGAGGAGCAACAAAGATACTCAACACTCCGGGGACACGGCGGGGTGGACAGAGCCTACTAATACTTCAGACGGAACTGAAAAGCAAACAAGCAAATAAGAATAACAAGCCCCTGAGGGTGGTAGTTCCAAGAGCCGGAACAATATATTATCGAAAATGTCCAACAAAAAAATCCTGAGACACTTAACAAACAAGAAAAACGACCCATACACAGGGACAAAACAGGTATCGGAACACAGAAAGCAAAAGCTAACAAATTGAAGGGAGGCACGGACAGCTCAACAGTAATAGTTGGAGCCTTCAGCACCCCCACTTTCAATAATGCATAGGAGAACTAGTAGAAGTTCAACACGATAATAGAAGACTTGAACAAAATCATTAACCACCAGACTTAACAGACATCTGCAAAACACTCTACCCAACAACAGCAGAAAATATATTCTTCTCGACTCCACTTGGAACATTCACCAGGCTGGGCTATCTGTTATGCTGTAAAATAATCCCAATAAATTTAATAAAGAGAAATAATTAAAGTATGTTCTCTGACTACATGGAATGAAATTAGAAATCAATAACAGAGAGACATTGAGAAAAGTCGCAAATATCTGATTATTAAACAACACTTCTAAGTAACAATAAGTCAAAGAAGAATCAAAAGAGAAATGAGAAAATACTTTGAAATTAATTAAAATGATGACACAATATACCCCAATCTTAAGGGATGAAGTTAAAGTCACTCTTAGAGTGAAACATACAGCTATAAATGCGTACATTAAAAAAAGAAGACATGTCCATTAATGATCTGATCTTCCACCTCAAGAAACTGAAAAAGAAGAGCAAACTAAAACTAAAACAAATTTTAAAAAGTTTTAAAATTCATGCATTAATTAATAAAATAGAGAATAGAGTAACAACACAGAAAACCAATGAAACTAAAGGCTGGTTCTTAAAAAAGGTGAACAACTGAAAATTGGTACAGATACTATGGAAAACAGTATAAGGTTCCTTTAATAACTAAGAATTGATCTACCATATGACCCAGCAATCCCTCTACTAGGTATTTAACTCAAAGACTTGAAAACTCATATCTGAAAAGGTATTTGCACACCAATGTTCATAGCAACATTATTCACAGTGGCCAGGACATGGAAGCAACCAAAGTGTCCTTTGATAGATGACTGGCTAAAGAAGCTGTGGTACATATATACAATGGAATAGTACTCAGCCATAAGAAGAGACGAAATACTGCCATTTGCGACAACATGGATGGATCTCGAGATAATCATGCTAAGTGGAATAAGCTAGTCAGAAAAAGTTGAAAACCACTTGGCACCACTTATATGTGGGATAAAAACCTAAAAGCAACAAACAAACAAGACAAACAGAGACCTATGGTCATGAACAATAACTAGTGGTTACCAGAGGGTAGGGGCAGGGATAGGGGAGAAGTAGATGGAGTAAGGGATCAAATATGTGGTGGCAGAAATAATATAACTATGGACAGTGAACACACAATGCAAAATACATACATATATATACATACACACACACACACACTGAATTGTATACTTGAAACTTACTGGAGTTCATTAACCAATGTCACCATAATAAAAAAATTTTTTTTAAAAAAGTAAATAATATGAAGATAAACAAATCTTTAGTTCTCTTTACTAAGGAAAAAAAAAATGAAGACTCAAATTATTATCATCAGAAATGAAAGAGGGGACATTACTACCGACCTTACAAAAATAAATAGGATTAAAAAATATGATGAACAATTGCATATCAAGAAATTACATACATAAATGTAATGGAACAATTCCAAGAGACACACGTTACCAAAACTGACTCTAAGAAGAGATATACCATCTGAATGGCCCTATAACAAGTAAAGGAATTGAACTGATAATTTAAACACACACACAGCACACACACACACACACACACACACACACACACACACACACACACACAAAACCCAGATGGCTTCACTGCTGTATTATGTCTAATATTTAACAAATAAATACTAGTTATAAAATCTTTGAAAAATAAAAGAGAAAATAGACTTCCCAACTCATTCTTAAGGTCAATGTGACTTGACATTTAAAAATTATTTGAGAAGTAAGAAAACGATTGCTGGGATAAACGTTTTGAGTTCCCTTTAACACATTGGTACCTCCTCAAATAGCACACAGATTTTTGTTTTTGTTTTCAATGGTATTCAATGTTATTTCTGTCCTAAGAGCCTTGGTGCAAATGCCCGTCATCATCGAAGAATTTTATGGCCCTCCTGCCTCAGAAGATAGCTGTGATCTGTCTCTCAGAATCACTGACCTCAGTGATAAATAAGTCTTTCCCTACTATAAATTATGAATAGTTTATTATCTGTATACTATCATATACATCCTCTTAGTTTATATGTATTATTAGGCACTATAACTTTACCTTCTTGCCTTGTTCTAAATCATCATTTTATCTTACATAGTGTATATAACATTTGAATCCTAGCTACTTTGTAAAATTTTCTTTATTCTTTTCAAGAAGTACAAAGTTTTAGTTCTCTTATCAATTCAGACATCGTTTTCCTCTTATAAATGTGCTTTTATTTTGTAGTTTTTTCCTAATACCATTTGTATTACTTTGACATGTAATATTTTACAAATGTCCTTATCTTTCTTGGAAGAGTTTAAGTATACTGAAGAGAGAAAAACCATGAAAGATGAAAAATACCTTTGTATTAAAAAGGACATTGTATTATATACAATGGGTCCTGAATATATATTTGATTAAAGAAGTTATAAAAAACAACTGCTCAGGTATATGTATCTTTCTCATTATTTTTCCCTATAATCGCCTTTTCATAGCTAAAATTTGCTACTACTTAGAATGTTGGCTCTTTAAATAAAACTATCAGGAAAATTGCTATGTATGAGGACATCACTAACAATAAACTGATGTGCCAGGACCCCCCAGCCCAGCGCAAGCTGAAAATGAGCCCTGGCTTTTAATTAGTTGAGTTTATTTTAGCAGTATGGGAAACTGGTGAGCCTTTTCAATTCAAGATTCATTTTGTACTTTTCAAAATTATTTTAATTATTGCAAAGTATCCAGGTGCAGTACGGTAGTCATTTATAAATAAATAAATTAATTTACTTAAATAAAATACAAGATCATTATCATTAAGTGTAATGTACTAATTACACAGAACTCCATTCAGGCCAAATTTGATTACTGTGATTCTTCATTGCTATTTTCCTAGATTTAAAAGCCAAGCATTATTACAACCAATTTCTTTTAATTTTATGACAGACTCCTTTCATTTTACGTTTTCTCTCAGCCTCATGGGGAAAAAAATGCATTGTGAATAAAAGTACATTCTTCTCCTACTTTGAAATAACTAAGAAGTGTCCTTGTTTGTCTTTGAATTTAGAATGGGAATAATTCAAAGGGTTTCTGTGAAAGTGAATGCCTGATATTATGGTATCAGATACTGAGTGTGAAAGGCAGTTTGTATGGGGAAGTATTACTTTGTATATGTTGCACTGTTAAATGTAAAGTATAGAAGAACATTAAAAATTTTAAAGAGAAAAAAATAATAGTATTTTCAAGATAGAGTACTAGATCCCAGAGTAAACAATCCACGTAAACTTAAAATAACATTGACTGATCTTTTAAAAGACCCAATATGGATTAATAATGGAAATTTAGTTAAGTTCTCAGAGCACAGTTAATTCTGAGTTTATACATAGTTTATACGATAGTCTCATAATGTTTCATTTAAAAAATAAGCTAAAAACAACTGTTATCCATTTACTATAAAAATAGTTTTTAGGTTAGTCGGTTTATATATATATATATATATATATATATATATATATATATATATATATATATATATATATATATATATATATATACCATCAAGTGAATCTCACAATAACACTCTGGATAGACATCAGTATCCCAGCTAGAGATCAGGAAGCAGAGATGCTCATGGTTTAAAGCAGTTTTCCGAGGTAACACTGAGCATGCCAGAGCCTGGGTTTGAACCACAGCTACCTGACTACAAAGCCAAATTGCTTTCTACAAAGTTACATAGATGGGGAAAGAAGTGTGGACTGAAACGTAGCACACAGGATGAGTTCTGTTTAAGGACATCTGGCTGGAATCAGTGAGAAAAGAAATAAGGATAGGTCATAGATTTTAGGGTACAAGATTAATGAGCTAATCTCACTTTTTAAAAGCATATCCCTATCTAAGTCTTGTAACATAAGACTATAATATATCAGAGACAAAATATACCCCATCCTCTAGTAACAATGACAGAATAACCTGATAGTCCAAATATGTCTAGAACTTTTTCAAGGACACATAGTAATAATCCATGCAATGACTTCATTTGCAATATTTAATTAAATATTACTATCATTGAAAAGCATAGATCATTTTAAAAGGCAAATACCCCAATAATAACTTTTTATTGTGTTCAATTATTTAATTTCAGTGATTAGTCAGCAGCTCAATTATCACTACTGTGTGCACAGTACAATTTTAACTTGCTTTAAGAAATTATGTCCTGAAAATCAATAAAATGCACCTAAGCCAACAACAACGACAAAAAAGAATGTCTTTTTAAAAAGTTTTATTTTTTAATCTTTAATTTTTAATCATTCAGAAAGGGCTGATTAGCATTTAAAACATTAAACTCTGAAATCTTTCCTTCTGAATACCTTAGTGTTGATCTTACCTTGATGAATGAAAATGTGAGTTGCAAATTAATCACTGTTCTTACGTGCAGAAGTTGCTCTTTTGTGAAAAGCACAGGAAACCAGTGTTTGTTCACGATTGCTAACTGCAAACATGAATATTTATTCTTCTGTTGCTATAGACTCTTTTGGGAAAGGGGGCCAAAAATAAACGCCAAGGAGAAATAAACGTCAATTCTTGACAACAGACGTTGAACCCTGGATACGAACAGGTTCTGAAAGATCTCGCGCCAAAACTCTCTCCTGGGCTATACCTGCCCCAGGATCCCAGCATCGTCAGGCTCGTTCCGCGGTGAGGACTTTGGGAACCCACTGGCGCCCATTAGAGGCATTCCGCATTGTTACTGAATGTACTTTCCTAGGACTTGGCCTCTGGGGGGATGCAAATGAAAGGGGACACTCTTTAATATCCCTTTGAACTTCCTGGAACTATTGACTAATGTGCTTCAATAAATGGATTTGTTTTATTTATCCAAAGTTTTAAAGAACTTTCACTGGGTTAAAACTTGTCTGGTAAGAGCAATTCAAAATACTTTACCCACTAAATTCATTCGATGGTATTTATTGAGCACCTGCTACGTGTTGGTTGCTGGGGATCTACTCATCAATCAATCAATCAATAAATAAAGAAAAAATAAAGAAGGTTTTGCCCTGGGAGAGCTTACAGTCTGGCTGCGGAGACAGGCACACAAGTTACAAAAGCACGTGTGCGTCTGACTGCACATTCTGCGGTGGACGTGCGGAAAACGTGCGAAGGCCAAGGACAACATTCTATGAGAAAGAACAGCAGGAGCTATTTTTCAGCAGAAGTCTAACAAGATCGGATACACGTTTCTGTGAGGCCGACGTGGCTGCTGAATGAACTGCAGACGGCCTCAGGCAACAGTGGGAAGCCAATAATAAAGCGACTCTGGAGGCGCAGGCAGCAGATGAGCCTCATTCAAATCAGTGTGGCAAGAGGCAATACAAATAAAAGTGGATGACTAAGCTATCACCTTCGTTCCAATGAGGTCAGCTAATGAGTTTAGCCATAAGGACACTGAATTTGAATCTACAGAGAAAAGTAAAATGTAGCACCGAAGAGAGTCTACGATGGACAATAGTAAGTGACCACTAATGACTTCGTAACCTACAGCCACTTGGAGTCAGTCACTTGAACGGTCTGCACCTTTACAGAGACCAAGCTCTAGTCTATCTTGTCTACATATAAGATTTTTTAAAAAAGCTTTTAACCCAGAGTCAGATATAAACTCAATAACGTGTTGCTGATATATAACTCAGAACTTTCCAAGACAAATATAATCTATCCTTTTCATTTACTAGCATTCAGCAAATATTTATTAAGCACCCATGCGTTATTATCAGGCGCTGTGCTAAATGTTAGAGATCAGTGATGATAAAATGAAAAAACATGTTATCTTTACATATCTCTCAGTCTAACAGTGAAACCAGACGAAGAAACACTACCAATACAATGTAGCATGCATTGTTATTACCTAATCTGTAATAATATTTGGTGGAGTAAAATATTTTAAGATGATACAGGAAAGGTGATGAGAGAGTAGGCACACAGAAGGCATGGCAAGAATGTGGAGCTGAGGGGAAGTGTGAAAACGAAAGGAGTGATAAGTTTCCATGGAGAGAGAACAGAATTAAAACAAAAACAAACAAAAACCTCTAAATGGACAAGACACATATAAAATGTTGGAGCAATCGAGAGAGATTCAATAATGTCTGCAGCAAACTATGGCCGTGGGCTGGCAGACAGCTGGGAGTGAGACGAAGATCTTAAGGGGTGAAAGGTATTATTTAGGTGGAGTTCAGTTCTTTGAAAGTCACATAAGCCATGACAAAGAGTCTGGGCTTGATGTGAAGTGAAAAGGACGACTAAGGAAATATTTTGGAGCTGCATGTCGGTACTTGCATTTCAGAAGTATGAACGGGGCTGTACTGAGGATAATGGACACGAGAAGATGAAAGCTGGAATCAGTGAAACTGGTTAAGAGGCTGTTGAAACAAACCAACGAATAGAAAGACAGACACAGACAGACAAAGGCGGTGGGTGTCATCTATTAGGATGTACACAATTGGAAGATGTTTAGAAACATTTAGAGTAAAATGAAAACACCTTGGTGACAATGTGACTGTCTGGGCTGGCTGAGCGGTCTGCAGAGAAGAAAGTAACTTTCGGGTGAATGCACCCCAGGATTTCCACCATCCACCCTATAAGGAAGATGTGGGGGTGACAGTGGATTGATTTGCTAAGGAGAAATGACATGAAGCAAATCAATGTACATCACACACCTGAAGTGTTCTTTTTTTTACACCCAGCACCTGAAGGACCACAATCTAGGCAGAATCAGACCTAACAGACTACAAAACAGTATTCCTTTGACTGCCAAATTCTAACCGACTGTGTTTCAATGGACTTATCAGAAAAGGGTTTTCCCTCATGTTGAAGGAATTGACTAGCAAAAAGTATAATATTTATAAGAAATTCACAAAAAGGAGAAAAACTATCAAGGAATTAGGAGAAAAATTAACCTCTGATAAAAACAGAAGATAAATGCTAAAATGTAGTTTTGAGTACTAGGGCAATTATGCAAATCATAACTAGTTCACAAAGGCCGATCACATTTAACCACAAAATAAATTAAAGAATGCTAAATGGGTCAGCAATATTAATCTATCATCTTTTCAAGTTCATGAAATGACAAAGGTGAAAAGTCCAGGCTAAATCTTAAAAGAGGAATTAATTAACGATATTAAGATTTTTGTTGCTTAACTCAGTACAATGAAAGTAATGTCTTTTTTTATTTTCATATTCTTTAATTCACTAAAACATACTAAAGTTTCAGCATATAAAATCTTTAAAATACGAAATAAGAAACAAGACTAAGCAAATTAGTTTCTAACTTTTTCTCCTGGACGTTTGTGGGCTTAGGTCTCAGATTTAAGTCAGAGAGATATGGAAACCTGAGTTTAGCATCCAAGTTGTGACACAAAGAATTAGAGAAAGATAACAATCTAGGAAGCACAGACAAGTTGTACAAGATCTTCAGAGCCAATAAAAGGAATTGCCTAAAATGTATACGTGTTGGTAGAGCCAGCAAAATCAAATCTTCCTGGAGGTAACTCCAGAGAAATGACATGCTTAAACTTCAGGATGGCAGCAAACCCACCACAAACTATACATATATAATTCACCAAGACAGCCTCCAGACCATCTGGCCATCCTTGGCCAAGGCTCTGTTAGCAGGGCAACATTAATATCTTATATTATGACCTTAGTGACAGCTTTTCTTTTTTAACTCTTCGCTCTCAAGGGAAATGGACAAAATTAAAAATGTGAATGAAGACTATCACCATGATATCTGAAGGAGGGATACGAACCATGAAGGAATGAATCATCTTTCTTTGAAACATAATAAAAAGCAGCCTTTGTTAAAAAAAAAACAACACTTTTTTTTTTTCATGAATGCTTCCACTTTTACTTTTCTTGATATGCTCGTGATATAGACACTTCATCCATAACAACATTGAATGACTCGTGCATGTTTATGTATGCCAGAGACACAACCCAATATCACCTGGCTCAGTAGCTAAGGTCACTAAGAGGTTACACACACACACACACACGATTATATATATGTATATAATATATATACATATAATATATATATATTAAATATGAATATATTAATTTTCAGTTTAAGTAAGTGCTGGAACAAATAAAGAGGATGATGAGATATATTATTGCCTTAGAAAGTTTGGGGAACAGACATGTATTTAGAGTAAGGCGTTTAGATGTGCTTTTACGAGAATGCGTAGCATCCATGGATGGGCTGGAATCATCAGTCTCTCCTCCGGCCTCACCTGTGCCTGCAGTTCTCCCGGAGAGGTCACTTATCAACCTATGCGTAAAGCTTTAGTTTTCTGGCAGTAAAGACCTCTTCCTTTCTGTCAGCGGCAGGCCCACTGTCCTGTTTCTTACACGTCGCCGGGACATTTGGTTATGCGATGTTGACACAGGTGAAGTCAAGGTTATGATCTGAAGTAATGTTCTGTTTTATCTATTAGTAATACTGATGTATGGATCCAGATACTATTTTGCGGTTTTAGAATCATCAAGCATTTGAAAACAATTAGAATGTGCCAGCATAATTGTGACCATATGGCATGATTTACTTAATATTTTTCACCTCCAGATTTCATATATATCGTATGTGCTGAGGTGAATTATCTAGTGTCCTCAGTTAGTTTAGCAAGGTCAGTTACTTTAGATTTCCTCATCAAAACTTACCCTTGGTCAATTTATTCACTTTTTTTCAGTGTAAATGAGATTTCTGTGTTGACTAACGTAAATTCTACGCAAAGAGGTTGCCAAATTCCAAAATTTCCATGTAATTTATGAAATACACTAAGCTGCATATAGACTGAGAGGAGAAAGGAAAAGGGACAGTTAATGAACCTGAAAACAAAGCCTTATCTACACTGTAATTATCAGCAATTAATTTTGTTATGCTCCCTTATATAATTTCCTCCTTTACTGATTTGTTACATACAACATTTAGAGTTACTTCCCAGTGACTTCTTACTGTATTCTTTGCTGTAACCATTTAATTTGGATAGAAAATTGTCACAATTCACATTGCATTATTTTACTAAGTTTCAAAGCATGAAATAATAATTTTCCACTTCATAAAAATTACTAAGTATATGAACTTATAGTTTTAATGAAATTAATGTGGTATTAACTTTGAAATGAAAACTTTTACTTATTTGAGAAAACTAATTATATAGTTAATTAATTATGAAATAATAGTAAAGTTTGATTAACTGTTGTTTAATACTTTTAGTCATCTATTGGCTTGGTATCAAAAAAAATTTCATCTCTATCACCTTGATATTTTATTGGGTTGCTTGTTTTTTTATTGATTTTTAATAATTCTTTATGTAATTCAAAGTATGAATGTGTCACAAATATTAATTGCAAATATTTTCTCCAAATTTGTGGCTTGACTTTTTACTTAATTCACCTTTTTAAAAATGGATGTTTTTAATCTTAACATAGTCACGTTGATTATTTCTTCTATATGTGTGTTTGTGCCTTAAGAAATCCTTTCATAGCAAGGACAGAAAAATATTTTTTTCAATTTTTTTTCACAATTTTTTATAGTGTTGTCTTTCACAATTAAATCTGAAATTGATTTGTATATGTGAGAGTCAGTGTTGAGGTATCATTGTTACCACAGAATTAATCATCGTTCTTCCATGATTCATTTGTGATGATTCCTCCTTTTCTCACTGATTCTAAATGTCTACTCTGACAGAAACTGAGTGTCTACTTACTTTGGGCTATTTTCTTTCATTGATACATTAATCTATTTTCCTGTGAATAAACTAACCTCTCAACTAGTATCACTATAGAATTAGTCCCTCTTTGTTTTATATGTGATGGGGAAGTCCACTTTATCCTCAACTCATTTTTTGTCAATATGGTGTTAGTGATTCTCTGTTCTTTGAATGTGCATTTCACTTTTTTGTTCATCATATCATATGAAAAATGAAAAGGCTACTGCTATTTAGATTTGTTACTTATTTTTTTTCTCTTCTTATTGTAGTGTCTATGGCCTGCAATCAGTGCTCATTCAGTGTGTTAGTAGATACATGAATCTTTTCCTTCCCGAAGGAAAAATCTTTCAATATTTTACCATTCTATTCGATTTGATAACATCATATAGATAATATCTATCTTACTAAAGAATTAGACTTTGTTAATTTTCTAAAAATTTTAATCAGTTATGGTTATAGTTTATCAATACCCATTTTCTAATTTCATTCGATGATGCTAAGTATTATTTTCTCTTCTTCTGCTATTGTGACATATTACATTAACATATTGTGAATGTTAAATGACCCCAGCGTTACCTCAGATAAACCCAACTTGCTCATAACATAGATGGTTGTAAAGTAATTGGTCCTGACCATGTTTATAAATCTTGACTTTCCTAGTTAATAAGCCAAATAAACAAAGACAAATAAATCAAAAATACATAGATAACTTCTACAACAAAGCTAGGTAGATTACACTGTCACCCTGAAACCACTGAGAGCCTACATGACAAGTGTGGCACCAGTAACAATGCAGAAGGAAGCAAGAGGAAGGCGACCGTGTTTGTAAAATCCTCATGGAAATTCAAAAATGCATTGGACCAATCAAAAATAGAATCTGCTGTATTAGAACCAAGATTTTAACTCAGTGCAGAGAACCATGATGTGACAGAGTCGAAGGGTATTGGGACACTCTATACACATGAACTCCAAAAATTAATCAATTTAAACTCCATTTCAACTAAACCTCTCACCACTCAGGAGAAACAGTTTGGAGAAAAATCCAAATTGTACAGAACAGTTATGGTACAGGGAAGGGGAGCTAGATGTGTGGATATAAGCAAGAGAAAGGAGGTTAGAAGGCAGTTGTTGGGGGGGATATATATATATTATATATATGATTGTGAACCCACCTGTTGAGAAAGCTGTAGAATTATGTTTGAGAAACACCTTTTCTGGCTCACATGCTCTTCTAAAACTATAGGGAAACTGAGTGCTCATGAAAAATGAGCAACAAGAAAGGACTACAATCAAATCCCACACACCTTTAGAGGATTAAAATATAATAAGAATAGAATTTTAATACTACTAACAATAAAAGTATTCAAGAAAGATATGCCTAAGAAGTAGAGAAAAAATACAATCTAATATATTTTTTTTCAAAACTAAAGATATTATAAATTAATAGCCGTTTTAGGAGAACAAAATCAATTAGAATTGTCAAAAAGTGGAGAAATGAGATTGGAGAAAAGAAAGATTTTAAATGAATTTTATAAAATTCAAGAAATAATTAGAAATAAAAAAGATACAGTAATTGAGAAATGAAGACTAAACTTAGGTAAGATCCAAGAGCAAATAAACAAAGTGAAAAAAAGCTAAAAATATATAACATATAATTAAAAACAATGAGGAGCCAATGTGAGTGAATTAAAGACAAAGAAAGGAACAGTGATGACAGGTGAGTTCAGGGGGTTAGTGACCCAAGTCATTTCAGATTCTTAATTCAATTAACTATTACTGTGGGTTTCCTGTGTCTCATATTATTTCATTAGCCAACTTCAAACTAAATGTGTAAAAAAATAGCATAATAGCATAAATAATAATAAAATGGCTTAAAGAATAAGAAAAATCATTATTATGTTTATGTTTACTGCTCTCAAGTTAACATCCATTAAACGTTCAAGTGGAGATATTGAGTATGCAGTTAGACATCTCAGATTTCAGGGGGATAGTTCAGATGGAGAGATAACCTTGGAATTCGCCAGTACAGTTGTTCATTTGTTTGTTTAAACCATAAGACTAGATGAGATTATGTAATATCTATCTATCTATCTATATCTATCTATCTATCTATCTATTTAGATAGATATATATGTATGTATGTATGAATGAAATAGGAGAGGTCAAAGAGGATTCTACCTGGCACGAATGTCATGCCTTATCATATGGAGCTTAAGGAAAAAAATAAAAATTAGTAATATGATTCTGTTTTAATTTATAATCAGATATTTTGTTTATTAAGAAATTTTTAGATTTTTAAAAAAATACTGAAATAATTTTATCTTTGTTACTAAGCTTTTTAGTAGTCCTTTAAATTTGTCCCCAAGATGAGCTGGTCATTTGCATCACAAAAGTCTCAACCTGACCTGAATACTTGAGCATTTAAATTTTGGGGAGATCTTAATGAACCAGCAAAAGAGAATGAGAAGAGTGCCCAGAAATATGGGAACCAGGTGAGTGTATGTCTAGAATTCAAGATAAGAAAGTGTTTCAAAGAGGAAAGGGGAATTGACTGGGTTAAATTTTGACAAAAAGTAGAGCTAAATAAAGAAGAGAAATGGCCAAAGGATTTAGTAATAGAGTTAATAGTGACATTGGGAAGTGCAGTATTAGTGGTTGTGGATGTGAAAATCTAATCAGAGTGAATTCAAATGAGATAGGGAGAAACAAATGGAAAGAGTGATTATAGACAATGTTTTCTAGAGTGTTTTCTATGGAAGAGAGAACAATTAAATGACCTATGAATAAATGAGATCATGAGGTTTATTCATTTTTTAAGATGGAGACAAATGACATGTATTTATAAGGTGGTCAAATAAAATTTGTATTCTAAAATGAAATGATACAGTAAAAGGGGAAAATGATGATACAAGTGAGAGAGATAGATGGGATGAGCACTTTGAAACCACTCTTGAGCAGTTAGGGGGATGTGATTTTGTGAACAGCTGTTAGATGACCTTACTTAGGAACACGGGCTGGCCATTCTGTGGCACAGCAAAACAGGTGCAGTGTATGGGAGCAGAAGAGGACATGATTAGAGATAGCAGTAGGAAGTAACCTGCAACTCTCTGATTCCTTCTATTTTCTCCATGAGACCGAAAGCGAATTTGGGTGTTAAGAGTGTGGATTTGTAGAGGAAGTGTTAAAGGAAAAGAAAATAACAGAGGACAAAAATATGAAAGAACTGTCTGGGCCTCTGGGGAAATCAAAAGATCTGGGTTAGGGGAGTCTAAGATGGTATTTCAGGTGCTTGGTGTAGCCAAAGGCCAATGGTCCAAAAAATATCCCATAAAACTCTTATTGTAACACCAAACTTCTATATTCAGAGTGGGTCGTGAATCCCTCCCTTGTCTGTCAAATGGAATAAAACACACTATGTCTTTATTTTACTTTTAAAAAAGTCCTCCTTTCCCCAACAATTCCCAGTTAGTATTATTCCCCTTCCAAAGCAGCCTCATGTCACTTTGTAGTGATTTCAAAAACTGGCATGCATCACATATCAAAAAAAACATTTAAAAATGGTTAATCAACTCTATCATTCTCATTGGGCAAACGAAATTTATTGTAGGAATGAGTTTTATCCAGTGATACTTTTGAATAAGCTAATGAAGATAGGATGCATTCATTCCTGTTCAGAAAATGTGAAAGCTGGAATGTTAGATGACCTTTGAAAGTTCCTGGCAGCCATATGATTTTGCATTTACATTTTGTGAAAAATATGCAGAGTAGATTTCAAACTGTTTTTGAAATGGGTTGATAGCTCATTTTGTGGATTGTTTTGAATGTTGATCCAGCAGGCAGAATACATTAGCACATCTTAGAAAAGAAATGGCAGCACACCTATTTCTGTATTCCAATGCAGGTAATCAGTTCATCGGGGGGATAAACAAGCTGAGACTCAAAACTTTACTTGAACTGCCTACTCATGCTCAGTTGAAAAATTCTCTAACAATATTTTGTTGGTTCCTGCTTAGAGATCTTTCTCTGAAAAATAAATGTTTTACTAATTCTTGCATTGAGTGCTGTTGCATAACCCATCTCAAGGCCAAATTCAGAGACGGATCTGCTCAATAGAAAAGGAGAGAGGAGAATTTTATATCCTTTATATGACTACCTTCTCTATTTGTGAAGAAAGCTACTTGTGTGTGCCAGTCATTTGTTGTTTATACATTTGGGGTGACCAACTCCACTGGCATCCAAAGATTTTGCCCACATTTATTTTATTCATTTTCTCCAGAAACCACTATAACTTGATTTTCCAGAGGTCTGGACCACAATCTGTTTCTGCAAAAGCTTATTCGTACTGTTCCCTTTCTAATTTACAGGTGTAAAACAATCTACTGTATCCTCTTAACCCAAGGGCAAACACTTTCAGCATGTGCAGTTTGATTAATACCAGATTCAGACGGAGAAGTCTATTGACTAGAATACCACATATTCAGATCTCTCTTGCTCAAATTTTCAATAATAAACACATTTCTACTATTTTCAGTGTGATTCTGAAAACTTTTATGTGTTTCTACCTATTCAGAGAGCCATACTCCTAAGGAGGAAATAAGTAAATCCCTATTCTGCTATTGTTAAGTTCACTGCAGATAGTATACAAGGGAAGACTTGTAAGAAAAATCATCTGATGATAGTTATTCTATGAAATATATACTAAATTACTTGTATATCTCTTTATAAACAAGTAATTTAAATGTATTATTTCCAATATTATTTTTTTGGAATAGATTGCAGCACAAGGAAAAAATAAAAATGTCCACTTATGTAGAGATGTGTTTATTTTTGAGATATTCACTATAGTAAATATAGAAAGTAAATCTCCACTCAACCTTTTTTTTCACCAAGGTTAATGAATTTAAGCAAGTGAAGTTAACAGTTAATTTTTTTTAAGATTATCATTAGTTTCTTCTAATTTTCCAATAAAATATAAAGATATGAGATTTTTATTAGTAATAACTTTATTTGAATAATTAGCACCTTTGTCATTAAGAAGAACAAATAATTGATAGAAGGTGTACCCTGGGAGCATATGCTACAGAAATCTTAAAGTTCTTAATTTGAAAAAATGGAGTCTCTTATTTAATGGGCATGAATTTTCACAATGAAATAATAGATATGATTTTTGAGAAGTATAAAAAGAAACAGTCATGATCATTTAGTTTCATGAGACCTTCAGTAAGTGTTCTACTTGATTGAAATTCACAAATATTACAGGCATATGCTATGTCAATGTATATGGTCCCACACCGTGATGAAGTTTAAAGCAACTGTAAGACGAGAAACAAACAAATAAAAAGAACAGGCAGAGGAGGAGCAAAGGAGTTGAAAAGTCTGCAGCCTGGACACTCAACACTTGAGAAATCAAAGTCTGTCTGCGCTCTGCTGCTAGGTAAAGCCTCTTAGGCCGTTATGAACTTCAAACAAGAACTCTTGCTTCTTGTCTGATTAATGTAAAGCTTCGAGCACCGATGTTTTGATCTTGCTGCTGCTGTGTAAAACATATAGCTACTTAATTTATTAACTTAATATAATATCGCAGGGAGACTCATTGCAACAATACTAAATAAATGAAAAATGCTCACGTAGAGATCAATTCATTAGTGTTCTTTGAACACTCAGGTATCTGTGCTTAATCCAAATACATCTCTCAAGAATGTGTGTGATAAGCAAAGGTATTGACTGTAATGTTGAGATTGTAAGCTGAGTAAAATTGCGTATGTGCATGTGAATTTTTCAATGATGGATCGCATCCTCAGACATTCATATGCTTTTTTTCTCATATTGCTAAATTGTATTAACGATGCTTGGGATATCTCATAAATGAAATAAACATCCACAGAGTCAGATATGTACCATTCAAAGTTTGGCTACAGTTTTTTTAAATAACTGAATATCTCATTAAACCCCCAAACTCCTCAATAAAAGAGAATGTCTCAATATATTTTATTAATGTGTGTGTCTACATAAATGTGTGTGCATATATATGTTCACATTTATTTATATCCATACAATCTAAAATAAATCTAATTTACTTATTTATCTGTCAAATTGCCTACTATATCATTGCTAGACACACAAACCTTCTTTTTTCTCTTTTATTTCCTAATCTATAAGTATTTTTTTTTTTTATATTCTAGATCTGTCTCTTGCTATATTTAGACCAAAGCCAAACCTCTTAATTACTTTAGGTAATAATTTATTTCTGCTAAAATGTGCAAGACAATTGCAGCTCCAAATCAGGCAGCTGTTATTATATCACTGAACTCTACGTTGAATACTTTGCTGGTTGGATAGCTGACTTGTGTTAAGTTTCTCATGAATATTATGCAGTTGAATTTCAACCAGGTGGTTGATAGAATACCATTTAGGACGAAGGCAATCACATACTTAAATTTACAAAACATTTATTAATTGAAAACCACTTGCGTAGACTAATGATTGGTTACAAATACCTTGAATTTTTTATGTTAAGAATATAGCGTGCACCTCAATTTTGAAGCCGCAAGCCATTCTGAGCATACCCCAAGCCCAAGATCAGGTTGACAAAAATACAGGTATAATTGTTAGGTCATAAAACTTCCCAATTTTGGGAAACAACTAAGTGAAAAGTGATGTAAAAATCAACTAAAGTAAATATCTAACTAATTAGACGAACCTCAGAAAAGAAGGAAAGAGTGCTTCAGTTTATAGGTTTCACAAATCTGAGACTAGACTTCCCAAAATTTTACCACTGCCCATCATTTAAATTTTAGAAATGTGCATAACTTGAAATGAGATAAAATGTTCAGATAGGAATTCATACCACTTGTGGGAATCTCCTAACAAACTAAATCACCAGTAAATGTGTAGCACCTACCTGTGATTTATGCCTAAATCCCAAGATGTAAATATATGTAAACCTATACATAAGTGAGAATACATGATATGGAGGTATATTACCCATACATGTATGAATATACATATTTAATATGGATACAAACATAAAACCTGAAAATAACATTCATGTTTATACTGAATGCTGTTGGTTAGAAACGTCAAATATCACCCAGTACCTATCTCTTTACCTACAACTAGAATATCAAATAACCAATTAATATACATCTTATAGTTTTAAGAACTGGAACTCTGAAAAATAACACTTTACTAATTATTGAAAGACATCTGCTTTTGCATTAATATCACAAAAGTAGCTCCAGATAATAGAGTTGGAATTTTCATTTCCATTAAGAATATCCTTTTAAAATGACATAAAACTGACAAATAAAAGCTTCAAGAGGAAGAAGGGGAGTCATGAAATCAAAAATATTCTTTTCTCTTCTTTCTAGTTATAGTTACCTTAACCAACACCAACCCTGACTTTCCTGCTCCCAGAACATAAAGGCATGGATATGTATGTGTGTATATGTACATATATATGTATGTACCATCTATCTATCATCCATCTATCTGTCTGTCTATCCATCTCTATCATTTATCATCTATCATCTATCATTTCTATTTCTTGACATTATATTCCTATATTACTCTATCAGTAGAATACTATGTAATCTATCAAAACAGAAGTATTTGAATAAATTATTTAAATTGCCGTGTTCTCAAGCTGCTCAGAAAAAAATGTGCTTATTAGTAATAATAATAATAATAATAATAATAATAATAATAATAATAAACCTTTTGTCTTCTCAACGTCTTTCCTCTACAAATACCTCCTAGTCAGTGGGACTTGGTGAGGAGTAAGCACAATTGAAGATTGAAGAAACACATTTTAAGCTCTGGAATAAAGACTAAATATCTATGGTATTACTGATGATTCACTTTACATCTCGCTCTATCCATAATAGGTTGCATATTGGCATACAATTTATTTTGAGCAATTAAATGAAAATAGAATAAAATATTAAAACATAGTGGTCAGTTATTTTTTTGCATCATTCACCCACTATTCATTGTCAAATCAAAGCGAAATAAAGAACAACTACCATGTCAATAAGTTACTTTATATTTCATTGTTAATTTAAGGCATATGAAGAGCTAGCCTCAGGATCTCCAACAGCCCTTGAAGGAATAAGGAAATATACTCTATTTTTGTGTGCTCAGGATTATTATTCGCAGTACAAGTTGCATAATATACTCTGCTTTTATAGTCTTCTTTATACCAGCTCTTTCTGTGCTTTGGAATTCTTTTTTTTGCATCTATTTCACTATTTGTTTTCTGTCCTAGAACAGTCCGTAGTGTTCTGCATAAGCTAAAAAGGGATAATTTTAAAATCTTATTTGACTACCAGGAAAAGCAGAAAGAAAGCAGTTTTAAAGGGACAAAAAATTGCATTTACTGTTGCTTTAAATACATATTAAAGAGCATTTAAGAGACTGCATACTCAAGGAAGAGTAGGAGATTTTTTTTCTTTTGAAGTATCACTCATCGGGAATAAAGTGCTCAATTCTGTGTCTAGTCTTTCTGAAAATCAGGAGGACGTCTATAAAAGTAGCCAAAAAAAAAAAAATGTGTATTGTGCTTCTAAGGGACTATTTTAGGTTAGAACTTTGGAAAGATTTCGAGTGACTTGAAGTAAAGAAATGATCATAAATTATATTATAAACAATAAAAATTACAAATTATTAAGCATAATGTTCCATGACCTGTATTTTGTGGGTCTTGTGTTAACTATGATTCTTTAAGACCACAACCAAGACTAAACTATTAGAAAGTTTGGTCCTGGATGACTTTACATTTTTGACTACACCCCAAATGAGGCTTATACACACTTGTCTTGGGAGCTAGTATTAAACTTTGACTATCTGCAATGAATTAGCACCATGCATAAACTTCACTAGAGCAGACCTACAAAACATATCAGCTTAGTGTTGTGGGATACCAAATTCCATGAACCCAGGCCATCTTTCTAAGGTAATTTTCTGTGTCCTGACAACCAACTGCCATAACAAACTATCACAAACCAGGTGGCGAGACATAAATTTCGGGGGCACAGTATTCAACCCACTATAGCCCACCCTTTCATCCTCTAAAGTTCACATTCATTCCACGCAAAACACATTCACTCCATTCTTAAAATCTCAACTCATTCTAACATCAACTACAAGTTTTAAATCTCAAGTAAATATCAAGTATAAAAGTTCCAAATTACACCATCTAAGTCAGGCATGAGTGAGCCTCTGGGTGTGATCTACCTGCATTGTTTCTGCTGGCTTGTCCTTTGCCCACGCATATCAAGGGAATCCACAGCATTAAACAAAAGAGCTCTCCACATATCCTTCCTGGGGAACTTTACCTGTACGTTTTACTTCTTTTGAGATGATTTATTGGGACCGTAAGTCACACAGACTATCCTCCTCATCCCTGGCATTTTCTCCAGAGTATGCTTAGCACCTTTTGATAAAAGGACAGGCTGAGCATTTTCCAAAACATCAAGTTCTGGTTCCACTTTGCTTAGCAGTTTATTTCTCAATTTATCTCTTTCTTCTCCTACTTCACCGCAGTGGCAAGGGAAAACCTGGCTATACCTTCAGCACTTTGCTTGGAAACGTCCTTAGCTAACATTTAAAGTTTATTGCTTAAAAGTTCTGGTTTTTTGCCCAGCTGTAGTATTTAATTCAGCCAAGATTTTTTTTTTGCCCCTTTATAACACAGATTGCCTTTGCTCCAGAGTTCAATAACATGTTTCTTCTTTCCTTTTGAGACCTCAGCATAAGTAACTTCAATGTCCATATTTCTATCAACAGTCTCTTCAAGACACCCTAGACTTTGTCATTAGCTTCAATATTTCCATCTCTATTCATTACTCAATTCCAAAGAAACATCCATGTTTTAAAATATTTGATACAAAAACACCCCACTTTTGAGCACCAGAATCTGTATTAGTTATCTAGGGCTGCTATAATAGCGTTATCGAAAGCTGGGTGGCCTGAAACAACAGAAATGTATATTCTCCTAGTTCTGTGGGATAGAAGTCTGAAATCCAGATATCAGTAAGACTATGTTTCCTTTGAGAGTCTAGAGAATAATCTTTCCTTGCACCTTCCAACTTCAGGTGGTCCCAGGTGGTCTTTGGTTATGGTAGTACAACTTCACTCTTTGCCGATCGCCACTTAAAATGGCTTTCTTCCCTGTATGTCTGTATCCTTCTAAGGACACTGGTCACTGGATTTAGGATTCACACTGAATCTAGTATGATAACATCTCAAGGTCCTAACTAATTACATCTGCAAAGACCCTATTTATTTTTTCAAATAAAGTTATATTTAAGGTCACAGCTGAGATTCCAGCTGAATAGGGGTGAGGGTGAGAAAGGAACTAGTCAAAATCCTATGTATTTTTTTTTCTGTAATGTAAGCAATAGCTAATAGAGTCGAAAACTGTTGTATATGCCATAAAAATACAGCCTTCTAGTGCTTTTTTTCTTCTTCTTTTAATCCTATGTACACACTACCAGCTCCAACACAGCTATAAGAATAGATAAATGGCAAGTATTTACAGATTGACGGACTAGAAAGGCTCTAGAAAGTCATGGATTCTTTAGATTTAGTCTCTTCTTAATGGAGTTGAATTATTTTGAAGTATTATGAGATTATAAATAAAAAACACACTAAAGAATGTATGTTTCTATCCTAAGTCAACCTCCTTTTTTTTCTTATTAGATATAAGCATTTACTTTCTGAACTAATAACAAATTTCTACTTTGAAAAAAATGTACATTGAAGTCTTCTGCCCATTTTAATTGAATTGGTTGTTTTTTGACAGTAAGCTATATGAGTTCTTTATATTTTTGGATATTATGTAGGATGTATCATTTGCAAAAACCTTCTCCCATTCAGTAGGTTGTCTTTTTGTTTACTTGATGGTTTCTTTCCCTGAGCAAAAGCTTTTTAGTTTGATGTATTCCCATTAGTTTTTATTGCCGTTGCTCTCAATGACACATCCAAAACATATTTTCCATGTGACAGATGGTTACTAGACTTATATTGGAGATCACATTGTAAGGTATAGAATTGTCTAATCACTATGCTGTACACCTAAAACTAATATACTATTTTCTGTTGGCTATATGTAACTTAAAAAATTCTACCTAAAATTATTATTACAAAGCTCGAGAATATTTTCACTGAGGCTGGATTTGAGAATATTTTCACTGAGGTTTGTTTCAGACCAGAAAATGCATTTACATATTTCAAATCACAAAATAAGCCCTTCACTACTTGTAGGAAATTAAAATGGATGCACACAACACACACACACACACACACACACACACACACACACACACACACACACACACCTTTCTTCTATATTCTGAGGAATGTTGCCAAATGAATAAGAGACTTTCTAAGTGAAATCCAAATTAGCGATTTACAAAAGCAGAAGCAATTTTATAAAGCTGAAAAAGACGCTAGAAATGTTCTATTCCAACCTTATAGTTTACATTTGAAGAAAATGAGGACAAAGATATTGAATTTCCCAAAATAACGTAGTTAATTAGTGGCAAAGCTGGAGTTCTAAATACATGGTTTTATAGACTAAGTCTGCTGACTTCTCTCACTTACAGACCAAGCCCTTTGCTTGCTACTGATAGCGTCTCATAAAAATGACAGGGACTTTAGCTTTTTCTGCAATATTCATGCTGAGTCCTGTGAAACATATGCTCATCTGCTTTTCTCACTGAAAGTCTCATTTTGCGGCACGGTGAAGATCCTGCACAGTGTGAGTCTATGCTTAGGTTCAGACTGTTTAACCAAACCCATTTATTAAAAAAATACATAGGCCAAAAAGGAAAAAAAAAAAAAGGTAATCCATTTCTTTGCCAAAAAACAATTATTTCTAAGTTCATAAGTTTCTAAGTTCAAAGACTATTTAATTATATAAAGAAGGGCAGTGGCGATAATAATGTCTGTTTTAATATACTGTTTTACGTATTGAATGAGTCAATATATGTGAAACCACTGGACACATCAGTGAATATTAATGTTCTCTTTACTTTTTAGTATTTAGACATAAGAAACTTACATTCCTATATATATCTTTACACACACACACACACATATACGTGTATCACACACACACACACAACACACACACACAATTTGCTTATGTTCCCTTGCTAAAAAAAGACATAACATGGACACTTTCTCAAATGTGTACAATTTGTTCCAACAGATGTTTAAATAATTTGATACCCACTGAATTTTAGACCGGAATAAACCCGAACAAACTTAATTTGAATCAGAACTTCACACCATATTATCATTTGATCCAGATCATTTTTGTTGCTGAGGTACTGTCACACATACTGTAGACTGTTCACCAGCATCCTTGACCTCTACTCACTGGATATCAGTACCACTAACCCTCCCTGTGCCCCGCCAAGTTGCAATAAACCAAAACACAAAACACGTTACCAGCTGTCCCTTGGGGGCAAGACTACACCCAGTTGAGGATACTGGTCTGAACTGACCACTCTGTTTGAGATTCAGAAATACCAGGAATTGGTTGATGTCCTCTAAACAGCCTATGAACTGCTATGCGAGGTGGAAAGAAACTACAGTGAACTATGGAATAATGTAGACTTAGTTTTGTTTTTTCCCCTGATTCGTACATCCTATGTGACTTAGTATTAAGTCACTTACATATAGCCTCAATTTTCTCATTTAAAATAGGGAAAAAAAATACTTCAGCTGCATCATTTATTGGCTTCTGGTCAGATAAAACAGGATAGTGTTTTTAAAGTTTTGAGGTGTTCTACCACCACACATAAAATCTGTGTATTATTATCATCACCATCATCAGTTAAGAGCCAGATTTTAAAGCCAGTTCCCTTTATACCTGATGTTATCCACTTAAGCAACACTCAGAGCTGCCTATAAAGCAGTATCATCAAAATATGTTTCAGCCATCCGATACCTAAGAATAACCTGGCAAACCCAGGGTCTTTGCCAGTTAATGTAATTTAAAGTCTGGAGTGGACTTTCAAGTTGCGTGTTTAAAAGATAACCTAGGTAATTCTGTTCTCTATTATTTTAGATTATTGCCATGCTGACTCTTTTCAGATGTTCCTAAATAACTTCTGTGATGTTCACTTCAATACTTTCCAAGCATCTCTTATTTGTCAAAAAGTCTTATTGACATATAATTTTTACTAAATCACTCCCCTGCTAAATTTATTCAGTGAATCTTTCTCCATATAAAATGTAAGCACTCTAGCATGACAGAATGTCCTTCTATGATCTGTTCCTTTTTCTGTTGATCAACTGCATCTCCTACATCTTTCTTTTCTACATCTCCTTCTCCCATCCTGACTTTCAATCCTGCCCTTCATAAATCACCCTCCCTAAAATACATACTCCATTATTTACAATCAAAACTCCTACAATAGTAAATTTTCTGTAACTCTCAAACACAGGTGATTTTCACGAATGCTATGCTTTTACAAATTTTAGCCTCTACTGTCCACAATATAAAATCTTAACTATTTTTCTAATCTCATATGATGTACTCTGCAGCTGGATGAACACCTGTATCTGACTTCCACATAGTGATCTCTACATACATTCCCCAATAATCCTGTTCCTTTTAAATATATCCAGTACTGGTAGTTGTATTGTGTGTGTGTGTGTGTGTGTGTGTGTGGCCATGGATCACAGGACCACATTGGTCACTGATGCAAAAAACACAAGATTTCTATTCAATTATTTTTATTTAGAACTAGAACTGGCATATAGTAAAGCTTCAATAAATATTTGTTGAAAGAATGAACAAATAGTTCTGTAAGAAAAATGGATATTAAGTCACAGCTCAGAAAGCTTACAAAGTAGTGAATGAGATGACTATACCCATAGATAAGCATGAAATAGAAGTAATTAGTAGTCTACCATCTTAATGATGTGTACACAATATTATGGGAGCACAGAAATAGAACAGGTATGCTCACTATTGCTCATTTATATTCTCGTTTCTGTTTCCAACCAGATGCCAAAGAGTTCTTTTGTAATGTGATTGCTTGCATTATCTCATTAATCTGTGGATAGCTGCTTTCTGAAGAGGACATGGTGCAAATCAACTATTATAATATATAAAATACTAATATCAGAATTATCTCAGCCACAGGACTGGCCTTTCCAAAAGAATTATTTTTTTCATACTTCTCCTACCATTAATGTTTACTTTATTATAGTGTCATGTCTTCTTGGTTTAATGGTCTGCATTATTCTCACTCCAAACTTTTTAACCTCTTCCTCCCGAATACTACATAATCACACCAAAACTATCTCACATTTCCCTAAAGCAGAGGCAGCATATAAATCTGATTTTCCTCTTAGGCCCTTGCAATTCTAACTGACAAGATTTACTCACCACCTATGCTCTGTTGAAAAATTTGTGGATATAAAAGTAATTAAAGAGAAAACTTTTGAACAATTAGAATATATACCTGTGCACGAACTCTTCAAATGAAAAAAAATTACCTCCGGACTGATGTTTGTATCTCTAATTCTCTCCAGTTTGGATATGTTTTCAGTTCTCATGTGTGAGGTTATTTTTTCAAGTCTTCACTCAACTGTAGGGTTCATGGTAGAACCCTAATGTCCTCTAATCTCATGTGTCAAGTAACAGTGTTCTTATAAGGTGAATGCTACAGAAATAAATATATGTGTCAGTATATGCACAACCTGAATAGGAAACACACTAAATTTATTTAAGTAGCTCACATTATAATTTAATTTTACATATTTACTTTTTCATTGTCTTTATTAGGTGTGACATTTGTTAAAGATGAATTATTCATAGAATAAGTCATCCATTTCTCAAAAAGTTACAAATGACTCTTCTCTAATAGTCCCAAGCCAGATAAATCTCTCAAATATCTAAAGTAGAAAAAATAGTTGATGTTTTGTTTCTGGTTGATATTCAAAAAGGAAAAAGAATCTTATACTTAATATAATTATTGAGAAGCAACCAGGAGAAGCTGCATATAGAAAATGCCTTCGAGAACTTGCTTAGAACTTTTTTTTTTTTTTTTTTTTTTTATCAAAGATGCTGGTCAATACTTTATAGCTTTTCTGAGCTTATGCATTCTGATCAAATTCTGGAATATAAAAGATTAAACTTCTCAGCTAATTACATGCCTGAAGGCACATTAACAATGCAAGTGTCAATGCTCTTTTAAAAATTCATTTCGCATTTTTAACACAGTCCTGATAGCAAAACTTTGAAGGCAACAAAGTGGAAAGAGTTATATTCTTATTTTAAATGATAGTCTAGGAACCTTGAGAAATTGGAACTTCATTATTTCATATTATGGAAAATATCAGAGGTAGTATTAAATCAAAATGAATTTTCACATACTTAAAAATTTTATGGATTATTGAACTTTAGCAAGAAGGACCTTGAGAATCCTTTGGTCCTACCTTTTCATTCACTATTGAGATTACAACAGCATAGAAAAAATTTGACTTGTACAAGCCTAGACAGTTAGAAAGAGAGAGATCTAATATTTAGAAATATGAACTCAACCAGAGAGCTTTCCACAGTATGGCTGCCTCTTAACACTGCAAAATCTATTTTTTAACATGATTGAAATATATGCTGCCTGTTATAAGATGAGCTTAGTCCCCTGAAAAATCCACAAGTTGAAGCTTTAACCCCCTAGTACCTCAGAATGTGACCAGATTTAGAGACAGGACATTGAAAGAGGTGATTAAGTTAAATTGGGTTCTTTAGGGTTGGGCCTGCCTGATCTAACCTCAATTGTGTCCTTGCAAGGAGAGGAAATTTAGACACACACAGAGATAGCAGAGGCTTGGCACACAGAGGAAAGACCTTGATGGGACAGGAGGAGGCCATCTGCAAGTGAAGAAGAGCAGCCTCAGCAGAAACCAGACCTACTGACACCTTGATCTTGGACTAGTCTCTAAAACTGTGAGAAAGTAAGTTGTCTATTGTTTAAACCACCCACTGTGTAGTGCTTTGTGGTTGGTCTTAGCGAATGAATTCACTGCCTCCACTACAGAAATATAGTGTATACTTTATGATAGAATTCTAGATATTCATTTTTAATACTATCCACAGAACTCTAAATTTGCATCAAAACATTCAATCTGATATGAAAAGATTTTACTGTCTTAGAGAAGGGAAAGTCATTTCCAGTTTACATGAAAGAATGTTTACATAAAACCAACCAAATGAAATTTAATATGGTGTGTGGGGTCTATCAGATAAAACTTAAAAATTACAGAGTTGCATATGCTTCATAATTGACTATATGACGAAAGTAGAAACCATCTAGAGAAAAATGATAAACTGAATTCCACATATTTTGTTTTTGACATTTTTGAGAAATATCAAAACTGTGTCATGTATCTAACTTAAAGCTAGAACCACTGATGCATATTTCAAATTTTCATAGCAATAAAAGGAACACAATATAACTAAATTTCATATTTTTTCAAATAAAAACATCAAGAGGTATGACAATTATTTTTATGAAATTTGTAAAAGAGATAATATAGTAAAAAAAAAATTAGGTTTAAAGGCAGGAACCCATAATCTTATTAGCATTTAATTAGCAGTATGAGCACGAGCTCATGGCTTACTTTCTCTGAGCCTCAATCACCAAATATCTAAAGGAAGAATTATTCTAAATGATCTCTCTCTCTCTCTCTCTCTCTCTCTCTCTCTCTCTCTCTCTATATATATATATATATATATATATATATATATATATATTTATTTATTTATTTGTTTATTTGTTATTTATTTATTTATTTATTTATTTATTTATTATTTATTTTTATTTTATTTTTTTAGGGGAAGCAACCCTCGCTTGATCTCACAGATTGCAAGATCTCATCAGCTTGCAATCCTTTATTTTTACTTTTTGCGCCTACAGCACCTGGTCTTCCTAGGTGGTCTCCCATCCAAATACTAACCAGGCCCAATCCTGCTTGCTTCTGAGATCAAATGGGATTGAATTTGTTCAGGGTGGCATGGCTGTAGACTCAATATTTATTTTTTGTCCTAAAATTCATTCTGTACTGAAGATGACTGCTTTATTAGAAAAGTTGATATTTCTGACTGGTTGAATATAAAAATATCCATTAGTCGCTTGGGAAAAAAAAAAAAGTCTTAGGAGAGAAAAGTAAACCTCTTTAAATTCTGCACTCTGTAATCTTCTTATGAATTAGAAAGAAAAAGAGTGAGAAATTGACAGACATTTAATTCTTTAAGACCTTTGCACCAGTAAGTCTCTCAAAGCATTTCCCGGGCTTTGTTGTGACAGAGACAATGTGTACCTCCACACTGTCTGATCAGACTGCTGCTTGCCAACCTGAGAAACTTATTTTGCACCTTTCCCCACCCCTACAGTTTCCTACAGATGTGACAGAGCCAGGGAGTGCAGATTTACAAACAGTTGCTGTAAAAATCACTGAGGTAAAACAAAAGGTAAATGTTTTCTTAAACGGTCGCTCTTCATGCACATAACTTCCTTAGTTAAAGTTCTACGTGGTCGAAATACTCAAAGTGATAAATAGATGTTGATACAGCACAGAGATATCGAAGCAAAAAATAACGGACTCCGAGTGAACACGATTTTAAATGACAAAAATATTTGGCCTAAAAGGCAGGAGTCATGTCTTGATTTTGCAAGTAATTTAATAACCACAAGCCCCTTAATCAATAAGAGCCACAATTTAATAATGTGTAAATAAGGAGTTCATTCAATAAACATTTGTTGAGGATACGGAGGTGCCACATGCTTATGATTTCCTGAGATTAGAAAAATGAAAGCAAGCTGCAATTCGATACTGAAGAGTGAGAAGTAAAATGACCCCTGCATGCCACGGAAGGACTGTCCCAATAGTGGTGTGCATGCTATGCTGGTGAAAGTGAGCGGGAATCTACACCGGCCTCGAGAAAAATGAGTTTTGCCCTTTCTGGTGTCATTGGCTGTTGTGCTAAGTCTAAAACACCATAGTCCCATATCCACAGGGGATACGTTCCAAGACCCAGTGGATGCCTGAACCCGCAGACAGGACTGACCCTGGTATATACTATGTTTTGTCCTATACATACATACCTGTGTTATATTTTGATTTATAAATTAGATACATAAAGAGATTAATAGCAATGACTACTGATAAAATGGAACAATTCTAACAGTATTCTGTGGTAAAAGTAATGTGAATGTAGCCTTGTTTTCTTGCTCTCAAAATATCTTATTATACAGTACTCGCCGTTCTTATGGCGATGTGATATGACACAGTGCCTTACTGAGTCCAGAACATTCTTCACCTTCACTTAAAGGGAACACTTTACAGCTTCTTGTCGCCATATATTGCCAGCATCACTACTCTTGCACTTAGGGGCCATTATTAAGTAAAATCAGCGTGTCTTGAATCCACATTGAAAAACGACGACAGTCGATATGACAATCAGGATGGCCACTGAGTGACTAACAGGCAGGAAGTGTGTTTCGCATGGAGATGCTGGTCAAAGAGGTGATTCACATCCCAGGCGGACAGAGTGGGGCCTGGGATATTTCATCACCCTACCCAGAACGGGGTGCAATTTAAAACTTACAATTGTTTACTTTTGGAATTTTTAATTTAATATTTTCAAACTTTGGTTGATCACACTGGAACTTCAGAGATGCGAAACTTCAGATAAGGGGGACAACTGTATACACATCGCCATCAAAGGAAACCAAATAGTGTGCACGAAAGCACTGGCCAGGAGAATAACTGCCAGGGAAGATGGAGTGCGAGACTTGGTTTAATAATATTTCATCGAATCAAGTCTGCTATTTAAAACATTGCCAACCACATACTTACAACTTCTCTACTACTACAAACCTATGTGTAGCACACTTAGCCTTTTTTTTTTTTTTTTTAATGCCTACAGCACCTAGTATTCCTAGGTGGTCTCCCATCCAAGTACTAACCAGGCCTCCCCTGCTTAGCTTCCAAGTTCAGACGAGATCAGGCATGGCCATAGACATATCTATCCTTAATGACCTTAATAATGCTTAAAAAAATTGGCATATGTTTCCTCCAAGATTTTTATTTGATAACCTAGTTCTAGGTTGACAGCCATCTGCAAACCGGATTTAACCATCCGTATCCTCTCCTTCCCTCACTTTATGTCCTGATTTTCAATTTGGGATTTGCCTTTAATTCTCTCCCACCTGGAACATAAACAAGCAAAATCATTGCTCTCAAAATACACTCCAGCCAAGAATCGTTTTCTCTTCACGTCGTATTTACACTTCCAAGGATCTCACTATCACTGGTGCTTTCCCAAATTCCCACTTATCACTCAGTCTAATCCACTTGAACTTTTACCTTGCCATCTCACTGCAGCTACTACTGTCAAAATTACAGTACCTTTCAAACTGCCCAATCTATGGATTACTTTAATTCTGACTTTGTGATACTGTATTCTGCTATTAATTACCTCCTTCTCTAACCTCTTCCCTTTCTTGGCTTCTGGAAAACTATATTCTGATTTCTTCATGATTTTTTCCTGAATTTTTTGGGTTTCTCCTCCTCTTTTTCCTTCTTAACTCTTACTATTTACCAATAGTTCTTTGTGCTCAGATTTTCATAAACTCCATTAACACTGATGAGTACCTCTACCATTTATAAGCTGCTACCTATAAATATTTATCTTCAGCCCATTCCTGTCCTCTAAGATTCAGATCTACTGTAATCTTTCTGTGGATGAATTCCAGGTAACTGAACAGAATATTAAAAACTGTATTCAATAATTTTCCTCCACTAACCAATCCTCTTTTTGCATTTGCTATCCATTTAAAAATTGTATTGGTCAGTGTATAATCAATCAGAAAAGCAACATTGTTAAGATACATATATATAACAAGTATTTTATTTATTCATATATCTATATCATCTATGTGTCTAGATATTGTCCATCTGTCATACCTATCTTTTCTATAATTTGTTATAAGAAATACATATAATCTATAATTTATTATTAAAATTTATTATTAGAATTGTGCCTTACATAATTATAGGAACACATAGTCACTATGAGACTATTGCTTCTGTTGCTGGTGCTAGAGACTGAGGTTCGAAGGACAAGGAGTCAGGAAAGGGAAATGGAGTAAAGTGGGGGAGGAAAGACAAGTAGGAACATGGGAGTCTCGGTGAAAAGCCATGAGAATGTACTTGAACCTAATATGGTTTATCACACCTCCAAATCTCCAACTGGAGGATGGGCGCCCTGCAGAAATGGTTTCATAAGCACTGATACATAAACCATGTATCTGTGAAGAAGCCTTATCAGTGTCCTAAGCAAAGCATTTGCTACTGTTATGGTTAAATAAATGGAAACTACATGATAACACATATTGTGAATATAACATATTTACTCAAAACTGAAAAAAAACAAATAATTAAATACATCTACAATACATATATATGCAAGAAGATACTCCATTTATATTGCACTCGCACCACAGAATACAATAAATTCTCAGAGAACAATTCATTTTCATAATGCATATCTATGTATTGATATATATTGATAATATATTAGAAGACCATAGTGCATATTTCTCATCCTAAGAAATTTAAATATTTTTACAAGGTAAAATGAGACTCTGTCATCTATCTATCTTTATCTATCTATCTATCTATCCATCCATGTATCTATCACCTATCATTTATCTCTTATGATAATCTATTATCTATCTATCTATCTATCTATCTATCTGATCTATCATCTATCTTTTTCTATTATCATCTCCAAATGAACAATATTGATATGTATATTAAGAAAAAAGAGACATATATAGTTTTTTTAAAATAACTTTGAAAACACTAAGAAAATTCAGGTCTACTTTGCCTTATCACAATGACTATAATATTCAGCAAACTTTCAATAAATATTAGTTATCATTACTATCAAGAATACTATTTTACTAGTGAAATTTCCACACACTATAAAGCATTTAAGTCAATTCTCTTTACCTAATTCCAATTCTATTCCAAAGAAAATTGACTCTTCTATTTGTTTTACTCATTCTTTAGAATCAGAGTATTGGCAATCTGATGACAATCAGAGTATTTGGCAATCTGATGACAATTCTTTTTAAAAAGTGACTGTTTTTGTAAAACCACTCTGCAAAGTATATAATATGCATTGACAATAATAACTTCATAGGGGTGCTTTCATTATAATTAATTCGAAACTCAGAAATGCATTAAAGACAGCTTTTTAGTGATAAATCTTGAAGCACGGCAAGCTTTAGTTTCTATGCTCGTCAAAAATGAATTGAGTAGATTATTATAATGGCAGTTTTGAAATTCAGCATACCTGTGTGAAGCACTATAATTGTCTATATCCAATTTGCATAATGTCAATCATATGGCATTCAATGGAATGTCTTTATTTTAACTTAAAATGTTTTTCTAACTTTAAAATAAGAAAGATTTATTAAACTCATGTTTATCTTAGACCTCTTTTTTTCAAAAGTAACTTAATGCACATAATTACATCACACACTTAAAATTAGTGATGTGATCATACATGACTTAATTGCAATGTGTGGACACATGTTAAGCTTTGAATACAGAGGTTAAATAATTACAAGATAAAAATGAAAATAATTTCTTCTCATTTAATATTCACAATTTTAACAATATGGAGCTTATATTGCTATTCGATCATTCTTCCTTTGTAGGGCTCCCCTATTCCTCATGGATTTAATTTTGTTTCTATTCAAATTCTGCTAAACTTTTGCCATGTTGGCCATAGGTTTGATTGTGGACACAGGATAAAGATGCGCATGGTAAAGCCATTGGTGATAAGAGCAAACTATAGCTCAGTTCGTACAAATACTTTTGAAAGATGCAAAGTAAGACTTGGATTTAACATGTGTCCTATTTGGAGATCCTAATCTTTAAGCAACGTCTGTGATGTCTGACATGAAACTGAATATGCTTTGGTTATAGTGTCATTACATGTGAAGTAAGCAGCGAACTTCCCTATACATTCTACTATAGCATTTGCATAAAAATTCTGACCTATAACTTATACTTAATATATAATAGAAAAACGATTCCATTAATAATAGGGTCTCGGAGAGCTGTGTCATGTTTAAAAATAAGGATTCTGAAGTCAGACCGGATGTAAGCCATGCCGTATTTCACCCTCGTGACAATAATCATGTAACATAATTATGCAAATCCTTAGCTTGGTACCCAGTGTTAATCAAGAGCTAACATATATTGAGATCTAAGCGCATACCAAATATTATGCTAAATGTACATATTCTTTTTTTTAATTTAAATATCATCATAAGGCAGTGTGATACATGCTGCTATAAAATCTATAGTAAAATTAAAACTAGAATATTAACTCCCATTAGAAGCTTTCAAACACAAATCTGTCTCCAGAAATCTTAATATAAATTTTTTTCTCAATAATAATAACATAGTTAGAAAGTGTATGGCACAAGGAACTCAATCAACATTAGATATTATATTTTCTAGTATAACATTTTATTTTGATTATAACTGATATCGAGAAGGATAGTCAGCAATATAGTACCAATCATGTCCACTGTCATAGCACTAGTCATAGTAACATGATACCATCCTGTGTATTTCACCCAGGCTTGTAATTACAGTAATTTTAGCCAAATAAAACCATTATATGCTGAGATATATTTGAGATATTAAAAACAAGGTACGCAGAAAAGGTGGCAACAAATTAGAGTTGTAGCGGGCATTAATCATTTTGTCTTCTCAGAATAATATTTCCCCATTGTGAAGGTTAAGATCGTTCCTATGTTTTGGAGTTTGCCCTGCCTGGCCCCTCGCTTTCAGCTGTGTGCACATGACTGAGGTGGGAACAATCATTGCATCACTACTCACGCGGGACAGTGTATGAGCCATGCTTGTCTAGGCATGCTTCAGAGACATTGGAATCAAGCTGTGCCACTACCATAGTATTCAGGAACTTCATGTCAAAAGATATAGATAGATTAGGTTAGGTTAGGTAGAGAGATGATGATAGATATAGATAGATGATAGATAGATAGATAGATAGATAGATAGATAGATAGATAGATAGACAGATAGATATAGATAGATAATAGATACATACATACATACATACATAGGTAGATAATGAGATAGATGATAGAGAGATAGTTGATAATAGGTAGATAGGTAGGATTTAGAAGCTGTTAGTTCTCTTAATTTATTTTAATGTCTCTAAGATTGTCCATATAATTAAAAGACTGAGTTAACAAACTGGACTTTCAGAATAATTACATTTAACTACAAATGGTGATAATAAGGATAAATAGCTATTTAACTGACCACAGTTCTCAGAAATGTTATAGAACTAAACTCCCACCACTATGACCCATCCATTTTGTTTTAATAATCAGTATTCAGGGTACACATTACTAGCCTTAGAAATGTGAACTTACATAGTTGTTCATGTTTACAAAGAATGAAATTGTACCAAGAGGAGCTTACTATATCATGTATGAAACATGATGAGTCTGTTTATTTTCTATCTTAAATGATCTTACGAAAATCACCTACATATTGAAAGGTTTTTATAAAATCTGATTTTACATAAGATCACTTGCTTAGATTATAGCCATGTGCATTTAAAATAAAAATAGCCTAAAACAAAATAGCAGTAAATAAATCAAAGAACAAATACTTCTTTTTTCAAAGTCATCAGTTGTGATGTCTAGAAATTTTGTCAATTAAGTGTCAGTTTCCACTAGTAGATTCGATCAGCAGAGATTTCTCAGAGACATGAGGTCCAAATGTTGGCATTTGAAATACAGTGATGCTCATACGTTCAATAAGAATGAGCAGTAAGTTTCACCCTCCACCTGAGAAGTGGGGATGGCATGGTGTGGAGGGTGGGCATGTGCCAGTTGTCACTTTTGAACTGTGTGGGACTTTGTCGCCAGCACCACAGTGAAGAGCACCCTTGACTCCCACTAACTTCCCTTCAGCCATGGCTGGCTCATTATACTTTTTTCATACATGGCTGTTGGCAGAAGCAAACATAACATTTTAACATGCATAGAGCCTGCTTCAAGCATTTTAATTGGTTTAAAATTGTTGGTAGCATCTTTTACTGTATTAATTTATTGCTTCAGCTTCAGTCAACTGAAACCTTTGCCAGATGGTAGTGCGACCACTGCATACAGAAGAGGAGACTGAGGGTATTTATAGGATGCAAATGCCTCTTTGTCATTAAGTATTCATGAACTTTCCCTTAACGATTATATTGAAAAAGTACCACAAAGGTTGAGATTCATGCCTTGTGAAAATTAATAATCTAATTTCACAAAATGACGGTTTTGTTTAAAAGTGATGGAAGACATAGCTTTTTAGCAGACACTAATACTTGTAACGAAAGAATGTCCTTTCAATGGTATTGTTTTGTTCAGATTCAATGAAATTCAAAAGTGGTTGCCTTGAAATTAAACACCCCTTATTGCACGGAATAAGAGGGCGTAGTGTTGGTGCATGCCACCACTTTAAAACATCACATGTCTATTCATCTAGTTCTAGAAGAGATTGTGCGGTAGTTATACCATAGTTAATGTGTTTCACAATAGCATTAGCTTCAAATTTTTCATGTAAAAAACCGACGTTATTCTCAGGTAGAACCTAACATTCTAAAGTCTGTCTGTCTGTCTGTCTCTCTCTCTCTTACACACACGCACAGAGCACCAGAATATCATTAAAGTTATTTTCAATTTAAGTTAATCAAAATTTTGTAGGTTTTAGAATCTATTGCTCAATACTGCACATAAGCAACTTAAATGCAAATTATATTGGCAGCACTTAAGGGAAGCAGACTGTGTACTTTTGAATACCTTTCCTGCTGCAAACATATCTACCTATCATTACAAAGGCAAAGTGTGTATTCAAAAATAATCTATATACATATTTATAAGTTGTACCCAGATGGCCAGGGTCGAAATACTCCCAGCTAAAACTACCTAAATACTGCAAACATTTGTGTATCCATCAGTTTTCAATGTCTGACAATATGTGTCTTTATGATATGGTCCATTAACTGTACATAGGGCACCGCTGCTGGGTTGTCTGCCCAGAGGCAGAAACTTATCTCAAGATATTTGCTTATAGGTAGTTGCAACTGAAGCCTTGCTTTGTCAAGGGGAAAAACAGGACAAATCCTAGTAAGAAAAATGAACTTCCAGAAGCCCAAAGAAACAAGCAAAATTATAATTTATGAAAATAGATCAAATTTTCATTCTAAAATAGCATATTATATACAAATTATATTAAAACAAGAACATTAGATTTATTGATAAGAATTTATATTATTGCTAGAAAGAGAAAAGGGGGACGAGAGAGTGAAAGAAAGATAAAAAAGGTATCTATATATCTAAGAGAAGGTGTTTTACAAAATTTATAATTGTCACAGGGTCATGATTTCAAACTAAAGTTGATCTTTTTGCTAGAGAGTTCACTGATTCTTAGTCAAGCATGTCAGGATTTGAAGTAAGAAGCTTGCCTGTCTTTTTCTTAATACTCAAAAGATCGAGTCATTCTTATTAATATTACATGTTTTCAAACCAAAATTAATAAAGCAAAGAAAAAGTGCACTCTATTAATATATGCATTTTCCTTTTTCCTTCTGCTTCTGCTGTCTGCTAATAATGCTATCCTACAAGCCTCAAGCTTCTTAAACTCTTCCATCAAAGTATTTGAAAATAATTTTTAAAGTCTGTATAAACTATGAAGTGTGTAAATTGTTTTGTTTTCCTACTAGTACTCATTGTTTTCAAGCTTTCCAATTTGTTTCTGTTTTGTAAAATCCAGTTGGACTACCGTGTGACAAAGAGTTGCAGCCCTATAATTTATAGAGTATGTTTCACAAAAGTTTTTGTATTTGTTTTCTGGTAGTCAATGCAATTGAGCTATAATTTTCATAAAATAAAGTGCACAGATTTTAAGTGTACAGATCAATGTATATTGACAAATAAATGCCTTTATTTAAGCTCCACCTCAATCAAGATACAGCAAATTTCCATTATTCCCTCAAAATCTCTAATACAATCACTGAAGTCTACCTCTCCACTCCTCAACCCCAGGCAACCACTGGCTTGACATTTTTCATTACATTTTAGTTCTGCCCATTCAGGACTTAATACTACCTGGAAACATGCCATGCACATTTTATTGTCTATCAGGCTTCTTTCACTCAGCCAAATTACATTTCTTATTTATGCTTTTAGAAAAGCAGTACTTTGCTTCTTTTAATTGCTAGGTGGTATTTTATTTTTTGTGTATAAATTTATCCATTTACTTGAAGAAGGACAGTTAAGTCTTTAGCCAATTTTTGGTGAAATGATTAAAGTTTATGAGAACATTTCTGTGTACATATTTTAATTCCACTGGAGAAGATAGGAGTGAAATCAGTGGGTCACTTTTAAATGTATATTTCATTTTATGAGGAAATGTGAAACTGTTTTTCAAATTTCAGTTCTGAAATTGTATCTCACTGTGGTTTTAATTTTTTTTTAATTTTTCTAAAGCTTAATTATGTCAAGTGTCTATACTTTCTTTTCTTAATAAGTCAGTGTTTATTAGATTTGCCATTTTATTGATTTTAAAAATATATAGGTGTATGTGTATATGTATGCATGTATGACCTATCTATCTACCTATCACCTTCTATCTATTTATCATTTTTCATCTATAATCTGGTCTTGATATATCATTCTGGATACAAGTTTATACCAAATATTTTCATGGCAAATATTGTACTATTGTACCCTAGTATATTGTTTTTCTTTCTTTTTTATTAACAGTGTCTTTTGAAGAACATTTTTTTAGTTTTGATGAGGTCTGATGCATTATTTCTGTTTATTTTATTGTTTGTACTTTTGTGTCCTAAGATATCACCATACATATATATTTTTTTTTCCTGGAACCTCTATAATTTATATTTAGTTATATGATCCATCTGAACTTAATTTTTTCAATGATATAAGATCTTGGTCCAGAGTCATTTATTTTTTTACATATGATGTATATGTGGTTTGCTCATCACCGTTGATAAAAACTCTATTCTTTGCCCATCACACTATTTTAGCACATTTGTTTACAGGAGAGAGAAGAGAAGAGAGAGAGAGAAAGAGAGAAAGAGAAGAGAAGAGAAGAGAAGAAAGAGAAAGAGAGAAAGAGAAAGAAAGAAGAAAGAAGAAAGAGAAAGAGAAAGAAAGAAGAAGAAGAAGAAGGAAGAAAGAAGGAAGGAAGAAGAAAGAAGGAAAGAAAGAAGAAAGAAGAAGAAGAAGAAGGACGAACTATATATACATGTACGAGTTTTTCCGGATACCCTTATTTTCCATTAGTATATTTGTCTGTCCTTTCACTATTAGTACGCTGTTGCTTTGCAGTAAATCTTAAAATCCAGTAACAAATCTGTCAGCTGCATTCTTTTCCAAAAATTTTCAGCTATCATTTTCATGTATATTTTCGAATGAGTTTGTCCACTTCTAAAAAACAAAAAGCCTGGTGAGGATTTTGACTGAAGAAAAGAAATTGATTCCTAGAGCAGGCTAGCTTAAAAATTGGAGAGTCTCAACTGCACGTGCTCAGTCTATTTTTAAAAAAATAAAAATATATATCAAACAGACGTCACTCCGCTCACTCTGCCTGTTGACTGAAACTTGTCAGAAACAAGCTGTATCTCTGAGACTTCTCTGGGTCAGAGTTCCTTTAGCCTTTTGGTCACTCTGAGTTCTTCGGCACCTTTTGACTTTCTTCCTTCCTTCCTCCCACTCATTAATTCTCATCTCACCTGTATGCTAAAATTAATACCCCATTTCTGGACTTGCTTTAGATGATAATCCCCATCTCTATCTTTTTTATAATGTACCACGAGTGCAGGAAACAAGTGTCCAACTTAGGTCTTAAATGCTGTTCTAGCTCCCTGATATTTTCTAAGATAATTGATCATTTAAATATTTTATACTGGGCATTATAAAACCATTTTTTTCAGTCTCTATTTCAAAATATATCCTTAATATGTGTTTGCTTGTTTATACATAAATACATTAGTGTGGGAATAGACAGAGTCAGGAGGGAATATCATATATATGTGCGCGCGCGTGTGTGTGTGTGTATAAATATATATAATATATATATATATATATATATATATTTAAAGTTGTATGTTTAATTTTGAGGTCCAAATGAGCTGAGCATTTTCTTTCTACACTTTCTGCTAGGTTTGCTTTTCATCTGCTCTACAAGTCTTAGTATACTGTCAGTGTTTCATATAAAGTATCAAATATTCATAAACAAAAATAACATGTTCTTCAAAAAATGTTGACAGCACCAGCAACTGAGATATAAAGTATTTTCAATAACATCATTTTCTTTTTTTTTTTTCTTTCCATCTATTTTATTCCCAGCTCTTCACAGAGAAAACCCCATTATCCAGACAGATCAAGGATTTTAGCTATAACACCGCAACCAAATCTCACCAATAATCTGTCCCCATATCATGGTTCACCTTATCTCTCTGAGACAGATGCAAAATATCAGCAAATGCCATCACAACAATTATTCCTAAATACCCTCGTTATAAAAACAACATGCAGCTAGTTAGCCAGAACTTTACATTAGCTTTCAAAGATGATGCGGGGTCCCAGTTATTTGGGATCTGAGCCAGATTATAAAGGTAGCCAGGACCAATCCAATTACCACAGATAACAAGCATTAGATAAATACTGCCTCAATGAGCACAAAGCTATGGAACTTTGCCCCGCGGCAGTGAGGGTGGATGCGCTCTCAGACATCTGTGAGGGATACAAACTAGAGTTGAAGCCCATACCTGTACCGGAGCAGACACATGGGAATTGGAAGAAAACAAAGCCAGATTCCAGATCAAGCCGTGTCTGTTTTCTGAACTACAGTTGAGTAACCCAATAAATTTTCCTGATAACCAATCAGATGACTTACTTCACTTTTCTGTTAGATGCAACTAAAAGCAATCTAACTGGCAGTGAATGGTAGCAGAAAACACAGATAGCATTGTTTACTACCTATATCTTCTATAGAAGAAAATGCAACTATCTTACAAATAAAGATTTAGGCAAGTTACAAGTAAGAAGTGTTAGTTCATCTGAAGTCAATGAGTAATTGAAAATGCAGTCAATAAATCAGAGAATGTTTAGGAAAAGAATATCACCCTCATGGAGATGAATCTAAATATATACATCCGCTTGATTACTCATTTGTAAACAAATATTAATTGTGTACCAATCATATGGCAGGCACTGTCTTGGACACTGGATACTCAGTTGCGAAGTGGTCTTACTTCCCAGAATTCAACATCTACTTTCCTTTCATTAAGAAGAGACATTTTTGCATGCCAGAGTGACAATTGAAAGCTATAGTTTAATTGTTCACTGACATTTTTAAAAAGCTCTTTTATGGACATTTTTTTAATATGCATTTCTATACTGAAATTTCTATTAATTGGAAATTCTGAATATTAAGTTACCATTATTATAATGCATAATGCATTTTAAATTTTCTGCAATTTGCAAAGGTTGTTATTTTACTAGTTTCTTGATCTATTTTTTTTAAAAAAATGGAAACTGTTTTATAAACATCAAAAAGTTATTGTGCATAGAAATCTAATATTTTGACATTTTTATTGAATTTTCAGATTGCTGCATTAAATTATATCATTTAACATTATGCAGTGAAAACAGAATCTTATGGCATAAATAAAAAACTGGTGGGAAATATGCTACAATATGTTTAGAGTTAGAAAAACAGTTGGAAAAATATGCATCTTAGACTGAAAATTTTTATCAAAAATTATGCATCAATATAGTTAGAAAACTACAGTGTTTTAGAATTAAATTTTTTCATTCATTTTAAAACGGAACAAAAATTTTATAAACAAGATCTTTTCTCAACACTTGGAAAGTGGCTTCTTATATTTTGCATAAATCCGTTGCGATCCATTCAAGTATCAATTGTATCAATACTTAATTCCCATTATTGCTAAGTAGTCAACAACATGAATGAACCAATTAACAGTTTGCTTGTAGCAGGGCATTTTAATTTTTTATCTGATTTTGGCTATTATAACTAAACGTTAAATGAATAATGAATCACACGTTTTTATGTAGACGTAATTTTTCACTTTCCTAGATTAAGTGCCCCAAAAGTGATGGTCAGCTTGAGTGGCACACATAAGTTTAATTAAAAAAAAAAAAAAAAAAAAAACCTACCAAAAGATTTTCCAGAACGACTATGACAGTATTATTTTACATTCCCAACACCAATGTGTGAAAGATCCAGTTTCTCCATATTCTTACCATTTGGTGTGGCCACTGTTTCATTTAGCTGTTCTAATAGGTGTGTAGTGATAGCTCCCTGTGGTTTTGGTTTGTATTTCCCTAATCAATAGTGATGTTCAGTATGTTTCATGTGCTTATTTATCATCCACATATCCTTTTTGGTAAAATGTCTCTTCATATCTTTGCCCATTTATAATTTGTATTTTTTTTGTTGATTTTTACTTTTGAGTTGTGAGAGTTCTTTTTATATCCTAGATGTGAGTCCCTTGTTAGATATGTTTGATAAATATTTTCTCCCAGTCTATAGCTAGTTATTTTTTTTATTTCACTTAACAGGGTATTTTGCAGAATAAACTTTTTTTATTTTTAACAAAAGCCAACGTATTTATTCTTTTGTATCAAGTATAAGAACCATTTTTCAAGCCTTAGGTCTTTTATTTTCTTCTGAAAGTTTTAAAGTTTTCACCTTACATTTAATTATAAGATTTGTTTTGAGTTACTATTATTATTTTTTGGTGTGAGGTTTAGGTTGTTTCTTTTATTTGCCTGTGGATATCCAATTGCTCCAGTACCATTTGTTTTAAAGGCTCTACTTCCTGAAGTGAATTGTTTTTGCATTATTGTCAAAAATAAGTTGTACAGAACACAGAGCAGTTTTAGGCTACTGAAACTGTCTTGTATGATACTTAATAGCGGATATGTGTCATCGCACATTCATGAAAGCCCATGGAATATACACCATCAAGAGTGAATCCTAATACAAACTACTGACTTTACATGATGATAATGAGTCCACGTAGATTCATTGATTGTAACAAAACTACTACTTTTGTGAGAGATATTTGAAGTGAGGGAGGATGTGCATGTGTGGGATTGGGAGGTATGTGGAAACTCTTTGTACTTTACCCTCAATTTTACTATGAGCCTTAAACTGCTCTAAAACAACTGTCGATTAAAAAATAAGCATATTTGTGTGGGTTTATTTCTGGGTTCTCTATTGTGTTCCATTGACTATTTCTCTATCTCCATGGCAAAATAACATGATTTAAATTACTATAGCTATAGAATAAATCTTAAAATCTTAAATATTGATTACAATATAATTACTACTTTAAACGGAATGTTTAATGGATATTATGCCCATCAATCTTGTAATTATATGAAGTAATGTACATAACCAGTGCACATATAAAAAAAAAACTTGTAATTTCTGGGTCTCGTAGTAATCAATATTATCAGCATAATCACATGTCATGCCCTTCAACAGACTAACCCACAAATAGTAAAATGTCCAGATTTTAAGTTGGGATTTTCTTATCCTAATAATAAGAAAAATTGTCACATTGAGCAACACAAGCAAAAACAAGAGGAAAGTAAATGTCCAGAGAGTCCATATATTTTAAAGTCTTTGCAATTATATTAGTCTTAATAATATTTACCTCAGAAAAAGAACCAAGTGATTTTATAATGATAAAATATGTCTCGTATAACTAAATCTCATTAAAACATAGGACTCTCGATTTCATCATAAAACTCTGCTTCCTCTATGAAAGAAAAATGCTAATCCAGATATTTACCAGGGTACCCAATATTCTTATGAAATACTCCCCATTGCCCGCTTTTCCATATGCTTTCATTATCTTATTCGCTACAAGTGTCCAGCCATTTTTAGCCCACATCTCCCAGTGATACATTTATAATTTCTATGGCCAGTTTCTGCAATGTTGTTGATTAGTGTTATATTTTACTTTAAAAAAAATGTAGCTGAATTATTTGGGGAGATCTTTTAAAGACTGGTTGTTCTCTCTAGGAGCTTTGCGTTTGAATCGAGTAATAAAAGTACTCCCATGGCAATGTGATTTCCATCGCAAGCATGGTACACTTCATTACAAACGACTTCTTTTATTAGACTGTGATCTTTTCCATGCCATTATCCATGCATTATGTGCCGTTTTCCACCCAGTGTCTGCTTCTGAGCAAATCTCAATAAAGGTTTATTAAAGGAAGGGAAAAAGAGAAGGAGGGAGACCGAAAGGAAGGATCTGACTAATTATGTAAGTTATTGACTTTTGAAAAGACTTCTTCTGTGGCTTTCAACTTGTTTTAGTTGTCCCCAAATAAGTTACTAGATCGCAAATTAACATTCATAAATGGACATACTATAATGTGTATAAGGCAATGGCATAAGAAATGTTTCAAATATTTTAAAGATTAAAGCCATTTCTGTGGGATCTTTGTACGAGTTCATCCCTTTGATCTTTACCAAGTCTTAACCATATTACATCGCAGTCCATGGCTCTCTTTTGACTCCATGGTCTCTTTTGAGTTCATGAAGATTTTTTTTCCTGTTTCCATATATCATTACATGACACCTTGCCAGCTCTACTAGACATATTGATATACAAGGGATAACAGCTTTTGAAGGTACCTGCATCCTTCCAGCTACTAATACTATGGTCACCAAGAAAATACCATGAATAGTTTTAGGCTTCTGCTTAGTTGTCCTACATCCTATCATTTAATCAAAGTACTGCAATGAGCTGTATTGCCTTCCTCACGTGGGGTCACTTTTAGCAACGTGGACACTAATCAATCACGATACATTGTTTTGATAAAATGATACTTCCTTACATTTCTACCCATAGCCATCTCTGTTTAGAAGAAAAAATAAGAACAGAAGTATAGTTTGGGACAATATGAATACACTCAGAAACAAGTTTCATAAATGCCTTTGTCTCTCTTCTGTTTCCTTTCTCATAAACATTGTCTTCTGCCCTTGCATTTTACTTGGCATAAAGGCTGTTATTTCAAGGAAACTGGGCTACAATGAGGAAATAATGTAGTACAGTTCTATTTTATTTTAGAGTCTTTGTCAGAGTTGGGTTAGGAGCATCTATCAGACAGATTCATAATTTAATACCAGGATGATTTGAGAGGTTGACTGAAGCTTAGTCATTAGTAAATACCACAGGCTTGTCTGCTTATGTTCTTTATTCTGACTCCAGCACCATTACTTAAAATGGGATTACATGAATAAAACCAAGAGCAGCCCCTTAGTTCATCCTTTTTATTGTTACGCCTAATAATACTCCTCATTTTCTTCATACGACAAAAAGCTTTTCTAGGTTGAAGAAAATGCATATGTTTTATAATGTTCATAATGTGTTTTTTTTTTAAGCAGGACTTCAGTGAGAAGCTGAACATTTTCAGGTGATTTTAACAAGAATAAAGTGGTAATAAAACAAGACATTTCAAGCCTGTTTTTAATACTACTGCAATTGTGAGAAGGTAAGATGCCTCTCTGATAGCAACCCGCCAACCCCCATTCACTGTTATAAATTTCTAAGTGATATGTCTTTAAAAGAAGAGGAGGAATTGAAATCAATAATTATTCTCCTAAACTCTCTTAGTCTGTTTATTTTGGCTTACTCATGACATTTTAACTTAAGCAATTAATGCTTCAAAATTAGATAGCTAGTTAGCAAGATATAGATGATATGGATATAGATGATGATATAGATGAGAGGGGGTGGGGAGGAGAGAGAGAGAGAGAATGAATTTTTTTTTTTTCGGAGGGGGTTTAGTTTCACCTGAAGTTAAGTTTTCCTAACGTGATGATACTATAAGCAGTATACTTTTTGTGTGTGTGTGTCCTTTCTTTTATGCAAATGCCCTTGCTTTTACAGTCTTTTTTTTATATATATATATAGTGGAGAAGGGGAACCCCATAGCAGAAGACAATCATAACAATTTAGTTATATTTTTAAGTGCATGTCAGAGGATGGTCAAAGAAAACAGATCAGTAGAGCCAAAAGGCATATTTAAGCTTAATCAGAGTAGGAGGAAGATGACAAAGTAATTCCTAATTTTGTTTCTTGAACATGTCTTTAAGTATCACTTTTTGCTAATTAAAATAATTAGTTTGGCATATGAGCAGTTCTCTGATCAAATAATTATTTAATGATTTATATCAAAAAGGGCATTATATTTGATACAACTTTAATAAACCAATTACATATTTAATTTCTATTTAGTTTCCTTTTTACAATATTACAATGATATAAGTCATACTGATTAAATGGTATAGAACAATAAATGCAAAAGATATAATAAATATTTTTGTATTTGTATACATTAAATTTCCATTGCATACGTCCATTTAGGATGTCAAGTGAATGGGTTTTCTGATCACCATACATGCGTTTAAATTAATCACTTGTTTATGCTTTGTGAGGTTGTTTAATGGAAAGTGGCAGAAAGTTGTAAATGGCTTTAAAGGCTTAAAAACTAATCAAAAAGCTTACTTTCTAATTCCCGTGTTAAAAAATATTGAAAATTAATCAGGATTATACTAGGCACCATGCAAATTATATAGATTATCTCATAATTACAATGTGAGGTAGTACCATTATTATCTTCATTATACAGATGGAACAGTGGTACCTTAAAGAAGCTAAGTAAACCGTACGAGGTCACACAACTCCTCAAAGGTACTGGAATTTGAACATAAGTAGTCCAAATGGGACTCCCAAGAAGAGCATATCCATGTATTGCTTTTGTAATTAAAAATAACATTTTAAAATAATAACTGAATACTATAAACACAGATTTTTAAAGTGATTTTTGATTATTTAAACTGACTTGGTATATCGCTGTAGTTTTAACTTGCATTTCCTTAAGGACATGATGAAGCATCTTTTCATATGTCTATTAGACGTCTGTATATCTTCTTTGGTGAGGTGTCAAGGTGTTTGCTCCTTGTTTGTTTTCCTATTGCTGAGTTTAAGAGTTCTTCGTATAGTTTAGATTGCAGTCCTTTATCAGATGGGTCTTCTACAAATCTTTTCTCCCACTCTGTGGCTTGTTTTTTTTCATTTTCTTGACACTGTCTTTCACAGAGCAGAAGTTTTAATTTTAATGAAATCCAGCTTAGCAATGCTTTCTTTTAAGGATCACATCTTTGGTGTTGTATCTAAAAAGTCATCACCATATCCAAGGTCATCTAGGTTTTCTCCTATGTTATCTTCTAAGAGTCTTATAGCTTTGCATTTTAGATATAGATCTATGATCTACAGTATATTAATTTTGGTGAAGGATGTTAAGTGGTGTCTAGCTTAACCTTTTTTTGCATGTGAATAGCTAGTTATTTCAACATCATTTGTTGAGGAGAATGACTTTGTTCCATTGTATTGTCATTGCTTTTTTGTCAAAATCAGTTGACTACATGATGGAGGTCTATTGGGGTTCTCCATTCTGTTCCATTGATCTATTTGTCTTTTCTTTTGCTAACACCACTGACTTGATTATTGTAACTTTATAGAAATTTGATAGACTCTTCCCCCAACTTTGTTTTCCTTCTTCAATATTGCATTGGCAATTCTGTTTTTCTTCTTTTTTGTCTTTCTTTTTAAACTTTAGAATCAGTTTGTCAATAGCAATAAAATAAAAACACCCATTCTTGAAATTTAATCCTCCTCAGATATTTTTAAAAATTCATTTATTTTATTTAAAACCATGTTGCTTGAGTTTCACGAGAGCTATAAAGAGGTTACTACGGATTCAAAGATGTGAACTACGGTCCACAAATGTGATGCTACTTTTAAAGAGACACAATCTATTTGATTAGAACTGGGATATAATGTTAGTAAGAGAAATTTAGGATGATCCAAAGTGATTTATACTTGTGAAAAATTGTATGTATATTTAATTTCTTTGAAATGTTTCTATACGAATTACAACTCTAGAATGAGATTATTGTACCCAATGACCCAAGACACATGTGGTAGGATAACCAGAATCCCAAATGTGTCATCAGTTTAATCCCCAGAATCCACAAACATTATCTTATAAGGCAAAAAGTCCTTTGCAGATAGGATTAAGTGAATGATTGTGAAACGGGAAGATTTTCCTAGATTATCCAGGTAGACTGATGTATTCACAGCAATCCTTGTAAGAGTGACAGTGACATGGAGACAGTCAGTCGGGGGGAGAGATTAAGATGATCACAGAGCAAGATGAACACTGAAGAAGGAGAAAGGACGCAGTCAGAAAGTACAGGAGGCTACCGGAAGCTGAGAAAGGCAAAGAAATGGACTCTCCCCTCAGTCTCTGGAAGAAACCAGCCCTGCCAACACCTTGACTTTAGCCCAGTGAAACTAATTGTGGATGCCTAGCGTCATGCGTTTGTCTTCTCATCTTGTAGCTTGCCCCAAGAATAATTAGATGGGAAATTAACTTTACTATATAACGTATCCTTTTTTTCTTATCCTACTGCTATTCTTAAAGCCAATAATGTTATTTGCAATGATGAAAACTCCTTCGTGCTATCAAAACCATCGATTTCTTTTAGCAACATAACATCTTATATACTGTAGGAAGCAGATCTCAGTGTGACAAAAGGACATATACATAAAAAAAAACACTAAGGTAATTTTTAAAATAAAACTTTGAAGAAAATGGGAGTGGAAGGGGCATACATTGATCCAGATTATATTTAAGTGTTGAAGAATCTGCAGAGAAATCAAAGGCTGAATAAATCAAATTCTTGTCCCAAATCGATTTAATGAAATATTTTTAAGATACATTGTTTAATTTCATTTAAACTCCCCAAACTTTCTCACATTATATAGCAAAAATAAATATGCAATTACCAACTACTCTACAGGCAAAGAATTGAAAGCAAAGTAAGCACAACCTCATCAATTTTAATCTTTGTTTAGCGAAATAATAACTGTATACTGTCTATTTGTGTATCTATATTTGTATTTTGAAAAGATTTAAAAGAGCTTCATTATTTGTAATTTCTAAGCAATATTCTTCTAAAATTACTGGAGATAACTAAGATGCAGTTCTCTATACTAATAATTTTGAGGTCTGTAGATAGTAAATTGGAAAGGAGATATGAAAATTCAATTAAAAATCTTTTTAATATACAGTGTTATGATCTAACAAGTAATTCTGAGCATGTGGCTTAATAGCAAGAGATATTTAAAAAAGAGATAATTATGGAAAAATATACCACATCTAGTGTTTGAATTTTCAAGAAAATATTTACGTATTTTCCTTCTTAATTTATTGCTTCCACAATTTGTAATGTGATATCTTCATGTATCATCCCTCTGTAAAAATATGTATCATTATTTCCTGTTAAGAAATTCCAAATTAAAATCCACACTGCCATAAATATGGGTAAACTATCAGGTTCTTTAAAACAAACAAAACACTCTTGCTTTTTACTTTCAAAAAAAAACTGTCCCTTGCTATGAAAACTGAATAATGTGCAGTGAATGAAAATAGTAGTTTTAGAAAGATTGAGATTTATAATTTGCAAAATGCATTGGGTTAAACAATTGCTATCTGGTGCCATGCAATGCCTATATCAGATAACTGTAATGGTCAACAAAACAATAATTTCAATTCTTTTTTTTAGCATATGCTCTTTTAATGTTTCAAGTGTCAATATCCTTTTTTTTAAATTTTTGAAACTATAAGATTGCTGTGATTTAATTTCCATCTATTAAGTATTAAGATGACATTAAACATCCTGTTAAGAGTCCTCATAAATGGAGAAGTATTCCTATAAAAGGTGGCAAGGAATTTTCAATTTATACCTGAACCTATCTTATTATCACAAAGAGCTACAATAAATATGAGAATGATCACTGGAACTAATAAAACTGCAAATAAAGAAACTGAAATTATGTAGATTCCTTTGAAGTAAAAAAAAAAGGTAGATAGCAACTATGTATTAATTTCAATACTAAGCATAAGTCCTCTAATATTTCACAGTATTTGTTTATATACTCTTTTCACAATTATATATGTACCCCATGAGAGCAATGGCTAAATCAGTACAACACTGTTCAATTAAAAGGAAATGAATAAAATTATTTTAATTTATGAACGTATTAATGAGTAGGTCATCAAATGATGCACTTTTTAAATTATACAATTTCCCAGTATTACTTTATTTGTATTTACCTTTCCTACACATCTGATAATGGTGACTAACATCTCACTAGATTTTCCTGATTCCATGCTTTGCGAACACCTGAGGTGTTTCAGTCTTTGGCCCTCCACTGACATTTCTTTATAATAAGTCCCTGAGAGAGTCTCTGCACTCCAACTTCACACGTATCAAGAGACAATTCCAAAACATGCCTCTAGCCCAGATACCTTCCTGTCACAATTTTACATACAGTTCCATCTGGGACTTATCCAAAAAGTAAACTCATCATTTTCACTCCAAAATATGTTTCTTTCTTTTTTCTTGCCTACCAGATTAACACCTTAAATATGCCCAGTATTTTTGTCCTCCACAATTTCTTTTTGATTTATAGTTTCCACTTCTAAAGCCATTATCTTGGCAGACAGCAATCTTCGCATGCCTGGACAATCACATTGGAGTGTTTTGAAGTGTGTCTGCTGCTCCTGCTTCTAGTATAGTCCACACCAATTGGAATTCCTCAAATATGATTTACATAAATATCACTAAATGTTATATTTTGTAACACATGAAACATATAATTTGGATTTCATACAGTTCAGCTCTTCTGCAGTTTCTTATATCACCTGGCACCCCTCACGTTTTTTTTCCACATCCGTATCTTAGTTTTGTTTAACATAGACGAGTCATTTCATGCAATCCACCACATTTGCATGCAAACCTCTCCCATTTTTGCACTTCTGCCTACTATTTCCTTTACAATCTATGCTGATTATTTGCCCATTGGATTCATTCTGTGACCAACTGTGTAGTACTCTGGGCCCATGAAATCAGTCTCTGTGGTGGCTTCAAATGGACCAATCTGACCTCCAGTAAAAAGAAGCCCCAGCAGAAATCAGCTAATCCGAAATCCTAACATGAAAGAGGTCAGGATTTTCATCCCCCGATGTCCAGCCATGCTGCAGAGTGGACATTAGCTGTTCTTTTACTCACAGGCCTTACCCCAGTCAGAAAGTCCTTTCACACAAATATAGATTCTGCCAGTCTCTAGTAATGCCACCCACCCTGGAAGCATATACGGTAGGGAAAATTATTCCCACTATTGCTAGTCCCTGGGTCCTTCCTTATTATTCCATTACCTCCTAAGACTCAGGATCCAAATTAACTTCTCATTGTATGTGTTTATTCCTTTTTATAATATCCGTTTCCTTTTCCCAATCTGTGTTTACGTATTTTCTAACAACTTAGAGTTCTGTATGTAATGGCCCCTTATCTCACACCACACATTAAAGCAAATGTCAGGTGAACGAGAGAACTAAATGAGAATAATATAGGAGAATATCTCCAACACTTCTGGGTGGGGAAGGATTCTTAAACAGACCCTAATGGGGCAAAATGGGAAAAAAATGAAAAAAAAAACATTATAATAAAAGAATACATTTTGTATGTTTCATTTATTTAAAATTGAACAACAGGTAAAAGTGCAGTAGTGCTAGGATTTAGGATAGCAGTTATCTTTGGAGAAGAAGGCGTGAGAAGCGTTTGGGGGTCTGGCATACTAGTAGTATTCTACCCCACCCCCTGATGGCTTTAGAAGTGTTATCTTGGTGATATTCCCAAAGGTTTACAAATATCTATTATAGACCTTCCTATTTTCCTTATGCCTCAACCAAAGAAAAATTTAAAAATCTACTGGACAGAGGAAACAATAAAACTAGGTCTCTGAGAAGGTGAAAGGAGATGCAACCAGAGCAAGGATGGAAAACCAAAAAGAAAAACTGGCTATGAAAGCAGGTAGACGCATTTTTAGAGGCAGAAAGAGCAAGATCTTTAAAATGACCTCAGGCTGTAACTTCAATTTCCCCTCAATTAGCAAGCTGAAAGTTCAGATTAAAAAAAATATAAAGAATGAAAACGTTCTGACCATCACGGGAAACAAAAATCAAGCAGATTGTAACACACAATAACAGATGTAATGAAGAATCTGACCCATTAGTGATGTTAGATTATTGACAGCTTTTAAGTCATGCCCCTCCTCCTTTCCCTTCTACCCCACATCCCCAAGCTAATAAGGAATCTTGGATATCCTTCTTTTGATCTTATGGGAAAGTTTAACCATATAAGTGCCATCCAGAGTATGTGCCAAATCATTATCCTGGACCCACCCTCTAACCATAAAAACTTCAAACTAGTTTCCTTTCCCAGACCTCTTGACACATTTTTGGACCATCTTTGGATATTTTTCCCTGATTTCTCCCAGAAAGCATCATCGTGTGAGTAATAAACCAATTAAGCCTTCTTGGTACCTATGGTATTATCAGTCTCAATATCCACACATCATGAACCTCAAAATGTTGTTGGGGGCTGGGGTGGGGAATTGATCCCACCTTTGTGGGGTGAAGTTTACAGTAGGATTGATGGGTGGCACTGAGGGTCTCTAAGACATGGTTATGTTGGGGCTCTCATGCTTCTTCATTTCAAGGACAGCTCAGGAAAGTGTTCCTTTGTGCTATAAGGCAAACCAACAAACAACAATACCCAACTATCTGTTTGATTTTACGAAGTGTGGAATTCAGACAAGCAAGCAAAAACACTACTCTCTTTGTGTTAAGTGCCAGTGTTATTAATTTGTACTTGGTATCGTTATTTGTCTTTTTCCCACTGATTATTCCAACTTAAGCACAAACAGCCTTGTGCATTTTACTGATACTGGCCTTCAGCAGAAAAACCTTGCCAACGCATTCCCATCTGCAGCTACATATGCTTTCAGACTTCTTTCTTTCAGGCGACAGAAGGTTAATACATGCTGCTGGAAAAAAAAAATGCCTTAATTTTCTTTCATTTTTACCGAAGACAGGCAGATAAACACCTATAGGTAAATCTCTATCTGCAGGCATAAACGTGCTTTAAAAGAAAATCTCTTAAGTTATGCAAGATGCTTTTAAAAGGAATTCTTTAGTGTGTTAGCTAATTACAAACCTGAACTGGAAAAAAAATATGTTTATTTTGAATATTCTTGGAGATTTTCCAATTCCTTTAACTATTGCAGTCTGTTTGCTCACATCTTTGGGAGATAAAAGAAATAAATGTGACATATTTTTAAAAATCTTATTCTGAGATTTTATTGAAGCCAGTATCTTTGTTCTTGGTTTTAAATCTCAATTGATGGTTGGTGTTATAAATATGAGCTTTCAGTGTCAATACAATCTGTTCAAAATAACGACTGAATAAAAAGCAACTACATGGCATTTATTTCAGAAATTTAAAAAAATTATGGTATTGAGGGAGTAAATATTTAGACTAAAAATACAATAGCTTATTTTGACTCTTTTATGGAAAATCACAGAAATCACAAGATAATACTCTGAATCTTATCAGTAGTCCAAAATAGTATTATCAAGACATTTAATTGTTACTAAAAATTTCAAACTGATAAAAACAGTAAAAAAAATTGGAGGCAGAGCAAAATATTAATTTATATTTTAAAATTATAACTGTATTTGAATTCTTCAATTATCTGTTTATTTAAATTTAGTTTAGAGAAAAATCTTAAGAATTTTACATTATAAGCAATTCATTTTCAATAGATATTATGATTTCATTCAGCATTAGATGAGAATTCTGATCCATATCCTGTGAATTCTAATCTCAAATTGATTTACAATGGACTAGAATATACAGATATTTTACTTCTTTTTTTTTTTTTTTTGCTTGACTATGACTCCTATTTTTGATAATTTAAATTGGCTTAATTTTTCATTTCTATGCAACATTTCCAAAACAAGTTCTCGTATCAAGGGTCAGGACATTCTAAGTGAATTGTATTTTAACTTGGAATGTTGTCAAAATCTTCAAAAATAATGTTTTCTAATACGTTATGGCTCATTAACATTGTGGTGTTGTCAGAGTCAGGGAACCTAACTAGCTCAGAAAGAATATCCCATCACTAGGATATGCCCTTGGGATAATTATTTCTTCTTTCTATTGAAGAAAACCATTATTTTGAGGTTTCATTCATCTATAATACCCCAGTGACATTAGGAGCATTTTAACTGTGGCAGGTGGCACATGTAGTGTGATATGTCTTAGTCCTCCTCAAGGTCAAAAATTCTCATTGTATCCTCACCTTGCAGGAAGAGGGAGGGTCCCCTCTTCAGTCACCTCTTCCAAGTTCCTTGTTTGTTGATTTGGTTTTTTATGTATTAAATCTGGTAAAGTCTCAACTGAAGAACAACAACAAAAAAAATACACTTTGAGGGCACGGTAAAGAGTTGGCCAGGAACCTAGAAATACTTCAAGCGAGATGATAGTAAAGAAACAAAACTGTTTAATAGTGGATTCTAGGTTCTTTAGAAACAGAGTGGAGGTACTTCTCTGGTGTCTTGATAAACAAGAAGTAGTTATTATTCATGGAGACAGCAATGAAGCAAAAATGAGGATGTGGAACAAACTACTATCATTGCAAGGATCCGGTGCATTGGAAGAAAGATTGTGCTGTGGAAAAATATTGGTTGAAGATCAAAATTTAATTGTTTTCATGTTAGGATACACTGCCAGGTCGTGAGCTATTTCATTCACTTATAATGTAAGCATATAGCACAGGGTGTGCAAACAGGAAGCATCTGATTAGCTTATTCAACAAAAAATTGTCAAGAATCTGTTTCCTGACAGTATTGCTGAAAGGTAGAAAAAGAGAGAAATAAACTGGCAGATTAGTATCCTGCTGTGTATAGTTCACATTCTAGTGGAAGATGTAGAAAATAAACACATATCTATGTCTAAGTAAAGCTTTCAGGTTAATGATAAATGGCATGCACAAAATTAAAGGAGGATGTAGGAATGAAGAGTAAGAAGAAGGATAAAATTAGGTAGCTGAAAATGGGGGATATCACCTTTGCAAGATGATATAGCAGAGGAGACAAGAATAATAAATAGAAAGAAACTAGCCAAATAGAAATTTGGGAAAGATATTTCTGATAGGAAAAAAAATAACGATCATAATGACCTGTAGATAGAAATGACTTTAGTGGGTTCAACAGCAAGCTCAGATGGAGTAACTCAGAATACAAAAACAAAAGTGGAAGATAGGGTCCGATTTAGGCAGGGGTCATATTAAGTAGGGCCTTGGAAACTAGAGAGTTTGGGTTTTACTCTGTGATAGAAAGCCACCGTAGGGTTTTGAGTAAGAGGGGGGTATGATTTGATCTATATTTCCAGAAGATTACTTTGGATTCTGTGTAGAATATAGGTAATAAATCAGGTGAAATCAGAGACCAGTTTGCTAATTAAGTTATTAAAGTAATTTGGAAAAGAGATAATGATGTTTTGAACTAGTAGCAGCAGAAGTAATCAGAAGTATTTGAAAGCTTATGGTAAAGCTTACAAACAGTAAGCAGCCAGCTTGCAGATGGCTGAGCAACCTGACAGTTGGCTAATAGACTGAATGTATGATTTCGAGGAATGAGAGGGAGCAAGGATAAATCCTGGGGTTTTGCTATCACTCGTTGATGCAGAGAATTTTGGGAGGAGCAGGTTTTAAACCAGAAAATTAATGTCAACTATGTTAAGTTTTACACACAAAATTCATGTTTAAACAAAGATACTGAGAAGTGGAAATATCAAATGGTGAACTCAGGAGATGTATTTGAGGGTTGTCAATGTACAAAATGGATTAAATCTATGGGAACATGTGTAGTGAACGGAAAGGAGAGAAGAAAAGATCTCAGAAGTGAGCACTTCAATTGGGAACTGGAGAAGGAGTCAGTAAATTAGACTAAAGGAAAACAACATCAAACCCAGGAGAAGTGTTTGTTTGGAAATCCACAAAAGTTTTCCTGAAAGGAATGGTGTATTGTAGAAAACGGTTCTTAGCGTCAAGTACTACACAGGTTAAAATCCATCATGGAGGTTGAAGAGTGAAGGTCTTGGAAACACTAGTATTGTCAATTTCTTGATAAACTGGTCTGTCAAAATTAGTAGCTGACTGTGTTAAAAAAGAACAGGCAAATATGAATGGGGTAACAATCAATGATGTGAAGGCATGGGGAATCAAAGAGGTTTCTGTTCGATTTGTTTTTAAATTGGAACTATTTCTGCAGATGTGTTTGTGACATGTGGAAGTGTAGAATATTTGAGTGAAGATAGATTGATAGATTCATACTGGAAAGATGATCAGGTCTATTATAATGTCTTCTATTTTCTCGGTAAAACAAGAATCAAATTCACCATTGAGAACAGAGTTGTGAGGAAAAAGAAAAACTTATAAAATATTCTTTTGAAGAATGATGATCAATGTGACCATGATAATGTGAGTTTCTGTAGAAACAAATGTGGGAGACTAAGGAGTAAAATATGCGAAAGAGTGATAGTGAGAATTGTACTGGACTAGATGGGGACTCCAAACAAACAGGATAATGATAAAAAAAGAAAACAAAATAAAACAAAAACCTATTTTTTTTAAAAAAAACTGTTGTTTAAAAAATAAATCTGGAGTGTGAAGTAAATAGTCTAGTGCAACTCAAAACATATTTCTGTTCAATGCAATGGAAATAGGTGTTCCATAGGAAGAAGATCAACGGTCACATAAGTTTGAGGTCCACTGACTTAACTAAACTAAAACAGAGTTTGGTTGATGGTTTATTTTGTTTTATTTTATATTTTTAAAAATGCAGGACTTGTCAGAGCCTTTAATAAGTCACTGGGCATTCTGAATCTCCAAGATGATTTTGTTGATTTTTTTTTTTTTTTTTTTTTTTTTTTTTGGTGGAAGGGGCGATCCCAAGAATCTGATTATTTTCCTTTCCCCAAGTCACCCCGGTAAATGTCTACAGGTCTTTTTGGAGAAAGGCTAAGAAAAATAAAAATTATGAATTCTAGCGTAATTTAGAGAATTCAGTTAGAGAGGGTATCTAACCTAGTACTTCTGAACTTCGAATATTTTAACCACACTCCCTTCTCATTTTACTTCTACTCCATGACTGCTTTGCATAATGCCTTCCACCACCCTCTGTTTTGCCTTAGATTAATGAAGTAAGTGTGGTGAGATTTATTTTGTGTGATATGCACAGCTAACACATCACTTTTCCTGTGGTAATCAAGCATGGACCACCTGTTGTTTCATTGATTGTAATATTATACTTAACTATGGAAGGAGTGGAAACAGCTTGTCTATTTGAATATGATCTTGGATTTCAAAGAATGCTTTCCTCTGAAGAATGTTACATTTTAAGTAAACACAAATAAAACAAAAGCAAAATGGCCAAATTTTCAAGTCGCTTCAAGTTGTTGCTGAAGATGAGGAACTTGAGTAAAACACACTGCATTGCTTCACGGTAGTTGAAGAGATAAATGTCTGAGATCGGGAACCCTATTTTCAGAATTTAGAGCAGAGACAAAAAAAATAATAATTCTAATCTCACTGTTTCTAGAGAGAGCAAAAAAAAAAAATCCCTTTGCTGTCATACTATTTTTTTCTCCTGTATTAGTCTATGCTGCTGAGGTTGCTACAAGTTCCATATGTTAAACTAACTTAAATAGCATTTCAGTGTACCTGGGTCTACAGACCAAGGCCATCATTGGATGTGACTTTGAGAATGAGGGCAGCCTCACTTTGTTGAGTGATTCCCATCTCCCATCTCTACCAGCTGGCTGTGAAATCAGGAAGTATTATCTAGGTTTCAACTCAAAGCATAGCGCAAGGCTGTAGTGATGTCTGGAGACCCTGGGCTCTCTGCTCGCTGCCCACACAGCGGCTGTCATCACATTCTGAGCACAGAGAGTTTGGTTTTATCTAACTGCTCCAAATCCACTGTCTCAAAAAGCGATGCTGTATGACAGAAGTGTCTTTTATTGAAATGAGCTGGAAGCATTTACATCCATGAGAAGAGCTGTGCTTTCCTAAGGATACTCAAAAATGACTAATTGTGTCTGGTGCCAGGTGCATAAAGCAAATCACTTGGTTTTGCTTTCACAGTTTTTAAGGGAAAAAAAGGTCCATCAGTTACAAAGAATCAGCATATTGCCTTTCAAGATGTATTTATTGTTTCTGGTGATGATACTTGCTTTTTTTCTATTTATTATTCCAGTTCAATGTCCTTATCTTCTATTCTTTTTCTCTTTTATTTCCAAATTGAATTGTGATCGGAAGAGCGAATAAAATTGCATTTTGCAAAATTCTTTGTTGATTCATATATGAATTTCAGAAAATGCAGAGAATGACTGTCAGGAGATTAGCATTTCTTTCTTGAGATGTTCTTGGTTTGATATCCTTCAGACTTGAGTGAGATTAATGAGCATCAATAGATCAGAGCTCATGAGGCATGCATATTTTAGCCTATCAATTCTTTTGTTAATTTAAGTGTCATATTTTCAATGTTTGCATTATTCTTCTTTTCAGTTCCAATTTTTATTCTCCTGCTATGTATTTTTTTTTTCTCGGATATAGCATCATATAATTATCATTCTTAGTATTGTGTGTGCCACATGTAAGTGGTTATTTTTTTATAATCCTTAAAGATTAAGACTGATTGTCACTTAACTTGCATGAACCTTTTTCAAATATTCTCCAGTTGCCATAATTTGGTTCAATGAGATACCATTCTAGAGAATGTATTTTTAAGGCAAATTAACTATGTCAGATTTATTTCATTTTGTTTTGATCTATATAAATTAATGTTCCCCCCCCCCCCCCGGTATAAAATAATATATAAAATGAGCTTAAATGAGCAGACTCGCAGAATATCTAACTATACAACTCAGTTTAGAATTTAGAGGATGCAATATTTCTTCTGGTTAATTTTATGATATCTCAGTATTATTAGTTTAGTCCTGATATGCCACCAGATATTTAAGAAACTTTTCTAGTGGGGGTTCGATGAGAGAAACAGAACTAATAGTAGATATATACTAAGGGGTTTTATTGTAAGGAATTAGCTTACATGATTGCGAGGGCTGCCTAAGCCAGTACAACGTCCGTAGGGTAGGCCCTCAACAGGGGAAGAGTGGAACTCTCCGGTGTGAATTAAAGATGGAGCACAAAGAACTGCTTCTAGGAAACTTCAGATTTGCTTTAAGGACTTTCAATTGATTGAATCAGGCCCACCCAGATTATCTGGGGGATTCTCCTTTGCTTAAAGTCAATTGATCACAAATGTTAATCACATCTGCAAATATCTTCACATCACCTAGATCAAGGTTTGATTAACTAACTGGGTACTGCAGCCGAGTCAAACTGATGCATACAACTGATCAGTAAAGTCCAAAACATGTCAACTTGGCGCCCATATAAATCTCCTTAAACTATGTTTTCTCTCCAAATAAAAGCAATAACAAAGTCATACTTTCCCTCTAACATATGACTATCCTCCTGTTCACAACCAAAAATGCACTAACCATTTTCCTGAAGGGGGATGCATCTTTGTTGTACGATATTTACTTTTCTATCTGATATCTTGTTACTTAAATACTGTGATGTGAAGTTAACTATTATTAATATATCTTATGTTTGATGATAAAGGAATAAATGGGAAAGATGTTTAAATAAATGGGAAAAGTGGGAAAATATCTATCATCTATCATCTATCTATCTATCATCTACTAATCTACAAACACATCCGTTACAAAATAAGCAATAAAGGCTCAAAAACATATGAGTCTTCATTTCTGTAACTAGTCATGAGGTCACAGCTAATGTTTACAACTATATTTTTACTATCATTCCAGCACCTCAGCTGGTAATGGTTTTTCCTGATGAGGTGACCTAAATCTTAGTTTCTGAAGGGTCCGAGACATTAGCCAGACCATTATTTTGATCACAAGATATTCTCCTTGTCTCCATTGTGTGTAGGAACCATGTAAACCGATTTTCCCTTGGCAGTGAGCATCGGTCACTCCAATCAGTATAGGAACTTCCCTATTTGCCTGTTATTCAGATATGAAGAGACCAAAATAGCCAGTGACAAACTCAACTTTTAGTTCAATGGGATCATCGTCATGCCTCCCGGTAGAAGAATTCCTCCCTTTGGACTTAGACATCTAAACCAGGAGAGCATAAAATCACAGTGACAGAAAGTAAAAAAAAAAAAAAAAAAGAAAAAAAAATTGCTAGTCACAGCAGTGAGTGACGCCACTCCATTTCCATCCCTTGATTCCTAGGTCATAAATACTGACTATGGAAAAAACAGTGCTCTATATTGGTCACTCATTTAGACCACATGAGCCTCGTGGAGAGACTGCCCCAGTTCCACAAGGCATGCCGCCCAGCTGACATTGTAACTGAGTCTTCAAAAGTCCTATTGGCCTCAGCCTACGAATCGATAAACACTCATACCTTTGGCAATTGTTCCTTCCAAGGAAATGGCACACCCAAGTGCATTGCTCGAAATTCTGCCAACTGAAAGGATTTCCTTCACCACTGTCCCTCACAGCTGTCTCGAGGAGGACCCGGAGTGCCATGGTTGCCCTGTCAGATGATGCCTGTATGTTATGAAGGACCCGCTACAAACGAGGCCTGAGCTTTCTCTTGCCCAGCCAATCGATCATAGAAAACTACGTAGGAAGCCACAGCAGCACACTGAGAAAGAGAAGGAAATGAAGCAGGAGTGGGGTTATGTGCACTTGAGCCACTTCCTCAGGCACTTCCTTGTGTCTTCAGGGATGGCTCTGTCTAGTCCGGTAACACAGATATCACTTCCATTTGAAAATGGAGTTCTGTTGAGCACATCCGGCTTTATGGCTTGGTGAGTAAGAAAACATCCAGTTCACGATGGGCAGCTCAGCTTGCATTGCAACTTGGTGGCTGAAGGTTAAGCTTTCAGTCTTCTAAGGCCCCGGTAGCAGGTCGAGAGCTGTTTCTCAAAAGGAGAGCAGTTACCCACAGAGCATGGCAATGCTTTGCTTCCCAGTCCTAAGGATCTTCTTTGTGATTCGTCTGTAAGTATCTGTCAAAGGCTAGAGACAGCATTTTTATCTACCAATGACACTGAAATCACCGTTGCATCTGCTCAATCATAGAGCCGGAGTGGCAGACCAGCCTGAGTGGAAGTTTGCAACTGTCATGGCGACTTTTCTTCTGGACTCTAAGATGAAAGGTCCTTGGGTTTATTTTCCACTTGTTACATGCAAAGTAATTCATCATTATAGGGAACTGGCTTATGTGACCGTAGAAGCAAGTCCAGAATCCATAGACAGGCCATCGGAAAGGAAAGATGAAACTTGCGACATGAGATGAAGCTACTGTTCTGCTCACATGGTCTTTCAACTGGTCGTATAAGAACCACTCAGGTTACCTGGGACACTCTCCTTTACTTAAAATCAGCTGGTTATGAACTTCAATGACACTTACAAAATATCACTACAACACGTAGATTTAGTGTTTCATTGAAAAATAGGGGACTTTAGATTATCCAAACCAATAGGCACAACCGATATTCAGTGTAACCTTTGCATTATAATTTATTCATCTCTGGAGACTTTTCCTAATTTGTAAAATAAGGCAATGCATATATGTTCCCTCAACTTTCCTACATCTATATCACTTCAGAACTTCCACATGATATTCCACCAAATTCCATTAGGCTAGAAATTATGCAAAAGAGCAAATGTCATCATAAACTATTTTTATACACTATTTTTATACTACTAAAGTAATTTTTATAAGCCCAATTTGTCCTAACTGTTCATCACCATTATTTCAAGCTAAATTTAATTTCCATCTTAGTTTATCACCTGTATAGTTTATTATTTAGAAAATGCTCATTTTAACACAACAAGGAGTATGTATTACAAGATAGGGTCAGACATGTCATAGAAATCTAGACAGTTTAGGGGTAGAAAAATCATACTGAAATGGAACTCTCGGTTGAAGTTTGTGTACCTTAATCTAATGCAAGTTACCCCCAAAGGCCTGAACATCCCAACTAGCCAACCGTAAATCTTTTTGATGTCTCTTAAAATAGCTGTTTAGACTTGGAACATAAGAATAAAGTTTCCTCTGGGTTTAGTGTCAAAGGGAGGTATTCTCTGTTCAGCCCAGGTAATGCAAAAGCTATTCCTAACTTTCGTAATAACTTCTCCCCTGTATGACATGATACACAATACAATTCCCTACATTCATTTTGTTATAGAAACTAATCCTCAGAAATATAAATTTAGTTTTCAGTTTAAACCATACACCAAAAAACGATATACAACAGAGCAGTGGAAAAGTTAAAAATAGGTCATTGATACCCGGCATCAAAGCAAGTGTATGACAAAAAAATGTAGAAAAATATTTTTACCAATTTCTGTAGAAATTATATTATCTATTACAGAACTTAAACTCTGACATACAATTGCTATTTAATTTTTGATAGTTTAAATTTAGTTATTCTTCTTTGAAATGATAAAAATACACTAAAGAATTCATTGTACCATTTTACTACTATAGTAGTTATTCACTAGGCAAACGAAGCAAAGGAATTTTGGAAAGAAATCTTCATGTATCTTACTCCTAAAGAGCCTTTAAAACAATGGTTTTCAAACAGGGTTAGCTTTGTTTCCCACCTCCTCTCCCACCAGGGGACATGTTTGGTTGTCACACTGTGGTGGCAATGGGGGATTGATGCTACGGGCATCTAGTGACTGGAAGCCACAGAGGGAGCATACCATTCTGCAGTGCACAGGACGGTCCCCTAAAGAGTTATCCTCCCCCAAAGGTCACTATTGCTAATTTATTTAAAGGAACAAAATAAAAGTGATTGATGTATATTTGTTTTTTAATTAATTAATTGTTTGATTTTTTAATTGAAGAAATGACTTAAAATTTCCCCCTGTCTACCTCCCCACTCCCTTCATGTATATTTGGATATCTAAGAATTATTACCATACTATTGCTAGAATGTTATATTCAACACTGCTTTATAAGTTCTAAATGGCAGTTGCATGCATTATAAAAGTTTCATTCGGATAGATTCTGCTGCTATTTTTAATTATTCTACGCTCATTTTAACTTGCCCCCCCACCACCACCACACACACACACACACTTTGATCTAATAAGTATTTCCTAGGCCATTGTTTCTTTGGTATATTTTCCATAACAACCAAAACTTCTCTATACACTTTCACTGATTTTGACTTTCCTCTCCTTTTATTTCAGTCATTTTATGAATTGATGTTAATTTTATAACATCAAAATCTTGTATGCAGGCATTCAACAACTACTTATTAGGCCTATTTTATGATCCGGAAGTTATCAACATTTGCATATTAATCATGAAAGAAATAAGAACATCATAAAGAAGTTGGTAACTTGGAAAGATTGCAGAGGGAACCAACTATGAACTAGGCTCTGCTTGCAATATGTAAAATAGATTTTCCATGGGGTAAGAGGGTGGGGACAAATGAGATATTGGAGAATGAATTTGAACAGGAATAGCAACTCTGGAGATAGATACAGGAAGTCAAGACATTAGATTTTAACTCCCTGGAGCAAATATAGATCAACCAAAAAAAAAAAGAGAAAACTTTAATAAATGAATATTGATGTATACCACACTTAGAGGGAGAAAGAATAGAATAGTGAAGAATTGATCTAAGTGGTTAGGAAAGAAAGAGAAAACACAGTGTAGAAGCAGTTAACTAAATCTAAGATCATTATGTTAATTATTGTAATACCGCACAGCAATGATTCACAATTACTTTATTTAGAATTGTTGTTTCCATTCTGATAAGCAAGATTGGTACATATATGATCTGCCATTATATATAAACTATCTGTCTATATAATACTAAGATATTATGGACTGGGACATTTGTAACTTTTGACTCTGCACTGTAAATTATTACTGTCAAAGAAATCATTTTGTCCTGAATTTTACTTCAATTTTTACAGAAAATCTTTATGTGGATGACTTTGTGGGTTCAAAGACTAGGATGGCTTAGACATTTTAGTTTTTTCATTTCTTTAGGTTTTTTTTTTTTTTTTTTTTTTTTTTTTGCTATTACACATGTATTGGTCAATTTAGCCTAAGATAATTTTACACGCATTTGCATAATTCATTTATTTCTTCAAAACTCCATTTCATCAAGATTTCAAAATTAATAAGTATGTAATTGAACATAATATCCTTCAAACTGAGTCAGATTAATGGGCATTAATATATTAGCATTCATAAGCATGCATATTACAGCCTGTCAGTTCTTTTGTTAATGTAAGTGCTATAGATATAGAACATAATAGTTTCATTAATATAGTTATCTCCTTTGTAATTCTTGTTATGGTCACTTTACCAAAAGAGCATATTCAAGTGACTGTATCTTTATGTATCTAGGGTCCCTTTTTTCTCCTTTAACATTCTGGCTTGACACTCAGTGGAGCATTTTGATGCAAATACTTAAGATTTTGTCCAGCTCAGGGAAATCGCTTTGTTTCTATGATAGCCCCCTTTGCTCTTGTTCCGATGTTGTATTTTTATAAAATTTCTATTAAGTTTTTTTTCCAATTTTATCTTATGATTTACATTTCCACATGTCTGTTCAACAGAACTAAGGGAGAGCAACAAGAGCCTCAGCGAGATTACCAGCATATCTCTGTCTACGTGATTCGCCTGAATGTGTTCTTTTTCTCAAACTGACTGTGTCAGGTGTAGAATGGCAGAGTGAGAATGGCTTTTAATTAAGTAAGAAATTATGTCATCGTGGTAAAAGAATTCAGGAATTTTCTACTCTACCTGGCATCTGGAATCTATCCTTCCCCCCTGGCTACTGTGGTGAGATATGATTGGCTGAGGTCTTGCCCGGCTTTTCTATCACCAAAATACCCATGTTGGCACTTACATGGTGGGCACCAATGCACAGAGTGCACTAGGCCTAATGGTTGGGGTGAAAGCAATAGCCACAGCTTCTGAATACATCACTTAAGCCATGCCAGTTCTTTTTCTACTAAAATCATCCAGTAAGCCCTCTGTAACTTCCTAATAGTTTACTTTGTTTCAGGTGTATTTTTCTTTTATTTTTGATGTTTTCATGGAAAATTAATCAACAATCCCTCCAACACCTCATCTCTCTCTTTGTATCTTTGCTCGATCTCGTTTCAGCTGCTTTAAAACTTGAAAACTTGCTTAAATTTTGTTATCATCTTTGACACAATTTCTTCTTTCTAGTGATGCTATGGTTAATTTACATCTCTTCAATTATGTCGTAGATTATATTGTGGGGGGAGGAGAATATGCATTCAAAACTCATCTTGACAAGGAAGTCTTAATATTTTATCTTTAAAAAACTTTTAATGTATCTTAAAGAGCTGTACATTCAGAGACATCTCACTTTCTTAAACTATCTAGGCTGTGTCTTTTAACACTCAAAACTAAGTGGATGTTTTAGCCATTATCTGAAGTATGTTCCCTAATACTCCAATGCCTGAGGAGCCTAGATTTTGTTCATTCTGTCTTATTCACTAATACTTGGCATGAATCCAACTGGTACACAGTTTTATTCCTCTAACCTGATTACTGATTGGGGAAAGATGTTTACCAGTTAAGTTAGAGAGTCGACATTGTTCTCTCAAGATTTAGGACACAAATCACAGGGAGGAAATATTCTTTTAGAAAAACAAAATTTCAGGGGGACGGTCTCCATAATTTTTTTCAGAAGTCTAAAATTCTGCTTTAAGACATAAACATATTGCTTTTGAAAATTAAAAACCAAACAAAAATACTGTGTTTTTTAATTTTACTTTTGTAAAGCATCTGCTAGGAATTAAAAAGAAGCACACACCATTTTTTTTTTTTTTTCATCAAGCAGCTGACCATCTAGTGGGACTGGAGCTTAAAATAAACAATAGTTCTTCCTATCCTGATTTCTAGTTATAGCCCTGCTGGTTAATCATGACCCTTGATACGTAACTTAATCTCTCAAAGCCTCAGCTTCTTGTAAAATGTAGAGACAGTCTACCCTTCCTGTATAGGATAACTAGGAAGATCCAAGGAAAGAATTTTAAAATCACTTTTAAATACGTCAAGATATTGTACAAACATGTATATCATTTCATTAAATGAATATTAAATTAATATATTTTTGTTTGACTAAATAACTTGAGTTTCATTTAGCCTTGCATCCGAGCGTGACAACTCAGAGGGCAAGCGGCACCAGCAGTGTAGATACCTAAGAGAATGCAAACGGTCACGTGGAGACTGAGAGGCAGAGAATCAAATGTATGTTCCCACATTAACAATGCCAAGCACTTGAACATGGAAACATGCTTTTGCTTCCCTTATTAATAAGCCTCACGTTCTGACATGCACAGGCTTGTGACGACAGGGAGTGTGTTACTTACAAGCTCTCTCTCACATTTTGCACTATTTAGAAAAGCGAAGAGAATGACATCGAGGAAGTGATAGCTTGCATTTTACCTTTGCATCAAAAGGAGCAGAGGTGAGTTGGGATAGAATGGGCAACATACTGAAAAGCGCTCGTCTGCTTACTTCTAAAAAGACAAGTTCTTCTCCCCAAACCATCTGCCATGTAATCAGATTCTCTGGTCATCACAGACAAACTCATTCAAATCAAAGTACAGATGGTCGTTTATCATAAAACAACACAGGAGGCTTAGAATAGATGATACATTTGGTCATTTTTGCACATAAAGTCTCTGATTAAGTATGAAAAATGTGAACATTTGTTTATTTTGGAAAAACTGCTATTACTTGTCAGGCATGACCGATTAGTTATTTCTAAACTATTACCCCATATAATTAAGAAAAACAGCCATCTGTAAAGTCAGAAGTTTTTGTCTCTTTTCTGATCCACATGTAAATGTAATTTCTGTAATCTGATTTACTTAAAAGAGAATTACCAAGCAGAATGCGAGACAGATGAAAAAAACGACTGTATTTTATAATTTCTTTCTGTTTATTCCTCTACTTATGTGATATATATATAGATGGCTATTGTGGCTAGAGTAAGAAAAACAAAAAGTATCACAAGAAATCTTACTAGATGTTTACTTTCCAAATGTAAGACATGATTGTTATAAAGAAATGTGAAAATGTCACATAAGAAAGTTTATATTATTTTTATCACACTTAAGCATTTATTATACCTAAATGGGGAAAACTAAATGTAATCAAGTCTTTAAAAATAACTCTGCTGTAATTCATTTTTAATGTGATGCATCTATATGTTAGTAGGTACATGTATGTGCTTGATCTTAAAAAAAAACTACTCTAATATTTAGCTAATCAGTACATATTACAAAATGATAATTTACATTTCATTTTTATAAAACAGCAGATATTAGCTCAAGCAATATTTCTACATTATAGAATTCAAAACCAAATCGTGAGCTATTTGAACTAGTTGTAGCATATGCGATGTTCATAGTTTTTTTCTTCGTCACAGCTAACACGTTCTTGAATTCTCAACTGGCAACGGAGATGTTACAAAAAAAGAATTCATGCACCACTTACCAGCTCCAGATGTCCTTTACACTTATTGTTCTTGTTATTTAATCATATGCTCAGCTGTCATTTCATTTTACCTATGATTTTTTCATGTTAAATTTTAAAGATGATAAACTCTAATTGAAATTATTAATTCATAAAGCAAAAGTATTTAGATCATATCTCTTACAGCCAATTACTCTTAAATTGCTTACCATTCTGATTTGAAAGGGCCAGTAAAAAATGAAATTCCATAGGAGGCTGTCAGAAGAATAAATTGCTTATTTAATGATTTTCAATTACTTTTAATTAGTCCCAGATTAAGAAAATTCAAGATCCTGGTAACACACCATTTATAGTGTCTGTGTGAGTATCAAATATTTCTGCTGTGTATGAGTAACAGTAGTAAATATTTCCCATTAAAAATTTTAAACTTGTAACATAATCATAAGATTTAGTCAAGTTTCGTTCTGCGTTTAAAGTCGCTCAGTATTATTTGAAGTTTGTGAACAGGCCCTTATAGTGTCCAGAAAACACTGTAGGAACCACTGTTGGAAAACATACATTACACAAATGCTTTGAAGTCAATGGAGAATATCAACACCTGATAACCAGTTTAGCCGTATCACATATTCTGCATTACTCATACCTAATTTTCCCATATGAGCCTCAACCTTTACTTATGAGTGTATCTGTACCTTTTATACCCATTAGCCGTATAACTATTTACAAGTGATTAGACAAGGATAAAATGCTAAAATATTTTAAGTTGAACATGATGGGAAAATACAGAATGTTTTAATTGTATGAGTTTTACTGAAAACTAAGAAAATATTGGGTTGAACATTATAACATTTCTCTAAATTAGTCATTATATTTTTGTTTTGGCAAATTCATCCAGTAGTTTAATTATATCACCTGGATTATAAAGCAAACCCTCTAGTTAACTGCCTTAGCTTAAAACACAAATCTTGTTGTTGTTTTTTTTTTTTTGTAACTCGATGCGCAATATTGACACGCTTTACACTTGTTCCTTGGTATAACATTGAAAACGAATTTGTAAAACCCTTAGATCTAATCAGCTGTAGTAAAACAGCGACATAGAGCACTCAGAATCATTCTACTCACAATGCTAAATTCTAATGAACCACAGACTTCACATACAATGTTGATTCACATTATTTTCCTGCTCGCCTGCCAAAAAGCAAAGGAATTTTGCCATCAGAATTTAAAAGGAATGAATTAATTCTTCCGTGAGGAATGCGACTAGAAAATAGCATACATTACTGAATGGTTTGTAGAAGTCCCATAGGATGATCCTTATATTAAAACTGTGCAAAAATGCCATGTTCATTAGATCAGAGTAATGATGTTTCGTAAAGTAAATAATTAGTAAATAAGAATTGAACGGAAGAAAAATAAATGCAAATTTGCTGACTAGATCTGGAACAAGTTGATGAGTGAGAATGGAACCATTGTCGAGAAAAAAATATATAAAGCAGTTTCTTTCCTTCCTTCCTTCCTTCCTCCCTCCCTCCCTCCTTTCCTTCCTTTACTTCCTTCCTTCCTTCCTTCCTTCCTTCCTTCCTCCCTCCCTCCTCCTCCCTCCCTCCCTCCCTCCCTTCCTTCCTTCCAATGACATCTGGAAGGCAGTAAAATGTACTAAACTAAGGAAAACTGACTTGGTGAGAGCTATTCTGATCGGCCATGCCAAATAAGTCTCCCAAATGGAAGATCCACTTGAGACAAGATCTTATTCTCATTCTAAACCGAAACTCACAGTCAGAAGCAGCTAACTTTTAAATATTTCTTTTCCATGTTATCTAATCCTTGACAGAAGGATATTTTCCTTTGGGATGGACATCATAGGTCAATACAGCAAAATACCAAAATGATAAGTAAATTTGCTCCATGTAAAAACAAGATAATCAATGTATACATTCCATTTATAATTTTGAAAGTTATGTTTTCGAATAGAGAAGTAAAGTGACTGGACTGATTATCTTAAAAGTAAGGACGTGGGGCAATCCATTCTATGTATAATGTTAGAGTATGTTCCCTTTTAGTCGATGATTACACTTTATACTCATCGTTATTAAAATTAAATCAAAAGGGGAATTTATCGTTTATAAGTTTTCATATGACAATATGTAATTCGTTACAACAATATTATTAGCCATAATTTTATTGTTAAAACACAAATACTACCTCACTGAAGTAGATAAAAGACCATGTTAGTGAATGTATGGCTACACTGACTTTTAGAGCTACACTGATTTTTAGAAGGAAAGAAACTGGAAAACATATGATTCTAAAGGGACTACATTTTAGACGAGCCCTCCCTTACTACTTCTCACTAAAATTTCAGTCGATGACTTCCTTTTGCTAGGTATGCACTGAGAGAGGCGGAAATGGAAGAATCCTCAACCTTCTGTGTTTGGAATGCAGACCTCAGAAGGACTGAGAGGGACTGCAGAACGCCGGGCACGCTGCTGCATCCAACGCTCTGAACGGACACTTGACTGAGCTCTGGTGTGGCTTCTGGAGCATGAGGCTGTGTCCCTCGGATGACACCGCCCTTAAAATGTCTCCCCCAGAAAGACCAAACGATGCCAGGAAAAGCTACTATCTGTTCTAGCAACACCTATGCCAGGCCCCTGACCTCCTTTTGCCCTAAAGCATTTACTAAAAGTGTGCTTGCAACTGTGAATATGTATCTTTTGCAACTCAAAAGCGTCTTTCTCAAGGACCCCAGCACCACTCTGTTGAAACGGAATCATTGAGGAAGACAAGGCCTCTGTGCCCCAGCTCTGCAGAGGACAGAATCCTAACTTGGATGACTGCCTGTCAGCAGACACAGTTGTTCTAATCGCTTTTACACTAACCGACTCTGTGTAGGATTCACTTCTCTAATGCGACCCAACCCCGCAGCCCCTTGCCCTCATCCTCCCTATAATACGCCGGGTCACCTCTGCACAGGTCAGAATGCACTCAGTTCTTTTCCCTACCGCTAATAGTTATTGAATAAAATGTATTTTCACCATTTGAACACATGTCCAGATATATTTATTATTGATGGTATCACAGGGAATGTCAGCATAGGTAGATATAAATAGATAGAAAGAATAGATAGATTAGATAGATAGATGATAGATTAGATGAATAGATAGATGATACATAGATGATAGATAGATAGATAGATAGATAGATATAGAAAGACAAAGATGAAAAAGGAAGGAAGGAAGGAAGGAAGGAAGGAAGGAAGGAAGGAAGGAAGGAAGGAAGGAAGGAAGGGAAGAAGGAAGGAAGGAAGGAAGGGAGGGAGGGAGGGAGGAGGAAGGAAGGAAGGAAGGAATGGAAGGAAGGAAGGAAGGAAGGAAGGAATGGAAGGAAGGAATGGAAGGAAGGAAGGAAGGAAGGAAGGAAGGAAGGAAGGAATGGAAGGAAGGAAGGAAGGAAGGAGGGAAGGAAGGAGAAAGAGCACACAAATCCTTAGGAAAGTAAGGAAGCCTGGTTTCTACTTCGTCTCTAGGTTTAACTTTATAGTCAGTCAACTATCAAGGAAGTGCCCATGTCACTCACTGCATCTCAGATCTTATCACCTTACTAGCATTAGAACACAGTCTTTCTTACCTTGCATTAAGAAACACACCAACTCTCTTTCTTCTAATTTGAAAATCACAATTAAGTGTGATGCTCCTGCCTTCCATTCTTTTGACAAAACCTCCCAACAGCCCACAGTGGTAAGTCTTCCTATTCTGAGGCTGCATAAGTTCCTGTGTTAAAATATGGCGGCCTCTTTTGAGATTTGGGTTTGATAGTTGGAAACCTCAGATTTATAAGCACACCTGAGATGTGAGAATTCATAATAAGTTAGAGAAAAAGGGCATGACCAATTGCTCTACATTTACATTTTTTTAAAGGCTTTATATCTTTGAGTGAAATATTACATAGACATTTAAATCCCTAAGGGAGAGAGAAATCATCAAATTTCCCAAAATAGTAGAGGAATCATAGAAGTAACTGTACTGAAATATCTTCAGATTTCTACTTCACATTGTATATAAGTTAAGAACTAGAAAGTTGTAACATAAATTAAGTTTTTATTTTAGTAAGTATTCCTATTAACTAAAGATTTAAAAGAAGTGAAAAAGAAATGGAAATATTTTCTCAATTTCAATAAAGTACACAAATTCATCATCACTTACGGTAATAGTCAATATTAATGCTAGGATAATTTTTGTGTGATTTCTCTATGCTTCACTTTGTTAAACCAGTTAGGCAACTGGATGCTACAAATATCAAAATCTACAGACAGCATAAAATTGATTAACATTTACGGATTTATGTCTCCTTTGACTATTATATATTTCAAAGTAGTACCATAAGAAAATTCACTTTGCAGGAAAGGAGATACACAGATTCCAAATGTGGTTACCTGGAAAATATCATATACTGACATAAAAGACAGACATTAACATTAAATGTATTTCTCTATGTCAATTCCACTCAGAAGGCAATTATTCCATTTCTAGACACTGTCAGTATTACAAATAGGTAAGTATGTAATAATGTGATTTCGAAGGCCCCCAAAAGATTCCTATTTATAATCCACACACATGAAAAAAAGCATATAAATCTATTCACCTTATTCATCAATGTCTCATGTTCTATGAAAAATTTTTGGATAGAGTTCTGGGCTCATTTAATGTGGTGATAGAAAAATTTGGCCTGATTAGTCATTCATACCTTAATATAAATGAATTTACAAACTCTTTGCAAAGAGCAGTTTTGCATTTGGATGCTGTAGAGATTCAAAGTCATAATAATCTTCGTTTCAGGGTTCTTTTTCTTCCAATATATGTGCTTTTCTTGAGTGAAACCTCCAGAAATTATCAGTACGAATCTCACCCAAGTCTGAGGTATGGTAAAGAAAAGAGAAAGTGGTATCACTTTCAAAGGCTATTTAGTTCTGTCTGCATATGAGACAATCTTGTGTGTCACATGCACAGTATTCTGTCAAGATTTTAAGTTATGCTGACTAACACAGGTGCACCTCCAAAGAAGAAAGGCATGTATTTGAGAGGGAAATAAAAGTGAGAGATATATTTTAATCTTAATACTTACATATGCTGGTTTTCCCAATATGGAAAGCCAGAAAATGATAATCAAAAGAGGTGTGGTGGGGGAGGGGGAAGAGAACCCTACACATCATGGCAAAAGTGAAAATGAAGAAATGCGTCTGACGTAGTCAATTGTTTTCCATGAATCTGATGGGGGAGCAGCATGAACGATTGCTCTTCATGCCTGTCTTATGTCCTTACATCAACCCTCATCAAATGCCATGTCATGAATACAGTGTGCTGCTCGGAGGCAGATTGTGGGGCATGTCATAATGAAACTGAAGTTCTTATGCCCGGAGAAGACTGATAATGATAAAGGTCTTGCATCGCTCCAATTTAAAATGCTGAGATTCTTCCATAAAGAGTACCCTGGTTTCAAGATTTAACAGTAAAAAATAAATATTAGTTTTGCTATTTTAGCATTTTATACTGAAAATAGTGTTCTTTCCCTGTTATTTATTTTGGGTATTGCAAAATACATAATTTTTGCATACGATTTTGAGAAATGTGATCACCAGCACATTTGAAATATTCACTTTTTAAAATGTATACCATTTTTTAGGAGACTACACTACTTATTATGCTGTATCTACTACTAATGAAGCATACTGAAAATAATTTGATACTTTAGAATTAATTTATTTGTAATGTTTTGTCTTTGGCTCTGGCAAGCATCAATGACATACATGTCCCTGGTTTTCTCCACAGTATCTAACATTTAATAATCTGTTTACTTACATATTGATCATATTGATAGTTTGCATCCTGCCACAAGGATGTAGTTATATGAGAGCAATATATGTTTCATTATTGCATTCCCATCACTCAAGTCGGTGACTACCTAAAAGGTCAGAAGTTGGCTAACACAGCAGTTATCAGACTTGCATAGTTAAAAGGAGCAAAATTATAACAGTAGGATACCAGTAACTAATTTGATTTTTATAAAAATTAAACGACATTCACATATGATATGTGCATATTAGTTTATCTAAGTCAAATGTTATTAGTGACTGTTATAGGTCTGAGCATATCATACAATTAGTAGGCAAGGCTTTCAGTTGTCAGACTAAGGGCCTTAGTTTCCTGCTGTCTATTAGCTGGAAGCCATCCTCATTTCCTTTCCAGATCGGCCACCACGACCGCTTGCTTCCTCAAAGCCAGCAAAGAAATAATCTTGTAACTTCTAGATGATTTACAGTCTTATGTAATCTTGTGCACGCAATCACCTTCATCCATCACCTTTTTCTGTTGATTAAATACAAGTCAGTCTTTCTGTCCCTACTCAGGATAGGGGTTCATACAGCATATAATCATCAGTGGCAGGGATCATGGAGGCCACTCTCGAGTTTGTCTGCTACACTGTCCAATTCCTGAACTATCTTTTATATGTGATAAGATAGAGTCTTTAAGATTTCAGAAAATTTTTATTTGGACTTACTCTTACTTGTACCTAGAAGTATTCTAAGTGGTGCAATGACCATAATTGATATAGATTAAGACTGGGTAGACAGTTTGGGCATTTGAATTATTAATACATTTTGATACTGTCACATTAGAATGAGGAATCTCCAATGCATAAATTATAATTTTTCCACACCGAAATAGGAATTGATATATTCCAATATGTTTGCTCGAAATGACTGCCTGTATTTTCTTTCCGGAATTACCTAACTGCTACATCTGTAAAATTTTAACAGAAAAGTAAGAGAGGCTTGGAAGAAAGTGGTTGCTTCTTCCATACAATGAGGACAATTGGACAAAAAAAAAAAAAAAAAAAAAAAAAAAAAGTATATTTCACACAGCAGGGCAGGCCATGGTGGCAAGAAAGAAAAGCTGTGTTCTAGTAAACTGAACACCTCAGACTGCCCATTGCAGACTTTTGAAAAGAGAGATGTTGGAACTTCTCGTGACTCTACAGAAAGATTGGTTTCTTCAGCGATGAGTTCCCCTTTTCCATTCATTTTACAGATTACACATGCATCATCAACCATTAATAACACCGAGAAATGGAAACTCAGAAATACTAAGTAAATATTCATTAAATGTTTCTTTCTTTTAAGACTAGTATTTTAAAAAGGAGTAGCACATTGAAAAAAAAATATTTAAAAGTGTTACAAGGCAAAACAAAAGTACAAAAAGTTGAGATCTTCTGCCAAAAATTTAAAACACTGTACAGCAAGAGCACTCTATATGCCCAGCACTCTGTTCAGCCTCGAGTTCCTACATATAATTTACAAATGATGTCATTATTTTGCTATGGTTCCCAATGACACTGCTGATCAGTAGCCAGTCTGTGTCTTGCGTGTCACAGACCTCATCGTGAACCACGGCACAAGGAGCTACTTTACCAATTGCCGGATGTAACAGTAGTATCTAATAATCCTCCTGCCATAACTGGAGAGAGTGAGTTCACACTGTTCACTAATCTGTGCAATTCATTTTCTCAGCTAGTGCTTTCCATGTCGTCCTTCAAAGAGAAGGCCTGGATGATTTCGCAAAGAGTTGAGAAAAGACACGACAGATTACGGGCAGTTATTCATGTTTGACCACATATGAAAATGAGAAGTGGCACAGTCCACAGCCATTCACATGCCACCAGTTGAAACCGTGGGAGAACTCGAACGCACAAAGCCAATTCTACCAAACTTAGTCATGACTAAGACTAATAAATTAAATATTGTAACAAATAACAAAAGCGAATCCCTAAAGTTTGATAAAATAAAAGGTATAAACAAGGACCGTGCTAGGCAAAGCAGAACATGTGGTCACCTAATTACGGAGAGCCTGACCAACATCAGAGGTCCGAGACACATAGGCACAACATCTTCAAGTCAACGGTGGCACCCTGGGAGAAGACACCCACCAGGGTGGAATGAGGGAGATACATTCTCCTTCCTACATGTAAATACGCTTCAGGGAAATGACAGCCAGGAAATTTGCTGATACCAATGTGTTTCTCGTCTCCTGATTTCCTTCCCTTTTCTTTTTTTCCAAGTAGTTAGCATGACTTATCATAACGCTAGTCCTCGGTGATTCCGGCTTATCTAAGATCAAGGCTGCCTAAAGGTAATGGTTTGGTAGGAACTTTGGAAAGCTGAATGTTCTCTATAGAAATGGTATCAGGGTCAGAGCACCACAGGAGAGATGGGCATAGCATTAAAAAATAAATAGGAGACAGGAGCGGAGCATCATTGAATATTGGAAAGGTGATAGAGGATGCAGATTTTATAGGCAAATATTTCTTATATTGGGCGCAGAAAGAAATAGCCATACAATTAAAGAATAAAAAAATAAACTTCGTCAACATCAAAATTAAAAAAAAATTGTTCCTCAAAACATACTGTTAAGAAAGTTACTAGGCAAATCACAGTCAAGGGAAAATACCTGAAAAACATATATTTGGTGACATATTTATATTCAGAATACATTTTAAAAATTCTATAACTCAATAATAAAAGAAAAACATTTTAATTATTTCAAAAAGTGGGAAAAGACAGACACTTCTCAAAGAGGATCTGTGAATGGCCAATAGCGATACGAAAAGATGTTCTATACAGCTGGTCATCGGGGAAACGCTAACTGAAATCACACTGAGATAGCACTACCCACCTCTAGAATCACTAATTTCTTTAAGTCTGACAATACCAAATGGTGACAATGATGTGGCACACCTGGGACATTCATATATTGTTGGTAGACTGTCAAATGGTATGACCATTTCGAAAAAAAATCAGTAACGTTTTTAGAAAAATTAAAGAGTACCTTGACCCAGAAATTTCACTTCATTGTGTTTTTCCAAATGAAAAGATATATGCCCACAAAAACACTTGTACAAGAATGTCTATATCAGCTTCATTCACAGTTCCCAAAAGGAAAAAATAAGGGCAGATGCCAAGTATCAGGAAAATAGATGCAATAAAATACCACTCAGAAGTAAACAGAACGAACTGTGGAGACACACAGAACATGGGTAAATATACACTCGGATGATCGACGGCCCTAGTTTGCCTGAGACTGAGGTGTTTTCCAGTACATGGAACTTGCAGTTCTAAACTGGCACAGTCCCAGGTGAACTATAATTGAAAAAAAAAAAAAAAAAGTTTTGTGCAGTTTCCAAGGAGTGAAGTGTCCAGTTATCTATGAAAACTGTGATATTTACAGTCTTCTTTCCTTGACTATCATTTTTATAAACTAAAGATATTGTTTGAGTAACAACAAACAGAAAAAATGAGTAGGGTACTAGTGTCCTTTATGACTAAAAGGTCTTTTATACAGATAAAACACACCTTAAACAGAATAGCGGAAACTACCTGAACACATAAAAGATCAGAAATGTGAATGTCAGTCACAAATATACCTAATATGAATGCATTTAATACACACACACACACACACACACACACACACACACACACACACACACCCCCCTTCATTTCAGTTTTCAAAGTTTGGCTCCACCCTACTATAATAATGCAGAAGAGCCACTGTGAGGTCAATTATAGCTTGAATAACTAAGCCCTGGCCCACCATTTTTAAGGAATAAGGGTTATAGTTTACCACATATTAAAAGTAGTTATTAAACAATTTAGAGTAATGGCTTGGAGTTCTGTTGGTAGCTATTAGTACTACTGACTGTGAAGCAGCTGCTTGATTTAATTGGCAAACACTTGTTCTTTTCATTTACAAGCAAAATTAGCACCTACACTCTTGCCAATAAATTAGACATTGTACCTGTTCTGAAATGAGAACCACTAACTACTGATTGTAATTAGAGCAGATACCTATCACATTCGCCTAAGGCCTCTATGGCGCTTATCCTCATCTTAAGAAAATACAAGGAATTGGTATATCTTTAATATAGCAACTTCGTCTGTAAATGTCACACTTCTTTTAGTAAACATCTGAGGGAGTAATGCGCCAGAAATCTTAGTTGTTGTGTATGTTGAATGGAGTCCCACCATATGTAAGAAGACAGATATGCAATAGAATATAACAGTGAAAGTTTGCTACAGAATTGGTTTTGCAAATGCACGAGGTACAGTTTTATTCATGAGGCTGCTTTAAACCCATACAAACACAACTTTTATTTGTTAATAAAATCACGTGCCTCTTAATAACGGAGGTATGTTCTGAAAAACGCATCTTTAGGTGATTTCAGTGTTGTGCAAACACATATGCAAACTTAGATGGACTGGCCCACTACACACTGCACTGTAAGGCACAGCCTGTCACTCAGGCTACAAGCCTGCGCAGCATGTGACTGTACTAAATACTGTAGGCAATTGTAACACAATAGTGTTCGTGTACCCAAACATTTCCAAACACAGAAAAGGTAGTAAAAAGATGGTATACAAGATTTTTAAAAATGGTACACCTGTACAGGGCCCTTACAAAGAATGGAGCTCACAGGACTGGAAGTTGTTCTGAGTGAGTCAGTGAGTGAGTGGTGAGTGAACGTGAAGGCTTAGGACGTGCAGTGCACTACTGCAGACTTTATAAACACGCTACACTTAGGTGACGCTACATTTATAAAACGACACAAGACTAAATTCAGCACAAGAGAAAATGACGCAATCAAGAGTCACGGTAAACAGATGTATGGGGCTGCTGCCAGTGTTGCACAGCATACTGTTTGACAACAAACTTGTTTTACAAGTAGGAAGAGTAAACCCTAAGATAATAATATACAGTATAGTAAATATATAAACCTATAATATAACTTATTATTATCAAATTTTATGTACTATACATGTGCTATACTTTTATATGAATGATAGCACAGTAAGTTTGCTCCCACCAGGATCACCACGAACGCAAAAACAAGTAATGCACTGTGCATATGACATTAGGGCGGGTGCTAAATGACAGGAATTTTCCAGCTCCATTATAATCTTACGGGACCATCACTGCATATGCGGTCCACCACTGACTGAAACATTATTACGCAGTGCATGACTGTAGTGCATTTTTATACTTTTAAAAACCAAAATAAGAATGGCTGTGTTTACTTTTGGAGAAAATTAGTAAATTTAGGTTTTTTGAAATGTCTTGACAGCAGTCTTTCTAACCCCCTCCAATCTACCCCCATCTCCTCCCCATACACACTTAGCAAAAAATTAAATCTGAGGTCTATCTAGGAACATATGACTACATTTAGAAAAAATTTCTAAATAGTGAATTACCAGATTCTCAGTCTATCTAGAATCTACTAGCCAGACTGGGCCGATATGATTTAGATCAGACATCTATGCATAGCAATTCCTAAAGTGATTCTTTAAAAATATTCTAAAAATGAAGATGACAAAAGATTTTGGTGAGCATATCAAGTCCAGGCTCTATCAGAACTACAAAGACACCATGATTAGACGCCAACAGATATCTGGCTGTCTAAATTACTTTTAAAATTGAAATACAAATGCTTACAATGGATTTCTGATTATATACAGTATTTTTAATTATCAATTTTCAGTTCTTCCTCACCAAACACATTCTATGCCCAGCACCTTGAATTTGACTTCTGTCAGACCATTAAGTGGGATAAGGAGGGTGCTGAGTCACTCTGGGCAGGCGACGAGCTGGGTTTGTACCTTACTTAGGTCACCTACCGTGTCCTTGCAATGTTATTGTGGTAGGATCCCCGCCCCTGCTCCAAAGGCAGAGTTGTTTGTTTTGTTTGTTTCTCCTCATGTCCTCTGACAGATGTATCCAGGCTGGGCTGAGGCCATGTGCCTTTCCTGCAAATATAGCCAATCGTACCTACACAGCTGCGCAGCTGATGCAGACTCTCCGATATCCCACTTTGCCCTGACTTTCTCATGAACACCGGATGGGTGTCCATGCAAAAAAAAATCTGCAAATAGCCCTTCTGTGTGGTGCTCTCAGGGGTCTCATATTATCGCACTGTCCCACATCTGGCTTTTAGCATTTTGTTTAAACTTCAGCTAATTTCTTCTTCCCTACGTACATGATGGCTTACATCATTTTCTACCTTGCTTTGTATAGGTGGATAAGTCTGTACTTGAAAGGTTTTGTTTCTTCCTGGAATGTAGGCATCTGGCTTTCTTGGGATCCTAGTTTTTTGATGGTCTCAAGGAAAGTACTAACTTTATATGCTGTCCTGATCTTTTTTCTTTTAAAGTGGGGAATGATCTTCTTTCCAATTTTCTATATCCTAGATAAAAATCGTCTACGTATTTTGATCACTTGATTTTCTTCCTCCACCTCCATCCCTTGCCCAGCTTGAAAGCCCTCTGAGTTAAGTTAGGATTCCATCCGGAATTCCTATTAAAATCACTGTGTGTCTGTAAGTCAATGAAGTACTGAATAGCCCCATACCAATTTTAAAACAATTTGAACACTGGCTTTACATACAATAAGGATATTTTTTTAATATGCAAAAAAATTATATGATCTTACTAACTTTTCTATATATGTTGTTTTGCAAGGGAAGATAACACAAATCAGAAGAATCACAAATACCAAGTTCTATTCACTTGAGGAAAGAAAAGAGAAAATCTTAACTGTTGACACTGTCATTTTTACTTCATAATATTTTTATGTGACTTTGCCTTTAAAATGGCATAGCTTAGTTGAAATATTGGATTTCTCTTATGATGTGTTATCAAATGACCAAGTCTTTACAACAGAGACTCATATTTTGCGCATTTGATATAAAGAATTTACCACAACATTTTTGACACAATATTTTGATTAAGCCTATTGCTCTTAACTATTTATTCATTGTATCAACTCAAGACTATGACATGGCTCCACATTACCTAATTATTCCTCACAATTATTCCTCACAATTCCTCTCTGTATATTCACAATTTTACACAGAACATTTTTTTCACTGAAATACATAAATACATCCTTATCATTACTATTTTGAACCTTTGTCACAGTTATCTGTTCTCTTCCTCACCTATTATTATTTTCCTCTTTTTTTTCCTAATATCTTCTTTCACAATTTATCTAAGCTTTTGACTATTTCATGAATTTTCCCCCAATTATTTCATTCCATATTCTTCTCTGTTCCCTTAGCTAGAGTGACGCGTTATTGTTCTGTAGTACATAGTTTCTAATGAGTGCTCTAATTTGGCATCTTGTTCTTTACTCGTGAGGTGTTAACCTTGTCTCTACATGCAGAGTGAGAGGCTCCGGAGAGTGAATAATGCATACCTTTTCATTATACAATATAATTCCCTAAAATAACTGGTGTAGTACTCAGCACCACTTTTTAGCTAATAATTAACTGAGAATCATTGGTTAATTATATAGTGAAATTATATAATATTTTAATTAATTTTCCATGAAAAAGGTCTGAGCCAGTATACATAATAAACTCAGTCACTGTAAAGATCAAAGACATTTAGTAAAAAAAAAAAAAAAAAAACTTGGAATCATGTACTTATAAAATGCATATCATTTTCTGAATCATTACATGTTTATTTTCAATCACCAATTTAGTGACTGATAGAACCATCAGTTGCGGATAGGAAAAAAAGTCATAACTACTCGATCTCTAGATATTTCCATTTTTCAGCTCATTGAATTTTGTGCATTAGACTAAAGTTCAAATACTAAATGCTCTAGAGGCCAATGGACTATTTTAACAAGGCATTAAAATAACCTAAGCAAATTTAATTTATTTCAAAAGGTGAGTCGTCGATTCTTAATTGATTTCAGAAATAACATTTAAGACACATTTTGATATGTGCTTAAATACCAAATTAAAAGTTATTTCTCATAAATTTTCCTTAATATTTCATTAAATCTGTTTCTATATAGATATCTGAATACTTACATATTAATTTAACTCTTGTTCTTTTTTTAATTTTAATAAACTTTTTGTGTTAGTATAGTTTTAGACTTTAGAAAGGTTTTGAAAATAGTAGAGACTCCATGTATCTCAAACCCAGTTGGTCTTATTTTAACATCTTATGTAAGTATAAAGCTTTATAAAAAATAACATATATTATACCACAAACTAGATTCTAATATAGGTTTCTGTGAAAGAACGTGTAAGCTATTTTTTGTCGTTACATAAATATTTGTACTAACATATACGAAATTGAGTTGTGACAAATAACTAAATAATCATAAACTTAATAAACATTTACTAATGATAGAGTTAAATATATTAATCCAAAAATGATCTAATCATATAGGCAATTATGTGTTTGGGAGATATCCTTGCCTTAGCATTTTATTCAGTTGAAAGTGTTTGTCCTAGTATATATTTTATAAAGTTCAATTGCAATTGCACTATAATAATCTTAAAAGTGAAGAAGCTGTCCTGATTGGAGTTGGGGAGGAGGGCAGGGAAGAGGAATAGTCCAAGAGACACAGAGACCCAATGGAGCTGACTTTTAAAATGGAAGAAGAGGGTCATGACCAAGAAATGCACAACTCTACAGGCTGGAAAATGCAAAGAAACAAATTCACTCCTATAGCTCCCAGAAAGAAACACACTCTTGACAACACTTTAATTTTAGCTCACTAAGATGCATGTTAGACTTCTGATCTGTAAACAATATAGACAATAAAAATAATAAATTGTGATATTTTAAGATAATATATTGTGTCATTTTAAGCTTCTAAGTTTGCTGTAATTTGCTATAGCACCATTATAAAACAACCATACACTTTCATTTAATAGACTACTTCTTATCATCTAAAGTTGAAGCAGACAGAAAGCAAAATAAAGTTCAAGAAAAGATCCTGTTCGATGACTACTGTCAAGCTGACTTGGCGTTGGAATGCTGTTGGGATTTATTTCATGGATTCATGAGAAAATAATCCCTCCATCAACAAAGAGCTCGCTCACTGTTCCATTCATAGGAGTGAATGCTTTTCACCTGCTTGGCCAAAATGAGTTTCTTTAGGTATGCAGTACTGCCCTTCCACCTTTTATCCTTGGAGTTCTCCTCGTCCTGCCAGGTGACCTTGAACCTGACATGAGATAATGGAGGCTGGCTATCTCTTAGTCATGCACTACACAACTAATTAGTAGAAAAAATCATATACCCTCACTTATGAGAAATTATGGAGCTCACGTAATGTGATAATTTGCTAAAAAATCATAATTTGATCTCTTACTCAAGCATTCTACATCCTCTGTGTCCCTTCTTTGCCAATCCTGCAGAATGGCTGGTTTGGATTATGGATAAAATTCTAATCTATCGTGTTGAGATTGAAATATAGCAATTTGGATTGATTTGATTTACATATTAACAGACTCCTTACCATTGCAATTATTAAAGGTATTTAGTCATTTGAAAATGTTACAGATCAGCAGTAGGAAATGTCATATTTGAAAAAAATGTCACAATGTTATTAAGAACCTAGTCTTCTTAATTATTTCACTCTACTGTATATGTTGTTTTTATTTTACTTTTTGATTTTCCCAAATCATGGATAAAGAACACATCTACAGAAAATTAGCAGGAAGAATAGGTGAAAAGACTTGGAATCTGGAATATTTTTATGCATCTGTCTCTATTACGAAAAAACTGAATATGCACTAAAAACTAACTTTTGTCTCATGAGACTTCCTCTTGAGACTCATTGACAATAACTATGCTATATGTATATGACTACTTTTTCAAACAATGAGTATGTATTTTAAACTTTTCATTGACAGTAAAGTTTATACCTGTGTAGTGATTAATTTTATAGTGCATACTGAAGAATGGAGATCTTTATGAAAGGATAATTTGGTCTACAATTAACTCTCATCATTAAATTATGGAAAAGGTACAAAATATGTTTCAAAATATGTGATATGTGAATTAAACAGACCATGAACTCCATAAGGAAGAGTCTTCAAATTAGATTGGAAAAAAATGTATGTTCCTATTTTTAAGATATTATCAAAAGCTAAGACCAAAATTCATTATTCGTGAATTTTTACATATTCAAAACATTGTCATTATTATTTGTGATGAATAGACAAAGAGTTATACCATCAAGGACACATAGAAAATGCTTTTTCTCCGAATTAGCTTTTATCAAGTTGACTATTGCTCTAAGACATACATTAGTTTAGGAGGAGATAATTTATACAGATTCCAATAATAGTCTCACTGCCCTGGATACCAATCAATAGACTTTTTCTTATATTATTCACTTGACTTTGTCATTTACACTGACATACAAAGATCACTGTACAAGTTTATAAAGAGGTAAGAGTTTTGGCTTGTTAAAATATTGCTTTCAAAAACAACTTTCAACTTTAGTATATTTTAATGACCTGATAGCATCAACTAACAATGTTTTATGTCCTTTATCACCTTCTTTAAATGTCTCCCTTCAAAGAATCTTCCTCATTAATTCTTTGCTGGTTTGAACTGGTTATCTACTAGTGCAATTAAGTGAAGATTTTAAATTTCTTCTAGATCATTGTAATTATGGCAATGCAAATATTCCTGTTGTATATTTAACATAAAGGCCATAAGATTATGCTCCCTAAGTTAGTTCAGGGTATCTTTTAAGTGGAAGGGGTCATAAAGCTGGGGACGGGGTTGGGGCAGGGGTCGGGGGGTGGCAGGAATTGAAGAGACTAGAAAATTACACTTCTGGCTACTAAAACATACCACATTTTTTTATATTCCCCTGTTCACATTCTTACTCAATTACCTTTATTCAGATAAATCTCTTAAATGAGATATTTGTATTTGAAAAAGTTAAGAGCTATTTTTAATATGAAAAACAAATATTGGTGAACTTATTCTTTATGGAGGTAGAGTAGTAAGGAGTGTGGAAAAGAATTATATATTAGTTACTGACAGTATTTTATAAAATAATTTAAATTTTAGCATTTATCTGAGATTTGAAATATTCCAGGCTCTTTCATATAACTCAAGGTTCACTTACCAGAAAAAAAATCTCTAATGGCTATTTCAAAGATCCTATTCATCAAAGTAACAGCTTTATGCAAACTATACAAACTTCATTAATATAAAAGAACATAAAATAACTTTCATATAAATACAATGGTAATAAAACAAATTTAAAACAAAATACTCCAAATCCTTTATGTGTGGAAGTATAGAATATTAGAAAACTAACTTTAAAGCAACTTCCACAGGTCTTGCAAAATTCAAATATTTTTTTTTAAAAAAATCTGTATACACCATGTGGCTTTGGGATAGTCACCCAAAACACCTTAAACTAAAACCAGTTACAAACTATAACAAAATATGTCAGCCCAGATTAACAAGTGACTGGGATTTTTTTACTGTAGTAGATTTAACTTCGTACCATCACAGTTGAAATCTTCAAATAAATAGTTTGACAGTACAATTAGTATATCAGGAAACGAGATGAGTACAATATGAACCTGCTACAAAAGAATGCACAGAGAAACTGAGAAATCGCTTTCTCTCTCAATTGCTCTCCCTCCCTCCCTCTATCCCATTTTTATTATAAATTATTGTTTCTTTTTTGAATATTGAGGGAATCCAAAAGTAGGTAAAGAAGAAAATAATGTTCATCCTTTATTCTAGCACTCAGGGATAACTTAGATTTCAAAATATATGGTATAATTCTCATCTCTCCGTCTTCTCTTTCTCTCTCTCTCCCCCCTCCCTCTTTCTCCATCCCCATATTTTTATATATTTTTTATGATTTCATAAGTTACTTATAAACATTTTTGATGCATGTGCAGAAACTTTGGCTTATTTCTGGAGGTAATGGCATAATAGATCTCATTGTAAATCAGTGAATAGGTGTCTCCTATTCCATTATCTTAATATTTCGGCAAGACTACTTTACTTCCCAGTGCCTTCATGTCCCCACGCTTACAAAGGACTGTTTCACATCCCTTCTCTACCTTCAATGCTCCAACACACCTTAAACTTTCCTTACTCTTACCAGATGCTTTCGCTTCATATTTGAAAAAATATAAATAAACATTCAAGAATCATCTATCATCTGTCCTCCAAACCTATCAACAAACCAGTATCCATATGTAAGGGCAGCACATATATGGAAAATTTTTGTACCTTCCTCTTAACTTTTCTGGAAACTTAAAACTGCTCTAAAAACTATCTTGGAGGAAAAAAACTCCATAAATTTGTATAAAGACAGTATGCTGTCTGAACAATAAGTGGCTATATTCTTTTTACTTTCCCCTCCATTTCTTCTTATAACTTTAGGGACTCATCACCAATATTTGTGTTCTCTGTAACCTTAGAGGAAAGATACACAGAACACAGTATAATGAGAATTTTATAAGTACAAAGTCAAATTTCACCTTCTGTTTCACTCTCAGACACAATACACAGCCAGTGGGATGCTCACAGATGTCATTCACCCAACAATATGGACCTCTGTCCTCTTAACAGTATGTTCACTGTTTTTTTAAGTCAGTTCTATCCTTCCCAAACTCCTGAGGTATTCATGTTAATCCAAATCTTATTGAAGCTGCCACTTTTTAATTTTCTCCCCACATTATGTTCCAAATATGATCCCATCTCAACATTATTTCCTCTCCTGTAAATCCTCCAAATGAAGGTATATATATATAATGAAGAGCACGTGAACACATCTCACACCTGCATCTGGATGTCAATTTGCTATTCCTGTTCTCTGGGGTAAACAAACTCCAGTTTCCAAGATGTGGTCACTAAAAATTCAGGACAAGTGCCAGGGCTACTGTGTCTTATTCCAGGCTCTGCCACTCTAAACTAACCAGACAGTGCCATTTCAGTGCTCGGTGTTCTTCATCCATAAAATAAAAATAAAAATTTTATAAAAACAAACAAAAAAAACAAAACATGACCACAGAGAAAAGAATCAAAGAATGTTTCTCTCAAACGGAATATTTATAAACCAGAATGATCATCAGTGAAATGGTGAAACCCCCCGGAGTGCTGTAGGCATCACCTGGACTGGACTGGAAATAGCCACAGGTCAAAGGGGGAAGCTGTCACTTACACAGAAGCTCTAGAACTTGAATCACGTGAGGGCAATGTTTAAGGACTGTGTAGATCCGAGGGATCTGACTAAATTCGAAGTCTTGAACAGAGAATGACATGTTCAAGTTGGCCAACTATCCTGTACCACACGCTTTGAAAGCTGAAGGCTTGTATGGCAGCTATAATGTAAAGACATGTTCATCTCCTACAACTACACAGCAGACTATGTTGAAAATCAGGCAGAAAAAAATTGTCATGAGAGTGGCAGAGTGGCGAATTAAGCTGAATTTTTCCACCTCAAGTGTCCTCCTATGGTAAAGTGAAAGCTATGACAGTTGAAAGCTTAAAAACCAGAACGAGATTATCTGGGTGCATATATGTTAATATTGATATCTCGTCTCGATTTCTAGATTAGCACCAGATGAGAGAACCATTGGGCAGGGACATTTCTGTAATACCGAGGACATGTTTACTGATGGTGATGTGATTGATGGTGACAGAGATTATGGAGAAAGGCTAACATGTACTAACATTTACTAAAATATGTGCCAGAATTGCTCCAATCTATGAAATAGTGTCATTATGATGTCTATTTCATGGATGAAAACTTAAAGAGCCATTAAATTGTTTGCTCTAAAAAACAAAATTTAAAAATCTTAGAGCCAAGATTTCAACTTAGGTATGCTGGTTCCACAGCACAAAGTAAAAAAGATAAAAACACTGTGAAATGTAAATCAACTTGGACTTTGCCTTAAGAACTATTGAAGTCTTCAAATATTTGAAACAGCTTTGATTTAGGAGTTTGGAGTTTATTTTAGAATTCAAAAGAAAAGAATATTGTCCTACTTTAGAATATTTATGTGAAAATTTATGTAAAGTAAAGAGAAAGAGACATATTTCAGGGAGGCTTATGAAATAGAAATTAAAGTTCTTGGAGAGTGATTAGATATGGAGTGAACTATAATCAGGTATAATATTCATACTATTAAAAACCCAAAACAGTATAAGTACCAATCAATCACGTTGAATGTCAGATTAATCAGAACAGACAGTAGCAGCTTTAAGCTAGTTGTGCCTTGGCTTGTTATCTGCTCTGAGTAAACAGGAGAGGCAGAAAGCGTGTAATCTACGTTTGTGATTTAAGCGAGTGGGTAATGATAATGCTGGTCTTTGTGACTGGGATGTACTTTTGTAGTGAATTGTAACACGTGCTTATTTCCTTCACAAAGCAGTTTTCTGTGTTAACCTCTTATAAGTTTATTATGAAGATCAAATAAAATCCAACATTTTTGTTGTCCATTGCCTAAAAAAGTAGATCATAAATATTATTTAAATAGTTTTGATTTTGTGTGAAAAACTGCATATTTAAAATAATAATGCTCTTTTGATTTTTTTCATCATACTGAGGTACTACTGACATGGAACAGGTGTACAAAATAACGATTCCACATTTGTATATATTGTGAAACTACCACAATAAATCTAGTTAACCTCCATCACCATATCTAGTTTCAGAACATTTTTTTGCTCATGATAAAAACTTTTAAGATTTATTCTCTTAGCTATTTTTAAATATGCAATACAGTATTGCTAACTATAGTCACCATGCTGGACATGATATCACCGTGGCATTTATTTTATGACCGGAAGTTTGCACCTTTTGACTTCCTGCAACCATTTTGCAACCCCACCTCCTGCCTCTGGCAACAACCAATCTGTTGTCTGTATCTGGCTTGTTTTGATGTTGTTGTTGCTGTTTTTTGTTTTTTGTTTTTTTTTTTTTTAATTTCAACTACGAGTAAGATCAATGTAAGGGAGATCATACAATATTTGTCTTTCTTTTTCTGACTTATTTCACTTAGATATTGTCTTCAAGGTCCATGTTGTCCTAAATGGCATTTCATTCTTTTCTTTTATGGCTAAATGATATTCTTAAATTTTGTATTGATTATATTCTGAAAGTATATACACCAGGGAATAGACACATAAGAAAAATGTATTTGGAATAAAGTGGTCTACTAATAATTTCAATATACCTTAAATTGAATGTAAATCCAATGCCCAAATACAGTAGGATATTTTAACAAATTATGGCAAATTAATATGACTCTATACGCAAACACTTACTGCTGCAATTGTAATATATGTGCACCCACATCAAAAAGAAGGTATACATTTGTTTTGTAGATATTAGTGTGCATGTTAATTATATTACAGGTGGTCTTGCTCTAGCACCTCTCTCCAATAACATGATCTAAGGTAGATATTTGACAGTGGACCATGGAAAAGCAATAGAAATATAAGTAAAATTAATATTGTACACATTTGCATACCTTTAACTTGAAATATTAGGGTAGTAAATTGACACAACTTATTTCAGTATAATTGTCAATAAATTTATATTTGCACACATATATAATTAGATACATATTCAAGGAAGCACAGCAATAGATGCTCATCACATGATGATTTTTTAAAATCTATTATTTTTTAAATTTTTTAGTGGGGCAAGCCTTGGTTGACTTCACAGATTACAAGGACCTTGTCAGTTTACAATCTCTTATTATTATTTTTTTATTTTATTTTTTATGCCTACAGCACCTGGTCTTCCGAGGTGGTCTCTCATCCAAGGACTAACCAGGAACGACCCTGCTTAGCTTCCAAGAACAGACGGGATTGGGTTTGTTCAGCATGGCTGTAGAATCACATGATGATTTTTAATAGTATAAAATATTAAAATCAACTTAGGTGTATACACAGGTAGACAACAGACAACATGTTTTGCATGCCCCATGCCAATATACAATGAAATCCAAAGCAGCGGTTGAAATGAACAAATTAAATATAATTGCCAACCTGCAGAGATGTTCACAATCTATTGTGAAGTGACAAAAGAAAAAATTAGTATTATATAATATGAATGGCTCCTCTGGAGAAGCTGAGAAATGAATTCTATTCTTAAACTCCAAGGCTGCTCTGTGTTCCATTCTACTCTGATGCCTTCCAGTCATATTAACAAAAATTAGCATAAATATAACCCCTGTGCCTTAGATTCCCCTGATACAATGAACTTCTGATTAATTTCAATTTGGGGCATGGGTGCCTAGCAATATAGATCATCTTTAATTTGACTTAAGCCCATGCTCGATCCCTAGGAGAATAACATAAACCAATGAACCTATTTGTTTACCTTGGCAAATGGATTTATAAGGAACTACAAGGAAATGCTTATAACACAATTAAGAAAGAACTCTAATTATAGGGAAATAATGTTGATAAAGCATTACATTTATAATTGAATATTATGATAGTTTTAAATAATAAGATATCTGGGAAAATAATAGAGAACGAAGGAGAGAAGGAAAGTGAATAAAGAGAGACAGGAGGTGAGGAGTGAGTGAGGAAATGAGGGTTAATTTTCTTTTTCAGGTCTTCAATATGTGATTCTCACCTACTTTCTTCTAATGTATGTCTGCCCACACTTCTTAAAAGCATGCCATAAACCAATGAACTGAAATGCTTGATTGTTCTCTGTATATTGTATTTTGTTTCCATGACTTTGCTTCTACTATATCCTTCTACAGATGTGTCCTTTTCCAAATCTGTGTGTGTCTAAATCTTACCTAACTTTGAAGAGTGGCTCAATGACCACACATTTCACAGAGCCTTTCTGATTAGTCAGCATCTCAGAGGAACTGTCGAAGGAATATCTAATCAACTTCATCTGAAAATGCTAGTAATGTGTAACCTGTCCTACAAGTGCTGTAAATACTTGCGTGTTTCACTTTACCTCTAAATAAATAAATTCCCCATTTTTCATTATGGAGATATCAATGTTCTTTTTCTTGGATTGGATTGTTTGCCTAAGTTTATTATTTCTGAACTCTGCTTGTCTTTTCTTCAGACTTTTAATGAATCCTTGGAACTTCATAAGTTTTCCTTTGAAGTATTTACAGAGCTACAACTAAAGCTTGTTACTTATTGAAATAGCTTTATAGTAAGATATACCTATATTATTAAAATAAATCCTGTTTTTTATCAATACCTTCATCACTGCTTAAAAGATATTTCCACCTAATTTCGACCTTGATCTTGTTTATTGCATAAATGTGATAAATCTATACAAACTGCTCTCTGAAATTCTGTCTTTAGAAATCCTAAAGGTTTAACATAAGCACCAATCAAATGGGTTCTAAAGTTGCCTCTGGACATAAAACAATTTGACCTAATTAATGCATATTATATAATACTAAGATATTATACACTGTTATATATTTCTGTATTAATATGTGCATAATTTCTTAGAAAATAGAAAACTGAGTTTACTGATATTTTCATTTCATGTATGTACTTTTGGTGTGTATAGATATATAATTAATAATCCTGAGTGCCTACCTGATACAGTGAGGTTTTCATGATATTAAGGTTCTCAACTACAGCAGATAAAATATGTCCAGTTGATGGTATATTTGAATATTCATAGATGTCTTCTAGATTTTACTTGGTAGAGAATTTTTTTTCTATTTTTGTTTCATTGTAGCTAACACCATCTGGTTACTGTTGCTAATGCTGCTTCACAAACTCCATAGCAGGGTTACACCAAAGGGCACCATTAGCCACCTGCAAGGCCTATGGCATCTCACCCTTCACTGTCCTAAACTTATCTATATTATGTATACTATTTATACTTATTTATACTATTATGTATTATTTGCATATTATCTATTATTTATACTATTATTTATTACCTATTAAGTCTTGTGCCTTAACCAGACCAGTCTCCTTTTCTCTTAAACCAGCCGAGCACCTCCATATGTTAAGGGATTTGTATGTTTTATAAAATGTTTTTTCTTCAAACTGAACATATCAAGCTCTTTCTTTGGCTGTATGACCATCATCTTCACAGAAAATTTTCCTGAAGACCCCATACAATAATACTCATTCTTTTATTCAATTTTTAAAATAAGTTCTATTTAATCTCTTTATAGGGCTTGTTACTAAAATCTCACTCATTATTTATTTAATATGGTTAATCTTTTTCAACTCCATCAGGACACAAGTTCCTTTAAAACAGAGCTTTATCTTGTTTCATGCTGAAATCCCAGTACTTAGAATAGAAAGTGGCACAGAGTAGATTTCAGTAAATACATTAATTAATACTTTATAGACAGACAGAGGGGAGAAGTTGTAGTGTTTCTGGGATTGCTGAGGGTGAGGAGAGGTTGTGATGCAGAAATTACAATGGCCCCACGTATCGAATATGTTTAAAAAGTTTCAAATAATAATAAATAACACTTATTCCTTTAAATTCGGAGTTACCCTATTCTAAAACTAGCAAAAAAAAATCGTTTTAGATTATTATACACAGAAACACTTAGATCAGGGGAGAGCAGCATAATTATTACAGGAAAGAATATTTCTGCCCACTGAGAACTGGCTACAGTAGACACTGGATCAGCTCACAGACCAGGAGAACCACAGTCACTGCCCTGTAATGATGAACTTGCTGATGTAGAAGACTAACTGTTGTAGTTACTGCAGCTTTTCCAACTTGGATAGGATCGAGAAAGAAAAAGAGAGGGAGAGAGAGAATAAGAGAGAAAGAGAGGATGTACTTACAATGAATCCTAAGCTTAGAATATATTATTCCAAACAGGAATGAGAGAAGGGGAAGAAAAAGAAGACACAGACATTATGCAGAAATGGATGACTACTTACTGGGGGGGAGGGAGAGGGAGAGGGGGAGAAGGCAGTGCATGGGTGTGCTTCTTTGTAAGAGGTATGAAGCCACAAAAGAGAAAGTTAATTCAAATCTTTTTTTTTTTTTTTTGTCATAGTATAAAGAGCAGAGGAAGGAAAAATAACCCTTGCGAAGAAAATTAAGTGCTATTCCTGCCAACTGTGTTGGATTGCTTGCCCAGTTTTGAGTGATTAAAAGAAATGTTATAAACCACAATACTCGATCTGTTTCCTCATAATGAACTTCACCATCAAGCCCTGTATGTTTTGGCATGAGTGAAATACACAGGTTTACCTCATTAAGCTCCTCAGGGACGTGAAACTACCAAAGATAATTATTTTGATCTTAATTCCATGTTTTTTAAAATAAAGTATGAGAGATATACTGAATAAATATATTTCGCTTATAATACAAATTCCTATATGGAAACCACTCATGAGCACATGTTGCTGTAGTATAGATACCAATAGATAAAACATTGATCTAATGTACTGATTAGGATAACAACAAAGATACATATAGATGAAACATTTTGTTAATCAGAGCAACTGTATGGCTAAAAAAATCTACTTGATTTATATGATATCAATTTAAATAAGTATTATTTTTGTGACAAGATACTATTTTTAAAAATGTATAAACATGATCCCCTTTCAGACTCATGTATCAGGTGTTTGCTCATGTACTAGTCTAATGAGGTTCATCATCTGCTGCAAATGAACCCAACCGTATTTCAAATAAATAAGATACCCAACTGGAAATAAATAATCGACACATCTTATGAATGTAGCATTTTTGTTTGTTTAGAAAATGAGTAAATATTTTGATACAGTAGGAGCCAGGGACCTCACTTTAGAAGAAAGAATTTCAAATACTGAAAGAAGCAAAAGAAGAAAATTGTTGGCCTGGTTGAAACTGGAGGTATTTATATGGACCAGTGCTTTCTAAACTATATACATGTGTAAATATGCAAATACATGAGTTAGATTCCTTGGAGAAATAATTAATTCTAGGGCTGGTTCAGAGAAGTACAAGGTGAGACTAGAACAGCTTGCCGGGACAGAAAGTGAGCAAGAGCGAAAAAAAGTGGTATATGTCACAAGGACACAGGTACCATCTTGAACATAGGCTTTGGAAGGCCAAATCTGTGGCCATTTGATCAACAAAATAATCAAGAAGTGTAATAAATTATAAACATTGAAATCAAATGCAAATTCATGAGCCCATACCTATAATAAATGTTAGGTAGATGGTTGGATGGATAGATGGATAGATAGAGGGAAAGAAAAAAAAAAAGTGGGCTCTTGCTTTCAGTAAAAAGGCCATATGTGGACTGTTGAATTTGGAGGGAATAATGGAAATAGAAACAATTATTTCAAAATCATCTTATTAAAGACTGAACCAGATAATATTCTTCATTAAATGATTAATTTGGGAGTGATGGGTGTCGGTGAGGATCTAAAAGTGTCTTAGCATAGATTAAATATTGAAGATCAAAGATTAAATTGAGTGTCTTAAAATGCCTCAGCATAGATTGTATATTAATTACAATGGCAAAAAGTAGTAACCGTATCAAGATTAAATCCAGTGAAAGTTCCTAAGTTCAGTACCATATCTGCATAATTTTTAATCAATTCTTAATCAGATTCAAAACAACTTAATAATAATTATATGCCCAAAACTTAATAACCAGTTGTAAAAATATACATATTTTAAAAGAAACAAATAATTATTCTTTTTCATTATTAAATAACCTAATACTTGATGTACACTTTTGGAGCACTGAACAAATTCTCACTGGATTTAAATCACACTGGATGCTGTGACTCACTACATCGCTTTTGTGGAGACTTGTTTTTATCACAATGAATACTAAACACTTAGGTTTGTAAAGTTAAAGCATCTTTGAAAGAACATAGCATGATCTAATGTAACTGTGAGGTCTCTTCAAGCTAATAGCGAGCACAGTTTCTGGTAGATGTCAAGTACCATTGTATTTCCCTAGAAAAGTAAAAGTATCTTAGGGCACCCCATGTGCTCATTTTGGGACCACAGAGTGCATTATCGCATGTTTGAGAACCATGTTTATAATGAACATGTCAGACAACACCTTGACAGTGTGATATAATTCACATTATTAATGAGGGACATATGGACATGGTGTGCCACTGGATGGATACAATACTACTTATAAAGTATTCCGGCTAGGAATATAAAACCTGAACTTAAAAATGAGGAAACATCAGAGAAACTCGAAAGACTTCCTTTAAAATCAAAGTCAAAACAGAACAACAAAAACATAGGGAGGTAATTTCCAATAATATCAATTCATAAAGTTCAAAGAAAAGCGGACAATGTTTTTTCATTGAAGTAGAATAAAGATAAATGATAACTCAATATAATACTTGATCTTAGACTGGAGCATTTAATGAACAAAAAATTTGCTACACAGGACATCATTAAATCAATCAGCAAGCTAGACTACAGAGAGCAATTTGAATAAAATTATTATATCAGTATTAAATATGCTGATGCTCATAATGCATTGTAGTCATATGACAGAATATTCTTATTCTTACAAAATTCGTTTTGAAGTAAAAGGAAAAAAGATTAACAATATATACAACTTACTCTTAGATTGTTTGGAGAAAGAAAAAGATAAGAGAAAGAAAAGAGCAAAGGATAAGTCAAATGAGGTAAAAACATTAACAACAGTTCAACATGGATAAATGATTAATGAGTATTCTTTAAAATATACTTACAATTTTATATTTGAAATTATTTACAACTAGAAAAAGTAAATGTTTTATAATTTATCTACTTTATAAGTATTTTGAAACAATATTTTTTTTGGAATTCTATTGGAAATATTTTTATGCTTTGCCTTATATTTATTATGAATATATATGCTATGAAATTTTCCCCAAGATAGGATGGAAAAATTAAAGATGTCTGATGGAATTTCTCTCACTTTGGCTTTGATTATAAAGTGTTTTTTTTTTTAATGATTTTTTTTCTGTTACTAATTTCATAATCTCCCTTTCAAGTTTGTCATAGTCAAACCAGATTAATTATGCATTTATATTACCCATCCAATTTTTGAGCTAATTAGATTGTAAATAGCTTGATCTCTTTCATATTTTAATCTATTTTAAAAACCTGTGCATATTTAATTAATGTAGAAACACTCACTGATAAATTAAAATTACAACCTTATACAGATTTTTCAGATACATAAGATACTGGTTTAAGTCTTTTGAAATTAACATAAGTTGACGGATGATAATGTTAAAACAATGAACTTACTGTACTTATTTTACCTTCTAACACAATGTTAATGCTTTCATGATTAACACTCTTTATGCAAATATCAAATGTTTTCAGTTGATGTGTTTGAAAATATAATGATGGACAGCCTCCAGTAATGAGAAATGATCATGAATATGCACAAACGAATCCATCTGCGCTTTAACTTGCTTGTCTTAAGGGTACCCAATCATAATCTCTGATGTCTTCATAAAATAATCAAGAATATTTGAAATAGTCGCGGGAAAAGTATATTTATAAGCAGTGGGTAAGGATAGGTACAATGTTGATCAATTATTTTAACTTTGTTAGCTTAAGGAAAACAAACAAACAAATAAATACAAACAGAAACCAAAACTGATCACCACAGCTGATATTTGTCAAAGTTAAGACTAGGTAGGAGATGTGAGCCTACTGTACGCCCAAGATTTTGAGACACAGAATGACATGAAATGGAAAATGGATGGCAACCTTACTTAAAATGTATGCACTATGCAAAGCACACAAAAAAGTCTGCACTAAACATCATTTAGTGCCTTTTCCTCTCTCAAAATCCCTTACCCATCCCATGCCCTACCTTTACAGTCTGTCATCTACTAAAACTTCATTTCATAAGGTTAATTCGCCCCCCCTAAACTTTAGGATACTTTCCGCTCTGACCTCTGGAACGGCACGTCCTAAGTGGTATCAACATTTGTTGGTGTTTCACACTTTCCCATAAGCACTCTCCTCGCCGCGCCCTGAGAATTACAGTACCTGTCGCCTTATCCAGCAGTGACGAGTCTCTCGTCCCTGTGCCACGCACGTCAACTTCGTTTGCTGTGCTCGGTGTTCTATCTGCTCCCTGGCTACAATACCCAGATGTGCCCTCACGGATCTTCTTGTAGAAACTCTGCATTTGAGACAGCTGCCCTTCTGCCTAGCCGACATTCCTCTGTGTACCCCTTTCTGCAACGTGCCTGCCTCTCACGTCAGTGCTGTCCTCGCCACCCCAATTATTGCCAACATTCAGGTGAGCCCAGTTTCCATCTAGACGGCCATTCCAACGATCAGCGTCTTTGCTCTTTAATCTCCCCATGCCGATGATGTTCCCCTCTCCTCCTCAGCCACATACATCGGCATTATAAGCCAGATCCTGCTCCGCCCAACAGTGTCCCCACCACCACTTTGGCTGCTAGTAATAATGCTTTCGGCACCAATCTTCTCAGCTCGCTTGTGAATTACTTCCATCTGACCATCCTTTGATCACATGTGAACTTTCACTCGCCTGCGTTTCCATATTTTCATTCATTGTCCTCATCTTTTTCCCCTTCGTATGCATCCTACGTTCCATGGTTCATTAGTTTAATAACTCTCATACCAATACCCTAAACCCCATTTGCTTTTTTTATTCTCATTGCACCCATGAGACAAATCTAAAGCTTGTCCATCTGCTTTCTCCATTTCCAAACGAGGTCTTCGGTACTACTGGAGAAAAAGCACTCGAAAAACTGATCATCAGCACTATGCATACTGTTCAGTAACCTTGACAATGGTCATCCCTACCCTCCTTATCAGGAATCCTACATCATCTGTTTCGTCAACTACGTATTTTATAATAAAACCTTCCAACTGGCAATAAAGCACGTTCAAGTCATCATCTTTAAAACAATCTACTGTACCATATGTAATCTCCACAAACTATCATGGCATTACTTCCTTCCTCATGATTTAATTTCTTTAGAGTGGTCGACATCCACTTTCTCGCTTCCTTTTTTCATTACTCAGCCCAATTCAACCTGTTTTGTGCCCCAATTAGTCTATCAAAACAGTACTTACTCTAATTACACAGGATCTTCTGGAGGTTAATTTAAAAGCATATTTTTAGGTTTCTTAATTGTCCTGCAGATTATTATTTTTTAAACATTTTCCTTAGATTTTGCCACCGAGTTCTATTTATCTAATTCTGTTGTTATCTGGATTCACCTCCTTGGTCACCTTTTCTAGATCATCACCTTTATCTCTCTCAGCACTGAAGTTCCTCAAGACTCAGTGCTACATATTTTCACTTCTCAATCTCACCTCATCTATGTCAAATAGTTCCACAGTAATCTATACATCACCTATGTTCCAATGATTCCCAAATTTATATTTAAGTTTCTTCATTGAGCTCTAGACTCATATCTGCAACTGTCCACTTAATACCTGAAGAAACTGAAATGTTTCTTGGCTCTAGGTAGAATATTAAATTTATGTTAAATACATAATGGTCAGAGTTACCTCAAACTTAACAAATTCCAAATAAATCCAGAATCTCTTCTGCATCCTCCCCACCACAGAAAATTGACTATGTCCTCCAGTGTTTGCCATCTGTGATTGATACCTTTCACCTTTATTAATACGACAGCTACCGAGAAGTCACAGTTACTTGCCCTCATGTATTGTATCTTATTTATCACTAAGTCATAGCCACATGGCACTAAAATCACCTTTTTTCCCCCTTTCCACTATTATCTCACGGGTCCAAGTCACCCATCACACCCTATTCCTATCCTTACCATCGACTTAGCTTCTAACTAACCTACATACCACAGCACAAAGGACAATAATATCTCACAAATTCTTCCAGAAACTCTATGTTCCTTTTTAATATACTGTTTCTTCAGCTTAAAAGACATCCCCTTCTATTGTACTCCCTACCCACTCACTCAATCATTTCATTAACTTTCCTTCTTTAGATATCTGCTCCATATTAATGAATCAAAAGCCCATCCCTGACTAGCCCTTTCCTAACTAGCAAGATTACGATGAACTTCTAGGCTCTATGAGCTTATAGCCTTATGAGTTTTTATTCACATAACTTGCAGCATATTTATAAGAGAATGGTCAGTTTCTGTTACTTTCTGACTGCTTTACCCCCATTGACTTAGCACAGTTCCTGGCACATAGTGGGAACTGCTATGTAGTAACTACTATTTGTAGAGTCGGTAAATGAATAAAGATACATGTTTTGTTATGGTGATACCTAATACCTTATTATATGCAGCTTGTATCATTCAATAATATTGTGAAGCACACAATTCAGCTCGGAATACTAGCAAAATGTACCATGTTATTCTTATATAAGGGACACCCAGAGCGTATTTACATAAAGGGCACAGAGGGGATGACAGACAAAGTTTTTCATTATGTTTTACACAACGATTAGATATTTCTTTAATGGAAGTTTGTGGATATTGAGAATGTACGATGAATTCACCTGAGTGAAAGTATTTCTACAGAGAACTAAAATGATTTTGTTGTTGTTCTTATAAAACTTAATATAGTAACAGAAATTAGAACACTGGTTCCAAATGCTAAAATGTCAGTCATCTGAAGTAGAACAAATTAAATCTCAAAAGATTAGCAAAGGGATTTGTTTCAGGATCTGGGGTATAGCTGAGCCTGTAAGGGATGTTAACTTGTTCTAGGTATATGGATTGGAAAATATTAAGAATTAGTAGCCAGGTAACTAATTGCAATTCTTTCTCTACTTAAGTGAGGCTTATGAAAGCTTTAATTATAAAATCATAAGTTAAATCCATTGATGGAATTCATTTAAAAATGTGTTTTGATATTTAAAAAAATTCACATGTTTATTGATATCAGATGTTCAAGTGACAGAGTAGATAATTTTGTTCTAAATTTGTAAACTCACATCAATTCCTTCCTAGTTTGAAAGATAGTCTGAAGAGGGTAGCTCAGAGAGATACATATGACCTAATGTTAGTTATATCTATAAAGGGCTTAGAAGTGTGTCATACATAGCTGCTGATTTATTATAATGGTAAAATTATTATTGAGACACACTCAACCAAAAATATATCTTCCTTGTAGAAAATGTACATTTTCTTTGATATATCCCCTTTAAAAATCAGGGATTTGGGTTTAAAAACATGCATCTGGATACACTTGTATACCATGAACAGATTTAGCTTGTAATTAATTTCAAAAAGTTCATGAAATAATTATATAGTGTTCTATAACTTACTTTTGCTGATTATACGTGTCATAAAAGGTTAATCCCAATTACTCAAAACATAAATAATTAAGTCTATGAATGGATAGTGTGTCAAGAAGTTTGAAAGTTATTTACATATGAAAAGCTAAGCTTCTGAACAATATTTCCATTACTTCAGGGTCTGGATTATCTTAATGAATTTCATTCAAAACATGTTTTAAGCTTTTACTACATTCATTATGTAATCAGAATAGTTGAGGATTGGAAAGGTTAATCAAATTGCATCTTTAGTCTCAAGAAAATTTTAGTCTATTTAGAAGGGACAGACACATACACAGCAATAATAATCATGAAAAATGCCACAAATATTGGCACTTTGAGAAAATACCTGCTTCTGTACAGAGTATATGAGATACAGATTTTTATGTATGCTGTATGAACAACATACCATTTAAGAATTTTCACTGTAGAATTTTGTGGATTTCCTCTTGCCCCAGTAGCAATGCACGAGTTGTTTAAATATTGAGAGAGCTGAACCCTATCTCTACAATGATCAATTGACATTTTATATTATTAGTCAAAGGTAGTTTTCAAGAGACGGCTGGATCTCTCATCTCCAAATCGCCTGTTTACCTATTATTGCTCCTTGTGCAGGCACCCTTTTATTATGAGGTTAGAATGCATCCTATAATTGATCATTGGATTGGCAAACATCTGTATGTATGAATCACCTTGCTTTTTTAGTACAGGGAGTCCTCCTCAGTCTACTTCCACAAATCCTGGACCTGTGCTTCTTAGCTTGCTGATTGTTACCATTCTAAGCAACGGTTCACCTCTCTTAAATATCTAGGGAAGAGTTCTAATCTGTTGATTCCATGAGCCTTTAACTGGACTCTACTCAGGGTTTCTGTGCCACCGAAGGTCAAGGAGAATTCTGCACAGGAAATTCCATGTACCAGCTCACATCATAAAAATGCAGGAGAGAGAGAAAAGAGTGAGAAGCACATATAAGAAATAAATGTCCTGCCCATCTCTTTCTCCTCAAAAAGAGCACCTCGCCCCATCGCTTTGGAACCACTGTTGTGGGTTTCATTTTTTCATGACCCGGGCTCTGACCTTTCCTAGTTTTTATGAGTGTTGGCAACCCACTCCAACACACCTGAATATTAAGGGGCTATTTTACCTATTAGAAGAAAAGACTTTATGTTTGCCCACCAGGGTGGGTGTGAGGGCCAAATGAGATATATCTGAGGGCTCTAAGGATTGATAGTACGCGATTGGTTTCTAAGTTGTCTTCCAGGTGAAACCCCTCCTCCTTGCCCTACCTCACTCCTAGCAATTAAGGTTTGACTTATGAGGGAAATAAAGAGGTTGTCAGAAACTCACAGTATTTTCCATGAAAATGGCACATGAAGATTGTGATTTAAATAAGAGTATATATTTGGTCCCCGTCCCATTCTAAAACCATTGCCATTTCCTACATTACGACAGCTATCAAGGTGTCTTTTGTTGTTAGTGGGGTGATTCAGAAAGCACCCGGGTAAGTGGTGAGTCCAGAGAGGTCTGAGGAGCTCTGAACCCTTTGCCACATACCTGGCCCTATGCATCTCTTCCATTTGCCTTTCATACCCTTTTATAATAAACTGGAAATCCTGTAAGTAAGATGTTTCTCTGAGTTCTATGAGCTGCTCCAGCCAATTAATTGAACCTCTGGAGGAGATCGTGGGAACGTCTTGTAACAGGTTCACTGGAGGCACAGACGACAACCTGGACCTGTGCTTGGAGGTAGGGGAGCAGTCTTACAGGACTGAGCCTAACCTGTGGGATCTGATACTGTCTCCAGGTAGAGAGTGTCAGAATTGAACTGAATTATAGGACACTCAGCAGGTTTCTGAAAACTGCTTGGTGTGTGGAGAAAAACTCCACACACTGGAATTGGTGTCAGAATTATAAAGCTGGTGAACTATTTTACTGACATCTCTAGTCCCATTAGCCTCCCTCCAATGTAAGACAATTACTGACAGGTGTCAGGGTATGCTTTCCTCTAATTAAATATGCAGAATCTCCCTCTCTCACCCCTCCCTCCCTCCCCCCCCCCACACACCCAAACACGGCATAGCACAATGATTAAGAACACAGGGTCCAGAGACAGCTTCTTGGGTTCAAATATCAATTCCAATATTTGCTGTGTGACTTAGGCTGTTATTTTATTTCTGTGTCTTAGTATCTGTATTCATAAAATAGAGAAAGTAAAATGATCTTAAACACAGTGCTGTTATGAGGGACTCAGTGAAATAATATATATAAAATATGTATAACAGTACTCAGCATTCAGCGGGTGTTAGCTAATAGTACTTAATGATTACTGTATAATATATGGAATTTGTCTGCATTTAAAAATTATATAAGTTATATTTTATACACATATGTATATCTTTGTCTTTTTGTCTAACACAGAACATCACACTACTGGAACTCATCCCCTTTGATACACAGGGCTAATTCTTTTCATTTAACTACAGTGCAGTATTTCATCATGTCAATTTAATACTAGACTTTGCATACATGGTTTCAATAGATTTTAATGGAAATTGTATAATATTTTTGGTATTTGTCTATGAGAAATTTCTAACAAATAATAAACTGGAATTACTGGCATTTATTAAATTGTAAGTTTTTTTCCTTTATATGTTAGAACTTTTTTCCCCCTAAGAAAAATAACTCATTTTCCAAATTAACTAGTATTTCACTTTCTAAATGTTTAGGAATTTTTTTTTTTATCACGTGTTTGTTAACACCTGATATTTCACTTTAGAGTTTCTGAGCTAATCAATAAATTATATCTCTTTTTCTTTAATAGCTTTCCAAAACTACTAGTAAATTTGGACAAATTTTCTTGTTTATTATACTCCTACTTGTATCTGTGAATCACCCATTTCTATGAGCTACCAACATTCTAGTAAGTTGTCTGTTACTTGTAATGGTTAGAAGGAGTTATTTTCATATTATACATATTTACATTTTTGGGAGGTATATTTTTTAAATATCTTCTTCCAAAATAATAATTTTAAAAATAAGTGTTACAGTATTTATGTTATATAGTATTTAAGTTTGTAATACTTGCAATTTAAAATTTGTTTAATACCCAGGTTTCCCAAATCTATCATATAAAATTTAACATTTTCAACATATGTGAAGCTTCTTGTATACCTCTTTTCCTTTCAAAGGTACTGAATTTTGAATTCCATTAGTATTTTTTATTTTGATATTTCTAAAATATGTCCTCTTGTTATCATGCATTTAAACTTGTAGAAATTGTGTAAAATCATATATGTCTTGCTGGATATTACCTTTTCACTCAACTTTGTTTCTGAGGTTCATCAATATTAATACTTGTTATAACTACACCAAATACGGTTTTATTGCTATTGTGTTATTTGCATACAGCTAAATTGCTGATATATTTGAAATTGTTTCACTATAGTGGTTTATGCTTTGTAAATATATTCTCTCATATCCTGTCATTTTATATTCATTTTTAAATTTTTCTCCATGTGCCCATTTGTAAATGTTTTATTTTACTGGAATTAATTTATGTTTACCATATATTTTTATCATGCATATTTGAATCACAGCTTTTATTCACTATCTTCAACTCTGAACCTGACATACCCAATCAAAAATACTTTCAATTCAATTACTCCACTACTTATATGTAATACTCTTGTTTTTCAAATATTCATCTTTGCAATTCAGTATTTTTAGATATACTGATGGATATTATGTGCTAATATTTATATTTAGACTGTTGCACATAAATCCATGAGAGAAATTAATTTATAATTTTTCTTTCTTGTAATGTTTATGTCATATTTAGAATTCAGGTTAGTATTGGTCCCCCAAAAACTTTTTTTCCTTCTTTATTCTATAGAAGAGTTCGTTGAAGTTTGGTGTGATTTCTTCCTTTAATATTTTGAGGAAAATATCACTGATGTCACTGAACCTGGCAATTAACCTGCATCTCAAATTTCTTCAAAAGATATTTAAATGTTTCCTTTTCCTTTTGTGTTCTTTTCTAGCATGCACATGGGCAATTTTTCTTCTAAAAAATTATTGCAAATTGCAGTCATTTGCAATTATTCAAACTGTTAAGTTTATTGGCACATATTTTAGTCCGTGTTTGAGTAATACATATTTTAATTAACTATAAACATCTTTTTGTGTTATATTACTCTTAAGTAACATAGTTTAATTTTCATGCATTTTGCTAGTTAATTTCACTTTTACTTTTTACTCAATTTTCTATTTGGCTATCTGTTTTAATTTTCACTTTTACTCCTTTCATGCTTTGTTCTGCTCTAATCATTTTTTAATTAGTATACTTTTTTTTCTATTAACTTGTACATTTTTTTTTTAATTGTGGATACCTTGGAGAATCCTTGATTTATTACAGTCTAGAATAAATGACTACTCATCAATTCCCTGATATTGCTAAAATATTAGAACATATAAATTCTAATTATTTCCCTCTTCTATATTTTATTTTTTACATCTACATGTATTAAAGTTTGTAAATATTATTTTATAGTCAATTTTTTCATATTTACATAAATGTTTATCACTTCTAATATTTGCTATTCCTTCCTTTATTTCTGTGTTACAGACATTATCTATTTTACTTTTGCCTGGCAAACCCATATAGGCTTTTCTGCTGCCTGCTAACAGATTCTTCTGGTTTTGTTTATCTGAAAAGTCCATATTTCAATTTGATTTTAGAATGTTTTCTCATTGTGTATAAAATTTTTTCTTCCAGCAATGCAAATGCCATTCTATTATGTCTTGACTTTCCTCTTTTGAACAATTTAAATTTTTGAATATCTTCTAATGATTCAATCTATGTTGAATATATTTAGAGAACTATTCACTAATTACAAGTAGAGAGAAAATCCTTTATGTATGGTCCCATATTAAAAGGTTCTTCTTTTATAAAATATTAAATCATTGTGTCTACAAATTTGTTTTGCCCTCATACAAAATTCTATTTTTATAAAGATATATGATTCATATTAGGCCATACTAAATATCACTCTTGTTGGTCAAAAACTATTGACTCTCTGAACTATATTGAGTATTCTTGTTTAAAATTATTAGTACTTTGGGAAATGCTATAGTGTAGCTACTGAAAATTTAATTTAATTCTGACTTTGTTTAAACATCAATATATGTCATATCTGTATTAAAAAAAAATACTTTCAATGAGATATATAGGAAGTTGAATTCAGAAAATGTATCAAGTAAATTAAGCACATTTCTATTAAAATGTTATTAGATATTTTTTTCTACAAAACGCAGTCCATATTTCCTCTTTTTCTGAGTACCCTCTGAATATCCTCACATATTTATGAGCATATCTACAATCAAAAACGAAAATAAGAACTAATCAGTATTCTGAGAACACGCTCAGGTGGGGGAGGAGATTCCCTTTTTGACATTAAAGCTTGTGGATAACACACTAATGGAAACATAAATAGTGAAGCTGAAGTTGTTTATTCAATGTTTCACCTGATGATACTGTTGGTTCCTGACTCTGCCCTGGCACAAAATAAGACTTAGCTAGTATGCTGGTGCTGTTAGAGATATACTTTCTATAGAATTCTCACTTATTGTCATCATCACTATACAAGGCAAGGAAACAAATCTATGGGGAGAAAAGGCAAAGATTTCATTCCCTATGCAAAGGGGGCCATATTCCTTTGAAGGAAAAAAAATCATGTTCAATATAATAACTGCTTTAAAATTTTAAAATAGTTTGTTTTACTTTTTTCAAGAACTTGATAGTATAGTTCCATTATAAATGAACCCCATGACTTATTAACATTCTGGAAATATGTTCTTTCACTTAAAGTCACATCAGAGTACAGATGGGAAGTCTTATTCAACTTGGTTATGTCCCTTCATGCTAGCCCCTAAATGGAATTTGAAATGACTGTCAAAAAATCTAGAGGAATAAAAATGAATAAAAAGTTCAATCATGATGTAAAGAATAAAAGGATTTCACCAGGATGGTGAGAGAGAAATCACATGTAAATATCATCGACAGTATTTCACAAAGACTTGCCTCTAACAATTGCCGTAAGTGATCCTAAATGGCTTTATGTGTATGTGTAAATAAATAAAATCTCCCGCATATCAATGGAACAAAGGAACAGACACTAGATTAGAATGTCCGCGCTGCTAGCTAGCACCAAGGGCTCTGAGGTGTCCGGTTTGGTCTTAAGAGGCAGTTAAGTTCCAGCAAAGCGGCATTTCAAGACATGGTCTCACCTACATTTCTTTGAAATGGCACCTTTCTAAACTGCACAAACATGGATGTGAAGGGCTTAATAACTAACAATCCAATTATCTAGTATAGTAGGAACCCATTAGATGTAACCTCTGCGTTGCTCAATTTCTATCATATGCTCGCAGTGAGAGTGAGATATAGGTTCCGAATTACTTAGAACTTAGGTTTTAGTGAAAGAATAGAGAAAACGGAAATCTAAGTTCCGTATAGCACACTGAGCCATGCCCATCCCACCTAAGTGAGTTATTCTCAGCATATCTTTATTTCCAAAGGTAAATACCTTTTAGTATTTCAGAAAACTGAAATTATGCAATGGGTTTACTGTAGAACAAGGCAGACAGATACATTGATTGATACGGATATGTACCAATGAGTCCTGGTATCTTCATTTTTAAATATAACTGATATATAAACCCAGATTATAAAAGAGTGAGGAAAATGTAGTGATTCATATTTGGAATATAATTAGCAAAATTCTGGAATCCAGGTTTTTCATGCCCTCTTGCCCAGAGATTCCTCAGTCCTCTTGTCCTTTAAGTAATTTAGGTACAAGTCACTATGAGGGCTTGCCCTGCCTGGAAAGATTCTGATTGAGTAGTTGCATAGATGTGGACAGGCCTGTGAATTTTTTATCAGGTGCCTCAAGTGATTCTTGTACCTCCAGAGATGCAAACTTACAGAGAGATTCATCTGGGTACTGTCAGTCAGCCTGGTATTCGGTTGAATGAATTCTCAGGAAAAAAAAAAAAGTAACATTTATGTCTCCTAATGACACTAAACATCAACATGGACATCGAATCAAATATCGAAAAAGGTCAAAGTGCTTATAAAACACGTTCTTCTCTTCCTCATTCTTTTTCTCTGCTGAGCTATTTTATCTTGGGCCACACAGTCCTCAAAAGCATTTTATTTAAATAACAAGGTACATACTGTAGCTTTATTCTTTAGCACAGTAACCCAGGACTTTACAGTGGCATGGGCTGCCCAGAATAATGGCTCGATTTCCTAAATCCACGTGAGGCTTAAGTTTTGTGACTAAGTACTGTCCAAATGATTACAAGGCAATACGTCATTATAAGTTTTTTAAAAATTCCTCTAAAAAAGAGGGCACAATTCTTTCTTTTCCCTTTCTACTTCGTGCTAGATGGAACAAAGATATGATGGCACGAACTAGAAGGAAATCAGAATAGGTCACCTCAAAACATGCCTCTTTGACATAAAAATGTCTATGAGCTAAAGACACTTAAAAACAAAATAAAACAAGCAAAACAAAAACAGGTGCAAGACGAACACTCTGATTCTCCACTTCTGCTGAAAGCAAGAAGTAACACCCATGATGGAAGATGGCTTCCCTAGACCAGAGGGGACATTCCATCAAGGACAAGACGTTAAGACCAAGAGAACACTATGCAAACAGACCTTGTTAAAATAATTCTTATCTTTCAGCCTCCCCACGTATTTTACTTTCCACAGCTGCCTGTCTTTGTTCTGCCTCATACAGAAGCAAACACGTTTTGCCATTTCTTTTGGTTTTCAGTCATGCGTCACGTAAAACTTCCACTATAGAAATTATTATTTTTTTCCTGTTTCCTATCTTAATGTCAACTTCATGTTTAGACCCAGTAAAATGAAACAAAACGAAACAAAAACAAAAACAAAAACAAACTCTAAGAGGGCGAAGGTAAAATTGTGCCTCCACCAAACTCAAGTGGCCCTCTCGGTGTGTGAGGGTAAGTAAACTGCAAGGAGAGGACACACTAAATATTACGCTTCTTGAAAAACAGAGATTCTCAATGTTTCCTCCCCACACTGTTTATCTTTAAAAATTACAACAGTTTACGAAGCATAGCAGACTCTTAATACATATTTACTGAATGAATGATTTCTTCAGATGACATTTCCATAAAGTATTTTTAACTTTCAAAACGAATCATTCCTTGACTTTTACATTTGACACTGTCATTGAAAGAATGACAAAGAATTACCACAAGTGGACTTCTTCTGGAAATAAACTATTCAGTGAAATGTTTTGCTAGTCATGGCTGTCACTATGCAATTAGATTGAAGTCGTGAACATAATTATACAGCTGTGTGCATATTAACTGGTAATTCTGTAGTAGGCGGGGTTATTATTTGGGAAGAAATGTACAACTTCTAAAATAGAAATTTTACCTTTGACTTCACTCTAGTTTATAGGGAATTCATATTCATATCTATATCTAAACCAAGGGGAGGGTGAGAATCCGTTTAGTATTATATTGTGCTACTACTAATAATTAATAGATAAAATTAAAATGGGTATTTTATCCTTGGCAATTAAAGTTCACGCCTCTGCTGAGGTTTGATTTTCCCAGCTGTTAAACACAGGGACTTTTTCTAAATTTGGATAGCAATTTCTCTAATTAGATTAAAAATCTTGTGCAAAATTGACTCAATTTTGTGTTATTTAAATTTAATCATTTTCTACACAATATAAAAACTACTGGCTACTCATATGCAATAGTAGAGATTGCACAAATCTTGATAATATATTTAATTTGCAAAAAATACAGTTAATATAGTTACCAGTGTTCCAGAAAAGAGAAAAATGAAAGCATAAAAGTTGTAAATTTACTTGTTCTCTCCCTTTTTACCTTACCTGGATATTTTTCTTTCCTGAAAATGTTTTGTTAATCAAGCTTGTAACTTCTTAGAAATGTGTTTATAAAGAAGTAATCATAGAATGTCAAAGATCATGCTATAAATGGGTAATGGGCTATCCTAGTTATAATTTTATATTTATTTGGATTAAAATATTAAAAGTAACAAGTCAGGCTGAATTTATTCAAAATTGATTTTGCTTTTCTTAAAAATAAGAGAAAGATAGCAACACATATAAATAACACTTCGAAAATTAATATTCTAAGAAACTGACATTTTCCTGATAGTCTCTCCTTTTGCACTTGGTGCATTTGAAACTATTTGACATGCCTTTCCACTACCTCTAAGACTATTGTCCATTTTAGACAAAGACTTCTCTTATTCCTCCCGATTCCTAATTATGAGGGGTACACCATCCCCAGTGTCTATTTCTGGGCTCTTATACACTGCTGACTTTCTTGTTTGTCTTTAAGAATAACTTCCACACTTAAATCACATCTCCTTCAAATTTCAGGGTGGATTTTCTTCTGTCTTCATCATTTGTACCAGAATAGAAGCTAGAATCATCCAAACAGAAAACACATCCAAACGAGAAACTAATTTTCTTTTCCTCTCACAACTTCTAAATCAGTGTTTCTCACATTGCCAATTTCCTTTTATTCCACTACTTTTAAGTGTCTGAATATAAACATTTCATAACTATTTATCTCTACTTACGTTTTCACTGTTATTATCGAATCATTACCAATTCTATTTTTTCTAAACTTAAAGTACCAAATTTCAACCTCAAATAAATTTAGTGACAAAAAATTATTATGTTCCTTCTACTCTCTCACAGACTTAACTATTCTAGAAAATCTGCATTTGTATTTGAAGAATGGACTCTCTGATACATTACTTGCATAAAACACACATTATTAGAATTGACTTTAAATTGAAATGTTAATTTATCCTGAATTTTCAAAATTGTCTGATTTCTCTCTATAATTTACCAAAAAGATACCAACTAAACAACTTAAAAGTAAATCATTTGGAAACTACAGAAAAATATAGTTAATATACAATTAGTTAGTTCAGTTGAAAAATACAGGTGTACCTCAGAGATACTGTAGGTGGGGTCCAGATCACTCAAAGAGGCATCACAATAAAGCAAACCACATAGAATTTTTGGTTTCCCAGTGAATATAAAAGTTATTTTTACACTACATTGTGGTCTATTAAGTGTGTAATAGAATTATATCTAAAAACTGTACATACCTTAATTAAAAATACTTTTTTATTTAAAAAAAATGATCTAAGCCTTCAGCAGGTTATAATCTTTTTGCTGATAGAGGGTCTTAACCTTCAATTTGCAAAAAAAAAAAACGAAAAACAACAACAACAACAACAACAAAAAACAGAGCCTGAGAAGCACAAGGAAGTGAAGAGCAATAAAACAAGGGTTGTGCCTGTAAAGAAATAGACATGTTCTGCCATAAATATCTAGGTAATAAAAGAAGAAAAGCATTGGGTATACTGTCTCTATCCCCCTGATATTATGCACAGCATAGGCACAAACTTAAAGCATGACACTTATTGTATCCTCTGTACACTTAGCTCTCTATTAGAGCAACTTAACACAGAAATGTGGCTCTACAGGACAGAACGGGATAATGGTGCTGCTTTCTTCGATTTTCTTGCCTTTGGCAGAGGAGCTTTGAAACCACGATCAGTTTGCCTGGTGCAGAAGGGTGCCACAATATTTTTAGAGGATTTCTTTAAATTAGTGCTTTATAAAAATATTTAAAAATTTTTCTGCCAAGCTGATATGAATTGTTTCATGAGTGTGCGTGTGCATTTGTGTGTGTGTGTGTGTGAGCATTGTGTGTATGTGTGTGTGTATTACAGCCCTCACTCCCTGTTTCCTAAGAGAATTGTTCCAGGCCAGCCTGAATCTTCCTTTCTGAAGCCCATTGTACTTTTAGCCCCACATCTGTCTTGTCTTGGGCTTCAATTATAGATAGGTGCTCTAATTTTGACTAAAAAAAAAAATTGAAAAATTAACATTGTTTACACTCTTTCACCTTAATCTCTGGATGGCTGCTTTCTCCCACAGTGCCAAGAATAATTATACTGTGGCAAAAAGAACCACTTTAAATCCGAGTAGAGAAGGGTCTTTCCAACTATTCAGATACCATGGGAACCTTGACATTTCCTAAGAAATGCCTCATGATACAAGACTGGGCCAAAATGAACATTATCATCACCAAGCTTTATGTATCCCCTTATGTGTACAGTAGTAGGAAAATTAAAGCTAATTATTTTTAGTTTTTACAGTATCTAAAAGGCCCTTAATTGATAGCAATAGTATTCCATTTAAAAATGAAAATACAATAACAGTAATTTCACTTACTGTGAAGTCTGTACATGTATGAAAATAGGAGGAAAAAAATGATATTGTGAGTCCTCAATTTTAACATGATAGAATTTTATTTTGAATTAAAGGTTTTGATAAAATATCATTTAACCTGCTATTGAATGTACTATACTTTATGCTAATAAAATAATTGAGATAAAAATGAATTTCAGGTGGCGAATGCACAATACAACATATATGTGACTTAATGTTGAATTGTGCACTTGAAACTTATTGGATTTCATTAACCAATGGCGCCAGAATAAATTTAAAAAACTGAATTCCAAAATTATTTTAATCACAATATGAAAGTACTGGCCTACTTATTAAATATATAGTTCAAATCTCAATAAAACAGTATTACATCTCAAATTTTATCTGCTGATTATATAATAAATATTAGAAATTATAACCCAAATTATCTTAAATAAAAAAATGTAGCTTTTGGGTTATAAGAAATTTTACTGTTAATTTTAAAAGAGATTAGCCTTAGGTAAGGCAGATTAAGAAAATAAATCCTAGGAAATCCTTAATTAATCAATTTGTTTAAATTAGCTAATCATGAATTTTGATTCTTCAAACCATCTTTTGATTTTTAAAAAGTCATATTTAATGTTTTATTAATGTCCAATGTATATACAATAAAATTCACTTGTCATATATGTATAAGTCAATGGCTTTTAATCAATTTACTGTTTTGTGATCAGTACTACAATTCAATTTTCAATATTTTCATTACTGAAAAAGACCCTTTGCTGTTTTATAGAAATGAAATTACACAATACGTAGTGTTCTTGGTCAGGTTTCTTTCATAAACATGTTTTTAAATTTTGTCCACATTGTAGAATGTACTTTGTTTTTCTATATTGCTTTGAATAGTGTTTCATTTTTTGGATATACTACATTTGTTTATCCATTCAGTAGCTGGAAATTTGAGTTATTTCTAGGTTTTTTGGTTTTTATAAATAATGCTGCTAAAAACATTCCCAAAAACATTTGTGTGAACATATGTTTTCATTTCTTTTAGATGGATCCTAAAGATGGAGTTGTTTGGTTGGATGGTAAATGTACGTATATCTTTTGAAGAACCTCTTTTCCAAAGTGGCTACATCATTTTATACTCCCACCTGCCATGCAGTACGGTCCAGGGCTAGCCTGCTGTATAAATGACATGGAAAACTTAAATGTCCCAGCCAACTGACCCAATTAACTGACAGCTACCTTAGATCATGCCGCAAGATCAATTCGTCAGATGACTGCAGCTACGAGCAAGATGAGCCTGGAGTATCATGAGTAGCTAAATGCACAGAAATCGTGTTTTAAACATTATCATGTCACATAAAATCTTCCTTGTTGCTAACCATAAAAAGAATTTTGGATTGTATGAAACTCTAGTTTTTATTAGGAATGGCAAGTTCTGTTCCTAAAGAACAGTTCTGCTTTTAGTTCTGTTCCTAAAGAACAGTGCTGCTTTTAGACTATTGCTGATTTTAGTGGAAATTGTTGGTGATCGGTACTATTGCTAACTTAAATACCAGGGGCATGGGAAGAGCACAGTCTTTTGGCAAGAGCCTCCTTGCTGGCTCTGTCATTGGGAGCCACTAATGCAGTGCCTGAGGGTGCAAGGTCGACCACATTCTGCTTCTAAATCCTGCACTGAGCACTGCTGGGCTCACCCCTACAGTGACAGCAAGAGAAACCGTGACGCCCTTACAGCAGGCAAGAACATCTTAGACGCAGAGGGCCATGGAGCCTGGAATAGCAGTATGAGGCCTCTTTCCTGTATTTTCTGGTCTTTGAGTAAGGCCACCCTAGGCTCCTTTTTAACCCCTCTATCTTTTTCTGACAACTTTGTCACCCAACCAATTGTATGAAGTGTCTGTGCATGAAATGTCAAGAGTGGGATCAAATCCTGCCTGAGCCTTTGTTAAATGTCCCCTGAAAATCCAGTTTGAAGAAGCCTCCCCATTCAACCCTGAAGGGAGAGCAAGCATTTCTGGACACGGCTTTTTTTAAACATACATTTCGGAAAAAAATTGTACGGACTCAGAATCTGACACATGTGTTTTCTGTTGCACAAGAACTTGTCAGGGGCAAAAACATGTTAGGTCACCATGAAAGAAAAAATGCTCCCCTGGTTTTGACTTCCACCCAGTTATCCCATTTCTAGAACAACACGAGTTCTTCTTTTTAACTCAAATAATAGCAGGTCGTTACGGTGGGGAAAAAAACAAACAGTGATGCATTCTCCCAGCTCTTTGAGTTCTTCGTCCTCACATATGGGGACTTTAACATCGAATACTTCCCTCATGCCCTGCCTGCTTTAGTGTTTCCCTCCAAACCCAATCAGCCTTCACCAGGGACGTGTCCCCTCCCTGACCCCCACGGTTAGGTATGCACCTCCTCACCATGCATAGAAATGTGTCACAGGACTGGGGTCTCTGCTTTCTATGACTAACGACTTTATAGCTACAGGGGTGATTATTGGATTCAGAGCTGTCCCCGTCACTCATCTGTAAGTTTTATAAATACAGGCCATTCATTTGATCATTTTTGGTATTATTCTCACCATTAAATTTCCCAGCTCTAGCCCTATTTAATTGGAGATTTAAAGCTCTATTTTCTGCTTGTTCTATCCATTTTAGGAAGTTATTCTATCTCTGTACATCAGTATCCTAATTCACTTCGTAGCTATGTTACTTTATGCCATGAATTTAATTTTGCTAAGCCTCAATTTACTTTTATTAGCATTTAACATTAGGCAGGATTTAAAACCTTCTTAGTCATTGTCGTGATAAGAATAGGATGTAGTGTTATTTGGAGGATAAAACAATGCATATGAAGTGCTTATCATAGTGTCTTGTACTTGATAAGTACTCAGTAAAGCTTAGGTTTTCCTTGTTTTTTTTTTTTTTTCTAATGCAGGTAATACCATAACATGGTTGCTATAATGAAATTTTATATAATAGCCTCTATGTAATTTATATTACCTATAGTAGGTGAACAAGACATGAAAATTAATATAGTTTGTATTATAGAAGATGTCTTTATCATAACAAGCTGTCTTCATTGTTAGACAGAAGTTCATTCACTGAAGAGTACATCAAACAGAAAATTCTATTTCTGGCTTTGCTACTAAGTATCACTAATTAGCGATGGTGTCATAGCAATAATATCAATTATAACAATAAAACTGTATGTTAAATGTGTACTAGAGGCTAAAAACGGTCCAAAGAAACTTAAGTGGTGGGTTAGCCAGGAGTTTGAGCTCATAGCTGACCTCTTAACATCGTATCCTCGGAAAATATTGAATGATACCTAAGAATGTCTTCGCTAGTAAAATGAGAGAATAACAATACTTATTCCATTAGGTAGGTGTAAAATTTAAATAAGATATTTCACATTTGGTTCTTAGTACAGTGTTTGACCCACTGCGGATGCTCAACAGGTGGCGATACTTGAGATTGGTACCAGGATCCTTGTGACTGTATGATGCTTAATTGTCGAGCCCTCTGAGGTCTCCCTCCACTTGACCTACTTAACCATTTTCTCTACACTTCTCTAGTGCGGATGCTTTTCCCTAAAAGGTAATTTCTTCACTGCTCTCTTCACACTCCTCCAGTTTCCACGTAAGTGCACTTGCACCAACCTCTAGAGGCCTTAGCTGCCTCTGATGCTGGATGATGAGCGTGAGCTACGAAGGAGCCAGCTGCTCTCTTCCCAGTCTCCCTCGTTCCCTCCCTTCCCTCTTTCTCTTCTTCAAAACCCGGCTCAATTCTATTTCATTATAATAAGTCCATCTGACTACGCCAACCCATTTCGATACTTAGAGAGCATGTAATAACACTTAATCATCTTTGGAGTTTTAAAATAAATATATAAGTATGTCCCAGACAAGACTGCTGGCAAACGGCATTAACTTAAGTAAAGGAATTTGGCCAAGGCATTTTATTTTTTCTTATCAAATGTGTATGAAAAGTGGTGATATATATATATTTTTTTTCCAGTAAGAGATTTACAAAAACTAACGATCACTGTATGTATCCTCTATCGTATCCTCCAAATACTAACTGCTTAACTGGGTCACATGATATTTGTGCATCTTTCTGAATCTTGCAAGTTGAAATTCCTCCGAGGTGCAACTCAGTGTTCTAACTACGTGGCTCACTGGGACACGGAGTTAGAAGAAACCCAGCGTGAATGACAATGTCCGGTGGAAGTCCAACTTAACATAGAGTTTGCTGGTGGTACAGACAGAACCCCAAAATGACACTTTTAACGTGATTTTCCTCAGGCTGATTAAATTTTCCTACCAGTTTTTGAAGTCTGGAGATGTGTACAGCAGTGAAATCTCTTTCATCAAGTACAGCACAGAATGAAAAGTGGAATTCCACTGCTATGTTTAAATAGAGTATCATTTTGTTATAATAATGAGAAATTCTTGAGGAAGAGTACTCAGCTATGTGAGCTACAAACTCATGTTTGATTTGCAAATATTATTCTTTCTAATGGGAAAGATCTGAACAAGGTAATTTTAAGCAATGAGAATACTTTAGCTATTTTGGTCTAAATTTAAATTTAAGTGAAAGCTCAGCTTTCAAACAAGAATTTTTCATTGTTATTAATTTACTTTGTCAACAGTATATTATAAACTAAGCACTGCTTTATAAAAATAATATTGTTAAGTAAAGGGTCTATTTTATTTCTTATCTTTCTGATTACATAAAACCAGCCACTTTTGAAAGCTTAGCAGAACATTACGAAGGCTCGTCTGGACCAAGAGGGAGAACTAATTCAATTATAATAAAACATTTTAAACCTAAGCCATAAGAGTTCTTGCTTTTATTATTTTTTAGAACCTTCTAGAGATTAAAATCCAAAGCCTTTACTGCAGGACTACAGACACAGCTAATTATCTCAGAAAACTAGACAATTCGATAAGGTTCATATAAATTAGAATATTTTAGCAAAGATAATTAAAATGTTAAAAATCTAACCTCTAATAAATCGACATTTGCAAAATCCAATGGACCTATAAAAGGAAATTACGAAGCAAGTCATGTTATTTATATAAGTGTAGTTATATTTAACCAGAAATTAAAGTATTCATGAGAATATAAAATATTTTGGTCTTCTTTGGAAAATGAGATAGATGATCAGTCACAGAATTCTCTCCTATGTTGCACTGCTTCTGTTATCCTAAACACAGAAACGTTCCATATAGCCCAACAACCAGCTGAAAACAGCAAACTGATACTCTTCAACCAAAACCAGGTTGAGTTTATTGGTTTAGAAAAGTTTAACTAGAAACGGTAAAGATGCTTAATGTTGTTTTTAAAAGTACACCTCTGGTTATGTCACCATTCTGTTTAACCTTAAAAACTCATGAAAGAGTCTCTGTGAAAAATCCAAAAGCATGACAATGGTTTTAGCTGCCTCTGACAACTGAATGAAGAGACAGCCACAGAGGACCAGGCTGCACTCAGAACAGATGGTGGGGTGGGGGGACGCGTTTGGTCCTGTTGGCCTCATGTGAACCTAAAAGAAAGAAACTAGGACCTGGTCCTTTCAGGAAGAACTGTGGTCAAGAGGCTAGATTGAAGGGTTAAAGTTGCCCAGAGAGAAAGATTCAGCATGGGGTGGACCGCTGAAAGTCAGGGGCTGACAAGAGGAATTGTAATGCCAGTTAGCGGAGGCACATCCTGGATGCTGAAGGGAGAAGGTGGGCAATGGTCCTTATGGCCCATTCAGAAATGAACTAACCGTAAATGAAGTACCTTGACATCACCAATTACGCAAGACCTGTCTAACCTTGTTATACCACCCATCTCTTCTCCTATTTTTAAAACCATGGACGACCAAAAGTATATAAAATGGGGAGGGGGGCAGAAGGAAAGAAGGCAGGTTCAAGGAAGAAGAGTAAAATCAACACCAAAGTCAATCAACCAACAAAACACTCGTGACCACATTTATCACTCCTCTATCCTGCTCATCGCAAAATTCTGAGATTAAGGAAATAAGGCAAAAGTCCTAGTTTATATCAGACAACAAAGGTTTGCTTATATTGACCACATTCTGTTTTATTTTTGTTTTTTTGTTTTGTTTTGTTTTTTTAAGCCTGGAAAATTTAGACTATCTAATGAGATGTGAAAGTAAATACAAATGCTATGAAATTTGTTTAATATATTCCTAGGACAGGAGGGTCAAAAGAAGGTACTTTAAAAAATGCAACTGCTTTTTGTTTCATGTCCTACAATTTAGATTGTTCACTAAACTAGGTGAACAGTTATTTTGATTTGACATTCTGAACCCAATAATATATTTTTCTTTCATACACTTCATTGAATCTGCCCTCAAACCACACATGCACCTTCTGATAGCATGTCATGCCGTAAAAAGTCCTTGATGGGTATTTATCCCACAGTTGGCTCTCAATAAAAACTAGCTTTATTATTCTGTATTTTAATTACAGAACCCATAGTATGTATATGTGTATGCATTTTTTTCAATAAATATTTGGTGATATAAATCAATTTAATTTTGAAATGAGTAGCCTGGTATGTGCTCATCCATAAAGATAATGTGGATTAGATTAGAACAGCTCTTCCCTAGTAGTATGCAATACCAGATCTATAGCAGACCCATGCATGTATACATCCATCATACAAAAACATGCACACATGCACACATGTATATATACATGCAAATGTACATGTCTGCATATATTTACATGTTTATATAGTCTCTTTCTTGACTCTACCTTTTATTTCATTCATCTGTTTGCCTTTAAACACAGACTGTATTAATTGCTACAATGTATAATGTCTTGATATCTAAATTCTTCTCATTTTGCAGAAATTCTGTGGCTATCTGTGATTTTAGCTTCCATATACATATTAGAATCAGTTGGCCAAGTGCGAATAATACCCATGTGGTCAGTTACTTCCCTAAAGAGCCCTGGTTCCTTGTACTAGATGATAGGTATAGAAACCAAGCAAAGGTATGATCTAGTTATAGCTACTGGTGTCCTTGCACCTAGTGCTTCTCAGTGTGTAAAGCTAGGAAACATATGAAGTGTACGCAAGCACAAACACATGTGCCTCCATGTCTGTATTAATGGCAATCTGCATATTGATCAAAACCCATGCATTCATACTGATATTTCTAACACCACAGAGCTCACTCAAGCCATCCTCCAGTCTTTATTTGTAACTCTCTTATCTGACAGTTTCTATGACAATGAGAAACTGGATTTCATTATCTACTATACATTTACTGATTTGCTCAGTCTTAAAATTCTAGTAAGACGATGTCAGAATTGATATCCTAAAACACTGAAAACCAAATGTACTCGCGTACAAAACTATCGGACAATTATTTTCTCCTTTAGTAAGTCTTCCTTATAGTATATTCACCATTATAGTATATTATAGTATATAGTATATAGTATAATATAGTATATTCAATATTTTCTTATATCTCTTCCTTCTAATATATCCCCTTATAGTATATTCACCATTATATTATAATATAGAATAATCAATATTTTCTTATATCTCATCCTTTGTCACATGAAAGGCAGCTTACTATATAGATATGCTTTTTCCAACCAAATCACCTAAAAAAGAGACAGTTGAATGCAAACAGAGAGAGTCAGGCAGTTTTAAAGCTACAGGTAATTTTTAAATTCTAGAACTTTACATTAAAGACTGAAAGCTAGGGTTTTTTATGGCTCTAGTTTTTATTCTTATCAGCTGGCATGTTAGAGAACTATATGATTAAATTAATCACGGGGAATCACAACATCATACCTTTTCCAGGACAGAGAAGACATCTTAGAGGCAGCATATAAGGAAAATGCTAGTTGAAAATGCACATCTAACATTTACATATAAATGATCTTAAATGTTGAACAGGGGATAAAAAGGATTTAATATACCCATTGGATATGTTGATAAGGAAACTCTTGTTCTGTGGAGCTTCCCTGAGACTACATAATGAATTTCATTCTTAATGAATTTCATTCAAAACATGTTTTAAGCTTTTACTACATTCATTATGTAATCAGAATAGTTGAGGATTGGAAAGGTTAATCAAATTGCATCTTTAGTCTCAAGAAAATTTTAGTCTATTTAGAAGGGACAGACACATACACAGCAATAATAATCATGAAAAATGCCACAAATATTGGCACTTTGAGAAAATACCTGCTTCTGTACAGAGTATATGAGATACAGATTTTTATGTATGCTGTATGAACAACATACCATTTAAGAATTTTCACTGTAGAATTTTGTGGATTTCCTCTTGCCCCAGTAGCAATGCACGAGTTGTTTAAATATTGAGAGAGCTGAACCCTATGTCTACAATGATCAATTAACATTTTATATTATTAGTCAAAGGTAGTTTTCAAGAGATGGCTGGATCTCTCATCTCCAAATCGCCTGTTTACCTATTATTGCTCCTTGTGCAGGCACCCTTTTATTATGAGGTTAGAATGCATCCTATAATTGATCATTGGATTGGCAAACATCTGTATGTATGAACCACCTTGCTTTTTTAGTACAGGGAGTCCTCCTCAGTCTACTTCCACAAATCCTGGACCTGTGCTTCTTAGCTTGCTGGTTGTTACCATTCTAAGCAACGGTTCACCTCTCTTAAATATCTAGGGAAGAGTTCTAATCTGTTGATTCCATGAGCCTTTAACTGGACTCTACTCAGGGTTTCTGTGCCACCGAAGGTCAAGGAGAATTCTGCACAGGAAATTCCATGTACCAGCTCACATCATAAAAATGCAGGAGAGAGAGTAAAGAGTGAGAAGCACATATAAGAAATAAATGTCCTGCCCATCTCTTTCTCCTCAAAAAGAGCACCTCGCCCCATCGCTTTGGAACCACTGTTGTGGGTTTCATTTTTTCATGACCCGGGCTCTGACCTTTCCTAGTTTTTATGAGTGTTGGCAACCCACTCCAACACACCTGAATATTAAGGGGCTATTTTACCTATTAGAAGAAAAGACTTTATGTTTGCCCACCAGGGTGGGTGTGAGGGCCAAATGAGATATATCTGAGGGCTCTAAGGATTGATAGTACGCGATTGGTTTCTAAGTTGTCTTCCAGGTGAAACTCCCTCCTCCTTGCCCTACCTCACTCCTAGCAATTAAAGGTTTGACTTATGAGGGAAATAAAGAGGTTGTCAGAAACTCACAGTATTTTCCATGAAAATGGCACATGAAGATTGTGATTTATAATAAGAGTATATATTTGGTCCCCGTTCCTGGTACGAAGCTTTTAAACCATTGCCATTTCCTACATTACGACAGCTATCAAGGTGTCTTTTGTTGTTAGTGGGGTGATTCAGAAAGCACCCGGGTAAGTGGTGAGTCCAGAGAGGTCTGAGGAGCTCTGAACCCTTTGCCACATACCTGGCCCTATGCATCTCTTCCATTTGCCTTTCATACCCTTTTATAATAAACTGGAAATCCTGTAAGTAAGATGTTTCTCTGAGTTCTATGAGCTGCTCCAGCCAATTAATTGAACCTCTGGAGGAGATCGTGGGAACGTCTTGTAACAGGTTCACTGGAGGCACAGACGACAACCTGGACCTGTGCTTGGAGGTAGGGGAGCAGTCTTACAGGACTGAGCCCTAACCTGTGGGATCTGATACTGTCTCCAGGTAGAGAGTGTCAGAATTGAACTGAATTATAGGACACTCAGCAGGTTTCTGAAAACTGCTTGGTGGTGTGGAGAAAAACTCCACACACTGGAATTGGTGTCAGAATTATAAAGCTGGTGAACTATTTTACTGACATCTCTAGTCCCATTAGCCTCCCTCCAATGTAAGACAATTACTGACAGGTGTCAGGGTATGCTTTCCTCTAATTAAATATGCAGAATCTCCCTCTCTCACCCCTCCCTCCCTCCCCCCCCACACACACCCAAATACGGCATAGCACAATGATTAAGAACACAGGGTCCAGAGACAGCTTCTTGGGTTCAAATATCAATTCCAATATTTGCTGTGTGACTTAGGCTGTTATTTTATTTCTGTGTCTTAGTATCTGTATTCATAAAATAGAGAAAGTAAAATGATCTTAAACACAGTGCTGTTATGAGGACTCAGTGAAATAATATATATAAAATATGTATAACAGTACTCAGCATTCAGCGGGTGTTAGCTAATAGTACTTAATGATTACTGTATAATATATGGAATTTGTCTGCATTTAAAAATTATATAAGTTATATTTTACACATATGTATATCTTTGTCTTTTTGTCTAACACAGAACATCACACTACTGGAAACTCATCCCTTTGATACACAGGGCTAATTCTTTTCATTTAACTACAGTGCAGTATTTCATCATGTCAATTTAATACTAGACTTTGCATACATGGTTTCAATAGATTTTAATGGAAATTGTATAATATTTTGGTATTTGTCTATGAGAAATTTCTAACAAATAATAAACTGGAATTACTGGCATTTATTAAATTGTAAGTTTTTTTTCCTTTATATGTTAGAACTTTTTTCCCCCTAAGAAAAATAACTCATTTTCCAAATTAACTAGTATTTCACTTTCTAAATGTTTAGGAATTTTTTTTTTTATCACGTGTTTGTTAACACCTGATATTTCACTTTAGAGTTTCTGAGCTAATCAATAAATTATATCTCTTTTTCTTTAATAGCTTTCCAAAACTACTAGTAAATTTGGACAAATTTTCTTGTTTATTATACTCCTACTTGTATCTGTGAATCACCCATTTCTATGAGCTACCAACATTCTAGTAAGTTGTCTGTTACTTGTAATGGTTAGAAGGAGTTATTTTCATATTATACATATTTACATTTTTGGGAGGTATATTTTTTAAATATCTTCTTCCAAAATAATAATTTTAAAAATAAGTGTTACAGTATTTATGTTATATAGTATTTAAGTTTGTAATACTTGCAATTTAAAATTTGTTTAATACCCAGGTTTCCCAAATCTATCATATAAAATTTAACATTTTCAACATATGTGAAGCTTCTTGTATACCTCTTTTCCTTTCAAAGGTACTGAATTTTGAATTCCATTAGTATTTTTTATTTTGATATTTCTAAAATATGTCCTCTTGTTATCATGCATTTAAACTTGTAGAAATTGTGTAAAATCATATATGTCTTGCTGGATATTACCTTTTCACTCAACTTTGTTTCTGAGGTTCATCAATATTAATACTTGTTATAACTACACCAAATACGGTTTTATTGCTATCTGTGTTATTTGCATACAGCTAAATTGCTGATATATTTGAAATTGTTTCACTATAGTGGTTTATGCTTTGTAAATATATTCTCTCATATCCTGTCATTTTATATTCATTTTTAAATTTTTCTCCATGTGCCCATTTGTAAATGTTTTATTTTACTGGAATTAATTTATGTTTACCATATATTTTTATCATGCATATTTGAATCACAGCTTTTATTCACTATCTTCAACTCTGAACCTGACATACCCAATCAAAAATACTTTCAATTCAATTACTCCACTACTTATATGTAATACTCTTGTTTTTCAAGATATTCATCTTTGCAATTCAGTATTTTTAGATATACTGATGGATATTATGTGCTAATATTTATATTTAGACTGTTGCACATAAATCCATGAGAGAAATTAATTTATAATTTTTCTTTCTTGTAATGTTTATGTCATATTTAGAATTCAGGTTAGTATTGGTCCCCCAAAAACTTTTTTTCCTTCTTTATTCTATAGAAGAGTTCGTTGAAGTTTGGTGTGATTTCTTCCTTTAATATTTTGAGGAAAATATCACTGATGTCACTGAACCTGGCAATTAACCTGCATCTCAAATTTCTTCAAAAGATATTTAAATGTTTCCTTTTCCTTTTGTGTTCTTTTCTAGCATGCACATGGGCAATTTTCTTCTAAAAAATTATTGCAAATTGCAGTCATTTGCAATTATTCAAACTGTTAAGTTTATTGGCACATATTTTAGTCCGTGTTTGAGTAATACATATTTTAATTAACTATAAACATCTTTTTGTGTTATATTACTCTTAAGTAACATAGTTTAATTTTCATGCATTTTGCTAGTTAATTTCACTTTTTACTATCAATTTTCTATTTGGCTATCTGTTTTAATTTTCACTTTTACTCCTTTCATGCTTTGTTCTGCTCTAATCATTTTTTAATTAGTATACTTTTTTTTCTATTAACTTGTACATTTTTTTTTTTTATGTGGATACCTTGGAGAATCCTTGATTTATTACAGTCTAGAATAAATGACTACTCATCAATTCCCTGATATTGCTAAAATATTAGAACATATAAATTCTAATTATTTCCCTCTTCTATATTTTATTTTTTACATCTACATGTATTAAAGTTTGTAAATATTATTTTATAGTCAATTTTTTCATATTTACATAAATGTTTATCACTTCTAATATTTGCTATTCCTTCCTTTATTTCTGTGTTACAGACATTATCTATTTTACTTTTGCCTGGCAAACCCATATAGGCTTTTCTGCTGCCTGCTAACAGATTCTTCTGGTTTTGTTTATCTGAAAAGTCCATATTTCAATTTGATTTTAGAATGTTTTCTCATTGTGTATAAAATTTTTTTCTTCCAGCACATTGCAAATGCCATTCTATTATGTCTTGACTTTCCTCTTTTGAACAATTTAAATTTTTGAATATCTTCTAATGATTCAATCTATGTTGAATATATTTAGAGAACTATTCACTAATTACAAGTAGAGAGAAAATCCTTTATGTATGGTCCCATATTAAAAGGTTCTTCTTTTATAAAAATATTAAATCATTGTGTCTACAAATTGTTTTGCCCTCATACAAAATTCTATTTTTATAAAGATATATGATTCATATTAGGCCATACTAAATATATCACTCTTGTTGGTCAAAAACTATTGACTCTCTGAACTATATTGAGTATTCTTGTTTAAAATTATTAGTACTTTGGGAAATGCTATAGTGTAGCTACTGAAAATTTAATTTAATTCTGACTTTGTTTAAACATCATATATGTCATATCTGTATTAAAAATAAAAATACTTTCAATGAGATATATAGGAAGTTGAATTCAGAAAATGTATCAAGTAAATTAAGCACATTTCTATTAAAATGTTATTAGATATTTTTTTCTACAAAACGCAGTCCATATTTCCTCTTTTTCTGAGTACCCTCTGAATATCCTCACATATTTATGAGCATATCTACAATCAAAAACGAAAATAAGAACTAATCAGTATTCTGAGAACACGCTCAGGTGGGGGAGGAGATTCCCTTTTTGACATTAAAGCTTGTGGATAACACACTAATGGAAACATAAATAGTGAAGCTGAAGTTGTTTATTCAATGTTTCACCTGATGATACTGTTGGTTCCTGACTCTGCCCTGGCACAAAATAAGACTTAGCTAGTATGCTGGTGCTGTTAGAGATATACTTTCTATAGAATTCTCACTTATTGTCATCATCACTATAACAAGGCAAGGAACAAATCTATGGGGAGAAAAGGCAAAGATTTCATTCCCTATGCAAAGGGGGCCATATTCCTTTGAAGGAAAAAAAATCATGTTCAATATAATAACTGCTTTAAAATTTTAAAATAGTTTGTTTTACTTTTTTCAAGAACTTGATAGTATAGTTCCATTATAAATGAACCCCATGACTTATTAACATTCTGGAAATATGTTCTTTCACTTAAAGTCACATCAGAGTACAGATGGGAAGTCTTATTCAACTTGGTTATGTCCCTTCATGCTAGCCCCTAAATGGAATTTGAAATGACTGTCAAAAAATCTAGAGGAATAAAAATGAATAAAAAGTTCAATCATGATGTAAAGAATAAAAGGATTTCACCAGGATGGTGAGAGAGAAATCACATGTAAATATCATCGACAGTATTTCACAAAGACTTGCCTCTAACAATTGCCGTAAGTGATCCTAAATGGCTTTATGTGTATGTGTAAATAAATAAAATCTCCCGCATATCAATGGAACAAAGGAACAGACACTAGATTAGAATGTCCGCGCTGCTAGCTAGCACCAAGGGCTCTGAGGTGTCCGGTTTGGTCTTAAGAGGCAGTTAAGTTCCAGCAAAGCGGCATTTCAAGACATGGTCTCACCTACATTTCTTTGAAATGGCACCTTTCTAAACTGCACAAACATGGATGTGAAGGGCTTAATAACTAACAATCCAATTATCTAGTATAGTAGGAACCCATTAGATGTAACCTCTGCGTTGCTCAATTTCTATCATATGCTCGCAGTGAGAGTGAGATATAGGTTCCGAATTACTTAGAACTTAGGTTTTAGTGAAAGAATAGAGAAAACGGAAATCTAAGTTCCGTATAGCACACTGAGCCATGCCCATCCCACCTAAGTGAGTTATTCTCAGCATATCTTTATTTCCAAAGGTAAATACCTTTTAGTATTTCAGAAAACTGAAATTATGCAATGGGTTTACTGTAGAACAAGGCAGACAGATACATTGATTGATACGGATATGTACCAATGAGTCCTGGTATCTTCATTTTTAAATATAACTGATATATAAACCCAGATTATAAAAGAGTGAGGAAAATGTAGTGATTCATATTTGGAATATAATTAGCAAAATTCTGGAATCCAGGTTTTTCATGCCCTCTTGCCCAGAGATTCCTCAGTCCTCTTGTCCTTTAAGTAATTTAGGTACAAGTCACTATGAGGGCTTGCCCTGCCTGGAAAGATTCTGATTGAGTAGTTGCATAGATGTGGACAGGCCTGTGAATTTTTTATCAGGTGCCTCAAGTGATTCTTGTACCTCCAGAGATGCAAACTTACAGAGAGATTCATCTGGGTACTGTCAGTCAGCCTGGTATTCGGTTGAATGAATTCTCAGGAAAAAAAAAAAAAGTAACATTTATGTCTCCTAATGACACTAAACATCAACATGGACATCGAATCAAATATCGAAAAGGTCAAGAGTTGCTTATAAAACAGCGGTTCTTCTCTTCCTCATTCTTTTTCTGCTGAGCTATTTTATCTTGGGCCACACAGTCCTCAAAAGCATTTTATTTAAATAACAAGGTACATACTGTAGCTTTATTCTTTAGCACAGTAACCCAGGACTTTACAGTGGCATGGGCTGCCCAGAATAATGGCTCGATTTCCTAAATCCACGTGAGGCTTAAAGTTTTGTGACTAAGTACTGTCCAAATGATTACAAGGCAATACGTCATTATAAGTTTTTTAAAATTCCTCTAAAAAAGAGGGCACAATTCTTTCTTTTCCCTTTCTACTTCGTGCTAGATGGAACAAAGATATGATGGCACGAACTAGAAGGAAATCAGAATAGGTCACCTCAAAACATGCCTCTTTGACATAAAAATGTCTATGAGCTAAAGACACTTAAAAACAAAATAAAACAAGCAAAACAAAACAGGTGCAAGACGAACACTCTGATTCTCCACTTCTGCTGAAAGCAAGAAGTAACACCCATGATGGAAGATGGCTTCCCTAGACCAGAGGGGACATTCCATCAAGGACAAGACGTTAAGACCAAGAGAACACTATGCAAACAGACCTTGTTAAAATAATTCTTATCTTTCAGCCTCCCCACGTATTTTACTTTCCACAGCTGCCTGTCTTTGTTCTGCCTCATACAGAAGCAAACACGTTTTGCCATTTCTTTTGGTTTTCAGTCATGCGTCACGTAAAACTTCCACTATAGAAATTATTATTTTTTTCCTGTTTCCTATCTTAATGTCAACTTCATGTTTAGACCCAGTTGGAAAATGAAACAAAACGAAACAAAAACAAAAACAAAAACAAACTCTAAGAGGGCGAAGGTAAAATTGTGCCTCCACTACAAACTCAAGTGGCCCTCTCGGTGTGTGAGGGTAAGTAAACTGCAAGGAGAGGACACACTAAATATTACGCTTCTTGAAAAACAGAGATTCTCAATGTTTCCTCCCCACACTGTTTATCTTTAAAAATTACAACAGTTTACGAAGCATAGCAGACTCTTAATACATATTTACTGAATGAATGATTTCTTCAGATGACATTTCCATAAAGTATTTTTAACTTTCAAAACGAATCATTCCTTGACTTTTACATTTGACACTGTCATTGAAAGAATGACAAAGAATTACCACAAGTGGACTTCTTCTGGAAATAAACTATTCAGTGAAATGTTTTGCTAGTCATGGCTGTCACTATAGCAATTAGATTGAAGTCGTGAACATAATTATACAGCTGTGTGCATATTAACTGGTAATTCTGTAGTAGGCGGGGTTATTATTTGGGAAGAAATGTACAACTTCTAAAATAGAAATTTTACCTTTGACTTCACTCTAGTTTATAGGGAATTCATATTCATATCTATATCTAAACCAAGGGGAGGGTGAGAATCCGTTTAGTATTATATTGTGCTACTACTAATAATTAATAGATAAAATTAAAATGGGTATTTTATCCTTGGCAATTAAAGTTCACGCCTCTGCTGAGGTTTGATTTTCCCAGCTGTTAAACACAGGGACTTTTTCTAAATTTGGATAGCAATTTCTCTAATTAGATTAAAAATCTTGTGCAAAATTGACTCAATTTTGTGTTATTTATTTAAATTTAATCATTTTCTACACAATATAAAAACTACTGGCTACTCATATGCAATAGTAGAGATTGCACAAATCTTGATAATATATTTAATTTGCAAAAAATACAGTTAATATAGTTACCAGTGTTCCAGAAAAGAGAAAAATGAAAGCATAAAAGTTGTAAATTTACTTGTTCTCTCCCTTTTTACCTTACCTGGATATTTTTCTTTCCTGAAAATGTTTTGTTAATCAAGCTTGTAAAGAAATGTGTTTATAAAGAAGTAATCATAGAATGTCAAAGATCATGCTATAAATGGGTAATGGGCTATCCTAGTTATAATTTTATATTATTTGGATTAAAATATTAAAAGTAACAAGTCAGGCTGAATTTATTCAAAATTGATTTTGCTTTTCTTAAAAATAAGAGAAAGATAGCAACACATATAAATAACACTTCGAAAATTAATATTCTAAGAAACTGACATTTTCCTGATAGTCTCTCCTTTTGCACTTGGTGCATTTGAAACTATTTGACATGCCTTTCCACTACCTCTAAGACTATTGTCCATTTTAGACAAAGACTTCTCTTATTCCTCCCGATTCCTAATTATGAGGGGTACACCATCCCCAGTGTCTATTTCTGGGCTCTTATACACTGCTGACTTTCTTGTTTGTCTTTAAGAATAACTTCCACACTTAAATCACATCTCCTTCAAATTTCAGGGTGGATTTTCTTCTGTCTTCATCATTTGTACCAGAATAGAAGCTAGAATCATCCAAACAGAAAACACATCCAAACGAGAAACTAATTTTCTTTTCCTCTCACAACTTCTAAATCAGTGTTTCTCACATTGCCAATTTCCTTTTATTCCACTACTTTTAAGTGTCTGAATATAAACATTTCATAACTATTTATCTCTACTTACGTTTTCACTGTTATTATCGAATCATTACCAATTCTATTTTTTCTAAACTTAAAGTACCAAATTTCAACCTCAAATAAATTTAGTGACAAAAAATTATTATGTTCCTTCTACTCTCTCACAGACTTAACTATTCTAGAAAATCTGCATTTGTATTTGAAGAATGGACTCTCTGATACATTACTTGCATAAAACACACATTATTAGAATTGACTTTAAATTGAAATGTTAATTTATCCTGAATTTTCAAAATTGTCTGATTTCTCTCTATAATTTACCAAAAAGATACCAACTAAACAACTTAAAAGTAAATCATTTGGAAACTACAGAAAAATATAGTTAATTAAATATACAATTAGTTAGTTCAGTTGAAAAATACAGGTGTACCTCAGAGATACTGTAGGCTGGGGTCCAGATCACTCCAATGAGGCATCACAATAAAGCAAACCACATAGAATTTTTGGTTTCCCAGTGAATATAAAAGTTATTTTTACACTACATTGTGGTCTATTAAGTGTGTAATAGAATTATATCTAAAAACTGTACATACCTTAATTAAAAATACTTTTTTATTTAAAAAAAATGATCTAAGCCTTCAGCAGGTTATAATCTTTTTGCTGATAGAGGGTCTTAACCTTCAATTTGCAAAAAAAAAAAAAAAACGAAAACAACAACAACAACAACAACAAAAAAACACACAGAGCCTGAGAAGCACAAGGAAGTGAAGAGCAATAAAACAAGGGTTGTGCCTGTAAAGAAATAGACATGTTCTGCCATAAATATCTAGGTAATAAAAGAAGAAAAGCATTGGGTATACTGTCTCTATCCCCCTGATATTATGCACAGCATAGGCACAAACTTAAAGCATGACACTTATTGTATCCTCTGTACACTTAGCTCTCTATTAGAGCAACTTAACACAGAAATGTGGCTCTACAGGACAGAACGGGATAATGGTGCTGCTTTCTTCGATTTTCTTGCCTTTGGCAGAGGAGCTTTGAAACCACGATCAGTTTGCCTGGTGCAGAAGGGCATGCCACAATATTTTTAGAGGATTTCTTTAAATTAGTGCTTTATAAAAATATTTAAAAATTTTCTGCCAAGCTGATATGAATTGTTCTCATGAGTGTGCGTGTGCATTTGTGTGTGTGTGTGTGTGAGCATGTGTGTATGTGTGTGTGTATTACAGCCCTCACTCCCTGTTTCCTAAGAGAATTGTTCCAGGCCAGCCTGAATCTTCCTTTCTGAAGCCCATTGTACTTTTAGCCCACACATCTGTCTTGGGCTTCAATTATAGATAGGTGCTCTAATTTTGACTAAAAAAAAAAATTGAAAAATTAACATTGTTTACACTCTTTCACCTTAATCTCTGGATGGCTGCTTTCTCCCACAGTGCCAAGAATAATTATACTGTGGCAAAAAGAACCACTTTAAATCCGAGTAGAGAAGGGTCTTTCCAACTATTCAGATACCATGGGAACCTTGACATTTCCTAAGAAATGCCTCATGATACAAGACTGGGCCAAAATGAACATTATCATCACCAAGCTTTATGTATCCCCTTATGTGTACAGTAGTAGGAAAATTAAAGCTAATTATTTTTAGTTTTTACAGTATCTAAAAGGCCCTTAATTGATAGCAATAGTATTCCATTTAAAAATGAAAATACAATAACAGTAATTTCACTTACTGTGAAGTCTGTACATGTATGAAAATAGGAGGAAAAAAATGATATTGTGAGTCCTCAATTTTAACATGATAGAATTTTATTTTGAATTAAAGGTTTTGATAAAATATCATTTAACCTGCTATTGAATGTACTATACTTTTATGCTAATAAAATAATTGAGATAAAAATGAATTTCAGGTGGCGAATGCACAATACAACATATATGTGACTTAATGTTGAATTGTGCACTTGAAACTTATTGGATTTCATTAACCAATGGCGCCAGAATAAATTTAAAAAACTGAATTCCAAAATTATTTTAATCACAATATGAAAGTACTGGCCTACTTATTAAATATATAGTTCAAATCTCAATAAAACAGTATTACATCTCAAATTTTATCTGCTGATTATATAATAAATATTAGAAATTATAACCCAAATTATCTTAAATAAAAAATGTAGCTTTTGGGTTATAAGAAATTTTACTGTTAATTTTAAAAGAGATTAGCCTTAGGTAAGGCAGATTAAGAAAATAAATCCTAGGAAATCCTTAATTAATCAATTTGTTTAAATTAGCTAATCATGAATTTTGATTCTTCAAACCATCTTTTGATTTTTAAAAAGTCATATTTAATGTTTTATTAATGTCCAATGTATATACAATAAATTCACTTGTCATATATGTATAAGTCAATGGCTTTTAATCAATTTACTGTTTTGTGATCAGTACTACAATTCAATTTTCAATATTTTCATTACTGAAAAAGACCCTTTGCTGTTTTATAGAAATGAAATTACACAATACGTAGTGTTCTTGGTCAGGTTTCTTTCATAAACATGTTTTTAAATTTTGTCCACATTGTAGAATGTACTTTGTTTTTCTATATTGCTTTGAATAGTGTTTCATTTTTTGGATATACTACATTTGTTTATCCATTCAGTAGCTGGAAATTTGAGTTATTTCTAGGTTTTTTGGTTTTTATAAATAATGCTGCTAAAAACATTCCCAAAAACATTTGTGTGAACATATGTTTTCATTTCTTTTAGATGGATCCTAAAGATGGAGTTGTTTGGTTGGATGGTAAATGTACGTATATCTTTTGAAGAACCTCTTTTCCAAAGTGGCTACATCATTTTATACTCCCACCTGCCATGCAGTACGGTCCAGGGCTAGCCTGCTGTATAAATGACATGGAAAACTTAAATGTCCCAGCCAACTGACCCAATTAACTGACAGCTACCTTAGATCATGCCGCAAGATCAATTCGTCAGATGACTGCAGCTACGAGCAAGATGAGCCTGAGTATCATGAGTAGCTAAATGCACAGAAATCGTGTTTTAAACATTATCATGTCACATAAAATCTTCCTTGTTGCTAACCATAAAAAGAATTTTGGATTGTATGAAACTCTAGTTTTTATTAGGAATGGCAAGTTCTGTTCCTAAAGAACAGTTCTGCTTTTAGTTCTGTTCCTAAAGAACAGTCTGCTTTTAGACTATTGCTGATTTTAGTGGAAATTGTTGGTGATCGGTACTATTGCTAACTTAAATACCAGGGGCATGGGAAGAGCACAGTCTTTTGGCAAGAGCCTCCTTGCTGGCTCTGTCATTGGGAGCCACTAATGCAGTGCCTGAGGGTGCAAGGTCGACCACATTCTGCTTCTAAATCCTGCACTGAGCACTGCTGGGCTCACCCCTACAGTGACAGCAAGAGAAACCGTGACGCCCTTACAGCAGGCAAGAACATCTTAGACGCAGAGGGCCATGGAGCCTGGAATAGCAGTATGAGGCCTCTTTCCTGTATTTTCTGGTCTTTGAGTAAGGCCACCCTAGACTCCTTTTTAACCCCTCTATCTTTTTCTGACAACTTTGTCACCCAACCAATTGTATGAAGTGTCTGTGCATGAAATGTCAAGAGTGGGATCAAATCCTGCCTGAGCCTTTGTTAAATGTCCCCTGAAAATCCAGTTTGAAGAAGCCTCCCCATCCAACCCTGAAGGGAGAGCAAGCCTTTCTGGACACGGCTTTTTTTAAACATACATTTCGGAAAAAAATTGTACGGACTCAGAATCTGACACATGTGTTTTCTGTTGCGCGAGAACTTGTCAGGGGCAAAAACATGTTAGGTCACCATGAAAGAAAAAAATGCTCCCCTGGTTTTGACTTCCACCCAGTTATCCCATTTCTAGAACAACACGAGTTCTTCTTTTTAACTCAAATAATAGCAGGTCGTTACGGTGGGGAAAAAAAAAACAGTGATGCATTCTCCCAGCTCTTTGAGTTCTTCGTCCTCACATATGGGGACTTTGAACATCAAATACTTCCCTCATCCCTGCCTGCTTTAGTGTTTCCCTCCAAACCCAATCAGCTCTTCACCAGGGACGTGTCCCCTCCCTGACCCCCACGGTTAGGTATGCACCTCCTCACCATGCATAGAAATGTGTCACAGGACTGGGGTCTCTGCTTTCTATGACTGACGACTTTATAGCTACAGGGGTGATTATTGGATTCAGAGCTGTCCCCGTCACTCATCTGTAAGTTTTATAAATACAGGCCATTCATTTGATCATTTTTGGTATTATTCTCACCATTAAATTTCCCAGCTCTAGCCCTATTTAATTGGAGATTTAAAGCTCTATTTTCTGCTTGTTCTATCCATTTTAGGAAGTTATTCTATCTCTGTACATCAGTATCCTAATTCACTTCGTAGCTATGTTACTTTATGCCATGAATTTAATTTTGCTAAGCCTCAATTTACTTTTATTAGCATTTAACATTAGGCAGGATTTAAAACCTTCTTAGTCATTGTCGTGATAAGAATAGGATGTAGTGTTATTTGGAGGATAAAACAATGCATATGAAGTGCTTATCATAGTGTCTTGTACTTGATAAGTACTCAGTAAAGCTTAGTTTTCCTTGTTTTTTTTTTTTTTTAATGCAGGTAATACCATAACATGGTTGCTATAATGAAATTTTATATAATAGCCTCTATGTAATTTATATTACCTATAGTAGGTGAACAAGACATGAAAATTAATATAGTTTGTATTATAGAAGATGTCTTTATCGTAACAAGCTGTCTTCATTGTTAGACAGAAGTTCATTCACTGAAGAGTACATCAAACAGAAAATTCTATTTCTGGCTTTGCTACTAAGTATCACTAATTAGCGATGGTGTCATAGCAATAATATCAATTATAACAATAAAACTGTATGTTAAATGTGTACTAGAGGCTAAAAACAGTCCAAAGAAACTTAAGTGGTGGGTTAGCCAGGAGTTTGAGCTCATAGCTGACCTCTTAACATCGTATCCTCGGAAAATATTGAATGATACCTAAGAATGTCTTCGCTAGTAAAATGAGAGAATAACAATACTTATTCCATTAGGTAGGTGTAAAATTTAAATAAGATATTTCACATTTGGTTCTTAGTACACTGTTTGACCCACTGCGGATGCTCAACAGGTGGCGATACTTGCGATTGGTACCAGGATCCTTGTCACTGTATGATGCTTAATTGTCGAGCCCTCTGAGGTCTCTCTCCACTTGACCTACTTAACCATTTTCTCTACACTTCTCTAGTGCGGATGCTTTTCCCTAAAAGGTAATTTCTTCACTGCTCTCTTCACACTCCTCCAGTTTCCACGTAAGTGCACTTGCACCAACCTCTAGAGGCCTTAGCTGCCTCTGATGCTGGATGATGAGCGTGAGCCACGAAGGAGCCAGCTGCTCTCTTCCCAGTCTCCCTCGTTCCCTCCCTTCCCTCTTTCTCTTCTTCAAAACCCGGCTCAATTCTATTTCATTATAATAAGTCCATCTGACTACGCCAACCCATTTCGATACTTAGAGAGCATGTAATCACACTTAATCATCTTTGGAGTTTTAAAATAAATATATAAGTATGTCCCAGACAAGACTGCTGGCAAACGGCATTAACTTAAGTAAAGGAATTTGGCCAAGGCATTTTATTTTTTCTTATCAAATGTGTATGAAAAGTGGTGATATATATATATTTTTTTTCCAGTAAGAGATTTACAAAAACTAACGATCACTGTATGTATCCTCTATCGTATCCTCCAAATACTAACTGCTTAACTGGGTCACAGATATTTGTGCATCTTTCTGAATCTTGCAAGTTGAAATTCCTCCGAGGTGCAACTCAGTGTTCTAACTACGTGGCTCACTGGGACACGGAGTTAGAAGAAACCCAGCGTGAATGACAATGTCCGGTGGAAGTCCAACTTAACATAGAGTTTGCTGGTGGTACAGAGAACCCCAAAATGACACTTTTAACGTGATTTTCCTCAGGCTGATTAAATTTTCCTACCAGTTTTTGAAGTCTGGAGATGTACAGCAGTGAAATCTCTTTCATCAAGTACAGCACAGAATGAAAAGTGGAATTCCACTGCTATGTTTAAATAGAGTATCATTTTGTTATAATAATGAGAAATTCTTGAGGAAGAGTACTCAGCTATGTGAGCTACAAACTCATGTTTGATTTGCAAATATTATTCTTTCTAATGGGAAAGATCTGAACAAGGTAATTTTAAGCAATGAGAATACTTTAGCTATTTTGGTCTAAATTTAAATTTAAGTGAAAGCTCAGCTTTCAAACAAGAATTTTTCATTGTTATTAATTTACTTTGTCAACAGTATATTGTAAACTAAGCACTGCTTTATAAAAATAATATTGTTAAGTAAAGGGTCTATTTTATTTCTTATCTTTCTGATTACATAAAACCAGCCACTTTTGAAAGCTTAGCAGAAAATTACAAGGCCGTCTGGACCAAGAGGAGGAACTAATTCAATTATAATAAAACATTTTAAACCTAAGCCATAAGAGTTCTTGCTTTTATTATTTTTTAGAACCTTCTGAGATTAAAATCCAAAGCCTTTACTGCAGGACTACAGACACAGCTAATTATCTCAGAAAACTAGACAATTCGATAAGGTTCATATAAATTAGAATATTTTAGCAAAGATAATTAAAATGTTAAAAATCTAACCTCTAATAAATCGACATTTGCAAAATCCAGTGGACCTATAAAAGGAAATTACGAAGCAAGTCATGTTATTTATATAAGTGTAGTTGTATTTAACCAGAAATTAAAGTATTCATGAGAATATAAAATATTTTGGTCTTCTTTGGAAAATGAGATAGATGATCAGTCACAGAATTCTCTCCTATGTTGCACTGCTTCTGTTATCCTAAACACAGAAACGTTCCATATAGCCCAACAACCAGCTGAAAACAGCAAACTGATACTCTTCAACCAAAACCAGGTTGAGTTTATTGGTTTAGAAAAGTTTAACTAGAAACGGTAAAGATGCTTAATGTTGTTTTTAAAAGTACACCTCTGGTTATGTCACCATTCTGTTTAACCTTAAAAACTCATGAAAGAGTCTCTGTAAAAATCCAAAAGCATGACAATGGTTTTAGCTGCCTCTGACAACTGAATGAAGAGACAGCCACAGAGGACCAGGCTGCACTCAGAACAGATGGTGGGGTGGGGGGATGCGTTTGGTCCTGTTGGCCTCATGTGAACCTAAAAGAAAGAAACTAGGACCTGGTCCTTTCAGGAAGAACTGTGGTCAAGAGGCTAGATTGAAGGGTTAAAGTTGCCCAGAGAGAAAGATTCAGCATGGGGTGGACCGCTGAAAGTCAGGGGCTGACAAGAGGAATTGTAATGCCAGTTAGCGGAGGCACGTCCTGGATGCTGAAGGGAGAAGGTGGGCAATGGTCCTTATGGCCCATTCAGAAATGAACTAACCGTAAATGAAGTACCTTGACATCACCAATTACGCAAGACCTGTCTAACCTTGTTATACCACCCAACTCTTCTCCTATTTTTAAAACCATGGACGACCAAAAGTATATAAAATGGGGAGGGGGGCAGAAGGAAAGAAGGCAGGTTCAAGGAGGAAGAGTAAAATCAACACCAAAGTCAAGCAACCAACAAAACACTCGTGACCACATTTATCACTCCTCTATCCTGCTCATCGCAAAATTCTGAGATTAAGGAAATAAGGCAAAAGTCCTAGTTTATATCAGACAACAAAGGTTTGCTTATATTGACCACATTCTGTTTTTTTTTGTTTTGTTTTTTGTTTTTGTTTTTTTTAAACCTGGAAAATTTAGACTATCTAATGAGATGTGAAAGTAAATACAAATGCTATGAAATTTGTTTAATACATCCTAGGACAGGAGGGTCAAAAGAAGGTACTTTAAAAAATGCAACTGCTTTTTGTTTCATGTCCTACGAATTTAGATTGTTCACTAAACTAGGTGAACAATTATTTTGATTTGACATTCTGAACCCAATAATATATTTTTCTTTCACACACTTCATTGAATCTGCCCTCAAACCACACATGCACCTTCTGATAGCATGTCATACTGTAAAAAGTCCTTGATGGGTATTTATCCCACAGTTGGCTCTCGATAAAAACTAGCTTTATTATTCTATATTTTAATTACAGAACCCATAATATGTATATGTGTATGCATTTTTTCAATAAATATTTGCTGATATAAATCAATTTAATTTTGAAATGAGTAGCCTGGTATGTGGTCATCCATAAAGATTATGTGGATTAGATTAGAACAGCTCTTCCCTAGTAGTATGCAATACCAGATCTTTAGCAGATCGATGTATGTATACATCCATTATACAAAAACATGCACACATGCACACATGTATATATACATGCAAATGTACATGTCTGCATATATTTACATGTGTTCATATAGTCTCTTTCTTGACTCTACCTTTTATTTCATTCATTTGTTTGTCTTTAAACACAGACTGTATTAATTGCTACAATGTATAATGTCTTAATATCTAAATTCTTCTCATTTTGTAGAAATTCTGTGGCTATCTGTGATTTTAGCTTCCATATACATATTAGAATCAGTTGGCCAAGTGCAATAATACCATGTAGTCAGTTACTTCCCTAAAGAGCCCTGGTTCCTTGTACTAGATGATAGGTATAGAAACCAAGCAAAGGTATGATCTGGTTATTGCTACCGGTGTCCTTGCACCTAGTGCTTCTCAGTGTGTAAAGCTAGGAAACATATGAAGTGCATGCAAGCACAAACACATGGGCCTCCATATCTGTATTAATGGCAATCTGCATATTGATCAAAACCCATGCATTCATACTGATATTTCTGAACCACAGAGCTCACTCAAGCCATCCTCCAGTCTTTATTTGTAACTCTCTTTCTGACAGTTTCTCTGACAATGAGAAACTGGATTTCATTATCTACTATACATTTACTGATTTGCTCAGTCTTAAAATTCTAGTAAGACGATGTCAGAATTGATATCCTAAAACACTGAAAACCAAATGTACTCGCGTACAAAACTATCGGACAATTATTTTCTCCTTTAGTAAGTCTTCCTTATAGTATATTCAACATTATAGTATACTATAGTATATTCAATATTTTCTTATATCTCTTCCTTTAATATATCCCCTTATAGTATATTCACTATTATATTATAATATAGAATAATCAATATTTTCTTATATCTCATCCTTTGTCACATGAAAGGCAGCTTACTATATAGATATGCTTTTTCCAACCAAATCACCTAAAAAAGAGACGTGAATGCAAACAGAGAGAGTCAGGCAGTTTTAAAGCTACAGGTAATTTTTAAATTCTAGAACTTTACACATTAAAGACTGAAAGCTAGGGTTTTTTATGGCTCTAGTTTTTATTCTTATCAGCTGGCATGTTAGAGAACTATATGATTAAATTAATCACGGGGAATCACAACATCATACCTTTTCCAGGACAGAGAAGACATCTTAGAGGCAGCATGTAAGGAAAATGCTAGTTGAAAATGCACATCTAACATTTACATATAAATGATCTTAAATGTTGAACAGGGGATAAAAAGGATTTAATATACCCATTGGATATGTTGATAAGGAAACTCTTGTTCTGTGGAGCTTCCCTGAGACTACATAATTCATGCTAAATCGCTGTGTGGATTTGCCTATTCTGGGGGAAAATTCAAGCCCGAAAAGTAATACAGAAAAAGTAGAAACACAAAACCCACCAGAAGTTAGCAATTTTTTCATGCATTACCCTCAGTCTTTCATCTTCTAGCACACTCTTTCGTAACTTTTACTTATAACTACTAGGGCTCTATGCCAGTGTTTTCGTATATCAACACAATACTGAAAGGAAGAAAGGGGAAGAAACGAGCATTTTATTATTTTCTGCAAAACAAACAAAATACCAATTTGGAAAAATAGCACTTCTAGCCAGTTCACTTTTAGACTTTAGTTTCATGAAATCTAACAGACACAACATGCACAATAAATCTCCACAACGATTGGAGGTGTTTTCTTTCTAAAAATAACACCATCTCTAGGGGCCTTTCTCATGCTTCCACGAAGTATTTCTCCACGTTTTCACCACAAGGACTCCAATTACTAAAAATCCACATTACACACGCTATATAGTTGGATCCCAAATTGAATCTACCTTATCATTGAAGTAACATGAATATATTTAGTTTTTCACCTGAAATGAAAAGGTGTCAGATCGATTCTTCCTCTCTGATTTCTGCGTTTGACTCTGGCATTGTTACAAATTGCCCTGAGGCATATCTTTCCTTTTAATACGATGCCTCAATGCAAACGTTCCCCGATAGTTATTGTTCAACATTATATAACCAAAACGAAATGCCACCTAGTTATTAAACTGTCAGAACATTAAAAGTGAATAAATCATAACAAACTTTATAGTATATTAAGCCATAGGCACAGTCAGTTTTCTTCAGAAGAGGCCTTAAGAGGTGCACTGAAGGAACTAAAGGACTAAAACTGAGAGTAGAAATTTATTATTTTCAGATATTTTAACTATGTCATGGAAAGTCGCCACATCCTTGTTCCACAAAATTAGTAAGGATGCAGAATTCCCCTTGTACTGATCATTCTTTCCTCATTTAATATGTGAATTAGTTAAAGAGAAGATTTCTAACTATTACAACATAGTTCCTTACAGAGTAGTGCTCTAACAGATAACCACCATCGGATATTTAATTTTAATTTAAATCGTTCCAGATATCTACTGTGAATACTTTTGATTTAGCTTCACATAAGGTTCAATCACGAGAGAAGCATATGTTTATACAAAAGAAAAAAAATTATAATGCTCTCGTTTATTCCCCCTGTGACCACATAATTGATCCGTATCATCTTTAATTGCATAACAGTTTTGTAGATTGTATAAAATTATAAGCTTCTACCATATTTCCAATTAGAATGAATATAACAAAAGAATTTGTATATCAACTCAAATGGGATTTTGTTGAGATAAATTAGTTAACATAATGCACTATTGACCTTTCATTGCAAAGCAAGCAAACATAAGAACAGATTCTATAAAAGGAAAACCTTCAAGATATTGATAACAACCTGAATTAATGGTGCAAATTACAGGGCTAAACACAGTAGCACAGAATTGAGTGACCTAAATGACTATCCTTCGAAAATCAGGGATAGGTGAACAACTGGGTATATCCAAGGTAAACTATCTTGCCATGCCTTGGAGCCACTACCTTTATTTTGGACTCAGTATAACCCAACAGAGATTGTCATCAAGTGCTAAAGTAACATGTTTTTACTCCACTTGACCATTTGAGATGACCACCAAAGTTGAGGACTGAAATTATATTCCAGCTATTCCACTTTATCAATAATCTCAGCTAATTTCTACAATAGGTTCTAGTTCTGATTTTTGCCCAACAGTGTAGCTGTTTGTGGATCTCCAACTCTTCTAACTTCCTATCAGAAGCAACAAACTTTCATAGGCAATGATATGCATTGCCTACAGTCCTTGCTGCGACAGTAACTGTTCATAGTTTTTTTAGTACAAAAAGACTTGATTGATAATGCTTGGCATCCTCTTATCGTGCAAATTTATCTTAATAATGGGACACTGTGGAAGGTTTCTGTTACTCAATTGACTTACAGATACAAAAGAAGATTATAGAACATGTCAATCCATATGTGTTTTAATTTGTTGTCATCAAGTAGTAATGTTATTAAACTATAGTCTAAGATGAAATTTGCATATTTGATATTTTCACATAGAAGTCTAATTCTTTTCATCTTTTGCTTATAATCAGGAATCAATTTTTTGATATTTATATGTTAGAATAAGTGGGAAAATGTAAGGCTTTTGTACTTTCCTAAACCTGACTTTCTGACATAAAATGAAAATGGCTCATAGAGATGAAAGAGAATGCCAGGCAAACACAAAAGAATGTCGAGAGGGAAGTATATTGAAAACATTTCTAAATATTATGTATTATTTTGCATCCTTCCAGGGAATCACTTAGTGTACATCTGTTAGTAAGGAAGCTGTTACTATACCATCTACTCATGTAACAGCCTTAACTTCATTGTCACAAACCAGTTACAGTTGGTACTCTACAACCAAAAACCAGGGGGTGGGGACAGGGGGTGAGGAGGAAGGGAAAGGAAAGGATAGAAAAGGAAACACTTAACATCAAAACATGGATTCGGTTTTATTATTTCATCTCCATGTTCTTTTGGTGATAGGATGTTCTGTTTTTCTTTTCTTACATATATTTATCTAGACTAATAAAATATTATTTAGGGAAAATGCAACAAATATTGTTTTTTAAAGATTGTTTCCATTTCTTAGCATGAACAGTACCAATAAGGTGATGCTCAAGAGAATGCAGGGCAAAAAATCTGAATTCTTGGATGGAACCTATCAGCACCCTGTCATGAGAACCTTTGTACAGACAGAACCTTGAAATAACTGTTCCAAATTATTGATGGATAAAGGTTTAAGCAGATTTCTGCATCTCTGAATTCTTTAAAAGCAAACCAATATATATATTTTTAATTCATAACTTCTCAGAGCTTTATATAAATGAATTTGAGAATGGAAGAGAACACAGCAAGAGGAAAGTGTGGAGCAACCGATGGGGAACGTCACATAGGGGAAGTTTTGGAATCACAAGGTCGAACTTTAAATTCCAGATCTGTCGTATATCCTGTTACCTTAGAAGAAAGTTTTCATTTCTTTAAACTTAATACCTAATTAATAAAATGTTCAAATTATACCTAACTTTCAAGAGTGCTGTGAAATTTACCAATATGTTAGAAAAACACTAAACAATCTCCATGTAATAATGATTAAATCCTTTATCCATTAAAATCTTATATGTATCTTACACACATATGTTTTATACACATTATTAAAATTAATACTAGTGAAAAAAAACCCATGAGATATTATTTTTTTTTACCTTAATAGAATCTTTGATCGAACAAACATGTATTTTCTTTTCATATTTTTTCCATTGGTGTATCCTAGAACCTAAAAGTATATACAGAACTCGGTAAATTTTTTAATGAGGTAAATGAATGAAGTGAGAAAACACTCCTAAAAATGTATGCAGTTTGATTCCAGAATCTGTGATCTTAACCACAAAGTGTTGTGGATTTCGACAGAGTGAAGTTATTTTCTTTTTCCATTTTTATTTTTCTCTTTGAGGAAGTACAACCTTTGAAGTCAGAAACTTCACAGAACTAAATTAATGTTTTATTTTTTCTGCTCCCATAAAATTACTTACTTAATTAATTAAACGAGCATTTATTAAATGGCTATGTGTGAGATATTGAGCTAAAAACTGACAACTGTGCACAAAAATGAAAAAGGCGAAGCTCCTGATTTCAGCTCTGGTAATAGCAAAGACCGACATGTGAACAATTACTTATAAACATTGTTCAAGTGCGCATTTATTTACTGTTTTTGGAAGACCCACTATGTTCTAGACACTGCACTATGAACTGATGAGATAATGAGAGAGAACAATGGCATATTTTGATGTATTTTACACAAAAAGGGTAGAAAGCTTTGAAAATAAGAAACAGGTAATTCAAAGATCATGAGCAGCAAGTTCAAAACTGGGTCAGTCGTTTGGAAAACCACCTTTAAGCAGAGCAAAAAAATAAGTGTTTGTGCCTATAATCACTGACCATTTATGAAATTCATGGCAAATAGTAAGACCTTGAAAATATTATTTTAATAAGAGAGTGAATGGTGCTATACAGAATTATTTTAAGAAGCTGAAAGCAGAAGAGATTTTTGCTAAAAAATATTTTTTAATTTCATTTTGCATTTTCTTGATTTGGGAGAAAGTGATATCTACTTCTAAATGTCCATTTTCGATTCCCAATTACTGGGTCTATAACTACCAGAATACATTACAATCAGAAATACAAACCCCGAATTGTCAAATTTGATGTAGAGTGGTATGTAATATGAGCGTTTCTTTTTCTAGAGAAATGGACTCAAGAATATCTCTGGTAATAAAAGTTAAATTGATAGAATTTGTATTAAACAGATGTTATTTAGAAAAATGTCCCTGTACACTTAGAAATATCTAATGATCCACTTGAAATATAAGCATGTGTTAGAGAAAAGGCACATTGGTAAAGGTGTCAGAGAAAAGTGACAAATTAAATCAGGTCGAGAGTAACAGTAGAATCACAAAAATGTCAGATGGCCACAGTGGATTCTCTTTATTTTTCAGCTTTGATTGTCATTTTATTGCCAAGACTAAGATATAATAGAGCTGAGTTTTTCATTAAAAATATCCTGCACTCAAAATAATCCTATAATTTCAATATGCTGCAAAAATTTAAATATCAAGGTAAATTTATTTTCCACTCATTCAAAAGCCCGAGTACAGTGAGCTTTGCTTGCTTGCGAGACCAGCTAGTCTGTCCCGAGAACCACATTGATCATCCTGAGTTTACAGTAAAATAGTTTCTTCTCTCAGCCTTTCAGGAATAGAGGACTAATTTTTTTCAACATTCAAATGTGGAATGTGTCTCTCAGGAGAAGATTTATATCAACTAAGCTCATAAAACTGATTTATACAACTTCACTGACAATTTACTTACTTATATCTAGGAATTACTGTCATAGATTTCAGACTACTAAAATCATATATAAATTATATGGAAACAAAATAAGGTTGTGATAGGAACTCCAGGGAGCAATGGTAGAAGTTAATTTAATATTTGTGGTAGATTACAGTGATGACCTCATTTCTTTACCCTTACCTTCAGCCATGCCTGTTGTCATGTTATTTTGCAGTTTCTCACAGTAAAGAAGTTTCCTTCCCTAAGCCTTGTGTTTGTGAGGCTCTTTCAATTTGTTTCAGACAGGCAGTTGAGGCAAAAATAATGGCATGCCAGTTCCAAACCTAAGCTTTAAGAAGCACTGTGTGGTTTCCATTAGTGCCCTGTACCTCCAACTTCACCATTATAATAGTTGGCTAGCTAGAAGATGAGTGACATGTAGAGCAGAACCTGAGGCCAGCCTAGGTTAGCCAACAGATGAGTGATCTCAAGACTGTGAGCACGTCCAGCCAAGATCATCAGAGCCTAGTCAATATCTAACTGACTTCAGACAAGAGCCATAAACTCTTATTGCTGTATGCCACTGAGTCATACGACTGAGGCAAGAGTCAATCGATACAATATTAAACAGAATCAGATTAAGCTATGCTAAAGACTCCATCCACAGCAGGCAGGCTTTTGAGCACATGCCCTCGCACCTGTCTCAATACTTCAGCAGCCTGACCAAATGCTTGGGTTACACTGATGAAGATGCCCTCACCCAGACCAATGCACACAGACATGTACCAATGGCCTGTGTCTCTCAGTCCCCTTTCTAATGAATCTGTATTAACAGGTCTGGTAGACGTGTGTAATTTATGATATATATGTCATTAGAGGTCTAATTCTTTAGAAATAATTCATACACACGCATATATGCACGTTTGTATATATGAAATACACTAGTACTTTCACCATTTCCTAAAAATGCCACATAAATGTCCCTTTCACTTGAGTTCGTTTTCCACCAATTTGCACAACTTTATGCCCATTTTTTACCCTTTGAAATCTCTTATACTCCGACACTTATTTTAAATTAGACTCAATTGAGAGTTCTTTAGCAATTACATAATACTGAGTTATATAATATCTAACAATTTAGACATCTAATATCCTTTCTAAGCTCACAGTTCATTAAGAAAATGACTAAATCATTTTCTTTATACTCCTCTTGCTCTCATCTTTGCCTCTCCTTCTGTCCCCTAGCCATAAGAACAAACCTATACACTCAGTAAATATATGGTCAATGTGTGTTATCAGTTTATTCCTGAAACTTAGTTTGGTACATAATTTGAGAAATATGCCTCAGACTCATCATGCCATTAATTTGAAGTGAATGATGTCCCTGCATTTCACTCCTGTATTAATTTCTGAGGTCCGTTTTTATAAGGTGACAATAACTGGGTAGCTTAAAATATCAAAATGAATTGTCTCCCAGTGCTGGAGACTAGAAGTCTAAAATCAAGATGTCGGCAGAGCCCTGCTTCCTAAGACCCTGAGGAGAATCCTTCTTTTCCTCTCCCTAGCCTCTGGCCTTAGCCAAAATCCTTGGCAATCCTTGGCTTCCAGCTGCATGTCTCCGATATTTGTTCATGTCACCACACTGTGTTCTCCTGGTATGTCTGTCTTCTCTTCTCATAAGAAACCCACGCATAGGGGTTATGCCCACCCTAATGACCTCATCTTAACTCGATACATCTTCAAAGACCCTATTTGCAAATACAGTCACATTCACTGGTATCAGTGGTTAGGACTTCAACATATAACGTTCAAGGGCACAATTCAATCTGTGGTGACCTCCAAGTCCCAGCTGATGTTTTGTCCAAACTAATACCCAGAATTATTAAGAACAAACCTTGACTTAACAATAAAATTCTAGAAACTAAATTTGTCCTTTTGAAATTTGTAGCCATTTTTCTGTCATGCTATATCAACCCCAACCTGGAAAACCAATGATAATATTTACAAACTTGAGGAAGCATTAATTGCTATATTAAAACGCCAGGGTACTGAAGATGAATATTTTTTCATGCACAGCAGCGCAACTAGCAGCAACGTTTATGGGTGGTTTGATAAGCAGCCAAGTGTCTACAGCAGTTATATGATAAAGAATCATAAGCTACTAATTGCCTAGAGCTGTCCAGGTGGGAATGTCAATCAAATCTTTCAGACAGAAGCCTCTGTAAGAACATCAATGGACAGAGATAACCAGTCTTAGCCATCATATAAACAATTGTATACAAATACTACTCAATCTATTAAGATAAAAAGTAATACTCATTTTAGGAATCATCAGTTCATAAAGTTGATCCATGAGTATAATTTATACACATTAGAAAATCATATCCTATCACTAATTCAAAAGCATATAATTTCAATAGCAATCTCCAGATATTGTTAGCAAAATAATCAATGGCATTGGAATTAAATCAGTGCCCTGGATGACCTAGCTCTCAGTTAACATTTTTAATATATCATTTAAGATGCATGATGTATGAGCTTTGTCTCACTATTATTAAAGCCATATAAACACATAAATGGTACACTTTAGTACATTATTGAATTGGAAGGAACTCACATCATTTTCATAAGAAACATATTTAATAAAGGAACAAGGCAGTGGTATATTATTGTGATGATTGTATTACAATAATGTAAATGCATTTGCCTTCCACATCACCAAATTTTTATTACAAAATAATGTGCTACGATGAAGTTCAATTTTCAAAAGACCTATCTGAAGTCTCAAAGATAGGTGAGTATTATCATTTGTGCAAAACAAATAAAAGCCATTTCACTCGATCATCAAGGTACAGAAAATGCTGGGACATTGAGCTTCCATTCTAGGCCAATCGAGAGGTTAAATTATTTGATTAAAAAATATACATATCACTGGCATAACTTCCACCTCTTACTGGTTAACTTCAGAGAGTTCCCAAAAGCTTATTAGCACGACAGCTATTGGATGTGATGGCAAAGAATATTTCATGGTAAAAATGCCCAGTATGATGAAAAGTTTAAACATAAAACCAAAATTTCATCTGTATAAGTATGTGAATATCTAATTACAATAGCTATTATTTAATTTGTGTATATAATTACTATAATTATTAGATATAAAATATTTATATATTATAAAATATATTTTATTATATTACATTAAAATATATATTATAAAAATCAAGAATGAAAATTCTTCTATGTCACTAATGTCATGACATAATAATAATAAATATATTTGAGTACTTTTTAAAATACATTTTCTCCAGTTCCTGGCACAGAGCTCCTAAAACTTTTGGACTTTCCTCAGTGACAGAGTGAAAGGAAGGTCTTTTGTTATTTATAATAAATCCCTTTCAGCCTTATCGGAGATTATGCTGATGAGGTGACCCTTGGAGGATGAGGGCTGGGTATCAGAAAGACCAAGGCATGGTTAGAGGAGTGGACCTTTTAGGTCCACCTCCAACCATGGATAGAAGAGAGGGAACTGAAGTTTGACTTCACCACTAATGGCCAGAGACTTAATCAATCATGCCCATCTAATGAAGCCTCCATCAAACTCTTAAATGACAGAGTTTGGAGAGTTTCTAAGTTGGTCAACACAGCAAGGCCCCGGGAGGGTGGTGCACCCAGAGAAGGCGTGGAAGCTCTGCACCCCACCCAGGTGTCTAGTCATCAATTCCATGTGGCTGTTCCTGAGATTTGTGTGTGTGTATGTGTGTACACTCACATATATATGTGTACACCACACACACACACACACACACACACACACACAAACTGGTTATAGTAAAAGTGTTTCCTAAAGTTCTGTGAGCCATTATAACAAATTTATAACTTGAGGAGGGGGTCTTGGGAACTCACAATTTGCAGCCAAGTTACCTGAAAGTGTGAGTAACCTGGTTACATGCTAATTGTGACTGGAATCTGAAGGAGGGGTAGTCTTACGGGACTGAGCCCTCAACCTCCACTAACTCTGAGCAGTTAGTGTCAGAATTACTTAATATGAGGGAAATATCCACACACTTAGTGTCAGAAGTATTGTGAATAGTCAAGAAATAGAAGTTCTTTTATTTTAATAGCTATTCAGCAAGTCATTATATGTCTTAAAAAATTCAGTTTTTCAAAAGTTAAAAACTTTGTAATTGTGCTTTTCCCTTTGATCTACTATTCAAAGTTGGCTTACACTCAAATTAAAATACCATCTGTCTCATAGATTGAGATATCTTAGTATCTTGACAGATAGGACAGTCTTAATGGAAACTCAATCACTTTTGTCCATAATCACTGTTTTAAAAACTACCTGATATCTTATGACATTATGAGGCATTTAAGAAAATATGATTTTAGTGAGATGAATACTGGTAAATTTAAAGTTTTCTACTCAGAACTGTTTAATACAAAATTTATTAACTTCATTTTTTTTCCCCAAACGTTGTGTGTGCAAGTATGACTATTCTAAGTTTCCGATATTTTGAATGTGAAGGTTGTTAGTTATCCAAGGTCATACTCAAATATTTTCCATCTGTCTTACAATGAATGACATTTTCTGCAGTCAATAAGCATCTGCAAGTGTTGATTCATACATTTCAAATTTGCTTAATTTATATCCTATTCAAATTCAACTGAAAAACATATGTTAACATTACAATATACCTAATACTATCTTAGATAAGGGTAGCTCAGTGGGATAGAGGATGGCTTAATCATGTGACTTGTTGGCAATAGTAAACTTGTGTTTAAAACAAAATAAAAAGCAAGAATAACAGAACTCCTCCACCATTTTCCAAGACAGGTAAACCACATAATTCAATAAGTGAAACAGTATTTCTTAAATTTTTAATGTGAAATATGAACAAGTACAGTTTTGGAAACTGCATATAACTTAAGCTTATAAAATGCTCTCATTGTCATTATTATTACTATCTAATCACAGAGACTATACATAAAGCAGAGAAGCATATGATAATGCACAATCGCATCCTAGAGTAGACTAACACTAGCTTGGTTTTATAAAGAAGTTGTCTCCAGTAGGTCTGTTAAATTGTAAAAATATATAGAATTCTCATAGTTTTCACTGGTGTTGCTTTAACACTTCTGAAGTTATTAAATAAGCAAACATGTAGATATTAAATTGAAATCAGTTTTGTCTCTGTTTAGGAGGGATAATTTCTATAAACCTGAGTATGAATGAAGACATGTACTTAATGTAGATTCTCTCTGTCCAATAACAATTAAAAGTTGGTGTATTTGACCATATAACTTTGCATTCTATAAAAAAAAAAAATGTTCTGGAGAAATATCCTACTGAGTCCCAATCTGCCAAGCCGTGCTGCGACAGTTGAAGACAGAGCTTGTTATGAAAGTCTCCTAGTTAAATGTAACACATGGGGATATCAAAGAGCTAGGACACTCTGTTTCAAGTACAGAGAGTTAAAGCGATAGGACCCGAACAGTTCGGCAAGACACATATGTTAATATATTCCAGTTCTAAAAAGCTCCAGAAAGTTGTTTATGTGTCGAATAGATAACATCCAACCAGTACAGAGTTGGCTGCGGTATCTAGTACCAGAAAATCACCCATATACTGACAACATTACATTCAGAAATATAAAGGTAAATAGCTTCTATATTCCTCATGTTGGCAACTCTGGGAAAAGTGAGGGTAACAAAGCTCGCTTTCGTATTCAGTACATCATGGTAACATCTTTATGCACACACTTTAAAATTGAAAATGAAGATGCAACCTACCAGTTTGCAATAACAAATCTGCAACCAATTTTCGGCAGTAATGAGTTTGTTACTATTGTAAAAAAAATACACACACACACACACACACACACACACACACACATATATTTGTTTCATGTGTACTGGAATCAGGTAGGTAAGGGTAGAAGAGAATGTTTAACTAACTAAATGAAATCTCAGTAGATTAAAGGAAGAGCCGAAAAGAAGGTAAGTGGCAATGCTCTACCTTTCGGAATGCAAAGTGATTTCGGAATGCAAAGAATTTTCTCGAGTTGACTTCCATGGACTTTTGTCATTAACTTGTATTCCTCAACTATGAAACATGACTATTTAGACTAAGGAATAGTTTATCTGGATAAATAAACAATTAAGAAATATTGTAGACAGTAAAAACAAAACGAAAAAAGGACAAAAGAAAAAGCTTTCATGCCCCCACACTGTGGCCCCCCACACACACACAGTCTTTTTCTCTCAGCCATGGCACCCTTCCCTGTCCAATGTTTATAAAATAAAAGTCACACCATTAAACTGCAGGAATAACTAAAACTGAAATGAAGCCATTTGAGCAGTGATGGTAGTAAGTGTTAAAATAGATGGCTACTCGAGGTTACGGGAGTAAAGACTGAAACTCTTCTTTCTCCTTCAATAATTTGGAAATAATACTGATAAGAAACTAGGAAATGAACAGAAAATGTCTTGATGTCCTTTTGTCTCCTCAATTCTTAAAATTATCCTTATGACAATTAGTGGTGATATAGGCATGATTATGCAAATAGCGGTGTGAGTGAAATAGGCATATTTGAAATGGGCTAAAAAAATGAACTTTTTATTATCTTCTCATAAATGTTTTATGATTCTAAGTAGTGTGAAATAATGCTCTATTGGTAAAGGTTATCACAACTCCGCCTGAAGAAGAAATACGTAAAATAAAAAGGCTGCATAAAATAATCTGATCTTATTTATTAATATGTAGTATAGATGCATTACCTGAAACGAACATCTATAGATAAGATCTTATACCTTCCTTTGAAATTACAAAAAAAACAATTTTACCTTCCGAGGCATTCTTGGCACTTGATTATAAAACACATTTCGTTGTATTTATTGTGTGTACATTCCTTTAGCATAGTTCAGTTACTATATGTATCTGTTAGAGATAGCTTAGTCACTCAAGAAATAAATCTTCAAAGAAATAAAAGAGCGTAATATTTACAACAAAGTCTATGGGTCTTTATTATTCAATGTCCATCAAAAATACTCTTATCAACCCTATAATTTGTAAGTGAACCTCCTAAAACATAGTAATATATGTTAGTTTTTTCAACTAGTGTAATTTTTGTCAACTATACAGTTGGGATATGAAGAAACCAGGCTAAGTGTGTGGCTGGAAGGAATAAGGGACTTGACAGAAAAAGCGACAATAATCTGAAAGGATCAGTGAATTTGCTCTTGAAACAGAAAAAACAAAGGCAAATCAACATGTCTTTACTTGATATATAGTACCTCTTACCAGACTATTTGTTTTTCTCATCTATTTTCTTTATCAGCAGTACAGCATACACCGCCGGTATCACTCATAGAAAAAGAAAAACGCTTTATTGGAAAAAGCATCTGCATAATCCCTGGATTGATGCGGCATAGCAGTCAGTGACAAGAAAGAGCCGACATATTCAGTAGTTTCTGGAACTGTATATGATTTTAGCGTTGACATACTCAGAAAACAAACAAAAAAAACCTTCTCAATGACATAGCAAGATTACATGACCTACTATTCTGAAGCTATGTAAATTATATATTGTCAATTATATATGGTATATAAAATATATATTATATATTTTTATATATAATTATATGCATTATGCAACATTTAAAATATTATAATTATACATTATCAATGTATGAATTATATATTTATACTGTGTTCTCGTGTGTTGTGAAATTGTTAAAACATTTGCTTATTAATTTTAGTAGTTTATCTATAGAGGTTTTGTTTTTTAAGTATACCATGATGTGGTACAATATATTTTAAAGTTATCGCTGTTAATACTCTTTTACTGTATTGCAATGGGCTAGGTCTCTGTAAAAAGCTGTGTAGCAGTGTGATGGCAGAAAGTCTTTCAGAAGAAACTATTTCAATATTTTACTATCAATATGGCACCTTACTATGGTCTGTAATTATTTTTATAGAAAAAATAAAAGACATTTCTACTTGATTTCCAATTTCATAAGAAGTGTGAGGTTCTTCCAACATGAACTGACATTGAATTGTATTCACTTCTTTATACATAGAGATGAACAAATGCTTTTTTATTCCTTCATTTTTTAAAGTGGTGAATCACATTGTTACACCAATCTCATATTCCTGAAATAAGCCCAAATAGTTTGTAATATTATATATTGCTTCAATGTGTTTGCAAATGCTTTAAGTAGAATTTCTGCATCTGTGTTTCAATCATGAGTCACATTGTTCTGTAGGCTTCATTTCTTAAAATACTATGTGTGTTTGCAAACACACATGTAATATGTATTTACATATGACTGCATAACTGTCTAGATTTTTTTCTTGTGGCGGTTTAAAAAACATTCCTACTAGATTATTTAAGTTTATAACCACACTCTTATTGTTCCTTTGGCTTAAAGAACACTTTGCACTCCCTTTAGTACTGGTATGTGGTTACAATACAGCATTTATTTCACTCTTATTTTTGAAAGTTATTCTTATTGGATAACTTCTAGTTGGGCAATTTTCAGTACTTTGAAAATATCATTTCCTTCTCATCTGTTCTTCATTGCTCATCGTTGCTGCTGGTGTCAGCTCTCAGTGTGTCTTTTTGCTCATTTAAAGGTAATATTTTTTTTCCAGATGGCTTATAATATTTTGTTATTGATTTTCAACAGCTGATACCGTCATGTGCCTGGCTGTAGTTTTCCTTCCTTTTTCTTGTTTGGTATTTATCAATTTCTTGAATCTGTGACTTGATGCCTTTCATTAGTTTTAGACAAGATATCAACTATCATCTCTTTAGATACGTTTCTCCTCTGCTCTGGCAATCCATATATAACTTTTTAACTATAACCCATATGTCTTCTAATACATTTTATCCTATTACACCTTTTGGTCTCTCACTACATCAATCTGTGTATTTTCTTCTGACATACCTCTCAGTCCACTAAATATTTTCACATTTTTTATTGCCAACAATAGCTACTGAGCTCTATATTTTATCTATTGTATTTTTCGATACTAAACTTTCCATGTAGTTCTTTTTATAGTTTTGAGTAGTCTGGAAAATTTCCCAATATTATGTTTAATTTGACTGATTGTTAAGCATTGTTATTTTAATATACACTGCTGATAACTCTCTTATCGGGATCTCCTGTGAGTCTGTTTCTTTTTTATTGTTTCGTCTTGTATTCTTGGCAAGGTTTGTTTTCTATGCCTGATTATTTTGACTAAGTTCTGGAAACTGTGTACAAACAATAATGAAGTTAATTTGAGGTTCTGAATGATGTGAATTTACTTCCCAAAGCTGTAAACTAACAATAGTAAATCCGTTTTAAAAAATAGTGTTTTCTTTAAATTCAGATAGACTGTGGAGCAAATATAAACTTAGCAGGTTAGATTTGATTACTAGAATCAGTTATAATACAATATTCAGGCTCTAATTCATTCTCTGAATTAAAATTGACTATTAATAGAAAAAATGGCGTTGTTGTAGTGTTCATTAAAACAGGATGTGAACTACAGTATTCATTCAAAGAGCACTTCAATAAGTGATAAATATCAAGGTGTGAACAAAAATATAAAAATACCAACCCTCAAAACCAATCCTGTGTGAAACGTAAGAGAAAAAAAAAATACTAACAACATTTGAATTAACAATGGTTATTAAAATTATTATATTTAGCTATAATTATATGTATGTTTGCTTTTACCATTTTAATCAACAGAAGCAAGACACTTCTAAATTTATCTTAATTAAAGCTGATTGGGTGCTTTCAAAAAGAAGACAATATAGTTACAAAGGAGCAGAATCCTCTCTCGAGACCAGCAATTTTCTAAGCTTTGCTGATATCCTTCTTTTCTATTGACAGGCCACAAATAAACTTGTTGAAAAATGCCAGTCATTTCTTTAGGTTTTATAAATAAATGACAGGCAATTTCACAATCTTATTTTTAGACTAAAGGCTACTTAGTAGGAACCTGATAAATTAATTATTTAAAGTAACCACAATAATATTATAAATTAAAATTAGCATATTTCTTAGTATGTGACAGCCAGAAATTTGTTAGCAACATCACAAGCATCTAGTACCCTCAAGCAAAAATGCCAGTAACATTAATTCCAGTTCTCAGCACGGGCACCTATCGGTGAGGGACCTGAATTAACTGGCTATCAAGGTCAGTGTTATATTTTTACAGTCATACTAGTGAGATTAGTGCATTCTGTACTACATAATTATTAAGAATTACATAAAAACTTTAATGTTTAGAGATCTTGATTAAAATTGATACATGTATATATCTTGAGAAACTTTAAAGTATATAAATAATCTGAGTAAAACAAGAGCCTTCCTCTTCTCACCCCCCTTCCAAATCCTGATAATCCTATTATACTCCCACCCACCCCAGATGGGGAGAGAATTATAGTTTCTAACAATGTGGTATATACATTTCTAGAAATTATCCCCATCACTAATATAATTATGTGCCAAAAAATCTTTATTTCTCAATAAATAGCCTCCTCTCCATATTGTTTATTTACCCCAGTTATTTACCCATTTTTATTATATCTCTTTTTGATCTTTGTGCTTTCAACTTGCTTAATCATAAAAACCCCTGGGAATATTTTGCTTTCTTTATCCTTGCTTTTTCATCAACAGATATGAGGTACCTGTTATAACCCAGGATATCTCATAGTTATGCAGGAAACATTTAGTCAGTAAATGATCAAGGTCCTTCCCTTCAAATAGTTTTATAAATTGGAGAGTGAGATAGACTAATAATTATGTGTGTGTGTGTGAGAGAGAGAGAGAGAGAGAGAGAGAGAGAGCGCGCGCGCGCGCGCCAGAGAGAGAGAGAGAGACAGACAGAGAGACAGAGAGATGGTGAGCTGTGCTAAATAAAAAACAAAGCCAATAAAGCAGAAAGAGGGACAGAAAGTGCTGGAAGGAGGACAGTAGCAGAAGTAATATTAATGTTGAATATGATGAACGGGAAAGGCATCATTTAGAAAATGTGAAATTTGAGCAAAGCCCGAAAAAGCTGATGAAAGGAGTCCTGTATCTGTACGTGATGGGAGTGGGAGAGAATTGTGGGCAGAATTATAGCCCGGGCAAAGACCCTGAGGCACCAGTTTGCCAGGCTCCTCGGACACAGAGCGAGGTCATCGCTATGCCCAAGTAATGTGAAGAAGTGAACAAAGTGTGCTGAGGGGCTCATTGGAAAGATACTGGCTTTTAGACTAAGAGAGTCAGAGAACTATAGAAGAGTTCTGAGTAAAATGTCGACTTAAGTGTTCGATTTGATTTCAGTTTTAATAGAATTATTCTGACGGCTGAGGAAGAAGAGATTTTAGGCGAGCTGGGAAGGAGGAAAACAAAAGATGTTTTAATAATACAGTTGTGAAATAATAGTGCTTTGGACATGGAGGTCCTGGAGCTGGTGAGGAGTGGTCAGACGCAGAATATGCTTTTGAAGCGTAAAAGATTTGCCACCCCAAATACGCCACTTTCATATAAGGATATTTTCAGCTGAAGGCAACTGAGAAGCAGAACAATAGCTTTCTGCAGTCCCTTTATTTACCTAAAAGCAAAGTATAAATTTACAAGTGCCCTTCCTCCCTTTTCTACCAGGAAGGACAAAGCTAATCACCAAAGACAACTTAGACTCTTTTTAGCCCAGAGATGGCAGATGGCTCCGGAGAATCACAAGAGACTTTACTAACTAGGCACAATCTGCCATTAGTTGCCCCCCACAAAGAGAGGCAATTTACTGTTAGGTTTGGATATGGAGTATGGAAGAAGAAGAGGGTTTTAGCATTACTTTAAGTTTGTTGGCTTTATAAACTGAAAGGCACAGATATCAACACCCGAGATTGGGGGGAAAGGTAGAAGCTTCGTAGGCGGGTGACAAGATTATTTGGCATCCAATGAAAAACCTAAGAAATTACTTATACAAGTCTGAGGTTTCAGGGAGACATACCAGTTACAGACCTACGTTTGGAAGTTATCAGCATGTGGATGGTATTTAAAAACCATTTCTGCAACTGGAAAAGATCACAAACACATTTGCAGATGTGTCCCCAATTCTTTACTCTCCTTCAACCTACGCCTTTTCTAATGTGCCTTCCCCAGTTCCTTCCACCAAGAGGTGGCATCTCCTCAGACTCCTTTGACTCTAGGCCAACCTTGTGTGTGTGCTTCCGGCCAACAGGTCACAATAGAGCTGTCAAGTCAGACCTCTAGACACATTTTGGTTTCTGATTTCTCTTCTGCAAGCTTGCCGCTGTTACACAAACAAAAAACCAGGCTAGTCTGCTAGATGCTGAGAATCGTGAGATTCAGTTACCTCTATCATCCAGCTCGACTAGCCTCCACCCTCCAGAAATGTGAGTGGGGCAGTTTTCACCAACCACCACCAACGGACGACACTCCAGCTGAACACGTACATGTGAGCAAACAGGAACATTGACAGAGACTGCCCCAGATCCGGAGAACCACTCGGAGGACATATGGGTTCCGGAGCAATAAGAAATACTTACTCTTTTAAGCCACTGAATTTTGGGGTCGCTTATCATTCCAGATTATTATAAAAATTAATGAAGGACTCCTGAGGGAACTCCCCTCATCAAGGGTTTAGGGAGATGAAAAGAAACCAAACAAACAAAAATAAGAGAGAGCAGCCAGTAGAACTGGGGAAAAAATTAAGTTTTCATTTTTTTTTTTTAACCTGGAAAAAGTATTTCAAAAGAAACAGAGTTATCGGCTCAGTCCAGTACAAGTCAGATGAGGGCTCTGAGCTGGCCGGCGGGTTTAGCAATGCAGAGGATGCTGACAGCCTCATTTCAAAGATGCTTCCTTAGCCATGTTGACAGAAGGAGAACAAGGAGAATTTTATGAAAGACACTGAAGACTACACATGAATTATGAATCGTAAAATTTCGAAATTCTAGATAGTCTCCTTTCGGCTGAATATGAATGCGTTCTAGGAATAAGACATTGTATAACCCTATTAGGAGATATCAGAATAAACAGAACCATCAATTAAACCTTTAAATTATTGATATAGATAGATTTCTTCTTTTTATACACACATACACACACACAAACGATAAAATCCAAGCCTTATTTTGCTGTGTTAACCATTACATATGTGACTAAAGTGTACACACTCCTTTCTCATGAAACCAAATGCCAGTTTCATGTGTGAATGTACACCAGAAATGGTAAATAGATTCCAAAGAAAAATGTAGAAGTAATTTTTAACAGGGTATTTTTAAGGGAATAAAACATTCCTTACTTGTTTTGACCTATTAGTTACATTAAAGGTGAAACATCTACATATTAAAAAGTTTTTTAGCCATATACACAGTGTCTGTCTGTCTGTTGTCTCTCTCTCTCTCTCTCTCTCTCTCACACACACACACACACACACACACACACACCAGAGTAATGAAATTTGGCATGAAAAAGAATCATTGGTGTTTATTTGCTAATAGGCTCTAGTTTTTTCTGAAAGTGAGAACACAACGGCAGATTATTTAGGCAGATGTTTTTTAGTGATGTTTGCTGATCCTCACGTGAGATTAAGAAAGGGAACACTAAATTCTGAGTGTTCAGCTTTAAACTCTTGTTGCCCAGGAGGCCATGTTTATCTTCCTTGCTTCCTGTTGTCCCCCCACCAGAACAGAGAGCATGAAGCTGTGGGCCTCTCACTTGACTTTAAACTTGCATTTGAACAGAGAAACTGAGATATCTCCTAGTAACCTTTGTGCACCCAAGCCTAACAGTGGTCAGAAAGAATTACAGCAACTTCAAAGTGATTAAAAGCAGTTCTGCAAAAAGGTTCAGAGTCATCCTAATTGTGCCCCAGGGAAAAACTGCTTTGATGGGTACTTAGAATTACTGTGAAGTAAAAGTGACTACCCTGGCCCTCTCAGCTGGCTTCCCTAAGTAGAAATGTATAGAGTCTCATGGACTCCAGGGAGAGAATAAACTGAATAGTGAGTATAAGCATTGATCTCTTAATCTCTTGAGGCAAACTCCTGCAGAACAGGATGCAAAAACAAGTCATGTGATTTCAACTTGAGTGACCCCACTGCATTAAAACTAAATTAGACCAACATCTAGGAGCCTCAAGAAATAGATGTCCTTCTAAAGAGAGCAATAGTTTAATTTATAACGCTGCCTAAAGGTTTCTCTGCTAAAAATAATCAAATAGAATAGATCCAATGTTTTCTGTTTAATTTAAAATAACATCAAATGAATGTGATAAGTGACCAGTAGTGATTATGTGTTTTGAAAGCACATGGTATTTATTTCCCGAAGCTATAGGAAAATGTAAAATTTGTTTCTCGATTGTATTCCTACAGTTAACTTACTGCCAAACAATGAATTAAAAACTAAGAAGCACTGATGTAAATAGCTTTGGTGGCTTGTCGGGAGCCACACAAAGAAAAAAGATGGCCACGGTTCATGAGGTTCCTGCTTCACTTCCTGGAGATTAGCTGCAAGCCCGCGCGCGCCAAAAGATACTCTTCTCCTCCTCCCCCATTATCTTATACCAATCAGAATGTAGCTTATTGCCACCCCTGCTACGCGGCCAATCCCCTGCCTACATGTATCCTATAGCCACTCCGCCCCTGAACACCAGTGTATATATACCCCTGTCTCACAATAAAATTCGAAGGCTTGATCAGAGTATTGTCTTGCCTTCGCTCTTCTCTCGCCCCCATTTTCTTTCAGGTCGGATCCTCCTCGTCCCCACAAATAACTAGGTCCCGCGGGTCGGGACAAGTGGCGCCCAACGTGGGGCTCGAGGCTCGGATCCTTCACAGGCGGACCCCCGAGTAAGATATCGTCTGGCCAGACCCCTTTTTTGATGATGCAATAGGAGACGCCTTTCGCCGCTCACGGAGGTCGTCGTCCCTGGTGAGTATCGGCCGCCTTACAAGAAAATGGGAACTAGATTAAGTAAAGAAGCGGTCTTCATAAGAGACCTAAAAAGTTCACTTAGGGAGAGAGGAGTTCGAGTTAAAAAGAAAGACTTGGTAAAGTTTTTTATTTTTGTTGATGAAGTCTGTCCGTGGTTTATTGTTAATGGCCCCGAAATTCACCCTAAAAAATGGCAGAAAGTAGGTAGAGATTTAAATGATTATCTTATCAAAAACGGTCCCGATTCTGTTCCTGTTTCGGTATTTTCTTACTGGGGTCTTATCAGAGATATTGTTGAAACTACTGACCCTGATAAACGCCAACTCTTGTCTAGCAGAATATTGCCTTCGCCCTCTATCTCGGGCAGCCTCAAGGTCGTCTCTTTCGGGCGATCCCCCTGCTCCAAAATCAGCTAAGTCCCCCTCCCCCAGCCCGACGCCATCTTTGCTCAATGCCCTCCCTGATGCCCCTCCCAAATGTTGCATTTATCCGCCTCTCCCTCGAGATTCGGACTTGTTGATACACAAAAGGTTTTTCCGGTCCTGTCCAAGGGCCAAAATGGCGAGCCTTTGGATCCGGGAGACGCGGCCGAACTAGAAGGCGAAGCGGCCAGGTATCACAACCCAGATTGGCCCCTTGCCGCCCCGTCGCTTAATCTCCCTTCTTACACTCCCCCTATTCGGCCTCCCAATGTTTGCGCCCCGGCCTTTTTGCCCCGTCGGCCCCCCCACTGCCCCTCCGGCTCCCGGTCCTGTTAGCCCCCCTACCGGTACTGAAGACCTCATAGCGCAGATAGTAGAACAAAGAATAACCCGCCATCTCCAAAAATTGGTTGTTTCCCAACCTTCGCAAAAGGGTCCCTCTAAAAAACCGCTTATAACCGCAAAACCTAAAAAACTGCTCTGGAAAAATATAGGCTCGAGATAGCTCCTGAGAATATACAAGATTCTGTTCAATATTTAGGATATAAAATTTTGCAACAAAATTACTCCTCAAAAAATAGAAATTAGGCGAGAAGCTCTCAATACTGTTAATAATTTTCAAAAATTATTGAGAGATATAATTGGCTCTGTCCTTCCCTTTATCCTCACATGTGCTTTAACTAATTTGTTCTCTATTTTAGAAGGGCCCACTGCATTGGATAGTCCTTGGAAACTAACACCGCTGGTGAAAAAGAATTTTAAATACTGTATTGTTGAAAGATATTCTTGTAGTCACAAACTTGCATTGCTCAGGTTTCATTATTGTGTGGTAAAGGGCCTTTCTCTAACTTGAAATTTAAAAACTTTAAAATTAGTCTAAAACTTAGGACATTTTAGCGTGGAATCAACAGTGAAGATAACTTGATTTTGTATTGGAAATGAGAAAAGTAATGACTAAATTACAAGTTTCAGTGCTTTTAAAGGTACCTTTATGTTCCTGTTTCTGTTGACCGGTCACCAGGGGTCCGTGGAGAGACTGGACGCAGTCATATATCTCCCAGACCATGGCCAGGCAGCGGGACGCCGCCTCCTGTGCCCTGTTGTCAAAGTCTGTTTATTGTCTTTAGTCTTGTCTAAGTGGTAGGTGGCAAATTTCTCTAGGCCCACCTACACCTCAGTAATTGTCCTTGTCTGAGTGTCTGTTTTGTGCTTTCTGTTTTGTGTTTTCTGCGCAAGCGTTAGAGGGGAAAAAACCAGAGTTCACAGAAGACATCCTTGGGGTGTCTCCTGCAACATTTTCTAAGAAGGATAAGCTTATAAAATAAAAAAGGGGGAATATGGTATACCCTGAGACAAAGGCTTAATAGAGCATTTATACTTATTAAATTTTTTAAATCTAGATGAACAAGGTAGCACAGCAGCTCATCGGCATTGGGTGAAACAGACCAGTGAGCTTTTGCAGCAGTCAGTATACTACAAGGATCTAACAGGGAGAGTGATTAAGAACTATACCGTGGGAACGGAAGGGATGCCAATTTGCATGGGAGCTGGAGAACACTGTTTACAGCTAGGTGCTCAAGCATGGTTGACAATTTTGCAGACTTCTGAACAAATTGTTGGGGTAGGTCACTTGTTTTTGTTAAGTATGGAAGGATTTAAAAATGTTACTCACTTTGCTCTAGTCTGTGTTCGGCTCTCCTATATCGTTATGAAGGGCAAGGTGGGGTGGAATGAAGCTCTAGGTTATGTTTCATGTAAATACTGTGCTTTTTACACTTTTATTAACTCTTCTATTCCTTTTAACAAGTCATATGAAAGCTTATATATCCTTAGAGCTAGAACTGAAGTGTGGATGCCGGTTAGATTGTCTCGACCCTGGCAGGACTCTCCTGCCACTATGATTTTGCAGCAACTGATGGGCCATGTTAAAAGAAGAGCTAAAAGATTCCTTGGCATGCTGATGGCTGCTGTTGCGTGTTGTGGTATCATCGATGTTACTGCTGCTGCTACCACGGCTGGAGTGGCTCTGCATCAATCTGTACGGACCGCTGATCATGTTAGAACCTGGCATCGGGATGCTGAACAGTTATGGACTTCTCAAAGACAAATTGACTCTGTATTGCAAAGTCAAGTAGCAGATTTACAGCAAACGGTTATATTGTTAGGAGATCAAATTGTTAGTTTGCAGGAATGTGTGCAACTTAAATGTAATTGGACTGCTACTTCTTTTTGTATAACTCCTGTATTGTATCATGAAAGTATGTTTGAATGGGATAAAGTAAGACAGCATATTTTGGGGTATGGTAATGCTTCAGGTTTAATTGCAGATTTGGAAACACATATTGCTGACACTTTTCAAAAACAGCTTCCTGAATTACAGGGGATCGCAGTGCTACAAAGCATGATCAATAGTATTGAAGGCTTACGTTCTATTCCACAAATGCATGGTCTCAGGCTCCAGGCTCAGGTTTCAACTAATATACATCTCCCATTTGCAGAGGCTGGTAGTCAGAGACGGGTAAGAATCCTTCAGGGCTGGGACCAACCTAAGACAGGGCATGATTGCAAGACTTTCATGTGCCAATGACGGGTAAGGCCCAGACCTGCGGAGGGTCGCCTAAGACAGGCACAGTCTATCTGCGCCATAGCTGGGAAAGCTTTGGCATTTTAATAAATAAAAAAGGGGGAGATGTCGGGAGCCACACAAAGAAAAAAAGATGGCCACGGTTCATGAGGTTCCTGCTTCACTTCCTGGAGATTAGCTGCAAGCCCGCGCGCGCCAAAAGATACTTTTCTCTCCTCCTCCTTCCCCATTATCTTATACCAATCAGAATGTAGCTTATTGCCACCCCTGCTACGCGGCCAATCCCCTGCCTACATGTATCCTATAGCCCACTCCGCCCCTGAACACCAGTGTATATATACCCCTGTCTCACAATAAAATTCGAAGGCTTGATCAGAGTATTGTCTTGCCTTCGCTCTTCTCTCGCCCCCATTTTCTTTCAGGTCGGATCCTCCTCGTCCCCACAAATAACTAGGTCCCGCGGGTCGGGACAGTGGCTGACATTCCCTCTATTAGTGATAGTTTCCATTCTGACCTGGATCTTTATTACTTAATATAGTTACTGAAATGCTGCTCTGTTCTAAACTCAAGATGTTACAGAAATCACATAAACTAGCAGAAACTATACCTGATATTTAACTATAATGAGTCAATAATATTTTAAGTGTTCCTAAAAATATATTACATTTTTTATATTCAGTTTATTAAAAATTCACCAGTAATGCTAATTATACACTAGAGTTAATTTTGAAAAAATAAAATAAAAATAGAATTACAAGTGTTAGAGACACTGAGATTGTTGCATCAGTTTTGTCTTTAAAAGTAAAATTTAGTTTTGTAAGAATCTTTTTTTTTATTTTATATTTTACAAAGTAACAGTGTCTTAAAATAAAAATTACTTCTAATTAAAACTTAAGGTATAAAACCATATTCCTAAGTATTATACGTATGTACTTTAGAAAAATATTTAAATGGATGATGAAAAAGTAATGTGTAGGTGGCTTTTTCATCTTATTTTAATTATTTACAGATAAAAGAGAAGTATACATGGAGAAACTGAAATGAATTACAATTTGGATACGTATATAAACAGATATTGACAGGCAATCGAGACATAACTGTTGCAATTGATAATCACTTATTTAATGTTATCACATAGCAAAACATTCCTGTTGTTTTTTTAACTACTTTTCTAGAAGGTTAAATAGGAGTGAATGTTTTAGTGTTAAAAAAAAATCTGTAGTTTTATGGAATTATAACGCAAACGTATAAAATGCTTGTTTTCTGCATTCTTTATCGACTATGCATCCTCTTATTTGTTTGTTTATTTCTCAGCAAGTGCTAACAGGATAATACTATGTCAAATGGAATATGTTCCTTTCTTTCCTCCTCAAATTTTTCCTACTTGTTGACTGCTACTGGGAGACTACCATACGGTATAAAATAAAGGTTTCATTTCAGCATCTACCATATGTTGTATTAGAACCAGAAGGAAAGGAAACTTCGCTATAAAGGTCATAAAATTGTTGGAATGTACCACAGTGAAAAGAAGTTGTTAGTAAGTCATCTCATGAATATAATGATATGCATTTCAATATGGGCACTAAATGAAATAGATTTAAAAAGATGCCTTCCTTACGTAAAAGAAAGTCACAATAAAACAAGCAGTATGGCAAACTAGGTATTTAAGTCTCAAAAGAAACATATTTTAAGAGCACGGGTCCATTCACACATTCAGTGAAATGTATTGATTAGCTACAATATAGTAACCACCAGGCAAAAAGATGTACAGACACAGATTCCATTCTCCGGGGCTTATAATCTACTAATGGTGTTGTAGACATATAATCAGATGACCATAAAAAGGCAAGAGGTTCTATTTTTAGAACACATTTGAAAATAATGTTCTCTGGGCACCGAGATGAAAGCACTTAACTCTGCATAATAATTCAGAGAAGACTTCCCAGGGGGACGATCATTTCAGCTACAAGTTTTCTTTCCATTATTCAAGTCTTCCCCAAAGCCCTATCTATACGTCCATAAGTTCAACCTAAACAAACAAATAAATAAATACATAACTAAATGAATAAATAAATAAAAAGGTTTTGCTGCTTCTCCTCAAGTCCCCAAAATCCATTTCCACAGAGCAGCCAGTGATCTCAAAACATCATTCAAAACAAAGCCATTCTTCAGCTTCCAGTCTGTAGGCATGGACTATCTATCATGGTCCATCAAGCTGGGCGTGTGTCATGTTCTTAATGGCTCTGTGAACTCAACTCAGATCACTCCTCAGTAAACTTAGCGTTTACTCCAGACATGTCTCCACTGCCCTTGTGTGTCACGTATCCAACAGCATTTCATGAAGACGTTCAAATACCTTCATTCCTCACTTTATTCCCATACTATGAAACGTGATCACGTGAATGAAAGGCCTTTTCTAACCACCCTATGGGAAAGTGCATCTCTGAGTTCACTGTGCAATGATAAAAAAAAAATTTCTCTCTCTCTCTCTCTCTCTCTCTCTCTCTCTCTCTCTTCTCTCTCTCTCTCTATATATATATATATATATATATATATATATTTGATCTTGTTCCCCAGTTTCTGCCACAGAACTCCTAAAACCCATGGAAACTCCTGAGAGTTGAATGATTTCCTTCAAGCCAGGGGCTGTTCCGGAAAGGGTAAGCCACGATCCTTTAACTCCAACTCCCCGGGATGGGAGAGGGAGTAAGATTGTGGTCAATCACCAACGACCAGTGATTGAATCAAGCACGCCTACATAATGACACCTCCATAAAAATCCCGAAATATCAGGGTCCACAGGGTTTCTGTATTGGTGAACCCACTGAACGTGCTGGGAGGGGGTACACCTGGAAAGAGCACAGACACTCTGGGCAACCCACCCGCCACCCCTTAGCTCACCCTAGATATGTATTCCATTTGGTTGCTCCAAGTTGTATCCTTTATGATAAACGAGCAAACTTAAGTGAAGTGTTTTCCTGACTCCTGAGAGTTGTTCCAGCAAATTATTAAATTTAAGGAGGAGGTAATAAAAATTCCTGATTTATAGTGCTAAAAAATTCAGCTGAATAAATGTAAAGATCAAATTTGGCTTTGTTCAACCAATCAGGGATCGGGCAGCATCCCTTCTAGAACACAGAAATGAGCTCCAAAGAGCTGCAAAAATGGAAAGGCTTTTAAGGGCAGAAAAGTGGTGGGACAAGGAAGTCATAAGCAAAAGAAAGGAGTGCACCAGGCAAGGTCCCAGGAGAGTGGGACTTAAAGTAGAAAGTGCAGCTCTAGTATCTATCAGAATTTGGCAAGATTTCCCATTAATTTTTATTTTACTGTCTTGTTGGCCGTTTAGGGGAACTGCTGATAGCAGGTTACCGGCGGGGCGCTTGGAGTCTAGTTAACTCTGGGCCTGGAGGCATCCTTCACGGGCAGGTGTGGTGGCATCCTAGTTGATGTTGAAGAATTAGTATAGGGCCTTGGAGGACAATCTCTCTTGCAGGGGCCCAAGCGATTACAATCAAGAGACTGGTTTCTGGCCCAGCCTTTTGACCCCTAGGAGGGCGTAATGCAGGAGGCCCAGGTATTATTTTGTTTCTGGCTCTGGAGCTGTTGGCCAGGAGCCCTGTGGACTTGGTGTATGTTCTTGCTCCAGAATCCTTTCAAAGTACTCAGCCATGGTCAGTCAAAAGCTCAAACTAGTAGCTTCTCACTTTATTTTATACCCTTTTATCAATCTACTAATCACAGGAGATAAACCATTTACAAATAGAACATGTAGAGCAGGTTATGTGACCTTATTTATGGTGTGAAACTTGAAATGCCATAAGAAAAGAGCTTCCAAACCGGCTTTAAAGATTCATCTTTCTTTCGTTTGCATGTTTGAATGACAGACCAATCAACATGGGCAGGGAAGATGCTAAAAATGGCTTTTAAAAGATCGGTTGTTATATTGAGCGTATTCTCGGGTCCATGCTAAAAACTGAGAATCTCAAATGCCACCCTTGGGGTTTGCCATTTTGCTGCCTGTATTTTCAGTAGGTCCTACTGACACATGCCACAAGCTGATAAAGACCTAGCAGACTGAGAGCACAGGCCCAAATAGTGGTAGTCTCTTCAGCGTGAAAAGGCGGTTCAGACAAAGAATATGGAATAAATGCTCAGGTAAAGAAGAAGAGAGGGGAGCAGTAGGAATCACACTGGTCCTATTGTGTTTGTATTAGGTATTTGTGTCTTTTTTTTCATTAGCCTTTTAAACAAAGATTTTCATGATGCCATTTTGGAATCTTAAAGTCTTAGAAGTGGGTGTATATCAATGAAAATAAGTGTCCCACTGTTTGTTTGACTGGGAACTTTTACTTCCATTGAGCAATCTTGCCTAATTGAAATATTCCCTATACTGGTCATTGTAAATTTAGGTGGCTTTTAGCAAGATTTTTCATTTTGGTAGATACCTACAGCTTCTGGGACAGAAAACAAGCAGGTATTCCAGAATATGGCATGATTGTTTCTTGGGAACTTAAAGATCCCATTCTTTTATAGCTAAGCCTTCGCGTCTCAGAGCCAAACGAATACCTACAGGGGATGTGCACTGGGCTGGAGATCATATTCTTGAGATTGTTGAGTCCTGGTGTCAAATTTTAGGTAAAAGTGCTTTGTCTCCCGCGGCCCCACAATGACCACCGACATTTTTGTCTTGATCATCACAGAATCCCTGAAACTGAAACACTATATATATTAGACATGTAAATACACTATGTATATATTAGACATGTGATAAAATTTGCATATTCATACATGAATGAATGCATGACTGTTTTAGGGGAATGAATATATTTATCATTGGTCACATGGGATATAATGGATATATCAAAAAAACAAGCATATGTTTTACAAGGTTGCATTAGTCTAGTTAAGTATTAACAAATGAAAAATGAGAATGAGATATTTTGCAAACCGACTAACAAAGAATTAAAACTAACACAAGAATCGAACTAGAGGAGCCAAGTAGCTTTGAGTAAAATTACATTATGTGTGTCCTAAAAGCTGTTCTTTTATTTTGAGATTTACAAAGTTGATTTTTTTTTTGCCCTGAAATAAAAATGATGTGTCCTTTCCCCTTGTTTGCTTATAAGCTCTAAGATCTAAGTATCCAGCAGGTTTTAGTTGCAAATACGAAAGAAGTAAATTTCCCCCATATGGTTTTTACATGATGCATATGAGGGTAATCAAACAAACCAGCTAGGGAAATGAAAGGGATCAGCTGGAGACTTTCTCTTGCTCCAACCAAACAGACCAGTTCAAACAGTATGCTTCCAGGAAATGGCATTTTCCAAAACTGGCTTTATCCTCCTGAAAATTAGACTATCATCTTTTATAAAAATGGTATGTGTTTTAAAGTATTAAGACAATTTGCTTACGTATAAGGTATATTTAAGGGTTTTAACCAAGATATTTGTAAAACATCTCTGTTACCATTTTTGTTGCCAGATTCTCTCTGCAGCAGACCAAAGCCTAACAATAGCAAAACTTGATTTGAATTCTTCATTTTCATAGTGAATTTCCTCTGCTGTTCTCACTACCTACAGAGACTTTTAACAGAAAATGCCAACTTAAGTCACAGTATCTAAGACTGTAGTATTTTCACACATAGAGTTGAGATAGTTTACTATGTAAATAATTTACAGAGTCTGTAATTAAAAATATTGTACTTCAGGAGAGGAAAAATAATTTTCCTCCTCCCCTTGTAGGTTCTATGGCCAAGGCTCCCTCCTATCAAAAAAAGACAGATTAACAAGAGAGAAACAAACAGAAGTCTAATAATATGTATACCTCATGATACATTGGTGATATCCAAAAGAAAGGAGGACCCCTCCCACTAATGGCAAAAGCCTCCATCTTAAACATAATCTTAGCTAAAGACAAAAAATTAGTTTGGGTTGGGGGTGGCCAGTCATGAGGTCACAGAAGAGCATGGTTAACAAGGGTGTTTGTGGTATGCATTATTTAAGTTGGTCCTTATTCACTGATGAGTTTCTGGAGATTTAGTCTTTCTGGTTCGGAGAGGGAGACAACCTTACAAATGGAGATTTCCCTTATAAATTCCTCTCACAAAAGGACAACTTCTACTATTTCCAAAAATTCTCCTGTGTTTGCTCCTTAAAAATAATCAGCTCAGAATAATCCTCATACTCAAAAGGCATATTTTGGAGTGGTATATTCTGCTACCCTACTGACCAATATTGACGTCCTATTCTTGATAATTATACTATGGTTATGTAAGGTGTTAGAGGAAACAGAGTGAAGAAAATAAGAAACTTTTGTGACTATTTTTGTAACTTTTCTAAAATTAGTTGGAAATAGAAGTTTAAGATATAAAAAGAAAAATAAATTTAGCTTTCATCTAAATAATTAGCAGACTATGATATAAATGATAAGTAAGGGAAAAAAATATGTCCTAAAAGAGGATCATAGCTAGAGAAATTTATTTAGGTAAATCATGTTTTCATAAAGTTTTTATACTTTCAGTTTTGATCAAGACAGAGTATGTTACCAGACTGGCTTTCTTACCATAAACAATTATGAAAATGGAAAAAATATGAGATAACATTTTAGGGCATTAAAAAAAAAAAAGGCAGAACATGACTGTAGCTCCTGGAAAATGAAAAATGTAAGAAAAGCCCTAAGATTTATCCAACTCTGATTAGGGGAGAATACCCAATTGTGGCAGAAATGACAGTGATCAGAGTTTTGAAGAGGCTAGAATTTAAAGCCAGGTTCTCAAAAAGGAAAGTGTTCAGAGAGAACCCATCGAAGTCTGAATGAGGATTTACACTGGGTTCTTGGGTAAAGTCTGGGCTGGTCATGCGCAGGGTGAGATTGTGTAAGCCTTAGAAGAGCACATAAACTTTGGGGTGGAATGCTGCACAGATCTAACAGAGATCACACAAGATAGGTAGACATTGAATTTGAAGCCCAGCTAGAAGAGAGAGGCACTGCAATACTCATCAAAATTTAGTTCAGACACCAGAAGAAAAGCCATACATTAATATTAAAGACATTACCCAAAAAGATTGACACAAGTAAAAACAGACCTCCTTCATGAAAGAATAAAACGCAAGCCTAACCAGTAATTTAACAGCCTGCTGGAACAACATTCAACATCATTCAAAGAAGGTGATATAATATGGTTCCATAAAGATATCAATCAGAATGTCCAACATAAAATAAAAATTACTAGACATGTGAAGAAGCAGAAACGTGTGCTATCTCATGAAGCAGTGGGGGCTATTCAATACAAATCAAGCCCAAGAAGATCAGGTTTTTGGATTCAGAGACAAGGGTTTGTAAACAGTTATAATAAATATGTTAAAGAATATTTAAAAAGATAAAATGAGTGAAA